>CM060318.1:12447884-12547884 GCA_030674155.1 Stramonita haemastoma
ATCCCTCATCCCTTGCAATCCCTAATTCCTTGCCATCCCTCATCCCTTGCAATCCCTAATTCCTTGCCCTCACTCATTCCTCATTCCTTGCCCTCCTGATTTCTTCTCCAGATCACACCAGTCCCCTGTACACCAACTGTTGAACTGCTGTGATGACCTCTCATGAACTGGGCCCAGGCCTCTGGTCTTGACCATTCCAGAATAAACTACAAAAGCAACTGATGCTATGATTGCTATGGAATTATTGGAAATAGATGTGATGTGATTGGACGGTCATCAGGCCTGTCAACCAATAGACCTAGATTTAGCTGTGTGGTTTCTCTTATGTGATTGGACAGTCATCAGGCCTGTCAGCCAATAGGCCTGGCTTTAGCTGTGTGGTTTCTCTCTGAGCTGTCAAAGGCAGGTCACATCAGGATCGGCTGGATTGGAAGTGTTGGCAGCTTAGACAGAGATCTGGATTTGATATATCTCTCTGCCTGCCTCCCAGACTGAGGTCAGCTGATCTGATCAAAGAGAGAATGTCCTGACCCTAATCCTTTGGACAAAGTGGAGTATGGAGGGGAGTGTGCACACGTGCAGGCCACTGTCTGAGGATGTGGGATGGCCGGCCAGAGAAGTACAGCGGCCATTGCTCTGCCTCTGTGATACAGCCAGCAATACTTGACTACTGCAGGGATGGATCGTTGGGCGTGAAAAGGATGAAACATGTGCAGAAATCTCCTGAAACTCTGCTGATTTTCTTCCACGTCCAAGTGCAGACCCCTCGTACATAAATCCAAACCTATGTAAATTCTAAGAATTTTACATGAGCCTTCTGAAACACTACTTTTTGTTTTTGGCCCATGATACACGAATCTGATGAAATCATTACAACTACGTGAATCTCAGGAACTATTCTCTCTCTCTCTCTCTCTCTCTCTCTCTCTCTCTCTCTCTCTCTCTCTCTCTCTCTCTCTCTCTCTCTCTCTCTCTCTGTAATCATAAGATTGATATGATATTAGGGTATATATATTTTAAAATATGTGCCTGACAGCGGATAGAGTATTCGTGTATTCCTTATGATTTTATTCAGAATTCAAGGCATATATTTTCCTTAGAATGCAGTTTATTGATGAAATGTGTCAGAACCGGTGAAAATGTGTGTATGTGTGTGTGTGTGTGTGTGTGTGTGTGTGTGTGTGTGTGTGTGTGTGTGTGTGTGTGTGTGTGTGTGTGTGTGTGTGGTGTGTGTGTGTGTGTGCGTGCGTGCGTGTGTGTGTGTGTGTGAGAGTGTGTGTATGTGTGTGTGTGTGTGCGAGCGTGCGTGTGTGTATGTGTGTGTGTGAGTGTGTGTGTGTATGTGTGTGTGTGTGTGTGTGTGTGTGTGTGTGTCAGTGTGTGTGTCAGTGTGTGTGTATGTGTGTGTTTGTGTGTGCATGTGTGTGTGTGTGTATGTGTGTGTATGTGTGTGTGTATATGTGTGTGTGTGTGTGTGAGTATATGTTTGTGTGTATATGTGTGTGTGAGAGTGTGTTTGTGTGTCTGTGTGTGTGTGTGAGTGTGTGTGTGAGTGTGTGAGTGTGAGTGTATGTTTTGTGTGTGTATGTGTGTGTGAGAGTGTGTTGTGTGTCTGTGTATGTGTCTGTGTGTGTGTGTCTGTGTGTGTGTCTGTGCGTGAGTGAGTGTGAGTGTGTGTAAAAACATTATCCGATTGAAAAAAATGATATGCCTATTTTTTTTTAAACATCTAGGATGTTTTATGTTGTTGTTGTTGTTGTTGTTTTTTATATTATTATTTGTTTTTTTTTAATTATAATTCTATTGGTAGTATGTCTCCCCCCCCCCCTCCAATAAGGATGCTAGTTAAAAAAAAAAAATCCCCTTCTATCCAAATGTATGATTTATATTACATGTACAATTTTTGATAGATAGTGGTGGATTGATGTTTTCGGTTGTCTAATTCATTTTGTTCCCTTGTTTGCTCCTTATCTACTAACACTTTTCTTTTTTTTCCATAATCAAAAATTTTTTATTGTGACTTCTGATTTTTGTCTTCTGAAAGAGTGCATTTTATTGCCTTATCATATATAGTGTCCTTTATTCTTGTGTGTTGTTTGGTACTGCGTAAAGTCTTATTGTTTAGTATATTTTCAACTTGATGTATCCCTGAAAAGGGCGGGGACTGGATGTAAAAAAGCACACGAGTGCTTATCTATTATCCTCGAATAAAAGACTTTGCCTTGCCTTGCCTTGCCTTGTCTCTCTCTCTCTCTCTCTCTCTCTCTCTCTCTCTCTCTCTCTCTCTCTCTCTCTCTCTCTCTCTCTCTCTCTCTGATTTGTAGGATAAAGAAGAAGCATTCATGCGCTTGTTTACCTCCAGTCCCCGCCCTTTCCAGGGATAACACCATCAACAAAAAGAAACTGAACAAAACGAAACAAAAACAACAGACAAAATTTAAGAAACAAAAAACTGAAAACCAATAACGAAAAAGGAACAACAACAACAACAAAAAACAGAAAAAAGCAAACAAACACGGGGGGCAAAACATATAATGTTAATGATAACGAAAACAGGCACATAAAGAAGTAACCAACAAAAAATATAACGATTCAAGCTACTGAAAATACCATCCCTCTCTCCCCCAAAAATCAATCAACAATACAAAAAAGACAGACAGGCAGGCAGAGAGAGAGAGAGAGAGAGAGACACAGAGAGAGAAATCTTTATTCTTTACTTTTCGAGGGCTACAAGTATTCACATACTTTTTTTTTTAATCCGGCCATTGCCCTGATTGAGGACTATTAAAACAACAACAAACCCCCACAAAAAATGAGAGAGAGAGAGAGAGAGAGAGAGAGAGGAGAGAGAGAGAGAGGAGAGAGAGAGAGAGAGAGAGAGAGAGAGAGAGAGAGAGAGAGAGAGAGAGTTTTTGTATTATGAAAACAAGAACAAAAAAAAGCCTTTCTACTCAAGGCATTAACAAGTCCATGAAAACAGGTGCAACAGTCCGGTGGTTAATGCAAGGCAAAACCTGCAAATGAATGCGACAGTATGCTTCTAAGCCTACACAGGACCCTCCGCTACATTACTCGCATAGGAAACACCATATTGGCCATCTGTTACCCACTTACTTTGTATACTGAAAGACTTATGGCCCACTTATCATAGACCATGACAGACAGAGGTAGAAAGACACTTACACCAATAGGATGACAGACAGACAGACAGACAGACAGACAGACAGACAGACAGACAGACAGACAGACAGACAGACAGACAGATGGTAGTGTTGTAATAGTGTGATGGATCAGTCACACCAACATCTACTAGGCCTACTGGTGTATTCCACAAGTACAACACAGTCACTCTGTGCACTGGCCACCAAATGATCCAGTCGACCGTTTTAGATTGGCTGAATTCTTTTATTCCTCATACAGCACTACCATATTACATTCACCACATCAGTACAGCTCATTTCTCTCTCACTGCAGACATCATGAACAACATATCTCATTTCTCTCTCACTGTCATAACAGACATCATGAACAATATAGCTCATTTCTCTCACCAAGAGCAATATAACTCGTTTCTCTCTCACCATGAACAATATTTCTCTCTCGTTGCCAGAACATCATAAACAATGTAGCTCATTTCTCTTTCACTGCCAGAACAACAGGCATCATGAACAATATCGCAAATTTCTCTCACTATGAACAATACAGCTAATTTCTCTCTCACTATGAACAATACAGCTCATTTCTCTCTCACTATGAACAATACAGCTCATTTCTCTCTCACTATGAAAAATACAGCTCATTTCTCTCTCACCATGAACAAATCAGCTCATTTCTCTTCACTATGAACAATACAGCTCATTTCTCTCTGACTATGAACAATACAGCTCATTTCTCTCTGACTATGAACAATACAGCTCATTTCTTTCTCACTATGAACAATACAGCTCATTTCTTTCTGACTATGAACAATACAGCTCATTTCTCTCTCACTATGAACAATACAGCTCATTTCTCTCTCACTTTGAACACTACAGCTCATTTCTCTCTCACCATGAGCAATACAGTTCATTTCTCTCTCACTGCAGAACAACAGACACTTTGATCAGTCCTCAAGTGCAGCACCACTAACACTCTGCCAGCTATCATCACTGCTGCCTCTCAGTATTCCTATTTGACCTTCTTCCAGAGAGAGAGAGAGAGAGAGAGAGAGAGAGAGAGAGAGAGAGAGAGAGAGGAGAGAGAGAGAGAGAGAGAGTGTTTGTATGTGTGTGTGTGTGTGTGTGTGTGTGTGTGTGTGTGTGTGTGTGTGTGTGTGTGTGTGTGACACACAATGTATCTGTCTGAACAGCCTGTGATTTCAGCTAGTGACCAACAGCAGTCACCAGTGCAGCAAAGGTCATTGCAGTGCAGCAAAGGTCACTGCAGTCAGCCATGCAGCAAAGGTCACTGCAGTCAGTCATGCAGAAAAGGTCACGGCAGTCAGCAAAGGTCACTGTAGTCAGCCATGCAGAAAAGGTCATTGCAGTCAGCAAAGGTCACTGCAGATAGTGCAGCAACAGTAATTGCAGTCACCAGTGCAGCAAAGGTCATTGCAGTGCAGCAAAGGTCACTGCAATCATTGTGGTGTTGATGATGATTATGGCAGTGATGCCATGCGCAGCCAGTGTATCACAATGCCTGAAATCACAAAGCACAGTGGCCAATGTAACAACAACCATATCACCTTATACCAACAACACAGTGGCTTTTGAATCAACCACCATACCATCACATAACAACAACCTAGAAATTTCTGTGTCCCTGTAAGCGGGATGTTGCTGCCACATCCCTCTGTTATTAGATGACAGACTAGGATTTACAGAAACTCCCACTTTCCCATCCACCAGTAGTGACAATGTTCAGCTGGCCAAAACAAAGTAGCCTGAATCCACTTTGCTTCTGCCTGCTTTGAGCCTCCCCAGATAGACAGTTTGGACAGGACGGTAAAATCAGAACAGACTGAAGAAGAAGGTGATTGGAAGAAAAAGAACGAGGCAGAAACAAAGAGAGCGATAGAAAAGTGGGAACTCTTAGCACAGAATTTCCAGAAGGTGGGGATGCTCTTTATACTGACAGGCCCCCGCCATCCCCATGGGAGAAAGTATTCGTGATCTGCCAATGTCTGAACCTTTCAACGCTATCTTCTTCTACATTCCATGATATCTGTTTTCATCTGCCATCGCCATATCGGGTTGGGTGCGTAGAGCATACATGACCAGTTACACTGGGTAACAAAACACTCCACTTTTTTTTTTCATTCCTAGGCTACAGCTCTGAGGTTCACCAATGGTGAGATTTTTGCTTAAGCGACCATTTTCCCCCACTCCCCTCCACCCCCCACCATTTCAGTAGCTGTATTCTGACTTCAGAGATGGTGTCTTAACACGACACCTGAGTGAAAGCTTTTTTTTTTTTCTTTTTTTTTTAAAAGATTTTTGTCATCATTCCTACTCATCCAGTTCACATACCTGGGATCCACCATCAGTTATAACCTGTCCCTTGATGCCGAGATCAACAAGCGCATCGGCAAGGCTGCTACGACCTTACGACGCCTCACCACCCGCGTCTGGGAGAACCCAAAGCTGACAATTTCCAGTAAGATGGCAGTGTACAATGCTTGCATCGTCAGCACTCTCCTTCATGGCAGCGAAACATGAACAACATACTCCAAACAGGAGCACAAACTGAACAGCTTCCACCTGAGATCTCTCGTTGCATCCTCAGCATCCACTGGAGTGACAAAGTTACCAACGCTCAGGTCCTCGAGCTTGCAGGTCTTCCCACCATGTACACACTCCTCAGACAACGCAGACTCCGATGGCTCGGTCACGTGCGAAGGATGGAGGATGGACGCATTCCTAAAGATCTCCTCTATGGCGAACTTGCCTCCGGCAAGAGAAGTATTGGCCGCCCCCTACTGCGCTACAAAGACGTCTGCAAGCGTGACATGAAAGCCCTGGACATCAACACAGAGAACTGGGAGGAGGTAGCGGCTGACCGCAGCAAATGGCGCAGTGTTCTCCACAAACAGCTGAAGTGTGGTGAAGAAAAGATCCACACCACAGCAAGCGAAAAGAGAGCCAAGCGGAAGGCATGTGCTCCAGCCACCTCAACAAGCCACATCTGCATCAGATGCAACAGAGACTGCCACTCCCGCATCGGACTGACCAGCCACAGGCGCTGTCGCTGAACAAATGACCTGTCTTCTGGCGCCAATTCCATAGTCGACACTGACTAACGGAGGCCTGATATATATAATATATAGGGGACAGCCCAGTTCGTCACAGACCCAGTTCGTTACAGGCCAAGATAGCAGCAGAGCACCTGTGCATGAGTGTGTGTGTGTGTGCGTGTGTGTGTGCGTGCGTGCGTGCGTGCGCGTGTGTGTGTGTGTGTGTGGAGAGAGAGAGAGAGAGAGAGAGAGAGAGAGAGAGAGGAGAGAGAGAGAGAGAGAAGAGAGAGAGAGAGAGAGAGAGAGAGAGAGAGGCAAAGTCAAGGCAAGGCAAAGGCAAATTCTTTTATTCCATGATAATGAATAAGCACTCGTGTGCTTTTTTACATCCAGACCCCGCCCTTATCAGGGATAAAATCAGGGTTAAAGAGAGAGAGAGCGAGAGAGAGAGAGAGAGAGAGAGAGAGAGAGAGAGAGAGAGAGAGGAGAGAGAGAGAGAGAGAGAGGTCAGAGACGACAGACGACAGAGACGAGAAGACGAGAGACGAGAGAGAGACAAAGAGAGAGAGATTTAGAAATGCAGCCACACTGATATGCAACAAAATTTGACCACTGCAGAACACATCATTATTGAAAATTTTGTTCTGAGGAGGAACCTCGATGATCCGAGAAAAAAAACAACAACAGAGGACAAGTCCTACTTGAACAAAACTGGCGAACAACTGTGACGAACTGGGCCTGTGACGAAGTGACATAGGCCTACTTCCATATATATATATATATATATATATATATATATATATATATATATATATATATATATATATATATATACTGAAACTGTGTTAAATACTGAGAAAATCTTCATTTAAATTATCATAAAGTATAGGTAGAGCTAGAGCCAAATTTACAGAGATCAATGATTTATACAAGTCTTTTCCATAACTAGCTACTACTCGACAAAAAAGAAATGTTGATCAAAACTCTAAAGCAGAGGTCCTATCAGATTTTGCCTGAAGATCGCTTTGTAGTTCAAAATGGCCGCCAGCGAGACGAGTGTCACGAATCGTGATTTTATCTCACTTTATGGATGCTCGTTTACAGTAAATACTTCCAAAGCTACATCATTTCCATTATTAAGAATTCCTCATTAGATAATATAGCCTGGGCTGGACAGATCTTTTTCTTGAAAGAGAAGGAAAGGTTCGAGTTTTAGTGGTGGTCGAATTAGCTTGGTGGTCGAAAATGTTGACTAGGCCTAGGCCCTGTAGCCTAAGCCTAAAACAAAAGCAAAAATAAAAACAAAACAAAAAGGTCAATGATGGTCAAAGGGACAACTTGTTACCAACCCTTACAACGAACATGTGGTATCATGTAACATACGCACCTTGTTCGCCATTTGGGCAAACAACACTCTCTTTCGCCGTGAGTTGTTTCGGTAACTGACATTGCGCCTTCTGACTTCCGACCTCGAAATCCTCAGCTTTCGGCCGCCTTATAAGCGCTTCCATTGTAGATCAGCTAGGAAATGGCTTTTTAGTTTATGCATTTTGAAATCAAATCTTTTTCAGTCTTTTATAAGACACTTAACCACTTGTTTTATATACTATTATAGAGACCATGCTTTGAACCATTTTGTTGCTTAATTTATTCAGTGGTTTTATATACTCAACAGGATATTCGGTGTTTTTTCTATGATATTTCACCCAGAATTTGCAGTAAAGGGGGGTCACTGATCTTTCATATTTTGTCATGTTTCTTTTCACATTCTTTGATTGTCAGTTAGTTCCCTTTACCTGGCAATAATTATGTAGTAAAGCCATAAATATTGGTTAAAAAAATATTTACCTGTTGCTTTTACTTGCTAATTTATATTGAATAAGTGTGTGTGTGTGTGTGTGTGTGTTAGGCTTATTTTATTTATTCATTTTATTCTTTTATATTGAGGATATTGGGATAAGCACTCATGCTTTTTTTTTTACATCCAGTCCCCGTGTGTATGCAGTTTTGTAAATGTCATCTGTTCCCACCGGCACACAATGGCCTACTCTTACGAAAAGCGGAAAAGGTTTAGTATGTGTGTGTGTGTGTGTGTGTGTGTGTGTTGTGTGTGTGTGTGTGTCAAAGTCAATGTCAAAATTTATTCCATATGGTACATTGAGTAAGCAATAAATCAGCTTTTTTTCATCAAGCCGTCTCTCTAAAAAAAAATTAGAAAACTTTTTATTTAAAAAAAATGGCTGTGTCTGTGTCTGTTTCTGTGGATGTGTCTGTGTGAATGTCGAAGACAAGTCAAATGTCAAGGTCAAAATTTTATTTCCAAATGGTACATTGAGTACGCAACAGATTAGCTTTTTTTCATCAAGCCACCTATCTATAAAAAAAAAATCCCCCAACTGAATCAACCACAAAAAAAAACAAAAAAATAAAAATTAAAAAAACACCAGAAAACAAGCAAGCAAAAAAAGAAGAAAGATTGAAAATATGGTTTGCCTGCTTTTGAACAACTAAAATAGGGGTCTAGTGAGTGAAAAGAACCAGGGGGGGGGGGGGGGGGTGTAAGGAGGATGGGAAGAACACAGCAATCAAAGAAACAAAAGTAATGATACAAAAAACAGTTCATAAGAAAACAAGAACCCCTAAATATTTTTTTTTAACTCACAGTCTACTAGACTATCAAACCAAAACAGTGATCTATCTAGCTATCCCTTAGTCTGGTGACCAAGGGGGCACCCCTTAAGACTTAACAACCAGTTCCTTCCATTCTTCTCTTGTTCTGCCTTTCTCAAAATTTGGTGTTCTAAGCCTGTCCATTCGCAGATGTTGTCCTCCCATCTCTTCCTTGGTCTGCCTCTTTTTCTTCCTCCTTGGACAGTGCCTTGCAGTATTGTTTTTGCAAGTCCTATCGATCTTGTGACATGCCTGTACCATTTACTTTTATGCTTCTTTATGATTGATAGAAGATTTTCGAAGGGACCAATGGTTTGCAGGATTCAGCAAAACAATAATAATAGTATTAAAAATCCCGTTACTAAGAACATCCAAAACAACATTTATGATAAAACCTATTAAATAAAATAAAAGAAAGAAAGAAAGAACAAAGACATGGAAAAAGAATAAAATCACAATATCACCACATCAACTATTTGCTTTTCTCTTTTCCACAGTTGTTCAATTTGCAAATTATGCACATGCTTATGTAGATTACCCAAAGGTTTTTATTAGCATCAACAATAGCTTTAAAAAAAAAATTAAAGGAAAAAAACTCTCTCTCTTTTCACCCTCTCTTCCATGTACACACATAGTACACAACAGTGCAATATATATATATATATATTCATGTTTTGTACCTAGGAGCATGGCTTCAATTTTATCAGCATTCAGCTGTAACTTGTTTTGAATCATCCAGTTTTGAATTTCTTGGAGACAGTAGGACATTTTTGTCAAGAAGGAAGGCAGATTTTCAGGAGTTTCACTACTTTGAATTTGAGAACTGTCGGCATGAAAATGATGATTGATCTGATGACAGTTTATTATAGATGAAAGTGGAGCAGTGTAGACAGGGAAGAGAACTGGGCCTAGAACTGAACCCTGTGGGGCTCCAAATTCAAGTTTGACAGGTTTTGATCGAGTTTTGTTTAGGATAACTGTCTGGAATTGGTCCCTAAGGTACAACTGAAACTGTGTGAGGGCTATGCCATTTATACTATATGTTTTTTTAAGTTGGGAAAGAAGAATTGTGTGGTCTATAGCATCAAAGGCTGCAGATAAATCAATAAGGGTCACAAGGGAGATTTTTCCTGCATCAGATGCAAGCAGATGAGTATTTAAGGTGTGGACTACCATGGTTTCAGTGCTGTGATTAGAACTATAGGCAGACTGAGAAGGTGGAAGCAGGCTATTGGAATAAAGGTGGCTGTTGAGCTGTTTCAGAACAACTTTTTGAAGTGATTTGAAGACAAAAGGTAGGTAAAAAACCAATCTATAATTCTTCAGAATTATCTAAAACTTAAAGTGAAAATTATCAGGGTTATTGAAATGGTCATTTTTTAATGTCTTCATCAGTCCCTTTATGCTGTTTATGTCCTCCCCTGCTAAATGTGTCGTCTTCACCTTCTTTGTCAGACATCTCAACACTGTTCTCATAATTATCAGGTGTGTCTTCAGTGTCCTCTACTGTATTTATATCTTCCTTGTAACCGTCTTCTTCATTGTCCTCTGCTACATCGGGCTTATCTCCGTCACCGTCTTCAGTTTTGTCTACTATGGTCCTTTGTCTTGTCATATTGACATCTTCACTAGGAAGATGATGTGTCACACCAAGTCTTCTGTTTCCATTGGGTGTGTCTCTTTCATGGTCGCTGACATGACATTCTGTGGCTGTGCCTGCATTGTACTTTCTGTTTTGCTGCTGACCACAGACACACACATCAGATTTGCGGCTTTGACCCGGAGATACTGGAGATCTTCTTCTCCCTTCTTTCACAAAGACAATTCTTCTGCTGGGCTGGGCTGTTCTCCCTTGATTTGCTGCTTCACTGTAGAGTAAGGTCATGGACTGACTGGAACACAGCCCTCCTCTTTTCTGTTTGCTCGGCCAGCAGGATTTCTCTGCATCCTTTGCTCGCTGTCCCCCATGGCAGTGTAGGGGTAGCTAGCAGGCTGCCCTCTGTTTGCTGCCTGGACCCCCTGATGTGGCTGTGGTGACACTCTCCATCGGGGCTGCCTTGGCCATGACCTGCCGCACTGCAGTTGACCCTGAGGACTGTTTTCCTGGTGGCGTGAATAAAACCTGCCTTGCAGTGTCTTTTGCTTCTCCGACTGGCTGCTATTGAAAGAAACAGTATCTGCTGTTCTGTTGAACCTGCCATCTTGAACTGGGAGCCAGTGTTCTTCTTGAGCACGAGGTGGTTGGCTGAAGTGTCTCCTTCCCTCATAGAATGATGGAGATGGCTGCTTATCCCTGACATGCAGCTTTCCATTGCGATAGAAGGCAGTTTGTCCCTGACCCCAATGCCAATCCACGGTTTCTCGCTGGTGTATGGTAAGGTCTGAAGCTACTTTGATGCCACTCCCTCTGAGGATATCTCGTAGCTCCTAGTCTCCCAATATGGCCATCTTGTCTGACCATCTGCAGAAAGGGACAATGATGGGCCATGGTTCTCCTCTCCAAGAGTGTGGTCTTCCAACTCAATATGCTCTTGAAATGTCTTCTTGTTGCCAGTTCATGTAAGGGGCATGGTCATTGAGAATATCGATAACATACTTTGTAGTTATGTATTCAGTTTCACCATCAAGTTCTTGCACATTGATGAACTTCACATTACATGCTTTGGTAGCTTGTTCTGTGGATTCAACTTGTCTCTCAACAGCTTCAAATCTGTCAAGAATAAGCTCTCTGTCCTCTCATATTTCTTGAATGTCCTTTTTCTGTTGTACAACATATTCCTTCAGTGGGTGTATTTCTCCAAAGAAGCTTGAGATTCTGGTATCGAGATTTTGACATTTTTCTTCAATACTACTTTTTATGCCATTTGTGTGCATATGGAATCCCTGTTGAATCTGTGTAAGACGACAGTCAAGCATTTGCAGTATACCTGCTGGGGGTGGTAAGAATTCGTGCTGAGCCATTTCTTTTTCCACTTGCAATACCTGTGCCCAATAACTTGGATTTCTTCCACTTACCATACTTGTGTCTAGTGACTTGTTTTCTTCCTCCAATACCTGTGTTTAGCAACACGTGCACTTAATGCTGTGTGAAACCAAAAGTCAAAAGGGAAAAAACTCTTGAGAACTGACTTATGGAGTGCTGTCCCTTGTTTGCAGTGCAGGCGTGCTCTAGCATAATTTACAACACTCCATGTGCAACACACACATGCCGGTTCAATGACACAACCCTCATATTTCTGGACTTATTTGATTTTTATTCACAGTTACATGTCCTTCTTTAATTCATAGTAATTAATAAAATGCTAATTATTCCTTTATGACTGACCTTTTCAGTAATCAGACATCACTATCAGTTGCACACATCACAGAACTTTTGAAGAGGAAAAGAGTCCATTTAAAAAAAAATATTTATGAAGAGCACTTTGAACACATGTCCACCTTTGAAAAATTCAAGAGAGAGCCACATTACCACATTCCCCTCTTCCAATAATGACTATAGTGGACATCGGGAGTCCTCAGAAAGCTATCGACTTTTCACCTACAAATGAAGTGATTTCTGATTGGCTTAAAATTTCTCTATCTCATTAGGCTAGCATTCAAAAAATGTTTGCGTGTTCCTAAAGTGACGTCAGAATATAGATCAAAGCTCTCAACTGTGGCAGCCGATGCCTTTCTCTGATAGTTTTGATTGCTGTATGAATGAATTCTGTTGTGGCAGCAGACAGCAGAATTTTTTTTTTTTAACACCGTACGGCGGAAAATATTAAAATAAAAATGGAGGAAATCGAAGTAGTGACTGTGGAATTCCGCCGAAAAGCGGAGAAATCCCATGGCTGAACAGTAGATAAATTTGCATTGCCAGTAGCTGCCTTCCTTATGTGGCCTGGTCTGGTGGTAAACAGAATCAATACGGGTAGTAATCTTGCACTGCAAGAAATGGCTATCCTGTTCTGGGCCTTTCTGGCAGGTCTGGGACAGGTGACAGCTTTGATAAACCATTATTGCTTTTGTGAATAACGATGTAAAAATCAATCGCAGCCATATGGCTCACTGTAGCAGTAAAGAAGTATATGCTGAAAAGAACCTCCACACACCGAAAGGTGAAAAAGTGAAAATGTGGCCTTTAGCTAGTTCTGGCAGGCAACCCTCTGTACCAGTCCCACACACTCTGCTGTGGCCATTCTCATCCACTAACAACTTCCTCTGTCTGTGGTCTGTATCACACACACACACACACACACACACACACACACACACACACACACACACACACCACACACACACACACACACACACACACTGAAGTTAACATCAGTGCCGTCTCCACTCCCTCCAAAAGTCCTTCAGATGAGACTATAACCAAGATCTCAACTGCTAATGCACGCAGAACATCTTGCACACATGTTAAAACCCATTCCGCTTTTTGGAAGAGTAGGCCATTGAGTGCCTGTGGGCACAGATGACAAAACTGACAAACCTACATACACATGGGAAGTGGGTGTAAAAAAGTGCATGAGTGCTTATCTATTATCCTTGAAATAAAAGATTTAATAAACTAAACCGCCCCCCCCCCCCCCCACACACACACACCACACCCCTCCCACGCACGCACACACACACGCACGCACGCACGCACACACACACACACACCTGTTGCCACGGAGACGTTGAGAGAGGAAACGGCAGGAGGAGAGTGGAGGGAGTGGGGAGGAGGAATGGTCAGCAACGTGTCACACAGCTCCTCCACATCTGCGTCAATCCCACTGCCCTCGTTCCCTGACACATCACCACATTACACATTATTCACATCACATTCTGGTGTGTCACATCACATTCCCTGACACATCACCACATTATACATCACGTCATATCATCACATTACACTTCATGACACACAACATTATGCACCATGTCACATCATGACATTACACTTTATGACACATCACCACATTACACATTGTCACATTCCATGACACATTATCACATTACATATCATGTCACATATATCCAAAATATGCAAAAATTCATCACCCAGACCTGTCAGTCATGCTACTATCAACTACGGCGTATTAGTGCAATTCGAAAGTACCTGTCCACTGATGCAACATCCAAACTAGTCACTTCTCTTATTCTTTCACGTCTGGACTATTGCAATTCTCTTTTGGCTGGTCTGCCAGCATCATCTATCCACTCTCTCCAACGTATACAAAACTCTGCAGCTCGACTGGTCCTCAGAAAGAAAAAATCTGAACACATTACTCCTCTCTTGCAATCTCTCCACTGGCTGCCTGTGCCACAGAGAGTTAGCTACAAGATCAGTACTCTCTGTTATAAATGTCTCCACAAAACAGCACCCTCCTACCTCTGTGAATGTCTTCACGTGTACACACCTTCTCGTTCCCTCCGCTCGGCTGCAGATACCTTATCCTTAAAAATTCTGAGATTCAACCTATCTACCGTTGGCCGCCGCTCTTTCTCTATTTCTGGTCCATCAATCTGGAATGACCTCCCTCTCTCCCTTCAGCAAAAGCCTACATATGACACTTTTAAATCCAACCTCAAGACACACTTGTTTCAAACCTAAGATTTTTGTCTTCTGTTTTCATCTCCTATTTGTCCCTGCCTTCAACAATTGAAATTCCATTCACCCTGTCAAAATGTATAACCTCTATAAGTGTGTGTGTGTGTGTGTGTGTGTGTGTGTGTGTGTGTGTGTGTGTGTGCGTGCGTGCGTGCGTGCGTGCGTGCGTGCGTGCGTGCGTGCGTGCGTGCGTGCGTGCGTGCGTGCGTGCGTGCGCGCGCGCGCGTGTGTGTGCTTTCGAATTTGCTAGAATTATTTATTGTCATTGGTTGTTTGTTGTGAGGGTCGAGTGCAAGCGCTTTGATTTGTTTTTACAAGATATAGCACTATATAAATTCCATGTATTATTATTATTATTATCCCCTGACACATTACTACCACATTACACATCATGTCACATCCTATCCCCAGACACATCACCACATTACACATCATGTCACATCCCATCCCGACACATTACCACATTACACATTGCGTCACATCACATTCCCTGACACATCTCCTCATTGTATGTTGTGTTACATCCCATCCCCCAACACTTTACCACATTACACATCCTGTCACATCCCATTTGCTGCCACCTCGCCACATTACACATCATGTCACATCACACACCCCTGACACATTACCACATTACACATCATGTCACATCCCATTCCATGACACATTACACATGTCACATCACATTCCCTGACACATTACACATCATGTCACATCCAATTCCCTGACACATTACACATCATGTCACATCACATTCCCTGACACATCACCACATTACACATTATGTCACAGCACACACAATCACAACTGTGTCACTAGAGAGAGAGAGAGAGAGAGAGAGAGAGAGAGAGAGAGAGAGAGAGAGAGAGAGAGAGAGAGAGAGAGAAAGAGAGAGAGAGGGGGGGGGGAGAAGCAGCCATGACAACACTCACCCACAATGAGCAAGGTAGGGGCAGTGTGCGTCATCTTCTGCAGAGGATGAACTGAACGACCACAGTCCTCAGCCGACGTGGTGCCCACCACCTTCCCTCCATGAGACTGCCACACCTGTCAACACAGCAGTCACCTGTCAACATACATCTGTCAACACACACCTGTCAACACACACCTGTCAACACACCTGTCAACACACCTGTCAACACACAGCAGTCACCTGTCAACACACAGCATCAGCAAAAGTGATAGAAAAATATAAGAACATAAACCAATAATAATTAAATTATGTCAACAATTGTGCTTATGAGCCTGCAGCGAACAAAGGGAGAGAACAGATGAGATAAGTTTTCATTTGGTGAGATTGTAGCCCCTCCACCTCTTTCCTTCAAGCCAAAGCATGTGAAGATGTAGAAAGAATGGCCATGATCTGTGCATGAGGTAACTGACTGTTATTTTTTCATCTGTGTTCACACAGAGAGTTCCTCAGTTAAATGAGGGTGATTTTAAACCTGGCTAACTATCTGACAGAGTAGTTGCCATAGCTGTGTATTTTTATCAAGATGATGATTTTTATTCTGGATAACTGACTTAGTGTCAAATGTTTGTCAGAGTAAAAGTTGCCACAGCTGTGTGTCCTTACCATAACAATGATGATTTCGGCAATGATGATTTCTATAATGATGATTTCTATAAGGATGATTTCAACAAAGATGATTTCTATAAGGATGATTTCTGTCTGTAATGATGATTTCTATAATGACTATTTCTACAGTGAGAATTTCTATCTGTACAGATGATTTTATATAATGATTTCTACAATAATGATTTCTATAATGATTTCTATAATGACAATTTCTACAATGAGAATTTCTGTCTGTAATGATGATTTCTATAATGATGATTTCTACACGGATGATTTCTATCTGTACTGATGATTATTTTCCTGGTGGATGGATACCTGGCCTCACCTGTGTGAGCTGTGTGAGGGAGAGGAAGCTGCCATCAATGCTCTGCAGGTCCATCACCTCCATGGCTCCTGCACTGGCCTTGCTGACCACTGGGGTCAGTGCACAACTGCCCACCATCAATACACAATATTTATTAACAAAGAATATACATGTATGCAGTGTACACATCCATACACTGCCCACCATCAATACACAATGATTATTACCTGACAATAGACATTTATGTAATGTACACACTGCCCATCATCAATACACAATAATGATTGTTACCTAACAATAGACATGTGTGTAGTGTACACATTCATATATACACAACTGCCTACCATCAGTACACAATGATTACCATCATTCAATAGACTTGAATGAAGTGTACACATCCATACACTATCCAAGCCACAATCAATATGCAATGATTGTTATCATGCAACAGACATGTATGTTATATCTAGTGTACACATCCATACACTGCCCATCATCAATACACAATGATTATTATCATACAACAGACATGTATGTAGAGTACACATCAATACATGATGGTACACTCCATGTATCACTGTGTATTAATGACGTATTTTTGTGTATATATGGATGCATAGACTACATGACTGTATATACATGGCGTACTGTTCTGCTATATCGGGTCAGCGCACAGCTGCCCATTATCAATACACAATGATACCATAAAAAAATGTATACATGTTGTAACCCAATGCCCTGACACAGCTGCCCACAATCCCTACACAATGACACAACAGTTATTTTATACCCAATATCCTGACCTTGACATTGACTGACTGACCTGTTGACCCTGGGTATGAGGACACGGTCCACACCCAGGAAATAGGAGGACCTCAGTATGGCACCACAGTTCATGGGGTCCTGCACCGCACATCAACATTGATCATTCCACATCAACATTGATCATTCCACATCAACACTGATCATTCCACACCACATCAACATTGATCGTTCCACATCAACATTGATCATTCCACATCAACATTGATCATTCCACATCAACACTGATCATTCCACATCAACACTGATCATTCCACATCAACACTGACCATTCCACACCACATCAACATTGACCATTCCGCACCACATCAACATTGACCATTCCGCACCACATCAGCATTGATCATTCCACACCACATCAATATTGATCATTACACATCAACATGGATCATTCCACATCAACATTGATCATTCCACATCAACATTGATCATTCCACACCACATCAACATTGATCATTCTTCAGCACATTAACATTGATCATTCTTCATCACATCAACATTGATCATCTCACACATCAACATTGATCATTTCACATCAACATTGCTCATTACACATCAACTTTGATCATTCCACATCAACATTGATCATTCCACATCAACATTGCTCATTACACATCAACTTTGATCATTCCACATCAACATTGATCATTACACATCAACATGGATCATTCCACATCAACATTGATCATTCCACATCAACATTGATCATTCCACACCACATCAACATTGATCATTCTTCAGCACATTAACATTGATCATTCTTCATCACATCAACATTGATCATCCCACACATCAACATTGATCATTTCACATCAACATTGCTCATTACACATCAACATTGATCATTCCACATCAACACTGATCATTCCACATCAACATTGATCATTCCACACTACACTTGATGTCAATGCAAAAACACATGATGTCAATGCAAACACACTTGATGTCAATGTAAAAACACTGATGACATCTCAAAAATAGTTCATAACAATGTAAAAACATCTGATGACGACACAAAAAAAGTTCTACTCAAAAATAGATTTTGACAACACAAAAATAGTTTATGGCAACACAAAAACAGTTTGTGACAACATAAAGAGTTCATGACACACACAGTCCATCACACAAAAACAATTAATCTCACACACACACACACACACACACACACACACACACACACACACACACACACACACACACACAAACACACAAACACACACACATACACACACACACACACACACACAAACACACACACACACACACACACACACACACACACACACACACAGAGTCCATGATAAGACACAAACATTCCACCATAGCGCGAAACTATTTTACGACAACTTAAAAACACCCAATGATGCCAAAATAACACAAGATAATGATAATGATGTGAATTCCAGGTGTCAATGTCACAACACTGATCCCTACCTGCACACCATACAGCAGCAGCCACAGAACACTGGGCCTCAGATCTTCACTGCAACACACACACACACACACACACACACACACACACACACACACACACACACACACACACACATGGCACCACAGTTCATACCGACCCAACATAACGACCAGAGACATGAAAAGCTATGCTGAAGCAGCCAAAGGTGTACATTCACGATCGGCTGCCTTCAACAAAACGACGACTTCAGCCCCACCCCACAGTGCGACTAGCGACAATAGGCCTACCACACTAGGTCTATTACTGGACAGAGACTTCCCCATCCCCGAGCCAAGGAACCCCCAGTGTTCAGATGTCACAAGTGTGTTAGGGAGACAACACTCCGTGGCAGCTACACAGCCACTTGTGAAAATACTTTCCGATCTACTCCATTGCTTGACCCAATAGTGTGGTGTGTGTGTGTGTGTGTGTGTGTGTGTGTGTGTGTGTGTGTGTGTGTGTGTGTGTGTGTGTGTGTGTGTGTGTACCAGTGAGTATGTGTGGAGGGAAGGGGAGGGGGGGGAGTGTGTGTATGTGGTGTTTGAGTGTATGTGTAAGTGAACATGTATATGCATGTTTCACCACGTGTGTGTGTGTGTTTGTGTGTATGTAAGCATGCGTGAGTGTGTGTGTATGTATGTGTGTGCGTGCGCGCGTGAGTGCGTGCGTGCGTGTGTGTGTGTGTGCGTGCGTATGTGTGCGTGTTTGTGTGTCTGTGGATATGCCGGTGAGCTTGTGGGTGCTTGCCTGGTATGTAAGCATGCGTGCTTGCTTGTACGTGTATGATAATTATGTGAACGTGTGTGTGTGCATGCGTGTGTGCGATAAATGTCTGCCTGCAAGCCCGCATCAAACATACAGCCCATGTATAATGTTCTATATAATTACAAATGTGTTTGTGCAGGTGTCCAAATGTTAAATGCAGTGTTCCCATGATGATAAATGATTGCTTGAATGGAAATCTCTCTCTCTCTCTCTCTCTCTCTCTCTCTCTCTCTCTCTCTCTCTCTCTCTCTCTCTCTCTCTCTCTCCATACTTTCACCCAGCCCCCAGCCCCCTTTCTTTTCTTTTTTTTTTTTTTTTTTTTTTTTTTTTTTTTTTTTTTTTTTTTTTCTCCCCAACATCAAATGTTGATCAATGTCATGCTGCAGTGTATATCTCATTTGAGTGGATAAATTACCTTCTACATCTAGCAGGTATATCGGATCCAGAGACTCTTGCAACAGGGCAGTTGTTGCCTAGGGCTAGTGTGGATTGGAGTTTTTGAACCAACTCTGCCATACTATATTTTTGTTTGCTTTTTCATCTATTATTATTCGTCACTGTATCTCTTTGTGTTTAGTATCATATTAATATTTAGTGTGTGATTGGTTATACTGATTTAGCAAAAATTGTTGTATCTTAGTTTTTCTTAAAATATTTTTCCCAATTTATATGTTTTATTATTTTTTATGACCGTAGTATATGATTTATGTAAAAACAGGACTGGATTTAAAAAGTTGTTTATTATAACACATTCATTCCTTACAGATTTTGATTTGTGTTTATATTTTAGTTTTCGAAATTGAACTATAGCTTATTTTGTCAAAAAATTTCATAATCAAGTCTCTTATTTTGATAGATCTTACATACATACATATATATATATAAAATCAATCTTAACATGTCTCTAACTTTAGACAAGTGGCCCACAAAGCAAGGCCTCCGTGTAGGCTACCTGAATATCAACAATGCAACAAACAAAAAAGATGATATTTCGACCATACTGCACAATGATGAGAATCAATTTCATTTGTTTTGCCTTGCTGAATCTCGACTCTCACCACAGGTAACTGACACATGCATGAATATTCCAGGATATCAGATTTTTCGACAGGATCCACACAAGCCCAAGTCCACTGGGTTATTAACATATTTCGCTTCTTCACTGAGTTGCAAAAGATTATACAACTTTGATGTTTATGACATTGAATCAATTTGGGTTGAAATAAAATTAAAACACAATAATCCAATATTAATAGGATTCATATACAGAAATCCTTCGGAAACCACAGACTGGTTTGAGAAATTCAACTCTCTTATGGATGAAGTGACATTTTTAAACTATGAAACAATTATTCTTGGGGATTTTAACATTGACTTATTAAAACCCAAGCCTAAATGGAGTCACAACATTACTATGCATGGCCTGGAACAACTAATAGACAAACCAACTCGGATAACAGATAACTCTAGAACTTTGATAGATCATATCTATACTACTACAAAACAAAACATAACAGAAGTATGTGCCCCCTCCTGTGGATGCAGTGATCACAATGCTGTGTGTTTAACTTGGTTTAAACATCGTGTCAAAATTCCCAAAGTAGGACATAAAACCATCTTTTACAGAAAATTTAATAACTTCAACGAACAAGACTTTCTTTCAGACTTGATAAATTCGCCATTCCAAGACATATATCAAATCAGAGACCCCAACGAAGCTGCAGAATTCTGGATTACCACATTTATTTCAGTGTATGATAGGCATGCCCCCTTCATCAAAAAAAGAGTTAAAGAAAAAATAAAACCTCCTTGGATAACAAAAGACATAGAGTCAGAAATGCGCTTAAGAGACTATTTGAAAACCCATGGTACAAAAGAAGAATTTAAAATGCAAAGAAACAAAGTAACTTCACTAAAACGGAGATCAAAACGTGATTACTTTCAAAAACTGTTAATTACAACTACCGACTCTCGCCAGGTATGGAAAGCCATCAATATTTTATGTAATAGATCTATATCAAAAAGCCAAAAGACAGTTAAAGACATAACAGCTGATGAACTGAACACCCATTTCTCAAACATCGCTACTAAAATCATATCATGTGATAAGTCAAATGAAAATGATCTCCAATACTTAGAACAATATATTGAATCAAAAGAAATTAAATTCCCAGTTGAATTATTGCCAATGACAATTAAAGACGTGTTGGAAAGTCTATCTCTCAAAAAAAATTCCAGAACACGTGACCTTGACAATCTGGATGGAAAAATATTGAACCTTTCTGGTCCTATTATAGCTGAAACACTGACATATCTATATAACTTGTGTATAGATAAAAGCAACATTCCTCTCATATTTAAAAAGGCAAAAGTCATACCAGTCCACAAATCTGGAGATTCTTCTTGTCCTTCAAATTACAGACCAATTTCAATCCTATCGGTCTTATCCAAACCCATTGAAAAACATATCCAAAAATCTTTATATTCCTACTTTGTTAACAACAACCTAATAAATGAAGATCAGTCAGGCTTTCGCAAAAACTATTCTTGTCACACAGCTCTAACTCAACTAACAGACAGTCTCTTACACAACATAAATGAAAATAACTATACAGGCCTAATTTTTGTTGACTTTGAAAAAGCATTTGATGTAATTAATCACTCCCTGCTAGTGCGTAAACTTCACCTATACAAACTAACACCTGAAATAATCAATCTTTTAAAAAGTTTTTTGTTAGATAGACAGCAGTTGGTAACTGCAAATAATCAAACATCAGAATTAGTATCTATTAGATATGGAGTACCACAAGGATCAATATTGGGTCCTCTTTTGTTCTCAATATATGTAAATGACTTACCCTTATTTCTAGATTGTAGCTGTGAAATGTTTGCTGATGACACATCCCTCTATTGTAGTGATACTGACCCCCACAGACTAACACTCAAACTTCAAAACAATATCAACAAATTGATTACTTGGACTCAATTAAACCATATGTCCTTAAATGCTCAAAAAACTAAAAGTATGTACGTACTAGCACGACAAAAGAGGCAAAAAATGAAAAGTAAATTTCAACCTCTGTTGATAGATCAAAAAATCATTGAAGAAGTTGACTCACACAAAATTCTGGGTGTAATTATCGACAATAATCTTACTTGGACTGACCATGTGATGGCACAAGGAAAACGTCTTACAAACAAGGTACGTCAGCTATCAAAAATAAAACACTTTCTAGATAGTCATTCACGCAAACTCTTTTTTTGTGGACACATCTTGCCTATAGTTGACTATGCCTCATCTCTTTGGGACAACTGCAGTGAAACTAATTTGAAATTCATCCATCGATTATATAAAAGAGCGCTAAAACTTGTCCTATTAAAATCAAGCTCCCTAACCATCAATGATTATAAGCTAACAAATATTCTTACATTTCAAAACAGGCTTTATCTCAATAAAGCTCTATTTGTACAAAAAGTTGTCAATGGAAATGCCCCTCCCAAGATCACCAATAGATTCAAAATTAATGAGCACAGGCATAACCATCTACTAACATTTCCCAGACCCAGAAACAATCTTTACAAAACAAGCTTCCTATATTCAGGTAGTGATTTATGGAACAAGCTCCCAAAACATTTAAAATGTATCAAAAATAAAAATCAGTTAAAAAATCAGTTGAAAAATCACTTAATGCGCTTATGCAAAAATGTTTAAGAACTACACATCAATCCAATCAACCATACTTAGAACAGACTAAAGATATTGATACTCTCTGCTAACCCCGAAAAATCTTTCACGTGTGGCTCACTGTGACTGAAAAAGCTACACTTTGCTTGCTATATATGTATGTGGAAGGGGGAAAAGGTGGAGAAAGGGTTGTTGTTTTTTTTTTTTTTTTTTTTTTTTATAATTTAATTTTGAACAGGATAGGGAATAAGTGATGTATGTAAACATGTGTATATTCTGCAAATTCACAAGGAGAAAACCAAACCACTGATTTGACGACTAGATTGGATTTTTTTTTTTTTTTTTTTTTTTTTTTTCACTTACCCAGTTTAATAGTTTCAGGATAAATATTTAATTTTTATTTTATTTTATTAATTATACTAATGAGACTACTAGCACTATTATATTTATATTATTTTGATAAGTGGAAAGGCCTTACTTTTTTGTTCTGGTTGTTGTTGTGTATGTTTTTTGTTGTGTTTTGTTTGTTTTTTGTTTGTTTGTTTGAATGTTTGTTTGTTTGTTTTTGTTCATATGTGTAGGGTTTTTTATTTATGAAATATAATCATAAATCATTATTATAATTCTTCTGGTTGCTGTTTGTGTTTTCCCCCTTCCTCTTGATACCCCCTCCCCACCCGTTCCCACCCCCCCCCCAACTTTTTTTCTTTTTTGAGTGTGTGGGGTTTTTTTGTGTGTTTTTTTTTTTGGGGGGGGGGTTGTGTTTGTTTGTTTGCTTGTTTTTTGTTTGTTTTTTGCTTTAGTTTTGTTTTGCTTGGTATTTTTTTTCGTTCATTATGTTTGTTTGGTTCTCTGTTGCTTTTGTTTGTTTATTAGTTTTTTGGTTAGTTTGAATGTTTGTTAGTGTATATGTTATTTCCTCTCAGTGGAGATTGGTATTATCATATGTATTGTTGCGTTTGTTTTTCGGGGTTTTATTTTTGTTTTTTTGTTTGTTTGTTTTGTTTTGTTTTGTTTTTTCTTTTCTTCCTCATAATATAAGTATGAATTGAAGTGTGGAGATAATGTAATCTGACATAAGTTGCTTATTGACATTTCATGGATTTTTTTTATTTTTTTTTTTAAATTATTTTTTATTTTTAAGTCTTAAATAATGGTTGGTGACATTGTATTGATATAAGCTGTTGACACCATATGATTTTAAAAAAAACAAACAATATTAAATGTGTGCATGCCCATATGTTTGTTATGTTATTCCACTCAGTGGTGATGGGTATTATCATATGGTATTGTTGCTTTAGTTGTTTTTTCTTTTCTCTCCTTCTAATATATAATCCGTGTGGATTGGTTTTTTGATGTTTTGGTCTGATTGTTTGTTTTTTGGTGGGTTTTTTTTTTTTTTTTTTTTTTTTTTTTTTTTTAAGTCTTAAATAATGGTTGGTGACATTGTATTGATATAAGCTGTTTGACACCATATGATTAAAAAAAAATAATTTTTTTTTTTAAATGTGTGCATGCCCATATGTTTGTTATGTTATTCCACTCAGTGGTGATGGGTATTATCATATGGTATTGTTGCTTTAGTTGTTTTTTCTTTTCTTCCTTCTAATATATAATCCGTGTGGATTGGTTTTTTGATGTTTTGGTTTGATTGTTTGTTTTTTGTGTGTTTTTATGTGTTTTTTGTTTGTTTGTTTGTTTTTGTTTTTCTTTTGTTTGATTGTATGTTTGTTAGCGTATATGTTATTTCCTCTCAGTGATGATGGGTATTATCATAAGGTATCGTTGTGTTTGTTGTTTTTTCCTTATCTTCTTTTAAAAATATAAAGTATGAATTGAAGTATAGAGATATTGTAATTTGACATAAATTGCTTATAGATTTTTTATTATTTTACTTATTTATTTTGAAATTTTGTTGTTGTTGTTGTTGTATTTATTCATTTTTTTAAAAAATTTGTTTTATTATTATTATTATTATTATTATTATTATTATTATTATTATTATTATTAAGTCTTAATGTTTTTTGGTTACATTGTAATTGATATAAGCTGGTGTGTGTGTGTGTGTGTGTGTGTGTGTGTGTGTGTGTGTGTGTGTGTGTGTGTGTGTGTGAGTGGTGTTTTTTTATTGGGTTTTTTTTTGACACTATATGATTTTTTAAAAAAGACTTTAAATGTGTGCATGTACCTACGAGTATACGAGCTGAGTGGAAGAGCGCAAACCGTGTGTGTGTGTGTGTGTGTGTGTGTGTGTGTGTGTGTGTGTGTGTGTGTGTGTGTGTGTGTGTGTGTGTGTGTGTGTGTGTAGATGCACGTGTGTGTGTGTGTGTGTGTGTGTGTGTGTGTGTGTGTGTGTGTGTGTGTGTGTGTGTGTGTGTGTGTGTGTGTATGGGTGTGTGGGTGTATGTGCATATGTGTGTATGGCTTTCGAGTAGATTTAAATTTTTTTTATTTTTATTTATTTATTTATTTTATTTATTTATTTTATTTATTTTATTTTCTCTTTTGGTTGTTGTTATAGTAGTTGCTTGTATTATTTATAGGCATAGTTTATTTTAAAGTTGTTGAAATCATGTTAGCAAGTTAATGTTGGTGAAATGTTTGTTGTTGTTGTTTTAATTGTTTGTTTGCTTTTTTCCCTTTTCTTTCTTTCGTTGGTTTTTTTGTTTGCTAGGGATTTTCTACTTTGTCTTTTGTTGGTTTTTGTTTTGTTTAGGATTTGATTTTTGCTATTGTTTTGATTTTTTTCTTTTCTTTTCTTTAGATAGATGGCTTGATGGAAAAAAGCAGATCGCTGCTTACTCAATGTACCATCTGGAAATAAAAATTTGATTGATTGATTGATTGACACACACACACACACATGCGCACACATATGCGCACACATATGCGCACACACCAAGTGTCACACATTATGATTATGTTCAATTACCCACACACATTCATTTGTGGCCACATTACAATGTCAAGGACGCACATCTACTAATTTTCAAAGCCTTAAAGTATTCCTGATATAAAAAAAAGTCTAACCAGTTCGCTTCAATACAAAGAAAAATCTGTTCTCTTTCTGTAAAAAAAATACTTCCTCATATCCAAAAAAAAACCTGACCAAGAAATCATTCCCACGAAGTAATGGTCAGTGGCATGAGCTAGTATGGGTCAATTTTTTTTTTTTAAGTGCTGTGAACTACAAAAAGATTTGTGACACTGATTTTGATCCCATTTTAGATATAAAAAAAATCAAACACAGAGACGGTCTGTAATACATCTTGTATGCTATGATGATGGCCATTTTCAGTCACTAAGCTCATATTCTTAAACAGCCTTCTAAACAGCCATTTATTTTCCACAAACAATCTTTGCTTTTAAGAAAGCCAATCAGCATAAGCCTGAGCTAAACATCAAAGTATCCAGGGCAATTTTCAAGCAACTTTTTCCTTCTAGTTATCTGCACAGGTCAACCCTAAACTACTGTCTCAATGTGTAATCTTACACCATACACACAAACACTTAAAATATTGGTTTGAAAACTTGTGTGTGTGTGTGTGTGTGTGAGTGTGTGTGTGTGTGTGTGTGAGTGTGAGTGTGTGTGTGTGTGAGTGTGAGTGTGTGTGTGTGAGTGTGTGTGTGTGTGTGTGTGTGTGTGTGTGTGTGTGTGTGTGTGTGTGTGTGTGTGTGTGTGTGTGTATGTGTGTGTGTGTGTGTGTGTGTGTGTGTGTGTGTGTGTGTGTGTGTGTGTGTGTGTGCGTGCGTGTGTGCGTGCATGCATGTGTGCATGTGTTCATGCATGCTTGCGTGTGCCAACAGTGTGAATAATGTGGATGAGGAGTATTCAGACTTACCCAGGCTGCAGTAAGTGCTGTGGATCACAGTCAGGCAGGAGGCGAGGGCTGGCATCCAGACACACCCCCTGACAACAACACATTTGGACCACTCCATAACACATACAAGTATGTATTCATACATCTCTTGTTTCCTCTTGAAACTACTACAGTTCACCTGCCTGCTTGTCTGTCCTTTGCCTTCCTATACTAAGAACATACATGTAAATTATCCATGTAACCACTCCAGTCCGCAATTTTCTTTTTCCTCAACTACCTTCCCACCTCAAAAAACACTTGTCTGATGTCAGCCACCAAGCAATTTATATACAGCCATATATCTGATTTTACATATTATGCACTCCAACACATTCAAACACATACATCCACACAGCCCCTCCCCCCCTCCCCCCCACACACACACCATACTGCACCACATCACGAAAAACACACTCCCAATAGCAAAAAATACACATCAATATCTCTCTCTCTCTCTCTCTCTCTTGCTCTCGCTCTCTCTCTCTCTCTCTCTCTCTCTCTCTCTCTCTCTCTCTCTCTCTCTCTCTCTCTCTCTCTCTCCACACACACACACACACACACACACACACACACACACACACACACACACACACACACACACACACACATACACACACACACATGGACTTGTGCACTGTGTGAGGAAAGGGTTCATGTTTTTCTCTTCTCCATCTTTACCCGCAAAGTGCTATGACATTGAAAGAAGTTTCATACATTAGTGTCTTGTGTCATGCGTTTTCTGTAGGCAATAGCATTCAGAACATCAGTCATATATTATACATGTGTATTTATCATACTACATGCAGTTGATAACACTTAACAGGATTTTCACCTGATGTGGTCGATTTCCTGACAACTCTGTCAATGTGTTCTTTGGAACATACTGTACTGGGATCTGTCGACTGGCTGCCAGTTGATGTATGTGGCTAAAACTGCCCTGAGGTTGATGAAAACTGTCTGGTGACTGGTGAAAACTGCCTGGTGACTGGTGAAAAGTGTTTGGTGACTGGTGAAAACTGTCTGGTGACTGATGAAAACTGTCTAGTGAGGGACGTTGGGAAGTGTGAAATGTCTGGCTCAGACTATGCTTTCTGTCCATGTAGAGCCTGTACAGATGGCTGCGGAATGGAGAGGACAGGGCCAGGGTGACGGGGTGAACACCAAAGACCATCTCTCCCTCAGTGTGGACAGGGGTGTGCTGCTTCCCTTTGCCTTTCCTGCATAATGACACAGCCAATGTACTCACACACACACACAAATATCACGCACGCATGCACGCATGCATGCACGCACACACACACACACACACACACACACACACACACACACACACACACACACACACACACACACACACAAAACAGCAGCAGCAGGTCAGTGCACACGCACGCGCACGCACACACACACACACACACACACACACTTTAAACCGAGGCCCTGTGTGCGAACGCACGCAGAACATCTTGCGCACACGTTAAATCCTGTTCCGCTTTTCGTAAGAGTAGGCCATCATGTGCCGGTGGGAACAGATGACAATATTTACAAAACTGCATACACACGGGGACCGGATGAAAAAAAGCACATGATTGCTTATTCTGTTATCCTCGATATAAAAGAATAAATAGATAAATATAAAAGAATAAATAAATAAATAAATAAACACACACACACACACATACACACACACACACACACACACACACACACACACACACACACACACACACACACACAGAGAACATCTTGCGTACACATTAAATCTTGTTCCGCTTTTCGTAAGAGCAGACCATCGTGTGCCGGTGGGAACAGATGACATTTACAAAACTGCATACACACGGGGACTGGATGTAAAAAGCACAAGAGTGCTTATTCCATTATCCTGGATATAAAAGAATACATCAAATCAAATCAAACCACACACACAGATCAGCAGGAGCAGTGCACACACACACACACATGCACGCACATACACACATGCACACACACACACACACTTCAAGTTCAAGGGACTGTTCTATCTAAGCATACAGAACTTTCTCATGGCAGGTTGTGTAAGACCCCACAGCTATGAGCCACAAAGCTGACCCTGGCAGTGGTAACATCGCAAGCCTCCCTTTCACAGGTAAACAATAATGAGGGCAAAACAGGCAGTGAATAGAGAAATGAAAAGAATGAAGGGTACTATTCACAGCACTTGACCTTGTGTTTAACAGCAGTTTTTTGTGATGTGAACAGTAAGCAATAGCTACATTGACAAAAAGAAAGAACTATCAAATTGGTATTATATATATATCCATGGATTAAACTGACATTAGCACAGTCCACTCAAGTGCTGGCAGCATACATATGATCATAATTATGGGCAGGAAACACTACAGTCTGGACATAACAACAATCACTCACTACAGGTCTAACCTTTACCGTTTCCAAGGGAGCTCACCTTTTGCTGCCTTTGCCTTTTCCTGGGAGTCCATGGTTGTACTCAGGAGTAGCCTGGCTTCCAGAACCAAAGGCTCTGCTGCTGGAGAAATGACACTGTGCTTGGAGACGCAGAAATGTCATCACAGCTGGCAAGGTTTGGGGTGAGTGTCTCAACATGTTTATGCTGATTTGGTGCGAATACCGTTGTTTTAAAACAAGACGCAAATAACCTTTAACAAAGAAGAAAAAAAACCTCAGTGGTACCAATCATAACATGTGCATATCAGCAGAATGGGAAGTCATCTATAGGAATGTGTTTGATTTTTCAATCTACTGCTGTTGAAGTCCTTGGTTTCCAAGGTAGGTTGTTCTTAAGGGCAGGGATTCTCTCTAGCCATCAACACCTGCTTAGAACTACAGACAGATCTGCCTATTCTTGGCTGTGATTACTGTGCTTAGTGTTTTTGATTATCCATATATACGTGTTTTATAAACAATCGGAAATCTCGGCTGAGACATAGATATAATCACAATAAAATTTCACTAATCAGCGACCAAGTCATTAAAACAATCCGTGGGTACAACCGATGACAAGTTTTCTGCAAATTGGACGTCTTTTAAGTCTGCTCTGGAAGTGAAATGATAAAAGTATGAAGGGAGCGAAAGAAAAGAAATAAGCTTCTTGTAAATGGTACCAGGGTTGCCTTAATTCCGAAAGTAGCTTATTTGCAACCTTCACTTTAAGAATCACACGTGTCAGATAAAAGTAAACATTTCGATCCAAAGTTCAGTCCCCTCACCGACCAACCAGTTGAACTGAGTAAACAGTGATAATTGCATTACAGAATATAAAAAAGCAACTGAAATAAAACAGAAACTCTCAAAAAAATCCGATAACTACTCTAACCTAGTTACTGTAGAACACAACTTCGTGTACGGGAAATAATTCACAACTCTTGCCAAGATGGTCACTATGGGTTATCTTTCGTTCCATCGGCATCTGGAATAGTTCATGTATTTTTCTGAGGTAGTCAGTTTTCTCTCGCTCAGAATAACTTTCAAAGTATGCGGTACAAGTAGTGATTTATCAGTGTTACACAATATTTTCGTGATTATTATTTGTGTATAATCTTATTTTAGTGCTTAAAGATAATAATAGACGAAATAAGGGACAATCGATATTCAATCTACCAAGCCTCCACCCCTTTGATAGACAATTCCAATGCATCGCAAGAAGTGGCGCAGATAAATTCATGGGCAGTGGAGGGGCACAACAATACATACAAGGGAGACAGCGAGACAGGAAACCTCTAGGGGGCCTGCTCTATCGATCGACAGGAAAGCGAGGAAGTTGGCAGAGTGACGGACACCGTCTGCAGCCAGTCTGAAGAAAGAAGAAGATGCGTCTGACTGTGAGGGGTTATGTGGTGACGATTGTCGTCTGCCTGTTTGTTGTGGCACTGGAGGCCCGGACAGGGGATGGCCATCATGAACACCAGCATCATCACCGACAGAGCAAGAAGCATGGCCATGGCCGACACAGCAATCATGCGGCAGACAACAGCTTACACACTGAGCCTACAAAAGAACTGGAGGTCAGTTTGGTTTTTTGTTGGTTTTTTTTCTTCAAAAAAAACACACACACACACACACACACACACACACACACACACACACACACACACACACACACACACACACTCTCTCTCTCTCTCTCTCTCTCTCTCTCTCCTCTCTCTCTCTCTCTCTCTCTCTCTCTCTCTCTTTCATTTGCAGAACATCTTGCGCACACTTAAATCCTGTTAAATCCTGTTCCGCTTTTCATAAGAGTAGGCCATCGTGTGCCTGTGGGAACAAATGACAATATTTACAAAACTGCATACACACGGGGACCGGATAAAAAAAAGCACATGATTGCTTATTCTGTTATCCTCGATATAAAAGAATAATAATAATAATTATTATAATAATAATAATAATAATCTCTAGGGAGAGCTGTTGCTACTCACTCACTCTCTCACTCAGTCCCATGTCCCAAAGGACGTAGGGGGACATGAGCAAGTCTTATCTTTTTGCCCGCACAGTTCCTTGAAGAGTCATTGAAGAATAGTGAGTCACAATTAAGAGCTACTCACCAGATTCCTCCATTTAGACTGGCTGTGTGTCAAAATATGCAATTTGACAAAGCTGCCAATGGTTCATCTGTCCAATCTGTATGTTGTCATGTTGTTGCTACAGCACCACCCTTTTAAAATGTTTTTCTGTTTGCAAGTATAATTTGTTTTCCTTTTTACACATACACACACACACGTATGCACACACCACGCACACATGCATGCATGCATGCTTGCATGTGTGCACACCACACACACAGTGACACACACACACACAACACATGATCATGCATGTATACAGACGCATACACTTGTAGTTGTATCATGACACACACACACACACACACACAACACACACACACACACACACACACACACACACACACACACACACACACACACACACACATCCTTCGGATGAGACTATAAACGAAGGTCCCGTGTGCAAACATATGCATAACATCTTGCGCACACATTAAATCCTGTTCTACTTTTCGTAAGAGTAGGCCGTTGTGTGCCGGTGGGAACAGATGACAAAATTGACAAAACTGCATACACATGGGGACTGGGTATTAAAAAGCACATGTTTGAGCACTTATTCCATTATCCTCGATATAAAAGAATAAATAAATTAAATAACACACTCACTCACACACACACACTCACACACACACACACACACACACACACACACACACACACACACACACACACAGTGACACACACACACACACTGCATATAAATGTAGTGACAACATACAGATTGGACAGATGAACCATTGGCAGCTTTGTCAAATTGCATATTTTGACACACAGCCAGGCTAAATGGAGGAATCTGGTGAGTAGCTCTTAATTGTGACTCACTATTCTTCAATGACTCTTCAAGGAACTGTGCGGGCAAAAAGATGAAGACTGTGCTCAATCATTATGGAGAAATTTTAAAGCAAAACCAAGAACTAAACTTGCAAAGAGAACTTAGAGCTTAAGAAAGGGTCAGGTGTAAAGCAGCAACATTACCTTAGTGAGTTGACAGGCAAGTTTTACATTCACCGATTCAGGCTAGTTGCCTCTCCCCCCCCCCTGCTCCCTCCCTGTACCCCCTGTTTAAGTTGGGATGGGTTGGCTGCTGCTGACATTTTTGTGTGTGTTCCCTTCCCAACACTGTGTGCTCTCTCCAGTGGAGGAATGTCTTTGCCACTGGGCTCTTTGCCATGGGAAGAACAGACATACTTTTATGTGTCCTTTTTCTTCAGTGCCTCTTGTCTTCTTCTTTCTTTCTTTTTCTTTATTTCTTTGTGTCTTTTCTTTCACTTCTAAACAAGTTTCTTTCGCAGTTTCTGTTACTTTAGTGCTAGTCTTTTTTTGCACAGAAAATACATTAAATTATGATCTGTCAGTGTCACTGCCTTGTGTTTTATGATTGATTTGTTCAAAAAGTGCGCTGTTATAAAAATAAATATGATGTCTCATTGTCTGTCACCTTGACAAGTGCCTCAAGAATTTTTTAATGTAAACTGCCACTGTCAATGTCAGTGGTGCCTTTGCAGAGCCAACAGAGAGCCCGTTGTTGACACGATTTATAGAGATAGATCTCCTTGTGTCATAAACTGTCAGTTGATGGAAATAGACATAGTGGACTGTCACTACTAGTACTACACTAGTGTCTATAATGTCTTTGCCATGTCAACATACTGTGTGCTAGATGAACTTGTAAATGAAACATGATGTTTAACCACAAGTCGGCATCACAGAATGTCACTCATTCAATGTGTCACTGGCACCGTGGCATTAAGTTGCCACTATCAGTATCACTTTATCAGTGATAAAAAAATTATTCACATCATCTGATGTTTGTGCCATGATAAGTTAAGACAGTCTGTATCTTGTGCCTTACATTCACTAATTTAGTATAATATGTATATAATATATATATATATATATATATATATATAATATATATAATATATATATATATATATATGTGACGCTCCACCACATAAGGAGTCGCATTGCACCAGAGGTCAATTTTTAGTTATTGACAAGTTGTTAATCTGCAATAAAAAGGCTTTCCAATACAAAAAAAAACAGATTAAAAATCAGACAATTCTGTGCAAAGTTATTACACATTGAAATGATGGACTGCAGGATGTGACAAAATGAGAAACGGGCAAGTTTATTTTTGTAACAGGTTGTCAGAATGAGGGCTTGGGTATTTTCAAAACACATTTTAAAGCGAAAGGAATAAAAATCCTGCTTTGATATTTCAAGGTAGATAAACAGATAAAGTTTAATAATCAATCAAAATCTCAAAATTGACAACTTGACCCCCACCTGCTGTTAATGGCTCCTAGTGCAAAATTGGGTAATGTGCTAAGCGACCTCATTTTGTGGTGAGCTCAAATATGTACATCTCCTCATGTGTGGATGTGTGGTGTGTGTGTGACTGTGTGTGTGTGACTGTGTGTGTGTGTTGTGTACTGTGTGTGTGTGTGTGTAGTGTGTTGTGTGTGTGTGTGTTGTGTGTGTGTGTGGTCACTGTGTGTGTGATGTGTGTGTGTGTCACTGTGTGGTGTGTGTGTGTCACTGTGTGTGTGTGTGTGTGTCACTGTGTGTGTGTGTGTGTGTGTCACTGTGTGTGTGTGTGTGTGTGTGTGTGTGTGTGTGTGTGAGAAACTGAAAGGAATGGGCGTGGGATTGTGTGGGTGTGCATTTGACAGTAAGTGAGTAACTGTAAAGTGTAAATATAACAATAAAACAATGGTTTATTCCGCTTTTTTCGCCAGCCATTATGCAAAGGACAAGGCTAAGTTGGTAGCGAGCCAGTCATGACTAGTACATAACACAAAGCTTTTCTGTGTATTATTCAAAGTGCACTGAACAAAAGCATAATCCAAATATTCATAGCACAGACTAGTCTATGGAGGAGGATTAAATTTTGTTTCCAAGTTTTAACAATTCAATAGCATATTCATGACTATGACGATGAGACAGATTAAGGCTTTTATCTCTTGTCGTGTTATTGCACTGTAAATTTTGAAGGGAAATGGTAACACCACTAGCTTAATGATAATGATATTGTCTTTATTGATGGTTATTGGGATCAAAAATTTATTTTGAAAGTTGGTGTCTGTGACTTTGAGGTAGACCAGTAGAAAATTTGACACATATTAACTTCAGTTCACTTGCCAGATTTGTCACAGTGATGGACTTAGACTTGCTGTTTTGGTAGTTCATGGTGTTCAAAATCAGTGGCACCTGAAGACTTAGGTTAGTATGCAGAGATTTCATTGCATCGAAGCACCCCCTGTACTTAGATACACTTAGAGTGTAATGTGTGCATGTGTGTGTGTGTGTGCGCGCGCATGTGTGTGTGTGTGCGCGCGCATGTGTGTGTGTGTGTGTGCACTGATCCTGGAGAAGAGAGAGAAGGGGGGTTACCCGTTCATTGGTTGAATTTGTTACTTTTGTTTGTTGTTGCAGATTCACACAGTGAAAATTGGTTGGCTCAATGTGCCCAAAGGTAAGCATCATTGAAAGGATCATAATTTATTTTTATTTTTCAAGTGTGGTTCACTATCCATCTATAATACTTTAAAAGAGTATCAAGATTCTATTGATGTTTCTGAGTGTTTCTTCTTCTTCATCATCCCTTTATCTTCCACTGCCTCCTCTTCCTCTTCCTCTTCCTCTCTCTCTCTCTCTCTCTCTCTCTCTCTCTCTCTCTCTCTCTCTCTCTCTCTCTCTCTCTCTCTCTCTCTCTCTCTCTCTCTCTCTCTCTCCCTCCTCCCTCTCCTCCCTCCCTCCCTCCCTCCCTCCCTCCCTCCCTCTCCCTCCCTCCCTCCCTCCCTCCCTCCCTCCCTCCTCTCTCCTCCTCTCTCTCTCTCTCTCTCTCTCTCTCTCTCTCTCTCTCTCTCTCTCTCTCTCTCTCTCTCTCTCTCCCTCCCCCCTCCCCCCTCCTCTCTCTCTCTCTCTCCCTCTCTCTCTCATAATGTCATCTTTCTCTCCCCCATGTATGTGTGTGTGTGTACGCCTTTGTTTTGGGGTTTTTTGTTGTTGTTTGGTTGGTTTCTTTTTTTTTTCGGAGGGGGGGGGGGGGAGGCTATGGGGGAGAGGAGTTATTTAGGGGAGGAGGAGGTTCACTGGTGATGTTCACCCTGATACTTGTACTACACCCCCATCCCAGTCTTACCCTCTTACTACAAACAGCTCTTCAAACAAAACCAGCTTGTGCAGTCATACCACAGACTGTGCAGTCCACAGGGCACAATGTTAGGCTGATTTCAGGTCACCAGCCCCATGAGGCTTTTCAGTCCTTTTCAGAGATTCATCAGACAGGCTTTGCTAACCATGTCATATGCTGAGATGGTACATCTATGATGATGCAGTACATGCAGAACACAACCACACCATCCCTATACAGAATACTTTGACAGTGAGTAATGTAGCTGAAGCATAAAGTCAGACTATGAACTGAGAAATGTGTTTAAAATACTGATCATAAAGAGGAAACTGTTAGTACTGTCAACCCATAAAAAGATTAATTTCCGAGATCAGTGTCTTGAATAATGTACTCATCCTAAAGATGAACAAAAATCACTGAAAGCATCTAGACATGAGATACACACAGTATCAATTATATAAACATGGTGTTGATATAGATAGATATATATAGATAGATAGATAGATAGATAGATAGATAGATAGATAGATAGATAGATAGATAGATAGATATAGATATAGATATATATATATAGGTGGAGAAAAAAACAAAATGACATCTGCTGTGCTGTAGTCACTCAGATATTAATTAAACTTTCCACAGAGCAGTCTGAGTCAGTGGTGTACATGTATGCAAAGGAGAGTTATTTTATTTAGGTCACATTAAGTGTGTTGGGTTTAGGCGTTGTATGATTCCTAGAGAGAAATAGAGAAACATTGTTTCACATGTATGTGTTACTGTTAATGATGATGTGTTTTCAGTGGTGGGATGTCGTTGTCTCCATGAGGGGGCCATCTGCATCAGGGGGCCTGATGGAAAACCTACCTGTGTCCAGAAACATCATCTGAAAGAGAGGTCTGTGCCAGAATCTTTTTCCTGTGTGAGCGTGTGTGTGAGTGTGAGTGTGTGTGTGTGTGTGTGTGTGTGAGTGTTCAATTTCTTTTAACGTCTTTTCACAAATTGTGTGTGTGTGTGTGTGTGTGTGTGTGTGTGTGTGTGTGTGTGGTGTGTGTGTGTGTGTGGTGTGTGTGTGTGTGTGTGTGCGTGCTGTAGTCACTTTGTTTGGAGCAGTCAGTGGTGTACATACAGAAGTGTGTGTGTGCAGTAGTCACTTTAGTGTGTGTATGCACTGTATAGATGATTTTTGGTAGGTAGGTTGTGAGTGATGGACTGTGACCATGGTGTTAATGTGGCTAGGAGTGGTCAGATCGGGACAGGCCTCGTTGTGGACAGAGCAGGAGTCTTGACTGTAGCATGTGGATAATACATGTTGCAGTGCCCGCCTCTTCAAACGTTACCATGAGATGAAGGAGCAGGCAGAGGAAGATTTGAACCAGGTGGACCCCCCTCCCCACCACACACTTCAAGATGTCCCACACCAAGGCCCACACCATGGCCCACACCATGAACCACACCATGATCCACACCAAGTCCCACACCATGAACCACACCAGGGTCAACACCATGGTCCGCACCATGGCCCACACCACAGCCCACAGCATGCTGCACAAGGTGGAGTTTCCCAGGATGCTCCACACGACCTGCACATCAGCGTGGTCAGCCAGCACCAGGCAGGGGCCAGCAAGCCTCACCCCTCACAGCAGCATCATCAGCCTCTGCACCTGAAGCTGAAGGTACTGCCACTGCTGGCAATGTTAGAGACGGGATATTTTACTGAAGTAGCTGCAGAGGTTTTGTGTGTGTGTGTTGTGTTGTGTTGTGTGTGTGTTGTGTTGTGTTGTGTGTGTGTTGTGTTGTGTGTGTGTGTGTGTGTGTGTGTGTGTGTGTGTGTGTGTGTGTGTGTGTGTGTGTGTGTGTGTGTGTTGTTTGGGCTGAGGTGGAGGAGAAAGAAGAAGGAGGAGATAAGTGAAGTACAATCTGACTTTGTTTATGCAAATTAAAGAAAATGCTTGTCTCAGACTGTGCACGTCTTTTGTAGAAAACTCACATGTGTATATGCCACACACACATATACATGCACACACACACACACACACACACACACACACACACACACACACACACACACACACACACACACACACACACACACACACACACACACATTCAATTTAAGAAAATGAAAGAAACACATGCTATCAACCAAAAAGTAGTGATAGAGGTGAAGAGAAATGACCATGTCCTGTTTTCACTGTGTGCACAGCACGGAAAACACCATGCCTCACAACATGCCTCGCAGTACCAGTCTGCTGAGAGGACACTGGAGAACTCTGCCTCTGATTCAGGTAATCACTCTATCACCATCAAATGTAGCACCTGCAGGATAATCTTTTTATTTTTGTCTAAATTGACTTGTATATGTGTAAACCTGGCACTTCTATACTGTAGGTAGCGGCAGCACCGCGCATTTCTGCTACGCACCCTAGGAAAATGCGATTCACTTACTGTCTTCAAACGCTTCTAACTCGAAATCTACTGTATCATTTTGATTTTCATGCATATGAGAATAAAGAGAATTGATTGCTCTTTCATTACGTTGTTTTGTTTTTATTGTACGATTGGAGGTATGAGTATAGCGCGAAGCCGAAAATCGTGAAAAAGGCGAAAAATGGAGAAAATCGTCACTTTTCCGCGAGCTGCGAAATTGCACGGGTTGAAAAAAATCGCTACCGCCTTTGAACAAGTGCACCAAGCCCTTATTAATTATAACGAATAGAAAGATGAAAGCCCAAGCTTTATTTTTATGGGGTGCAAATTTATAGTGTTAAAAATTACGTCACCGAAAAATACAATTTAAAACTTCACAAAATATTTCGTCATCCTCTCTCACCTCGCACCCCGCCGTGCAGGGTATCAAACGAAAGCTTAGCCAATCAACTACAAGAATACAACCACCTTTAGGCAAAAGAACCATTCGGCCGAAGGCGGCGAGACTTTTAAAACGCCTCTGATTGGCCAATTCTACACAGGGCATGGTTTCAGGCGATGTCGAAACCAGTACGGTGAATTTGACGAAACTGCGGCCAGTACTCGCTAAGTAACCCATTATAGACTTTAACAGTTCATTAATAAGTCATTTCTACATCATATCCAATTAGTTCGATGCTTATTTTATGATTATTTTGTTTTTATTTTGATTCGAAGTGTGCAAATGTTTCGCCGAGTCACGGTAGCAGGCCGAATTGAACAGCGTGTCGAGGACCCGATCGCTTTTATCAAAATTAAGTTTTTTCTTGTAAGTCTGCAGTTCAAAATGCACTGCAATCGATAGAATAATACCTAAAGCATATATCTAATTTTTTTCAAGCAAGTCTGATCTCATTTAGTATTTTTAATTAATTTTTTTCTGTACCTGATCTACTACCGGAAGTGACTAAACGAAGCGTAATTCGGAAAAATCGTCTGCTGCAGACTCGGTCGATCCCATCGGAATTGTGTGTGTGTGTGTGTGTGTGTGTGTGTGTGTGTGTGTGCACGCGCGCGCGCGCGCGCGTGCGAGCGTGTGTGTGTGTGTGCGCGCGCGCGGTGTGCGAGCATGTGTGTGTGTGTTTAATTTAAGGCATAAAATTTTAATTTTTAACACTTGGACCAGTGTTAAGACCGTACTGACAGCTGACTGTTTAGACTGATGCATGTGTGTGGGGTTGTGTGTGTGTGTGTGTGTGTGTGTGTGTGTGTGGCGCGCGCGCGTGTATGTATATGTGTGGTGTGTGTGTGTGTGTGTGTTTAAGACATACAATTTTAATTTTTAACACTTGGACTTGAGTCCAAGGCACTCAGTACTGACTGCTCACTGTTCAGACTGCAGGTGTGTGTGTGTGTGTGTGTGTGTGTGTGTGTGTGTGTGTGTGTGTGTGTGTTTAAGACATAAAATTTTAATTTTTTACACTTGGACTTGAGTGTTTATAAGACAGTACTGACTACTCTTCAGACTAATGCATGTGTGTGTGTGTGTGTGTGTGTGTGTGTGTGTGTGTGTGTGTGTGTGTGTGTGTGTGTTTAAGACATAAAATTAGATTTTTTAATTTAACACTTGGACTTGGGTGTTATTGCTAATAGGCCTAAGACAATCAGTACTGACAGCTCACTGTTCAGACTAATGCATCATTGATTGCACTGTGTTTGTAACTTTTCATAAAATGTGGGTGGCTTTGAAATAGTTGCATTTTAATGCACATAAAAATAACAGTAAATTTGAATAGTAAAAAACCGCCCCCAAACAGTCATAAAAAGATATGCAACAGACTTAGTAATCAGCAGGATACTGGTCTACACACACACACACACACACACACACACACACACACACACACACACACACACACACACACACACACACACACACACACACACACACTCTTATTCAGTTCACATACTCACACTGCATTTATATATAAATTATATGCATATTAATTTAACATTTCAGAGGATGATACCTATACTGATCTGGAAAAAAAGCATTCTTTGCCCAAGGGGAAAAAAAAAACAGACTAATTTTTAGTCACAAGCTTATGTTACAGATGCAACTTCTGAAACAATTGGGTGGGAAGACATGCGCTGAAACTGAAACATTTTTGCATACATTCTGTGGTGGAGTCCCAGAGCACAAAATTAAAGACTTTTGCCTTTTGTTTTGTTGTTTTTTTGTCCCCAATAGCTATTTTTGTTGTTGCTTTTTCTTCACCTGGGGGTCATGCAGAATTTTCTTTGTTCGCTTTCTTGTTTTGTTTCTGTTTTCTGTTGTTGCTTGTTCCCCATCTGGGAATCACAGTGAGATTGAAAATCAAGTACACACTGGATGAGAAAAGTTTGTGTCTATGACTGTTTTTAAGTGCCTCGCCGCATAGGCAGCCATTCTTCTGAGGGGGTTTTGCTTTAATGTTTTTTCCTTGGTTTTGCTTTTTGTTTTGTTGTTTTTTTCCCCCAATAGTTCAAAGCACACACACACACACACACACACCACACACACACACACACACGCACGCACGCACGCATGCATGCATGGATGCATGCGCCCATATGCACATGTATGCACCTACAATATCATGAATATGTATGTAAAATAATGCCAAAAACTAGTGTCATTTTGCTGGAAAATGAATTCCAACAAAACCTTTTTATCACAAAGCAACTTTGATTTCATGTGGTCCAGAACTGTTGCAGGGTCATGTCGGGTCACATCATTTTCATTATAAATTATGGTTACATAACACCTTTTAACAATTTTTTTTCTTGTCCTTGAGAATATTTTAAATCAAATAATGTCAACCTTTAAAGCACAACATAAACAATATTCTGTCCAAATTTGAAGTAATTTGGTTTATTTATTCAGAAGTTATGACTTTTTTTGTAATTTTTAAAAAATGTGAGGTCCGCACTGGTCATTTTGGCCTTTTCTCCAACTTTGAAGCAAAATAACTGCTAAAGGGATGAACTGACCACTCCTAAAAAAATTAGGCTAAATCTGTATGTATATAGAAATAGATACATACAATTTCAAGAGAATTGATTGAAAAATCTTGAAACTGATGGACTCCAAACATGGTACTTTGTGAAATTTCGCACATTTCGAAAATGGGTTTTTTGCATTTTTGATGCTCCATAACTTTTTTTCTACCAACCAGATTCTTTTCATTTTTGGTTTTCATGTTCTCTGTGGTAAATAAAAGAACTGTTTGAATGTTTTCAGAGTGTGCCTTATTATTTGCAAGAAATATGATCATTCAAAGTTGGCCAATTATTTGTTTTCCGCGCACTTCACAGTAGCGTCAAAATTCAAAAGGCCATATCTCAAAAACTATTTAAGATATCAGGCTGATTTTTTTTTTTGTTATGTTTCTTTTGATAATATCTTCACTTCTAAAGCAAAAAAAGGGCCATAATTCCATTAAAAAATTTTTGCTGCCGCTACCTACTATACTGGTACCTATTCTCTCTGAAAAAAAAGCAAATTTATTGTTTACTCAATATACCATCCGGAAATAAAATTTTGATTAACTTGTATAGGCATTGTATTCACTTCTGTATCAATACACATGTATATATAGAAAATTGATACAGCATTTGATAGGCAGCTCAGATAGGACTGATGTTGTTCTGCTTGCTGCATGCGTTGTTGTGTGGTGTTGCAGCGGTGCAGCAGACCCAGACGATGCGCTGCACCAACGCCACCCTGGAGGAGATGCGGCGCCGGCTGACGGGCTGGTTCCACCTCCTGCACGCCAAAGATCACCACCGTCGTCGTGGCGACGCCCAGCACCACAGAACACACCGCCACCTGTCGGTGAAGAAGGAGCTACGGGAAGCAGGGGCAGGTAAGCACGGCCACCTGTCTGATGTCTGGCTAGACCTCACAGTTACATGTACCTCTGTCTTTGTCTCAGCTGACCACCACTGTTCAATGAAATTACTGTCTGAACTGACCACCTCTGCCCAATGAATTCACTGTCTCAGCTGACCACCACTGTCCAATGAATTCACTGTCTGAACTGACCACCACTGTCCAATGAAATCACTGTCTGAACTGACCACCACTGTCCAATGAAATCACTGTCTGAACTGACCACCACTGTCCAATGAAATCACTGTCTGAACTGACCACCACTGTCCATGAAACCATGTTCAAAAAATGATCTGATGGCAGTTCATTGGCCCACAGTTAGGGTACATTCACACTGCCACACACTGCTCCTGTGTAGATTGGCAAAAAACATGTGAACACATCCAACTTGTATAAAGGTTATTACTTGTCCTGCTGAAGGTGTCAGTGTGTATTATTGTATGTATTGTCCCTAATGTATTTATCATCCTCACATCATCCATACCAGATAGTTGTCATTTATGGTCAGTGATGTATCATATAACCGACAGTGTGTATCACCGTATTGTATCTAACATAATTATCCTAGTATTGTCCATACATTTTGTTGATAACTGTCAGTGTGTATCACTGTATTGTATTGTACCTAACATGTCCTAGTGTTGTCCACACCAGATGGTCGCTGTCGCTGTCTGCGGTCAGTGATGTGGGAGTTTCATCAACTGGACACTGATCACAGCCGATCGCTGAGCACGGCGGAGGTGAAGGTCATCGACAACAACGACATGGAGCCCTGCCTTCACCCCTACCTGCTGACCTGCGACAAGAACCGGGACCATCGTCTGTCGCACAGAGAGTGGTGCTGCTGCTTCCCCCAGAAAGGTTGTCTGTGTGTGTGTGTGTGTTTTATGCTTCCCCCAGAAAGGTGTGTGTATGTATGCTTCCCCCAGAAAGGTGTGTGTGTGTGTGTGTGTGTGTGTGTGTGTGTGTGTGTGTGTGTGTGTTTATGCTTCCCCCAGAAAGGTGGGTGTGTTGATGCTTCATTTTAGGGGGAGGGCCCCCTTTTTTGACATCCTAGAATCAACACTGAGACAGATGGAGTAAACCATTGGTTAGAGTGACCATGCATAGGTTTGGTGTCATTGGATGGTGATGGCAAAGCCCGATAGCTTTTTACCAGGTTGGGGGGTGTGTGTTAGTTCTTCAGTTTAACGTCCTTCCACTACATGGTGATTTCAGACATGTGTGTGTGAGTGTGTGTGTTTGTGTGTGTGTGTGTGATTAAGCGTGTGTGTATGTGCATGTGTGTATTTGCATGTGTGTGCGCGTGCGCACGCGTGTGAGTGTGTATGTGCGTGCGTGCGCTTGTGTGTGTGTGAGAGTGTGTGTGTTCGTGCACGTGTGTGCATGCGAGCATGAGTAAGTGTGTGAGCGTGCGTGTGTATGAGCGTGCGTGAATGTATGTGTGTGAGTTTGTGCATACGTGTGGGGGTGTGTGTGTGGGGGGGTGTGTGTGTGTGTGTGCACGTGTTTTGTAATCATAGCATGCTGTTTTCTTTCATCCTGCATGTTTGTATCTTCTTTTTTTTGTTTGCAGAATCAGAATCTCCATGTTACGCCCGGCTGGATGAACTGGAGTCCAGGAAAGACACAGGTAAACATCTACAGAGCAGTCAGCTGTACACCTGATAGTAATTATGTGCTGATCCACAGTCGGCTGTACACCTGATAGTGATTATGTGCTGATCCACAGTCGGCTGTACACCTGATAATTATGTGCTGATCCACAGTTAACTGTACATGTGGCAATAATTTTCTTTTTGGTTTTTGTTTTTGGTATGTTTACCTGGTAATGATTATGTGCTGTTTGCTAAGTAAGGTTTATTACCAGCAACGGTCATGGTGTCTGCTGAGAGGGGACTGGGGTAACAGTAGAGTAGATTGAAAGGCTTTTATCATTAAATATTTGTGAAGACTGATCCAGTTGATTGGAAAGAGTGACTTAGAAGTTGTTGCGGGCAGATTGGATGGAAACAATCATGATTGTGATAGCATGATTGTGATACCCATAGCAATAAATAATCAGATGTCATGAGTTTTTAAAAAATCAAACATCAGCATAAATGCAAAACCCACCTGGCCCCGTATATGCTTTATGTAATGCAGAACGCAGGAAATATGTTTACTGTCAAAGATGATGTAAATATAAATCCTTTATTGTTTAGAAACTTTTTTTTTTTTAATCATGAATTCCCTTGAGCTACATTCTCCACAGGGTCAAACCAATCAAAATACCCCTAACCTATGAGGATTGCATGAAGGTGACGGCTGCTGTTTCAGAGGCCTACATCCCCAGCTGTGATGGTGAGGGCTACTACCACAGGGAGCAGTGTATGGGGGGGCCATCAGCACAGACGTGTTGGTGCGTCACCCCCACTGGGGCAGAAATCCCGGGGTCACGCTCCGTCGGCCGGGCACATTGCAGTAAGTGTTGCCCTCTGTGTGGTGGTGGTGGTGGCTTTTTTTTGGGGGGGGGGGCTTTTTTTTTTTTTTTTTAATTCGTCTATTTCAAGGTTAATGGAATAAGCACTCATGTTTTTGTTTTTTTTACATCCAATCCCTGTGTGTGTGTGGTTTTGTAAATTTTGTCATCTGTTCCCACTGGCATGTAATGGCCTACTCTTCTCAAAAGCGAAACAAGTTTTAACATGTGTGCAAGATGTTCTGTGTGCCTTTAAAAGACTTTTGGGGGAGCGGAGTTGGCACTGATGTTAACTCCAGGGGGGAAATCCCCTTGAACCTGTGTGTGTATGTAAAACTTTTTTCTTTATGCTTCATTTTTTGTTAATTCTGTTGTAAATGTTTATAATAGTAGGCACCCATCAGTCTCGGAAGACTATGGAGTTGCGCTCTAGTCTTTAGAGCGCAAAGCCTGGGTAAGTAAGTATGGAGGGCAAGCTGTTACCCATGCAGCAGACCCCCCCTCTCCACGCCACTGGAATGATCCACTAGAAAGGCAATGACCGATACAAATGGTTCCAGTACCGTCGCAGGAGCCACCAGAACGTTGCCATACACAGCCCTGAGCCACCCTGGAACTCCTACTTCCCGATTTTTCCTCAGGGATGGTGTCTAAACACAACACCTGTGTGCATGCTGGTTTTTATAATTGTGTCATCCGCTCCTACGGGCACATGATGGCCTGCTCTTCCGAAAGGCAGAACGGGGTTTAATATGTGTGCAAGAGGGGGCCTCGGTTTATAGTCTCATCCAAATGACTTTGACATTCAGTTCGATTTTTTTTTGGTCAAACTGGGAAGAAAGGGCAAGGCTGGGAATCGAACCCAGAACCTCACTGCTTACTTGTTGGCAGGCAAACGTCTGAACCATCCTGCCACCTTCCTTCCTTGTTTGTAATACTGTTTGTATATATGTCATAGTACAATAGATAAAGATTTTTTCATTAAAGTTATCAGTGTTATTACTATTATCACTGTCCTTGTTAGTTGTTGTCATCATTATCATTGATAATATATTTTGTTTTCGGTGCGTTGATCAAGGTATTTTTTCTTTGCAGGTAAGCTGGAAAATCTGGAAAGTGGAAAAGCCAAATCATAGACCTCAGTGCTAGAAGAGTGTGGCATCCCACCGACATAGCCCGCCGCCGTATCTCAGCTGTGTGGGTCGCTGCATCAGGGTGTGTTCACCTGAGAAACTCAGACACTGCTGCTGTTTTTATCTCTAACTACAACGCTCTTTGTATCCGCCTGTAGCGACTGTGGGTAGAGGCTTGTTTGTATGGGCCTGTTGTTTGTAGAGGCTTGTTTGTATGGGCCTGTTGTTTGTAGAGACTTGTGTGTATGGGCCTGTTGTTTGTAGAGACTTGTGTGTATGGGCCTGTTGTTTGTAGAGACTTGTTTGTATGGGCCTGTTGTTTGTAGAGGCTTGTTTGTATGGGCCTGTTGTTTGTAGAGACTTGTGTGTATGGGCTTGTTGTTTGTAGAGACTGTGTGTAGACACTGAATTGCATCGATTGGCCGGTTGCTTGTAGCAGTCTCTTGTTTATAGGATTTTTGTCCACTGATGTGAGAATCAAAAACTTTCCAGAAAATGAAACACGAGTTTATTTGCTGTATTTTGTTTTCTCTGTATTTGTATGGTGTTGAGGGAGGGGAGGTTCTTTTTCTTTGTTTTTGTTTTAGTATATTTTTTCTGTAAAAAGAACTATGTGTTGCTAGCATTTTTTTGCTGAAGTTTCTAGAGACAAGCTATTTCTGAAGTGTTCTTAGTTGTAATTTTACATTTTTAATCTTCATTGAAAGTTTTCTACGTGATTGTCCTTGTCTTCCTGTTTCAAGGTTACTTTGTTTCTTGAGCACATTCACATATATGCTTACAGGCAGGCATGTGCACATGTGTACACACTCACTAAGCACAGATTGTAGTGACCAAAACATGTAAATTTCAGCACAAAAGAACTGGACCTCACTTTCTTTTTCAACACTATTCATTTCTTTTCTTTTTTCAAATATTTGCACTCTGTACTTATTTTCCTTTTAAATATTTTTTTGAGAATTTTCAACAAGATGTGATGGTTTTTGTTCATGTGGTTGTGGAGGTGATGTTGGTTTTATATTGCTAGCAATATTTTGCTGTTACTGCCATTGTGTACTTAATATGCTTTTTTGCCAGGTAGGTTTGGGAACATACTTTTCAAAACAAGCTGTGTTTATATGGATTGTTATTACAGGGTCGTTTTGGGTGTTTTTGACTGGTCATCATCACAGGATGATCGACTTTTTTGTTATGATATGTGATATATTCCATGTTATTTCCCCATACAGATGTCAACAGAAGCTACTGACTGATCCGTGTTAAGTGGTTGTGCATTAGTTTGCCTGTTTGTTTCAGCTTTCCTTTTCAGAATGTGTAGGGGTAGGCCACACCCATTACTCCTGTTATGAAGCTTTGTTTTGTTTTGATTTGTATTGATCTGGGTTTTGGAAGGGTTTTTGTTTGTTGATTTGGGTTTGTTATCGGGTTTTTTTGTTGGTTTTTGGGGGGGGGGGGGTGATTAAGACATATGATTTAATTTTCTCTGTGTAAATATATTTCATGAGTTTTATTTTTAACTTTCAAATGGAGTTTTCTTTGATGTAGAACAAAAAAGGGCATATATTACTATGAACGTTTAACATCTTTCTTTTCTCTTTTTTTCCCCTTGTTTTGTTGGTTGGGATATATTTTGTTTGTTCATGATTTTTTTTTTTTTTAAATCGTCGATTTTGTTCAGTGTGTGTTTTCGTTTTTTGTTGCAAATACCATTTTATAGATGGAAACGTAGAGCATTAGTGTAGCAGGTTTCTACAAAATGGCATAAACACTCAGAAACTTAATATTTCAGTTTTTAGTGCATTTCTCCCCATGACATGTCAACAAAACTTGGATGAATTTTTAATTTTTGATGATTTGTAGGTTTTTCTCCATGTTGGTTTTTCTGTGGGGGGGGTTTTATTTGTTTTTTGTTGTTGTTGTTTTTTAGTAGGGGCTGTGGTAGTGAACATGGCTTTAATGCTGACAGAACCTGGCTGAGTCATTGTCATCATTATGGATCATGGTAACTTTGATTATTTTTGAACATTGTGTAACTTAGTCTGATCTGAACTGGTGTATGAGGGTCTGAAACACGCCTTGATACACACAGTCTGAACTGTCTGGCTCACAGGCCGTGTTCTGTTTTATTCTCACAAACACCTTGCCATTTTTATTTAGTTTTATCACATGTGTAATCTTACCTATTCTACATGCACTCACAAAGTGTACATTTGTTGCACCATGGAGACATATATAAGCATAAACACCACACCTTGCCCGCACAATGACGTCTGTGTAGAGGAAACATGCACACTTTATGAAGAATCTGCTCCTGTTGTAAACTGCACTGGAGATACAAGCTGGGAAATTTGGTGTTTATGTCTTGTATGGGTGAAGGGGATTCTATTTTGTAATTCTGTTATGTATCCATGTATTTTCTCTTACTTTTGTTAGCATTCCTTTGAAAACCCACCATTCCATCATTGATCATGTTTACATTTTGTTATGCTCTAGTACACAGAGGCAGACTTCTTTTACCAGTTGCTGTATACATAGGTTTATGCTGCTTTTATGTCGGAGGTGAAGGCTTTTTTTTTTGTTTATAGTTATTTTTTTTATATGTATTGGGTTTATTTTTCTTCTGCATGCTTTAATAAACTTGCTGGTGGAGAGAGTAGACTGGTTTGCTCATCGGCTGTGTTGGTCAGTGTGCGATCTGTTGACGCCAAATAAAAGTTTGTACATTTTGCACTGTGCTGAGGTTCTTCTTTGTCGTGGTCATCTTTCCTTTCTTTCTTTCTTTCTGTCCTTTCTTTCTTTCTCTTTTTCTTTCTTTCTTTTCTTTCTTTTCTTTCTTTCTTTTTCTTTTCTTTCTTTCTTTCTTTCTTCTTCTTTCTTTCTTTCTTTCTTTCTTTTCTTTCTTTCTGTCCTTTCTTTCTTCCTTTCTTTCTTTTTTTCTTTCCTTCTTTCTTTCTTTCTTTCTTTCTCTCTCCTCCCAGAACCATTACTATTCAGCTTCTTCCCCATCTTGTCTCTGTCTGCCAGACTAATGTGGCCTAGAGCTAGACAGTGGGTACACAACAGACAACCACTGAGTTTCTGTTTCCTTGATTACGGAATGTACAGACTATACTCACAGAAGTATCAGCATTTACAGATAATAATAATGATAATAAATGGAATTTATATAGCGCTATATCTTGCAAAGACAAGTTACAGTGCTTGCATTAAACCTATTCTTACACAATCATGCAACCAATAACCATGAATAGTTAAAACAAATTCAAATGCACACACACACACACACACACACACATATATATATTATATATATATATATATATATATATATATATATATATATTAATTTACACTTTAGCAGGGTAGTGGGATATGGATTGTTGAAGGCAGGGACAGTTCTGAGATGAAACAGGAGGGGAGAATCTTGCAGTAGATATCGCATGTACAGACCATACATACAGAGATATCGTAATGAGTATAATGTACAGACTACACAGGCAGGCTTCAATTTACTTGCCAACTGAAGAGGTGGAACAGCAGATGCTGACAAGTCAACAGCAGACCCCAGTGTAGGCTCTGTGCTTGTCACAACTGAACTTGGCTGCTTGTTGGTTTGGGTTTTCCACAGCCCACTGCACTGAATGATCCATCACATGAGCCATAGGATACTCTAGGAACCATTCTATTTTATTTCTTTATTTTGTCAATGATTCGCCATACATTTTAATTCATATGCTATGAAAATACTTGATGAGACAAAGAGGTATGTATCATGGAAACAACACTGCATGCAAACTATCTGCTCTGAAAAAAATAGATATATACACTTTTGCAGTGGAAGAAAGGGTGGCACATTTAAATAAATAGAAAAAAAAGGATAACTACAAACTTAGTCATACCAGAAGCAGAAACTCAAATATTAACCAAACACACTGTTGAGACTAAAAAAAAGATAAAGAATATAAGTTTTTGTTTTTTTTTAAATATCATGTTGAAGATCTCAGAGTGGTAGTTGAAGTTAGTAGCAACATTATGATAATATGAAAGTTGTATTCTTGCAGCTGTGAAAAAAGCCAACAAAATAAAAGAATGACATTATATGTAGGCTAGTTGTCACTGCAGGAACACCTCACAGCAAAAAAAAAAAATGTTTTGGAGAAAGGCTGGCAAAATTAGTTGACTGAAATCTATGCAGGACAATAGTTGCCTGGAAGCTAGCAGGACAATAGTTGCCTGGAAGTTAGGAGGTAATAGTTGACTGGGATTAGGCAGGGTAATAGTTGACTGGAAGCAATGCAGGGTATAGCTGACTGGAGCAAGGCAGGGTAATAGTTGACTGGGATCTAGGCAGGGTAATAGTTGACTGGAAGCAATGCAGGGTAATAGTTGACTGGAAGCAGGCAGGGTAATAGTTGACTGGAAGCAAGGCAGGGTAATAGTTGACTGGAAGCAGGCAGGGTAATAGTTGACTGGAAGCAATGCAGGGTAATAGTTGACTGGAAGCAATGCAGGGTAATAGTTGACTGAAGCAAGGCAGGTAATAGTTGACTGGAAGCAATGCAGGGTAATAGTTGACTGGAAGCAATGCAGGGAAATAGTTGACTGGAAACTAGGCAGGACAAAAGCATTCCATACCTCAAGGTGTAAATAAAGTCCAGAAATAGAATGTCATTTTTTATACCTGAGACAAAGACTGTATTTACTAGTGTATGTTTCGGCAGCTGTTTCGGAAATGTGGCAGAAATTTTATTCTTGTGGAGATGCCTTGCCCACAGCACACCCCCACTCTCTTGGCAAGAGGGCATAAGGACAGTCAAGGTTGGAGATGTTCTCCAAAGGCCAACCAGCCCCCAGGGCTGCAGCACATAAGGACTGCAAGTCAAGACTAAAATAACAACATACATGTATGCACCCATATGTCACAAACACACACACACACACATGCGCGCGCCGCACGCATACACACACGCGCGCGCACGTGTAAGGGAGACGGAATAGCCTAGTGGTCAGAACATTGCGCTTGCAATTTGTCGACCGGGTTCGATTCACATTCGAGGGGATTTTTCTCCTGGAGTTAACATCAGTGCCGACTCCACTTCCCCAAAAGTCCTTCGGATGAGACGATGAGACTGTAAACCGAGGCCCCGTGTGCGAACGCACGCAGAACGTCTTGCGCACACGTTACATCCTGTTCCGCTTTTCGTAAGAGTAGGCCATTGTGTGCCGGTGGGAACAGATAACAAGATTTACAAAACTTATAATAATAACTTGTAATAATTGAAGACACAACCCCCCCCCCCCCCCCAAAAAAAAAAAAAAAAAAAAAGTCACAAAAGAAATACCAGCAGAAAACCGTAATTCTCACTTTGCAAACATTACTGAATCAATACTATCTAGTGATAGATCAAAAACAAACGAGCTGATAGAACTAAAACATTTAGGCTACTGTTCATTAAAGAGCATTTCTTCTGAATTTATCACACATCTACTAACAGTAACAGAAGTGCTTAATAGCTTACTCAGTCATGATCAGAATACTTTGACAAAATCGATATAAAAATACAAAAAATTAGTGCATGTGGTATAACTGATACTTTTTTTTTTTTTTTTTTTTTTGCTGCCTCATCTTCCGTGATGTCCCCATCCTGTTGCTCCCACTCCACTCATTTCAATCTCCCCGCCACAGCCATACCCTGATTCGTTGTGTCTCACCCCCGGGGTCGGGAGTCCACAGGGAGCCCATCAATATTAGGCCGCCGCGGGGCCACCAGCCAGAGGGGCCCTGCACTTCTGCTGGGTCACTTTGGTGGTGTTCAGTGGTGCCTGTTCTGAGCTAACATACGCAGGACACCACCTACTAAGCCCCCTACTAACGACAGTATTAGCTCAGTCGCGGAGCCAGACCGAGTGAGCCACCCACTCGAGGTGGCGACCACCACTACGTCCCTCCAACGACCGCTTCCCCGCGAACCCCCAACCCCAAAGGCTTTGACACAAATTCAAATCATCACAGGCACAGAAGCGTATGGGGAAACCGAATCTGAGGTCACCATCAGACCAGAGCAACGGGGGCCACCGAATCAGAGGCAAGTTTTATTATTGCATGATGATCAATGATGATGAGGATGATGAAATGCTGCTGCTGTGGAGGTGCATCCGCTTTGAGACTACTTGACAGGGTTGTTCTCTACGCTTTACTGTCATAATTTATCCCGGCGTCAACCAGGGCCCGAGAGATAGACACCTGCAGTGTTGGTCAGGTAATTTGAGCAAAACTCTCAAATTCGCATCCCTAAAGTGGATGAAGCTCGACTGTGTGGTCCCAGTCTCCCCACTGAGCCCACAGCACACTCACTCTGGGTAGGAGCCGGCCGGAGCCGGAAAAATCCCTATGACTCATGGGATTCGAACCCCGCGACCTTCCAGTCCGGAATCCAAGGCGCTAACCACTGCGCCATGGCGGCTGGTATACAACTGATTCTTGAACGTAGGCTTAATATTTTACTCGTGTATTGATAGTGATTATTTCCCATTGGAGTTTAAACGAGCAAAAATAATAGGCCTACCTTTTAACACATGAGGAGACTCAACCAATGCGTCTAACTAAAGATTCTCATTTTAAAATATATGATCTGATTAATGAAAACCAGTCAGGATTTCCTGAAAACCATTCTTGTCAACAGTCTTAATACAAGTTGCAATTGATTGAGCAATGTCTTATGAATATATCAATGATGATAAAATTACAGGAGTCCTTTTTTTTCTAGAATTTGCTAAAGCTTTTGACGTTATTACCCGCTCTCTCCTTACTTTAAAAAAAAAAAAAAAAGTGCTATAAATTTTCCAACCAAGCATTAACATTCATAGACTCATTTCTCAGTAATCGTCATCAACTTGTTGAAATCGGGCCTAGGAGATCGACCTTATTACCCGTGACATATGGAACACCACGGGGATAAATACTAGGACCACTTCTTTTCTCTATTTATATTCGAGACTCTCGCATATTCATTGCTCATGTGAAATGTTTGCTGATGATAAGCTACACAATTCAATGTAACAACAGTGATCCAAACCAGCTTGTAAATGATATGCAGTCAGACATTGTTAAGCGTATCGAGTGGACGGTACTCAATCATATGTCTTTTAATTTAAACAAAACAAAGGGTGTTTTTATAACCCTGGGCAAAAAAGACATAAATTGCGTTCTCCATTTCCGCCAATATTTATCCAATGACAACGAACTCAAGAAGTAGTTTCACACAAAGTATTAGGTGCAGTAATTGACAATGATTTATCTTGGTCAGAACACATAGCCACATGAGAAAAAATGAATCTCCTTAAGATTATACGTACTTAGAAAAATCAAAACTTTTTTCTAAATCTACAGTCACGAAAACCATTCTTTCACGTACACATTCCATCTCTTATAAATTATGTTTATACCTTATGGGCTAGTGCGAGTGAAGCAAACTTAACGCATATAAACCACATACATAAAAGAGCTTTCGAACTATTGATATAATCGATTGAACCCTAATACACTGGCCACCACGAACTAACTACAAAGAGCTGGATATTCTTCCACTCAAAGTCAGTTTGCAGTTCAATAAGTGTCCATGTATAGTACAATGTTTTAGAAAAGCCCCAAAGAAAATTGTGGACAAATTTACTGTCAACAAAATCAGGCCTACTCATATACTGATTTTGCCCAGGCCCCATAATAATCCAAGTCAAGCCCTGCTCATTCAGGAAGAACATTGTGGAATAATCTACCTCCTTTAAATTCTTTAAAAAAAAAAAATCAGTTCCTTCAAAATAAACGTTTAAGAAACTTTTGAAGAAACCTCTCATGGATAAATTGTAAGTCTACCTTTATGTTCGATTCTACCTTATATCTGGCTGCTTAGTTGTTATACTTACCCTTGTTATTTTGTATTTTCATTATTTGTCCGTAAGCTATGACTTGGGCTTGTGTTAGGCCTATATGTACTGTCTTGGGTTTGTTTTATTTTGTATCACGAGGTCTTGGTTTATTTTTTTTAAATCTACATACATTTTTTTTTAGTTCTTTTCAACACAGATTGATATTTGTCTTTTGAATGCTTTTACAAGTTAGTTTTCTTGATTTTTTTTTTTTTGGGGGGGGGGGGGGGGGGTTGAGGGCAGGTTGAAAAAAAACCCTATGTAAACTTAATCTTTTACCCTCAATAAAGGTCATTTTGACTTGACATGGAAACAAGAAACAGCAGACATTCACACCACCTCTACACCATCAACTTCGTTTCGATTCTATTACAGTCCCAGAGGAGTTATCCGATATTGAGACTGTACCCCAACAAACCACTAGCCTAGCTTACGAACGATTTTATTTTTAAACTAGCTTGGAGATAAAAATAGCACTGGCTTAAAATCAAATCACGTGATACCAAAATGGAGGTGCCAGCGTCAAACGAAAGTGGAGTGGTTGACACACAGATGGAGAGAGGGGACAGCAACAGTGCCGTGTTCTGTGATGGACAGGTGAACAGACGTCCTTTTACATATAAATGTGCCAGACACACGTCGTTCATTTTGTAGATCGTTTTTGCCAACTCTGTAAACCCGAAAGAGGAACGACTACAGTGCTGTTACGCTCAGCTTGACACATGTTGACAAGCTAGATAATTATTAGACTAGCACTAGCCTAGCCTATTAGTGATCATTTTAGGCTGTAGGATGTCGATACTAGTGATAAACCTAGTAGTAATGGCAGTTGAGTAGGGACTGGCTCAAGCCTTCGCCTTAAAGTTTATTAAATGCCCCATCCATGATAGATTTTCTGTACATCGATCCTTCTGATTCAGGATTATGTTTACTTTTGTCACAAACTTTAGTTTATGTTCAAGGCAGGGACTGAATCAGTGTATGGTTTTCAAAGCAAACCAAAGAATTTTTAGACAGGAAGTGTGTCAGTGCTTATCTATCAGATGTGTGTGATCGTTCAGTCTTATCTTTTTTTCTCTGTGTGTGTGTGTGTGTGTGTGTGTGTGTGTGTGTGTGTGTGTGTGTGTGTGTGTGTGTGTGTGTGTGTGTGTGTGTGTGTGTGTGTGTGTGTGTGTGTGTGTGTGTGTGTGTGTGTGTGTGTGTGTGTGTGTGTGTGTGTGTGTGTGTGTGTGTGTGTGTGTGTGTGTGTGTGTGTGTGTGTGTGTGTGTGTGTGGTGTGTGTACAATACAGTGTGTGAAGTTTGTTTTATTTTTATATCACTGTGTTTCTTTCCATATGTAAATGTTTGATTCTCAGCCTTATTCAAATGTAACAGTGCATGTGGCCAAGAGATTAGGCAGACTGGAGGGTAAGGGTAGAGGGTGAGGGGGTAGGTATCAACTATCATTTAAAAAAACCTCAACACATGATACAGTGTTGGTTGTTGAACATGGTGTGTACAGTTGGTGTGTGTACAGTTGGTGTGTCACTGTGCTTGTGTACAGCTGTGTTTTCTGGGCCATGAGATAAAGGAGCTGCCTTCACAGCTGAGTGCTGACTTTGCTGACAGAACTACACGCCTGGACCTCAGTTTTAACTGCTTACAGTATGTATGCCTGAGCATCTTTTTTTCTGCCATAGATCTGTCATAGTAGAGGACAAGTTGAACTCACTGTGTGTGTGTGTGTGTGTGTGTGTGTGTGTGTGTGTGGTGTGTGTGTGTGTGTGTGTGTGTGTGTGAGTACTTCCCTTGACTTCTGCTTTAAAAAGAGAGAGATGAAGAAGGCAAAACTGAGGGAATTGTGGAATGAAGCAGACATGGCCACAGTTCATCCAGTATGCCAGCAGTCAGTCTGTCCTGAGGACCTCCTCTTTGAAAAAGGAGACAGGGGGGAAAAGAGAAAGTTGTCTAAAAGGGAATTCTGTCTTGTAGGGGCTTTGCAAAAAGGCTGTTATCATATTAACCAACAAGTTTATCAACTAAACAATTTCCTTGACATTGTACCAGGGTTTCATGTTATTTCTGTCCAGTCTACTTTGCCTGTTGTATAGGCAAGAAAAGTTACTAAGGAAATGACTATTCCCAAGATATATTACCTACTCATAGCACAGGAGAAAGGAAGTGCCCTTAGTTTAATACCAGTAACTTTATGATGTCCAGCAAGATCTGAAGATGTGACATGTCTGGTCATTATGAGGCCTGGAGAAGTTTACACAACATGTGTCATTCTCACTTATGTCAGATTATATAGGGACTGTAAAAGTTTACACATGATACATGTGTGTCGTTGCCAGGTTATCACAACTGCAAGGACTGGAGAAGTTTAGACTGTAAGATACATGTCAGGTCATTACAGTTTACACTATAAGATACATGTTTGTTGTTGCCAGGTCATTACAGTTTACACTGTAAGATACATGTGTGTTGTTGCCAGATCATTACAGTTTACACTGTAAGATACATGTGTATTGTTGCCAGGTCATTACAGTTTACACTGTAAGATACATGTGTGTTGTTGCCAGGTCATTACAGTTTACACTGTAAGATACATGTGTTGGTTCCAAACCATTACAGTTTACACTGTAAGATACATGTGTGTTGTTGACAGGTCATTACAGTTTACACTGTAAGACACATGTGTTGTTGCCAGGTCATTACAGTTTACATGTAAGACACATGTGTGTGAGGTCATACAGTTACACTGTAAGATACATGTGTGTTGTTGTCAGGTCATTACGAGGACTGGAGAAGTTTAGCCGGCTGACAGAGCTGATCATGGACAACAATGAGCTAAGTGATGATGTCATCTTCCCCAGGATGGCCTCCCTTACCACGCTGTCCCTCAACAAAAACAGGGTGAGAGCATGGTGTCTCTTTCCTCTTGTTAAAACAGCATATACAATGCTGTGTATGTGTACATGTATATATATGTGTGTGTGTGTGTGTTTGTGTGTGTGTGAGTGTGCGCGCGTGCGCATGTGTGTGTTTAAGTCAAGTGAAGTCAAGTCAGTTCAAACTGTCATTTGTGGATGGTACATTGTTGACAGTTTGTGGAGGTGGAGGCCCTGTTACTCCAGCTGAAGGAGAAGTGTCCTCACCTGCACTACCTCAGCTTGCTGGGCAACCCCGCCTGCCCCAACCAGCTGTCCTCTTCAGATAATGACGAGGAAGATTATCAGCGATACAGGTAATAAAACCACGTTGAGGATTATCAGCGACACAGGTGATAAATGATGATGAAGATTATCAGCGATTCAGGAAGTAAACAATGATGAAGATTATCAGCAATACAGGTAATAGATATACATAGATGATGTTTCATGAATTTAGTGATGAAGTTTATCAGCAGTACAGGTAAATAGATTCATAGTTGAAGTTACATGAAGTGATGAAGATTATCAGCAATACAGATGAGAAAAGCATCTATAGATGATGAACATGGCATGAAGTGATAAAGATTGTTCATTACTGAGATGGATAGCACAGTGCTGCTACATAAGAAATTTGTGCTTTGGTGATGAGTCATTGTGATGATGGATGATGTGTCTCTGTGATGATAATGTCATCATGATGATGTGTCACTTTCATGTTGATGTGTCACTGTGGTGCTACAGGTACTATGTACTGTTCCACCTGCCCCACCTGAGGTTCCTGGACTCTAGTGCCGTGAAATCTGTAGAACTGCAGGAGGCTAGGAGACGAGGACAGTTCCTGCAGGTGGTCAGACCTCCTCCTTCCTCACCTGAACAGGTATCTCCATCACACATACACACACACACACACACACACACACACACACACACACACACACACACACACACACACACACACACACACACACACATGCGCACACACCACACACACACACACACACACACACACACACACACACACACACACACACACACACACACACACACACACACACTATTTTCTTTTGTTCCCCCATTGCATTTGATGTACTCTGTCAACGCAGTTGAATCGTCTACATTGATTTACTTGGGCACATTTAACCCACATTCCTTAGGTGTACACACATATAACAAAGAAAGTATATGAATGCATGTCACACAGCTGATGATTGCAGACACGGCTCCTGTGTTCATGTCATGCAGACCATATTCTGGGCATCTTTGTCATTCATACCACCGGCCATAAGTAATGAGAGTACACAGTTGTGTTAGCAGCTCAACACCACAACCTCACATTGCCATCAGGTCAGGGCTCAGTATTACTCAGTGGACTGCTAGTGTAGCAGTAACAGTCTTGAAACCACAAAGTATAAGGTAGCAAGTTGAATCCCCTCTGAAGCTGACCTTTTCCCCCACCCACTAAACCATGAGTGGTGGTCTGGTTGCTAGTCTTTCAGATTAGACATTAATGCAAGGTCTAGTGTGCAATGCAACAGTAGTGCACATATAGAAAAGCATTTAGTTTAGCAACAAGAGGGTTAACATGGTGTGAAAAGAAGCCAGTAGGATGAGGAAGCATACACCTCCACAGACAGGACAAGGATGTTAATGTGTGGCACAGTGTTACACCTTCTCCTCCAGGAGAGTCAGTCGTCTGAAGTTCAGGTTGAGAAATCGGCCATTATGTAAGACAACAGATGTTAATGGAAGTAATATTGAGCTGTACGTGTGTGCTGTGTGTAGTGATTTTTAAAATTTATTTATTTATTTATTGATTTTTTTATATTGAGGATAATGGAATAAGCATTCTTGCGCATTCTTTTACATCCAGTCCCTGTGTGTATGCAGTTTTGTAAATCTTATCTGTTCCCACCGGCACACAATGGCCTAACTCTTACGAAAAGTGGAACAGGATTTAACGTTTGCATGATGACTGAGGGTGTACATACTGTTTGGTGTTTCTGTGTCAGGAGCAAAGCAGTGCCCCCAGTGTGTGTACACACCCCTGCCCACCAGTGCAGGAGGCCAGCAGCAGACTGTGGGACAACACCTGGGTGAGTTCAGTCTCTGTGACAGGGAAACAGGGATACAGGTGCAGGGAGACAGGTGGCTGTACAGGCCCACATTAATCTTTTTCTTCGTTCGGGTCTTTTCAGCAAATAGATGGGTATGTTAGACCAGAGAGAGAGAGAGAGAGAGAGAGTGAGTGAGTGCACAAGTCAGATACTTAAAATTTGGGTTATCTATTGATACTGGGCTATATGTTGACACAGGAGCTGTGTTAACAATGGGGCTATATGTTGACACTGGAGCTATAAGTTAATAATGGGACTATAATTATGTTGATAGTGGGGCTATATGTTGATGCTATATGTTGATGCTATATGTTGATACTGGGGCTACATATTGATGTTGGGGCTATATGTTGATACTGGGCTATATGTTGATGCTGGGCTATATGTTGATGCTGGGGCATATGTTGATAATGGGGGTATATATATATATATATATATATATTATATATATATATATATATATATATATAGATATAGATAGATAGATAGATAGATGATAGTAGATAGATAGATAGATAGTAGATAGATAGATAGATAGATAGATAGATATAGATTCTGGGGCTATATGTTAACACTGGAGTGATGGCTGCCCACTCTGCTGTCTGTCATTGCTGTGTGGCTGACCCTGACCTCTTTTACAGGCTTCTACAGTAAGCTGCGCTCTACCTACATGGGGCAGGAGTCTGAGGGAAACCGCTTCATCCGCAGCAAAGACTTGTAGCCCCCCCTCCCTCCCTGCTGATGTGGCTGCGTGGCGCTTTATCGTTCAGTCTTCTGCTGTGGGCACTCTGCTAGACTGTTCAGCTGATTTCTTGTGCCATGGTGTACATGTGTGTGTGTATGTGTGTGTATGTGTGTGTGAGTGTGTGTGTGTGTGTGTGTTTGTGTGTGTGAACCTGTGCACAAATGGTGAAAACTTTGTGGGCGTATATTCAAACCACTGATTAGTTTGTTTTAACTCTTAGCGTGTTTTTAATTGATTGATCAATTTATGTTCAGTCATCGTCAGATCTGCTTTTATGTATGTCCTGTGTTTGTTTTTTGATTTTGATTGATTTATTCTTTTATATCAAGGATAATGGAATAAGCACTCTTGTGCTTTTTTACATCCAGTCCCGTGTGTATGCAGTTTTGTAAATGTCATCTGTTCCCACCAGCACACGATGGCCTACTCTTACGAAAAGTGGAACAGGATTTAATGTGTGCGCAAGATGTTCTGCATGCGTTCGCACACGGGGCCTCTGTTTAAAGTCTCATCCAAAGGACTTTTGGGGAGAGTGGAGTCAGCACTGACGTTAACTCCAGTTTTGTGTGTGTGTGTGTGTGTGTGAGAGTGTGTGTGTGCATGCGCATGTGCACATGCTCATTAATTACTGCAAGCAGAGGGGGCCGGTGAATAGAACCTCTCTTTCATTCAAGCATCATCAGTCTGAATCTCACTTGTGACCCACAGTTTGGGAGAGGTGTGTGGAGCCTACACTGCTTTGTAAAGACACCAAGTCCCTTCCTCTTTTGGGTCAGGCTGTCAGCAGAGGTGTGTAGTGTCAGCCCATGTATAGACAATCCTTTTTACCTTTGAACATCAGCTGAAGTGCAATGTTGAGACATCATCTCTGAAAACAGAATGTAGCGTAGAAAACTGCTCTCACACACTCAACATCTCATCAGAAGTGAACATAGGAGTTCTAGCCAAAGAGTGAAGTATATAGAACTATTATCATTGTTATTCATGGTAGTAGTGGTGGTAGTGGTATGCTGATGATGGACAGGAAAATGGTTGTTAGCAGAAGGTGCGGTCATTGTCATCAGGTGTCAACTTCATCATGGACTTGTTTTATCTTTAACCAGCTGAATCACAGAATGAAAACCAAAGAAAAAAGACATTTGGTGCATGCTTGTTTGCACGCGCATGTGTGTGTGTGTGTGTGTGTGTGTGTTGTGCATGTGTGAGTGAGTGTGTGTGTGTGTGTGCGTTTCATGACCTAACGCTTTTGGACAGCTACTACAGAGAATTTCTGAACTCATGATAAAGAAGCAACTTTTCGGAAGGGAAAGTTTTCTTGCATTAGGAATCTCACCCTGAATAACAGTGCCATCAGTTCAGCTTCATGTGAAGAAAAGAGAAACAGTTTTGAATGACATGACCCTTCACCTCAAATTCAGGTCTTTGGAAAATGTAGAAATAAAGGAAAGTCTTTGTCTGAAATCAGTATATCGATACAGATATTTTAGAAGGAAGGAAAGAATTATGGACTGAGAGTCTAGAATATAAAGAGTTTGACTTAAATGTGCATACACAGATATTTCAGAAAGTAAAGTAAGAATTAAGGGTGGGAAAGTCTGGAATATAAAGAAATTGACTTAAATGTGCATACACAGATATTTCAGAAAGTAAAGTAAGAATTATGGATGGGAATGTCTGGAATATAATGGTTTTGCCTTGAATTGGCATACACAGATATTTTAGAAAGAAAGAAAAGGATCACTGACTGAACAGCTTTGAAGTGTACTGACTTTTTCTGAAATCAGTGTATACAGATATTTAAGAAAGAGAGGAAAATCCTATGAACTGGATCGTGCTGAAGTGTCAGAGAAAGAAAGAAAAGTTATATACAGGACCACGTTGAAGTGCCTGTGAAAGAAAGAAAAATGTTATAAACTGGACCGTGTTCAAGTAACTCAGAAAGAAAGAAAGAAAAGTTACAAAGTGGACAGTTCTGATGTACTCACTACTGAGAAAGAAAGAAAGTGGTGATGACAACCCTTAGGAAAAATTCGGCTTTGGGAAGACTTTACACTCTCATAGTGAAGACCTCTCACTGTCTTAGAAGACTGTACACTCTCATAGTGAAGACTTCTCTCACTGTCTTAGAAGACTTTACACTAACATAGTGAAGACTTTTCTCACTGTCCTAGGAAGACTTTACACTAACATAGTGAAGACTTCTCTATCTGTCTTAGGAAGACTTTACACTGACATAGTGAAGACTTCTCCAAGGAAGTCTTCTCCTAGGAAGACTTTACACGGACTTTGAATAGTTCTCCCAGGAAGACTTTACATTGACATAGTGAAGACTTCTGCCAGGAAAATTTACACTGACATAGTGAAGACTACTCTGTGGGAAGACTTTACACTGACATAGTGAAGACTATGCTGGTAGTGAAGATGATAACAAACTGTGGAGGGAAATATTCGCTTTGTTACTTACATGGACTCAGTCTTGATGCTGTCTGCTTGCTTCTCAGCAGGACTTTTGTTTGTATTTATGTGTCAGTGCTGGAAAAAGCTTTGTTCTTAAAGATGTGCATTATAACCAATAGTAGTTTTAAAGCTGAAGGGCAAGGTATATGCCTTCTCCTTTTTCCTCATAAACAAATGTACGTTATAGTTGTTGCTTTTAAAGACAGAGTGGAAAATGATACTTGTCATTTTTCTTTTATTGTTAGTTAAGCACTTACATTATCATTGTTATTAAAGATTGTTATCACTGTTCATTTTATTTGTTAAGATTAAGCATGTATATTGTTATTATTGTTCATTTTATTTGTTAAGATCAAGCACAAAAATGCATATTGATATTGTGTAATCAGGTGCAAAAAATGTATGTTAGTGGTGTGGTGGTGGTGGTGTGTAGTGGTAGTGGTAGTAAAGTAGTAGTAGTAGTAGTAGTAGTAGTAGTTGCAGTAGTAGTTGCAGGAGTAGTTGCTGTTGTTGTACTTGTAAGTTGAGGCAAAATGCAAATCTAAAAATTAGAATACCAGTAAAGTCACCATAACAATTAAGTATCTTAAGGTGGAAGTAGAAGTAGTAGTAATAGAAGTAGAAGTAGCAGTAAGCAGTAGTAGTAGCAGTAGAATTAGTAGTAGTAGTAGTAGTAGTAGTTGGTGGTGGTTGGTAGCAGTAGAAGTAGTATTAGTAGTGGTGGTGGTGGTGGTGCAGTAGAAGTAGTAGTAGTGGTGGTGGTGGTGGTAGCAGTAGAAGTAGAAGTATAGTAGTAGTAGTAGTAGTAGTTGTAGTAGTGGTGGTGGTGGCAGTAGCAGCAGTATCATCTGTTCTTCCAAAAAGTGTGCTCATGTTATCCTTCTTCCACTGACTACCCATGCAAAGAAAAGAATAAATTGTAGACATCCAGTTGTGGTCAGGATTTGTGAATGGTCACCCTCCTCTTGTGTGAATGACCTATCTGCCTCTTGTGTGAATGATCTTCCTCTTGTGTAAATGATCTATCTGCCGCTTTCATTGTGTGAATGATCTGCCTGCCTCTTGTGTGATCAGCCTCTTGTGTGAAAGATGTCTCCTGTGTGAATGATCTGTCTACATCATGTGAATAATCTGTCAACCTCTTGTGTGAATGATCTGTCTTGTGTGAATGATCTGTCTGCATCATGTGAATGATCTGTCTGCCTCTTGTGTGAATGGTTTGTCTGCCTCTTGTGTGAATGATCTGTCAGCCTCTTGTGTGAATGATCTGTCTGCCGCATGTGACAGATTTTGTTCGGACTCACATGACAGATTTTTTCCTTGTGAATGATCAGTTTTTGTCTCTTTTTTAAATGACCAGACTTTTGTGTGAATGATCACTTTTTTTTTCATTTGTGAATTATCTGTTTCTTTTGTGAATGATCTGTTTTCTTTTGTGAATGATCTGTTTCTTTTGTGAATGATCCGTTTCTTTTGTGAATTATGTTTCTTTTGTGAAGTATCTGTCCAGTCTGTCTCTTTTTTTTGACAGTCTGATAACCTCTTTGTGTGTGTGTGTGTGTTAATTTTTTATTTTGAGGTGATGGAATAAGCACTCATGTGATTTTTTACATCAAGTCCCTTTGTGTACACAGTTTTGTAAATTTTGTCATCTGTTCCCACGGGCACACAATGGCCTACTCTTCTGAAAAGTGGAATGGGTTTTTATGCAAGATGTTCTACGCAAGTTCACATATGGGAACTCAGTTTATAGTCTCATCTGAAGTTGTGTTGTGTGTGTGTGTGTGAGTGATTGAGCCACCGCATTGGTTTTATAATTTAGGGAATTTTACCCAGGTGTTCACATCAGAACTGACTCCATTCCCCAAAAGTCCTTCGGATGAGATAATAAAACCAGGATCCCCCTTCAGATGAGATTACAAAACCAAGATCGCATGTGTGAATGCACATAGAAGTTCTTGCACACATGATAAAAACCTGTTCTGCATTTAAGAAGAGCAGGCCATTTCATGCTGGTAGGAATGAATGAAATTTTTTTAAATGCATACACACAGGTGTGGCATTAAGACGCCATAGTGGGTAAAAACGTCACATATGCAAACTTCACCATTGTTTTGTTGTTTTTTTCTCAGTTTCTTGGCTAGCGCTCTGTGGTTCACCAATGGTGAGACTGTATGTGACCATTTTGCCTTGCATTAATTAAGGTAGCTGTTTTCTGACTTTGGGGAACCACCATTAGTAAACTCGAACCTCTACCTGGGGAACAACCAAAGCAAGTTCTCACTACAAATTCATGTAGTCCTTTGTTATGGTTACTTGGTCTTGAAGTTGAAAGATGAACTTGTGGTAAATGTTAGGACCTTCTCACTCACTCTCACTCTGGCACACAACCACAAAGGCAGCAAGGACTGGTTAGTGATACAGGTTTTTTACTTAAAATTTTTGTACAGAGGCTGGTTCCTCTTCCCCCACACTTCCATCATGATTCCAATGTCTGAACACACGGACAACTCAAGCTTATGCTTGGTGGGAGAAAGGATAAAAATGGCTTGAACATGACAGTCAGAAACTACCGGCACAGCATAATGCCATATTCACAATGTAATACAATATTCACAAAATAATGCAGAAGACAAAGGACAGCATGATGTCGACATGAAGAAATGCCATTTTTACAGGACAGTATAATGCAATTTTCAAGAGAAGAGCATTTCACACAATATTCACAGGACAGCATACTGCCACACTGACAACATGTACTCTTGTCTACAGACTACGATGTCCACCTAGTCGGTGTTCACTTCTCACAGACTACATCATGAGGCCAGTGGCATGAAATAACCACACTTTCTGACAATACATGCTAGATATTGCTTGAAGCCAAATGGCTGACGTCAAATCATGTTTGTGAAAAAGCTGCTGACCTCTTGCGTTTTTCAAGATGCCCACAAGGCCGTTACTATCTAAAGCACTTTGATTTGTTGCTTTACAAGATATAGCACTATATAAATTCCATATTATTCTTATTCTTATTAAAACAAGGGGTCCCGACAATGCAGGCACATTGACATGATTTCTCTGAAGATTTTCACTAGCTTTGAAAGTGTTTAAAAGCACTAGGGTTGACAATGATGTGAACAAGCTGACCTCAAGATCCCCTGGAGGTTGACCAGTACTGATCTCCACTGTGAGACAAAGACCGGTTTCAGACCTATGAGCAACGCTACAACAGCGTCAGTTTTTACAACACTAAAATCACGCTTGATATACTTCCACCATATGGGGCTTCTTACAACCTATTGACATTGGCAGCACACAACATCCCTGCTTACGCAGAAAATTCCACAGCCCTTCAGAGTGCAGCAGACTTCAGCCAGTCTCCTGCAGATTGTTGCTAGTCCCCAAGAGTATCACAGATACATGAACTTTTACTGTCCCCAGAGATCGTGAAGAGACTGTACAATCAAATTTTAAAGTCAGCAGGAAAGTGTAGGTATTCCCCCCATCCCACCCCACCCCCCAAAACAAGGACAATCTCCATGGGTATCTCTCACTATTACTGTCTGTATAACTGCATACCACACAAAAGGGTTTATATAATAAAGGCTTCAACTTGTCAGCTGCTGGAAGAGAACTCTACAAATCTGCTTCAGTGCAAGTCACTGGCCTGCTGCCTTACCAACTGCCTCACTGTAGGGGGTCACAACAGGTTGTGCAGAGACTGACACATTACACCCTGGCCATCTTAAAGCAAGTCACACAGGTTTGATGCACAAAAGGTGGACATATACGCCTGAGCCACAACTACACTGAAACACAAATTGTTGAAGCACAAAGGCTGACATAGGTCTGCACCCTGACCAGTCTTATAAGCTTGCTGTACAGTCAGAGACGGACATAGGACATCACACCCTGGCAAGGACTGATGGACACTCTGACATAGTCAGTGCCCTAGTTAAGGGAAGCCCTGAAAGCTCAGAGACAAACATAGGACATCAGACCCTGGCAAGGACTGATGCTCAGACACTGACTTAGTAGTGTAAGGGAAGCACTGAAAGCTCCATACTGGCAGCTTCATGACAAATCTGAAGACAGACGGACTCAAAGTTCTTGTTTATAATACACAACAAAACAGGCAGTAAGCAAGGTCACTCCACAACTACACAGAAAAAAAACAGGATTTTACAGTAAAGCCGGAGTTTTTTTTTTTTTTTTTAACATCAAAAACCATATTCTATCCAGATACGTAAAAAAAAAAAAAAAGCCCACCCAAAATGGATGGGGTTGTGGAGATTTGACCCTCCCCTCCGTCATCTGAATAGCTGTACACTCAGGCTGTGACAGGCTGGCAATAACACACAATGACATGCCACACAGCTGGCAATAACACACACACTCTGACAAGTCACATAGCCGTGTACAACACTTCCACAGCAGTATCAGAGCCTGGCCACATTAGTTACACTTTGTTGTCTGACCAGTATGGGCACACTTGTACTGCGTTTATCATAGGTAAAGGTACATATGTACTGTATATTCCAGTCACGGATACACATGTACCGTATGATACTTCAACAATTGGTACCCAAGTGCTGTATACATACACCCAGACAGCAAGCAAGCTCTACAGCATGAAAACCCTGCCCAAAGGAACAGTGTCCGTGACTACCCTGTCCTTCACACCACTTGAGAGCAGACAGAACAACAGGAGAGAAAAATAATCAATACACAAACAAACCCTACACCTCATTAAAACTCATTCTTCTATTTCTTAGGGACACCAACACCCATATTCATTCTCTTAGCAACACCAGCTCACATTCGTCTCTTAGCAACACCAACTCACCATTCGTCTCTTAGCAACACCAAACTCACCATTCATCTCTTAGCAACACCAAACACTCCACCATTCATTTCTTAAAGCAACATCCAAACTCACCATTCATCTCTTAGCAACACCAGCACCATACTCTTACAACACCATCCATCATCTCTTAGCAACACCAAGGTCACCATTCATCTCTTAGCAACACCAAGGTCACCATTCATCTCTTAGCAACACCAAGGTCACCATTCATCTCTTAGCAACACCAAGGTCACCATTCATCTCTAGCAACACCAAGCACTTCATACCTCCAAGCAAAATCATTCTCAACATTCACCTCCAAGCACATTTTGATTCCTAGCAACACCACGCAATCATAACTCCTGGCAATACCAAGCTGACGGTTCATTATTTTCCAAGTAACACCATATAATTAATTATCACCCAACAACACTTAAACCCATTCTGTCTCCTGGCATCAGCAAGAACATCATTTTATATATTATCTATCTATCTATTATATTCAATTTTTTAATATTCTTTTATATCAAGGATAATGGAATAAGCACTCATGTGCTTTTTTTTTATATCCAGTCCCCGTGTGTATGCAGTTTTGTAAATCTTTGTCTGTTTCCACTGGCACACAATGGCCTACTATGAAAAGCTGAACAGGATTTAAAGTATGCGCAAAATGTTCTGTGTGCCTTCGCACTTGGGGCCTTGGTTGTGACAGACACTGCAGTCCCATAGGGCTCTGCCAACACCCCTTGCTAAGCACACTGGATTCCCTTCAGGTCATCCACTCCATCATGTCTTGCCCTGACTTGCTGCTAACAATGATTTTTCTTCACTTCACTTCAGTGGTCTGACCACCCTCCACAACCATTTGTTACTGCAAGTGTTTTCTCTTCCTATCCCAGCATCTTGCAAAGCCCAGCCCAGCAAAGTTAACAAGAGGCAGACAGACACAAACAAAGCACTAGATAACATCACTGAATGCACACAGGGCTTTTCTTTGCCTCTGACATCAGCACACAACTGCCACAAATGGAGATAACTGGAGTTATCAGTGCAACCTCACCACCATCACTTTCAGCTAAGATACTTAGTGTCGTTGTAGCACAGAAGCAGTCTTCTCACTGCTTGATGCTAACTTTTGTTATATATTCAATTCATTGACTTTGATTCATTTCCCTGACTTTTATCATTCCTTCCATTGACTTTAATTATTCATTTCTCTGACTTTACCATGTTACTATTAAATTGTGGATAGCAATGATCACTTTCCATTTCATTGACTTGACCACGTTACCATTACATGTGGATAACGATGGTTATTCTTGTTTCCATGCATGAACCTTATCACAGTTTCACATCATATACACATTGCAAGACACACCAACAAGACAGCCCATCCATACTCCCACACAGAGGCAGAGACACACCCATACACAGAGGCAGAAACACACCCGCACACACAGAGCAAGAGCACAAAGATACAGACAAGTACCTGACAGTGCAAATAATTTGTACAAGACCCTAACATCCTTATCTTCCCTGTAAAAACATCCATGTCTGTCCCTGTAAATTCCATCAAGCCAAAGACAATAATCAACATCCGTTTAACACCAACTAAAAACAGCATTTCTTAATGTAAATGAAACATGTGTATCTCTTCTAAAATCACACCCTACAACAATGCAACAACATATCTAAAACAAAATGACAAAAGGCAAAAAAGTTTGAACAAAATGACTTAAGTTCCCAACTCACTCTTTTACCAGCCAGATACACTGACTGAATCCCAAATCAGATCTCTATAGAGGAAGGTAGGTCACCAGTTTGCTACATGGGACTGAGACCTATTGCCAAGTGGAGTCATATTCAAGTTTATACTGAAATTCATTCTGTGACGCACTATTTTAGCCACTAAAAATAAATTCAGCATATGTAGTAAAACTGATAAAACCATATATGTTACAAATCAATTAAAGTTTATTATGTATACTTTTGATCTTTTGCATGATTATTTCTATAGATTTACATATCTTAGTATATCTTGTTTAAAATCAATCAAAGAATTCTGAAAAAAAAAACACCCACCCTAACCCTGACACACCTACATGGTTTCCCTGACTAGTCTTGTACTGAAGTTGAAGGAAGCAAGGACTGTGGTTACTGTGCTTTCTATCATTCACAGACCAAAACAGGCAGCAATGAGCAAAGCCAGCAACAGCAGTGACAAACCACAGCTACAGCAGTGACAATGACAAACCACAGCTGAAGCAGTGACAATGACAAACCACAGCAAAGACCAGCTTTCTATTGGAGGGTGTAGCTGCTAACAGATAAAGAAATGACAGACTGCGCATACTAAGTTTCTCAGAAACACACAGACAGAAAAGTGGGCACCTGTAACATACTGAGGTCATATTCTAGTTTTCCGATTTCACGGAGAATCAGAGTGCTCTCTTTTCAGTTTTCAAAGATGGGGGTGGGTGTGTACAGACTATCTATCATTATATAGAACCCATGTACCAAATGCAGATCTGACAATGGAGTTCCCTGTGGACTGACTGCTGAAGCCTCACCACATGTTGTATATATGTGTCCATGTGTCTGTTAGCTACTAAGAGTGACACAGAGCTGGGTATCTTTACACACACACACACACGTTTGATCTTCTACGTGCTTATCTGCATCATGCATGTTAAGGCACTGGCAGGACTGTACAGAAGATGATTTGGAAGATCATACAAATCTCCATGTGTAATCTGCCAGGTACCAGCAAGAACTGAACCAGTGACTGATGCCAATACAAGTCTTTAGGACTAGAAAAGATTCCACATACCATCAGCCCCCCTTGGAGCATCTGTCCATCACTATGAAAGATAAGAGAGAGATAGAGAGATTTTGGACTCGTGGGAAAGAAACCTTTGGCTCTAATATGGCAATGATAATAATATGGCATTGATGTGAATACTATAACAGTGATGTTATGATCTAATATGGCAGTGACATGATTTCATACCCAATGTAGCAGTGGTGAATGACCAAGTATGACACTAATGTCAAAATCAAATACAGCATATAACCTCACAACATATTGATGTTACAACTAAATTTCAGTGGTGCTATGTCTCAACACTGCATTTACATGAATGTTTCACAGTGATGGTGCTAAAATGACTATTGTGGAATAATGAATGATGTGACAATCACGGCATAATTTGACACAATGATTCTGTATAGGCTGCCACTGACAGTTTGGATGATCCCAAACTCAACTTGCTTGCTCCCCTCTCTCTCTCTCTCACGCACGCACACACACACACACTCACACAGAGTACCATTTCTTCATAAATACATAACAAATTATACTCTGAGCTGTGGAGGCCCAAAATACTGTCCTTCACACTCTAATGCGGCTCAACCTTGGTGTTTACAACAAATCAGACGGTGTCAAGAGGACACACACACACATACGTAGGTACACTGGGAGTCCATAGAACCCCGTCATAGAAAGCAGAAAATACAGATCAAGCAATGTACATCACAAGAATTAAAATGACAAGGCTCCAAACACACTGCCACAGTTTGTAGAAGTGGCACATGTAGCAGAAGACATGGCCGCTGACCTAACTTCAACTGACGACACAGAGCAATGTCAAGGACCTCAATGGCCGGGTGCTGTAGCCGCCATGACAGCAGCAGGAGCAAGAACTCTACCGCTTCTTGCCTCCCCTGGACAAGGAGGGGCGGGCCACATACTGGTCCTCCTCAAACTCCTCGTCATCGCTGTCCACTTCCTTCAGGGACTTCCTGGCTGACCTGGAGGCTGACCGGGGCGTGCGCGCTTCAGGGGCAGGGGAGGGGGCCACCTCCACTTTCCTCCCGCCCTTCCTCGGCGTGCTGACAGCGGCCTTGACCTTGCTCTCCCCCCTCGTCCACCCCCACCTTTCCTGGCAGGTGGAGGGGCCTTCTCCTCCTCCACCTCATAAAAGTCTTCATCCTCCTCCTCCTCCTTCTTCCTCCTCCTCAGGCTCTGGTGCTCTGGCTGGGCGTGCTCTCTTGGCTGGGGGGCTTCTGGCAGGTGCGCTCCTCCTGTTGACAGGGGGCTGGAGCGGCTGAGGGCTGGGGGCTTCCTCTCCTCTCTCTTGGCCACTTCTGTCACTGGGGGCGGTCTGGAGGGCTTGGCTGCCACCTGCCTGCCTTTCTTGGCAGCAACAGGAGTTGTACTCTCCATTCTACTGCTGCTGCTGATGCTGCTGCTGCCTCCTCCTCGGCTCCTGTCCCGACTTTTGGCTGCCTGGGTCTGCACTTTTCGGGGGAGGAGTTTTAATTGCAATTTTCTTGGGGGGTGGGGCAGGTCGCCCACGGGATTTGGTGGGTCTGGGTGTGTAACTTTTCTCCTCTTCCTCTTCTTCTGAAGATTCTTCCTCTATCTCCTCCTCGCTGCTTTCCTCAACATACTTGCTTTTCTTCGCTGCTGGCTGGCGTCTGCTGTTGCTGACCTTGCCTCGTCCCGTGGCCGCTGAAGACATCTTCTTTTTGTAGGTGGAGCTGAAGTCCAGTGCGTTTTCTCCAGGGGCGCCCGACGCCCGGACTTGGTCTGACGGATGACATAGACCTCTTCTTTGCCAGTGCCCGGTTCATAGCCTTCCTCCTCCTGCTCTTCGTCTTCATCCCCAGCCAGCACTGAAGGTGAGGGCATGAACTGCTCCACCAACTGAAAGCTGCCACTCATCCCAATGCCACTGATACGCCTGCCAACACACAGAAAGGATAACAATGGCAAGTCATCACAGCATACATCTTTACCACATACAAAAATATACCACTATGATACTGGGACCTTAGCAAATGCACCATGATAACAAAATATGATCACAACACATATCTAACAGCTATTAATCAGTGATTATGAATCGCCAATAAACATAGAAAATTATCATAGCTCACATTATCTTTACCACCAACTGCAAAACATACAACAATGCTGAGACATCTACCATCATATGTAAAATGACTAAAAAACAGTAGGGAGACATCAAAGCACCTATCTGTACCACTGTTTCCACACATCTAAAGACCCATGACAGACCTGCCATTAACTATAAAATAGTAACAAGTTATCACAGCCCATACTCTGTCCACTAGCTGTAACACACCTCTACACCACCCCCTATGTTCGCAATCTTCTCTACCATCTCTTATTCAGCGGGGTGTGTAGTGCCTGGTCTTCTCCTGTGCTTGTCAATCTGCACAAGGTATGCCTGCCGACCTAAGCCAACACATTCTGACTTAAGAGCTACTTTTTTTTGTACAATTTGCATGTTGGGTATATTTGTGTTTCCGTAACTCACTGAGTGCTGACATCAATTATGGGATCTTTAACATGCATATTTGATCTTCTGCATGTGTATATATACATGGAGAGAATAAGACACTGGCAGGTCTGCACTGGATGCTGACCTAGATCATAACCAACCCCCCCCCCCCCCTCACCAGATGCTGCCAAGATTTGAATCCATGACTTCATGGACCCATGGATTGAAGTAAAGAGGTCTAAACCACTCAGCTACAGCGTCTATCATATATAACACACACACACATCTTCAATGTAAATCTGAAAGAGCTAGGGCCTTTGCCACTACAAGATAAAGTGGCTGATGCCATCAAGCAACTAAACGAAGACCAATAGCCTGGATTGGACAACGTACCAATAAGACTGAAGAACTCAGGCCCTTACAGTTTTACATCATCTATGCTAAAGAGTGAGGGAGACCTGCCAATGGCCCAGGGGGTGCAAGCCACCCAGTCACAGCAGTCACCACAAGAAGAACACAGCCAAATGGCTTACACACAACAGCCTTGAGATAGAGAGGCTATGCTGATCAGGGCCTAACAGCCATAGCATGCCCTTTCCACACTGAAGGGCTTGATCTGATAGGTGCCTGGGAGACACACACAGGAACCAGGCCAGGTAATCTGTACTGCCCCACACCTCTAGTTACTGCAATCATCATTCCCCGGAACTCCAGTCCCTTCCATCACCTGTTGCATTTTCTCACCTAAGCTGTTGTTATAGTCACCTGAGCTGGTTGTATTTCTTACCTGAGCTGGTTGGGTTTCTCACCTAAGCTGGTTGTATTTTTTACCTGAGCTGGTTGTTTCTGGTTGGGTTTCTCACCTAAGCTGGTTGTTATAGTCACCTGAGCTGGTTGTATTTACCTGAGCTGGTTGGGTTTCTCACCTAAGCTGGTTGTATTTTTTCACCTGAACTGGTTGTTTCTGGTTGGTTTCTCACCTAAGCTGGATGTATTTCTCACCTGAGCTGGATGTATTTCTCACCTGGGCTGGTTATATCTGGTTAGATTTCTCACCTAAGCGGGTTGCATTTCTCACCTGAGCTGGTTGTATTTCTCAGCCCTCTCCAGGGCGTTCCTCAGTTTGATGGGTCTGGTGTCAATGTTGAACTCCGGGTGGTACTCAGAAATGTAGGACTTGAGCAGTCGCACTGACGACACTTTGGGTTCTGTGCAGGCAATGATAGCCGAGCACACCATGTCTGTCAGGGACTCCGCTGTAACACACCACTGACGTGATGAATGAATTAACTCATCAATGACATGATGAATGAATTAACACATCAATGACATGATAAATAAACACATAAATGATGTGATGAATGAATGAACACACCACTGACATGATGAGTGAATTAACACACCTCTGACATGATGAGTGAATTTACACACCACTGATGTGATGAGTGAATTAACACACCACTGACATGATGAATGAACACACTACTGACAGGAAAAAGGCAGAATGGAAGGGAGGAAAAAGGCAGAAAGGAAGGAGAGAAGGGGGGGAGGAAAAAGGCAGGAAGGAAGAAGGAAGAAGGTGGGAAGAAAAAGGCAAAAAGGGAGGGAGGGAGGGAGGGAGAAAAGGCAGGAAGAGGGTGGAAGAAAAAGGCAAAAAGGGAGGAGGGAGGGAGGGAGGAAAAGGCAGGAAGAGGGTGGGAAGAAAAAGGCAGAAAGGGAGGGAGGGAGAAAAGGCAGGAAGAGGGTGGGAAGAAAAAGGCAGAAAGGGAGGGAGGGAGGGAGGAAAAGGCAGGAAGAGGGTGGGAAGAAAAAGGCAGAAAGGAAGGGAGGGAGGGAGGAAAAGGCAGGAGACCTTACTGTGCTCTGGGTTGAAGGAATCCACCTGCAGCTGGAAACTTCCAGAAGCCCCGGATCCTGACACTCTGTCCCACATGCCTGTTCACAGCCGTGCTCCATGCACTTCTTCAGTCTGTAGCATAAATAATGTATAATAATAAACAATGTATAATAAACAATAATGTATGGTAACAATAATGTAAAATAAACAATAATGCATAAAAAAACAACAAAGTATAATATAAACAATAATGTATGGTAACAATAATGTAAAATAAACAATAATGGTAACAATAATGTAAAAAAAATAATAATGTATAATAAACAATAATGTATAATAAACAATAATGCATGATAATGTATACTAAACTATGTATAATAATATTGCATGATGATAGTGTATAATAAACAATAATGTATGATAATAATGTCAGTTACACCCTGTCCCACATGCCTGTGTCACAGCTGTGCTCAATACACTTCTTCCGTCTGTAAGATAAATAATGCATAACAAACAATAATGAGCAATACTGTCGTTAGTAGGAGGCTTAGTAGGTGGTGTCTTGCATACGTTAGCTCAGAACAGGCACCACTTAACATCACCAAAGTGACCCAGCAGTAGTACTGGGCCCCTCTGGCTGGTGGCCCCATAGAGGCCTGATACTGATAGGCTCCTGTGGACTTCTGACCCTGAGGATGAGACATAATAAATCTGGGTATGGCTATGGCTTGGGGATTGAAATGACTGGGTGGAACAGCAGGACGGATATGTCACTTAGGATGGGGCAGAAAGAAAAAAAAATCCCATCCATGGCCAGTACCCCCCTTCCACTGGACCATGAATGGTTGCTTGAATTTTAGTTTTTCAGTTAAGTCAGGAAACTGAATCAACATGACAAACTGAAAGACAGTTCTAGTAGTATCAGAATGGAGAGAGGAGAAAGACAGTGTAACATGTGTCTGGACACACAAAACAGAAACAACCAAAACTCTCCCAATCCCTCTCCAACAAAAATCTAGACAACAGTAAGACACTGACTCATCAGATCCAATCCAATCCAATTCTGTTATTATAGCCCAGCCGACCACAGAGGCTAAACTGTGGTTGTTACCTAATAAATTTTTTAATCTCAGAATAAAACTGTGCAAAGACATACAGATTAAAACAGGGTCTAAAACCAACTCTACTGTCCTTCCTTGTATCAATGCCCTGGCCAGCCGTAAGGGTCAGCACAGTACAGACATCGCATTGTGGGAAAAGCCACATCAATCACACATGAGAAAATACCAAAACCAGATTCCTTAAAACTGAAACAGCTTGGTTCTAGCCACTGACTATACCACTTTCACTCATATCAGATGGAAATAGCCAAATTCTCTCAGGAAGTTAAAAATGGTGTACCGGTAGAACTACAAAAAAAAGTATCTTCAGGGAGTCTGCAGTGAAATGCTTGTGCCTAGTATCCTGGACATATTGACACTCCAGAAGTAGATGTTTGATGGTTATCCCACATCACGAGTCGCACACCATGGTGTTCCCTTGACTTTCAGCAAATGAACGCGAGTGACATGAGAATGACATGTGTATATCCTGGTGAGCACTGTTGCTTCCCTTCAGTTTTTGACACACAGAGAGAAAAACTTTCATGTCAGGGCGAATCTGAAAAAGTTTGTCAGCCTGAGCGTTTCATTCCTCTTGCCAGAGGGACTACACATATTTTTCGATTTTAGGTTTCAGATCTGTGTATGGCACAGTAGGCCCTCTTCAAGGCACACCTGGTGAGTCAGTCAATCGTCTCATTGCCCTGAATGCCCACATGCAGTGGGATCCAGGCCAAAATAAAAAATCACCTGTCCTGCCTCAAGGAAATATACAGTTTGTAGAACTCCTGAAGCTTAGGGTGATTTATGTTCCTATAACAATAGCCTCCAGAGCTGAGAGCGAATCTGCACATACCTAGAAGTCTTTCTTTCCTGATCGCTGAGTCAGTTTCAGAGACAGGACAAGAGCGCTATGTTCGGCCGTGCACACCAAGCCGCCTAAAGGCAAGAGCTCAGAAAAGTGCAGATTCCTTGATGGTGGGGCAATAGGCAGTGCAGGCTTGGATCCATCAGCTAGGACGGATAGGACCAACATATTTCTTGGAAAGAGACCTTGTAGGCGTCAAACTAATGACATCCTTTTTATGAGCAGCAAGACTGAATTGGAAACATGATAACAGCAACATCCTCACTGATAAAAAAATTCACTATGCAGAGTACCTCAGGCTTGATCAATAATATAAGAACCTCCCCCTCCCCCAACAAACGAACCTACTTGGAATCAATGTCGGTTTTGCCATAGTACTTTTCCAGGTACTTTCTGATGCGGCCGAAAGAGGCTTCCTTGGGTTCAGCCATATAGGTCATGGCCAGGGGAAAGACATCATTGATGGTCTGGGGGTTGCCGTGTCGGGGCCATTCGTCCACTTCTTTGGTCCTGAAGCAAAGTTAACATCTTTCTTACCACACCACATCTCCATCATGAAACCTGAAACACACACATACCCATTACTCATATACACGTTAAAGGATCTATACAAAAATGACCACCTCTGCTCAGCTGTGAAGGCTGTATTATCCTTCTTTGCCGTTTACAGAAAGCGCCTGGATGAAAAAAAAACAACAACTGTCTAACCAGACATTGAAATTTTTTTTTTTGGTTGTTACTAAAATAAAAAGTCTCCACAGAAAGAAAGAAAACTACTTAACAGGCATCGAACGCCTGTCCTCTCTGTGTGTACAAGTAATACCTGCTGGGCTTTGAAGGCCGCTGTCTTTTCCCTACTTTCTGTACACAGAATATCTGAAAAGAAGACAATTACTGGGGTCTGAAGGCCTTGTTTTCTTTACCTACTTTTTGTACAGAACATTACTATCTGAAAAGAAGAAAACTACTTACTTGGCTTGTAAGGCCTTTTTTCTTTTTCTTGGCCTTCTTGTCATCTTTCTTGTCATCAGCTTTAGCATCTTTGCCATCCTCTGTATCATTGGCACTCTCCTCCTCTCCCTCCTTTTTCTTCTTGTCATCACTCTGCTCTGCAGAGGAGTCCTCAGGCTTCTCCTGTGACTTGTCACTGTCCTCTTCCTCTTTGTCAGCGCTGTCCTCAGCTGACTCTGCCCCCTCCTCCCCTTTGGCTGCCTGTATTAATTACACAGAGAACACAGCAACATGATTAATACCTCTCCCTCCCCTCTGAGAACACAGAGAACATATCACAATAATCATCACCAGACCTCCCCTTTGGCTTAATTGCATTACACAGAAAACAGATCAACATGGTTAATACCGCTCCCTTCCCATTGTATCAAGAGAGCACATAAAAAAACAACTTGTAGACCTGTACAAAAGAAAAAGGTGAAATATTTTGCTGAGTATTTTCATCATTATGATGTAATGCAATATGTGCATAATTATTTGTAATCTATGTATTCTGTCTTCATATTGTTCAGTCAAACTGTCATCAATTAATAACTCAGATGAGTCTTGGCACTGATAGTCTTTTCCCAGTTCTGGCGTATGTTAACTTTAAAACCCTCACCTAACTATTGAAGGTACAATTTCATGCATCCCTTCCCTGTATATTGTGTGTGTGTGTGTGTGTGTGTGTGTGTGTGTGTGTGTGTGTGTGTGTGTGTGTGTGTGTGTGTGTTGTGTGTGTGCATGCGCGTATGTGTGGTACTACAGATATAGATGAAGCAAATCCTCAGCATAGCTGATCACCTTTTTGCCTCCTTTTTTCTTGGACTTCATTGACTCTTCCTCCACATCCGGAGGTCCAGGCAGGCGGTAGAAGCCACAGAACCCAATGCCCTTCACCTGAAGGCAGAGGGAAAAAAATAACAATATTACCAATGTTGACTCCATCACCACACAATAACAACATTACCAATGTTAACTCCATCACCACACAATAACAACATCACCACAAATAACGTTATCATGTTAACCCATCACCACACAATAACATATTACAATGTTGACTCCTTCACCCAGAATCCATGCCTTCAGCCTGAAGACAACGCCACCAATGTTTACTTCAACATGTAAAAAGAAGGTTCTTTGAATGTCAACAAATATTACACAGTCTTGATAATAATGATGGACATCAAACATTGTCCATCTCCAAAGCCAGAATGCAGCTACCTTCATGGGGGGTGGTTGTAATATGCACAATCTCACCACTGGTGAACCTCGGAGTGAAAGCCAGAGGAACAACCCCTCCCCAACAACAACAAAAAAAGCAAAAAACCCCCCAAAACAAACCCACTTTGTCCAATCTCCTGAGCAAGCAGTCCTTTTTAGCTCCTTGTGCAACAGGCCTCTGGTGCATGCACAGGAGACAAGCAAGGCACAGTGATAATTATCCACCTGATGAACTGTGATGCTGGAGACTGCTCAGCACAACACAGACATGACAGCAAAGACACGTCCATACCCACACACACACACACACACACACCACACACACACACACACACACACCACACACACACAAGTAAAGTACTCACCAGCTCCACTTTCCCGGAGTAGATCTCCCTGTCCAGAGCTGATCTGAGGAAGTGTGGCCGCAGCTCAATCTGCAGAGCTGGGTATTTGGCTGCAATGAACTTCTTCACCCAGGCAAACATCACCCCCTTTGTCTGACCGGTGTCAAGGAAGACATCACTCACTCCAAGCACCTATAGTCCACAGGTTATGCACTCATAAAGGAAACAGTGGTTAGCAGCCTATGTCACATATAAAGGCATCTTTTCCTCCTCCACAGCACTTTGAACAGAACCCATAAGCTGACTACCCAGACCTATGTTTTACAAAAACATTGAAATTGTTTAGAACCCCGCCAACGACAGCGGCCATATTGGGGCTATCACCTTGGGTTTAAAATTAAAAAAAATTATCATTACAGTTATCATCAGCATTACCACAGCCATAATTAACAGTGGGTTGGAGAACAGTTCAAGGGGAAGGATACAGGATTGCCACTGGCATTCAGTCACAGATCAGGTTTTTACAGTTATTATCATTACAATTATCATCATCAGCGTTATTGCTACCATAGTTAATAGTGGGTTGAAGAACACTTCAAGAGGAAGGAAACAGGATTGCCAATGGCCTTGAGTCAAAGATCATTAAAATTTTTTAAAATTATTATCATTACAATTAGTATCATTATCAGCATTACTGCTGCCATAGTTAACCGTCGGTTGGAGAGCAGTTCAAAAGGAAGGATACAGGATTGCCACTGGCCTTGAGGGCCTCATGGATGAGGTCCTTCATCTTGTAGCCCAGAGAGGGGGCCACCACCGGCTTCTTCCGCGGCTTGCTCTCCTTCAGCAAACCCATGTATGGAGAGTTGTCCTTCAGACCAAATTCCTTGCCAAACTTGTTCTTCAACATCTGAAATGTCCACATTATACAGTTTACAGTAAATTATAATGTGCATCAATGAGAGAGAGAGAGAGAGAGAGAGAGGAGAGAGAGAGAGAGAGAGAGAGAGAGAGAGAGAGAGAGAGAGAGAGAGAGAGAGAGAGAGAGAGTTAGTTCATTACGTAAAATTCAGTATGATATATACCATCAATACCATCTATTATAGACCCACAGAATATCTTGCACACACTCTGAAGATCTGTTCCACCTTTCAGAAGAGTTGGCCATTTCCTGCTGGTAGGAACAATTGGTACCCCCCCCCCCCCCCCCCCCCCCCCCCCCCAAATGCATGCAAACAGGTGTATTGTTTGTTTAGACACCATCCCTAAAGTAAGAATGTGGCTACCTTGATGAAGGGTAAAAATGGTTGCATACATAAAATCTAACCATTGGTAAACTTCGGAGCTTAGGCCAAGGAATGAAAAAAAAACAAACCCCACACAAAACACCTTATTGTGACATATATTACTTTCTGACCACTTTCCCCACCCACTCAAGGAAAAATGCCAGTTTCATACTTGCAAGAGTTGTAGCTTTGATCCAGCATCTTAGCAAAATGAACCTAAACAAGTTTTGCTATCTGTGCGTCTGCACTTGTCACTACACCTTATGTTAGCCTACATTGGCCAAGTAAGAATGCTTGATTTTGTTACTGCAGCAAGGATTTTTTCACTGAACTTTCTTAAGTTTGGTCACTTTTCTATTTTCATGCAATCACAAAATGTAAGCCACTGTCCTTAAAACTTCAAAATACAAGCATCTTTTTCGAGTCTCAGAAAATAGACAGAGTACATAATTATGGGGAAGAGCACAGCAAGAGCACACACCGCTCAACACCAACAGGCATATAATGAAAGCAACACTACATAGACTCACATGTCTGAAAACCTCGATCTCCACCACATTGGAGGTGTCCTGTTGACACATGTCCGTGTAGAACTGATACAGCTTCATCACAGACAGAGTACTCTCTGCCTTCTTCTCCAAGTTCTCATCTAACCTGTCACACCACACGCCAAAAAACAATTTCAAAAAGCAAAATAAAATAAAAAACTAAGTGCAAAAACAAAGAAAACACCTTGTTTAAAATCCCCCCCCTCATTCGCCCACCCCCCCCCTCCCCCAACCACCCCCCCCCAAAAAACCCAACCCAAAAACAAAACAAAACAAACCCGAAACCAAACCTGTTTTTTTCTCTCCCGCAAAAGACTATTTTCACAACAGGTGGGTTTTTTTTTTTTTTTTTTTTTTAAAAAGCTGCTTTACCAAGTTGTTTTTTTTGTTTGTTTTTCACATTAACTATTCAAGATTCATACCAGAAAACCCCCCATCTTCCATGGATCACATTTCAAAAAATGATGGACATCTTCCTCATTGGTAGCATGAAAAAGAATGAACATCTCAGAGTCTGAGACTGAACAACAAGAGAGAGAGAGAGAGAGAGAGAGAGAGAGAGAGAGAGAGAGAGAGAGAGAGAGAGAGAGAGAGAGAGAGAGAGAGAGAGAGAGATTCAGCATGTTACTATACATCAGCTTCACACCCATGTACGCACGCATGCATGCACACACCCACCCACCCACCAAGTGTCCAGCTTGGATTCTGCCGGAGGAAGTGTGCGTTTCCTTTTCTCCACCAACACCTCTCCATCCAGCCCCTTCAGCAGGTGGGCTCCTGTTGGGGCTTTGCGTTTCAGGGGGGAGCTGCCTGTCATTGGGGAGCAGGTGGGACAGGAGGGAGGTTCTCCTCATCCATATCTCCAGCACCACGCCCGTTCTGCTCATTGCGCTGCTGTTCTCTCTCCAAGTATTCTGCCGTGATTCGCTTTTTGATAGCAGGCATGTTGACACTGTCAGTACAGCACAAACTGCACTGTCTCGTATCCTGAGCAACCAAATGATCACAGTGATGAAGAAATTATGTTCAAAATGAAGACACGAAATCTCTTATGCAATGAATCTTATCTTTATTCATTTATTTTGAGGATAACAGTCAGGGTGTTAGTTTCCTCGAAAAGAGGACTGGTCTAGTCATGTGCAAGGCACTAGTACACTCAAAAAAGTCTGTTATAGTCCTTTTGGACTTAAGCATTTACGAGGCAGGAATGGTTAAACCATTGTTGTTTATTGCATTAGTCATTTAGTGAGCCACAGTACAGTATGTGTCAACATTGTAAGCACTGTGATTTGTTTTTACAAGCTATAAATTCCATTTATTATTAAATGAACATTTACATAGCAGGTATCTCCAGAAGATCTTCTCAAAGCATATCAATCTGTCTCATTATATACTAAGGGTAATTAGGCCGATTGTGTCAATTGCTCCAGATTAGTTAGTATCATATGTCTACAATAATTAAATGATTGATTGTCATAAATGAGCTACCCCCTATTGAATACAGCATCATAAATTTACCTAAGTTTTTGCTTGAATCTTTGATGTTAATCCCCCCCCCATTGAACGCAGTATCATAAATCTACATTTAAAGTTATTGTTTGAATCTTTGATGTCTTCAATGAGTTTCCACCCTCTCCCCTCCCCAAAATGAAAGCATCTTGTTGCAATTTGTGAATCATGAGTGTGTGCACGAGAAGTGTGCATATTGAATCCACAATATAAAATCAAGTGGAAAAGATTGAAAATACAGAAACATGCAATCCCACCCTTATTCACCCCCCCCCCCCCCCCCCAAACAAAAAAACCCAACAAACCAAGCACAATCAGAAGGGGACAGTAAAGGTGCAATAAAAAAGAGAAAGAGACAAGAGGCAAGCATGAACATGCTTGCACGAACATAAAAAAGCGAAAGAGTAAGACTAAGAAGGTGGGGGGTAATCATACACAGGTAATTGGAAAAAAAAGTCTCAGGAAAAAAAAGTCACAGAAAAAAAGTCACAGGTAAAAAAGTCACAATGGTGGCTGTGTGATGTACTCTCTTCAACAACAAAAAGTGTGTGTGTGTGTGTGTGTGTGTGTGTGTGTGTGTGTGTGTGAGAGAGAGAGAGAGAGAGAGAGAGAGAGAGAGAGAGAGAGAGAGAGAGAGAGAGGAGAGAGAGAGAGAGAGAGAGAGAGAGAGAGAGAGAGAAATTTTACTTGGCTTTGTTTGACCTGATTGTGACTTTTTTCCTACTCAATTTTGTGACTTTTTTTCTGTGACTTTTTTTCCTACAACCATCATACATGGCCAATCTCTCTCACCCATGACAAACATGATACAGTGAGCAGAATTCTTTTCACAAAGATGGGTGTCCTCACATTTACACCATGCTGATCACATATACAGGACGGTAATGTAGAACTTTCTAAAATAAGCATAGGTGGCTCCACACCCACAATGTACGTCAAATAAATTGTTAAATGTTTTCTTTGGGGTGTGGGTGCACTCAGTCACACCCATAACATACTGAAGACTGGTTGGTTGGTTGTTTATTTGTAAACACAAATTTCTGGGGGGGGGGGGGGGGGGGTACTGCCTAAACTGACTAAGTTAAAAAAAAAAATCAGAGAAGGGGCTTTTTTTCTTTTAGAAGTTGCAGAGTAGAATTAAGAATTAAACTTAAACCAGTTAAAGTGTGCGTAATTTCAAACATGCATGTTAAGCATGTATATTGAATTGTTTTTTTTAACTAATGAAAACAGTTGACTGCATCATAGCCCTTTGGATCTGCTAGGCCTATATATATTCATGTGTGTGTCACTGTGTGTGTATAACCATCCCCCCCCCCAAAAAAAAAAAAAAAAATCACTTTCTAAATGATGTCAAATGAGAAATTTGTAACTTTGCTCTCTTACAAATTCTTTACAACTTTACTGATTACATTTAAAATTCCTGACCTGCAACGAACTTGCCCAGAACAGATCACACGCAAGTTGGCCCCAAAGAAGCTGCGGCCATTAGCCTAGGCCCCCTCCCCTCCCTAACCCGCCCCCTTTCCCTCCCTCCCTCTGCGTCCCACAGCCAGACTGTCTCAGTCCGTGGCTGCGTAATAGGCCCTAACCATCATGATCATGCCAGGCAATGGACGCGCATGACCATCGAGACATAATCATTCTACAGTCATGAAAAGGGGCGCTTTGAACTTAACATGCAGATCGACGATTCTCTGAGCCGAACAGGTTGACCCGCAAAAACAGAAAAACGTGCCAAAGCTGCCCCATTCATGAACCCAAAGCTGCGTTCCACCAGCTCATGTCAAAGGCTTCGTTTGCAAACAATCGCGGCCTTGCGTGCGGTGTGCGAGCTTAATCAAGGTCAGGCAAATTGCCGTATTTCATCAATACAAAGCGCAAAATAATTTCAAAATCAAAACATTACATTCGAAGCAATATGCATGATACTCTAAAGAACAAACCTGCACAACGAGTCTTTGAAATTTCTGCACAATAAAGGCCTGCTCGGTCGATGATACGCAAGGCCAAGTAGCCGACGCTAGCCTAACCAGCGATGATTATGCGCGCATGCGCAATGTTTCAACAACTATCTGATGGGCTGGTGTCGTCTGCTTTCTTGGGTTTTTCAGTTAGGCCTAGGGCCTATATGGCCTTTTTCCTCATTTTCTTGACTTCAGACAAGAAAAATGTACTATCTGCTCATGATCTTTGAAATTTCACTTCTCTACTTTGCGCAAAATAACCAGGTCTTTTGGGTATTTATAGTCGAATCGATTTTTGTTGATAAATTTAATGCACGGGCGATTATCGTACCTAACTCAGTTAGGACTGTATCTATTACCTCCCTTCCTGTTTGTTTGTAGGTCTGCTCATCGTTTGTGGCCAAAGACGTTCGGACTGTTTCGAAAAAGAAAAGAAAAAAAAAAGTGCAACAGCCAGGAAGATAAGATCCGACGGCCCGAACCAGAGGGTACCTCAGCTACCTTAGGTAATCGTTGACATACGTCAAACCGTTTGTAACTTAGGCTAACCGTAAGTTGATCTTGAAATCACGCTACGAGCACGACAGATCAACTGTTGTGTTTAGGCCTACTGTTGTAACACGCACAACGATTCAGGCTTGAGACAGTGAGATTGTATTAGGATTAAAGAAACAAACTTGCTCTCACATCACCCAATGATCGCTACTTCAGTGTTAGGCCTAGTTGAATGTCTCCATTTAGGCCTACCCACTGGAATCAAAATAGTGCTATATGCTAAGACCGTAAAGTAAACAACATTTTCGTAGATCGACTGATCGTCAGTCCCGAGCAACGCGCTAGGCTAGTAGGCCTAAGCCTACAAGGTGAAGTAAACAACATTTTTGTAGATCTGGGCTAGGCTAATGACTGATCGTTCATCCGTCCCGAGCAACGTGCTGAAAACTGTAAAAGATGTTTTTCTGTTAAGCGACAGTGTAATATTAGCAATCATTGAAATCAATGAATTCTCATTAATGCACTAGTTGCTTTGAACAGCTAACAGCCTCTTTAATTTTTAGATGTCTGAAAAGTTGCATAATGGTCACTGGTATAATATTATCATCTGGCCATTGTGTAACATCACTGTTAGTATTATTGTATGGCCTGTATCATACAGTATAAAACTAAAGATTTCATTCATAACAATATGTACTAGCATAGGGCCTGATGGCCAACCCATTATTCCATATCAGACCTTGCTAGCCTAATGCAGCCACAGGTCGTAAGTCTAATCCTTAATTTGCACAAGATGACTACCTAACCTCACACACTGACTTACATAGGCTAGTTTGAACAAAGAAACAGTGGCTCAAGGTATGAATAAACTGCATACACACAGGGACAGGATGTAAAATAGCACACAAGTGCTTATTCCAATTAACCTTAAAATTAAAATAAAAACAAATAAAAAGAATACCACATAATGGTAAACATGTATACAATACATGTATCAACACCGAGGATTTGATCAAGTCCTGGGCTTCCTCATTAAAAAGTTATTATTATTATTATTATTCATGAAGCCTGGCTGAATATATTGCCTAGATTTGCTTGCTTTACATGATTCAGCACTATATAAATTCCATATATTATTTCAATTAAATATTATTACTATAATTATTATCATTATCATTATTATGTCATTCAGGCCAAAGCAAGTTCTGTAAAACGTAACATTCTAACATAACTTTTAAGGCTTTGTAATTGTTTGACATTCTGAGGGACCCATTCTGCCAAGTACTCTGGTCCATTTCAGAAGATATTATAAATATATCGAAAAAAAGCTGCTTGATGGGTCCTATGCTAATATGGTTTAGTATTTAAGAACTTACAATTGAGACAGTTAGTTGAGTTACAACAATTTTTTTCTTGCGTGCATGACAGTTATGGAGCTCATGTATTATGCATAGCTGATAAGGAGCTTGAAATTGAATGGGAGGTCCATCTTCAGAGAAGAAAGAACATCAGCATACTTCTGTTAGTTCTAATCTATTATTTTTCTATATTATACCAGATGTAATCATGAACACATGAGTTATCCTAAGCATCATTGCACAATCTATTATCTAGCGTACAAAAATTGATAAAAAGGAGAAAAAAGTTCATGCTGTTAGGATGTTTTACTGTATAGTTTTTTTTGTTTGTTTTTGTTCCTCGGCTAGAGCTCAAAGTTTACCAATGGTAGTGACTAAGTGAGATTTTGTGTGTGCCACCAATTGCACTATAATATATATTTACCGTTTATCCACCATTGCCATCAACTTGATTAAAGCAGCCTCATTCTGATTTTAGGAATGGTGTGAGAACACTACACCTGTGTGAATGTGTGTTTAAAAAAAAATTGTAAGAAAATAAATCACTCTGATTGGCATGAAATGACGTACTCTTCTGATCGAACTGAAGCAAAACAGAATTTAAATTAATGTAATTACAACAAGATGTTCTGCATGCATCCACACATGGGGCCTTGGTTTATAGTCCCATCTGAAAGCCTTTTGGGGAAGTGAGTCAGTACTGATGTTACTCCAGGGCAAAATCCCTAAAATGGGTGTTTCCATGGTGGCTTGATTATTGATACTGGGCCATGTAGTTTTGGAGTTGAACTAGTCAGTAAGTCACTATTCACTTTCACTAGAGATAAAAGACCTCTGGTTGTTTGTTAATCCAGCAGCTCCACTAACTTGACTTAGTATTGCTATTGCCATTATTGGTAAACAAATTAATAACAAAGTAGATGATGATAATTGATGGTAAACTTCGAAACATAAGATGTGCACAAAACAAAACAAAGCAAAACAAAATGAAACAGAAACTGTGTTGAAACTTAGATGAGTCTGTTTCACCAGGCATGATCACACACACACACGCACATGCACACGCTTATGCGCACACATGCACGCATGCACATGCACATACGCACACACACACTCACACACACACACACACACACACACACACACACACACACACACACACACACACACACACACACACACACACATCACTTACACACAGTGACACACACACACACAGTGACACACACACACACACACACACACACACACACACACACACACACACAACACACACACACACACACACACACACACAGAGTTTGATGATAAGCTGTCTGGTTTGCACACATTTATGATATCATGCATTCATTTGTCATGATGAGGTATTGGTTTTTAAAGATAAGAAAATCTCATTTGTATTGAAAGATGAGTGAACTGCAAATCCAAAACCTTTACTAAAGTAAAATTTAACAGGAATCTTAAGACTTGTAATACTAATTCTCAGTACATTATCACTGTTGCAATACACAGATCATAGTGGTTAAATTTCAGTTGTCTGACTTTTTTTTTTTTTCCAGAGATTGTCCAGTTGAGCTGACCCTTGATGTTGGTGCTGATGTCAGTGGTCAGGCTAGGGTGTCCAAAGTGGACAGCAGTGTGTAGGACATGTTGCTGCTTTGGTCGGTCAGTCAGATGCACCGCTCTCAGTCCCTCTCCTGTTGGCAGGAGCATTGTGACATCAACCTCCGTCTGCAAAGTCCTCTCTGACCCTGAGAATAAAGGCCAACACCAGCGGGGAGTGAACTTTGACACCTTAGGGTCATGGAACAACCGCCTGTCATTATCGATCTTGATGGAGGAAAGTATCAAGAAAGGAAAACTGATCCCCAAGATTCCTCTAGAAGCCGTGGGCACTGCTTCATTAATTGGTCGGCGTAAAGTGAATGAAGATCGTATTGTGATCAAGGAACTGGCAAACAACTTGCTGTATGTGGGTATTTATGACGGGCATGCCAGTGCCTTTGCTGCACAGTATGTGGTGGACCACCTGGAAGACCACATCCGCTTCCACCTGGGCAAGTCCACCGACCTGAAGCGGGTTCTGCACAACTCCTTTGTGGAGGTGCACAATGTGTTGGCCAGACACCTGACACACTACTTCGTTGGTGAGTTCTGCTGCTGTTTATATTATTATTTATATTAAGTCCCTTAAAATTTTGACCGATATCATCATCTGCATCTGTATGCCTGATGTATTATTGTAAAGTTCTGTAACTCACGCAGCGTTTCAAATCCTTTGATAAAAAAAGTATTGTATTTGGATGCCTGGTGTAAGTATTTTAAATTTTAGTCCATTGATGATATGATGAATTAGAATAGATATGATGATGATGATGATGATGATGATGATGATGATAATGGAGATGACACAGACACTTTCTGCATGGGGATGATGGCCTCAGTGTGTCTGTTCTGCAACATATCCAACCTGGTAGTAGTGGTGGTGGTGATGGTGGTGGTGGTGACGACAATAACGACAATAGTGATGATGATGATAATTGTGGTGATGGCAGTGGTGGTGATGATTGTGGTGATGGCAGTGGTGGTGGTGATTATGGTGATGGCAGTGGTGGTGATGATGATTATGGTGATGGCAGTGGTGGTGATGATGATTGTGGTGGTGGCAGTGGTGGTGGTGATTATGGTGATGGCAGTAGTGATTATGGTGATGGCAGTGGTGGTGATGATGATTGTGGTGATGGCAGTGGTGGTGATGGCAGTGGTGGTGATGATGATTGTGGTGATGGCAGTGGTGGTGATGGCAGTGGTGGTGAAGGCTGTGGTGGTGATGATTGTGGTGATGGCAGTGGTGGTGATGATGATTGTGGTGAAGGCAGTGGTGGTGATGATTGTGGTGATGGAAGTGCTGGTGATGATGATTGTGGTGATGGCAGTGGTGGTGATGATCGTGGTGAAGGCAGTGGTGGTGATGATTGTGGTGAAGGCAGTGGTGGTGGTGATTGTGGTGAGGCAGTGGTGGTGGTGATTGTAGTGAAGGCAGTGGTGGTGATGATTGTGGTGATGGCAGTGGTGGTGGTGATTGTGGTGATGGCAGTGGTGGTGGTGATTGTGGTGATGGCAGTGGTGGTGGTGATTGTGGTGAAGGCAGTGGTGGTGGTGATGGCAGTGATGGTGATTGTGGTGATGGCAGTGATGGTGATTGTGGTGATGGCAGTGGTGGTGATGATTGTGGTGATGGCAGTGGTGGTGATGATTGTGGTGAAGGCAGTGGTGGTGATGATTGTGGTGATGGCAGTTGTGGTGATGCTTCCAATGCGCTCATACTAATGTTGCAGACACGGACACCTTCAGCTCAGGGACGACGGCCACAGTGTGTCTGATCCGTGACAGCTCTGAGCTGGTGGTGGCCAATGTGGGGGACAGCCGGGCCGTGCTGTGCAGGAAGGGCAGAGCACTCCGTCTGTCCCATGACGATGACCCTGATGACCCCATGGAGTCGGCCAGAGTCACCAAACTGGGGGGTCGAATCGTGCAGAACAGCCAGGGCATCTCACAGGTCACAACTGATTTCCAATCCCTCACTCTGTCCATACTTTAGTTTGTTTCAAAAAGTGATTTTACAGTTCATGGTCTGTGAATTAGGCTCTGATGGTCATAGACTTGTTCTGCTGTGGACTGTAATAACATTTGGCCCAGAAACAGAGCAGCAAGGCAGGGTGTAGATCTCCAAAGCCTTATCGGATCCGTAACCTCTCCGTGTCTGTCACTTTAACTCATTTAGTGGTGTTACACTTTATATACAAGTGTATTATGTGCAGGGATATTTTCTTGCACTTTCCTCAGCTTTTAAAACATCTTGGAGGTTACCCAGAAAATACTCTCTATTTCACCCATCACACTGAGAATAACTGTGAAACTGTAAGTACACACTAGATAAGAAGTTTATCGTGTGTAAGGCTGTTTTCAATTATATCATCATAAAGGCAGCCATTCCCTGACTTCCAAGGATGATTTTTCCTTTTTTAAAAGATAAAAACAAACCTGTATGCTGGAATCTTGCCCTGGATGAAGACAATATCCACATAACTTTTTACAGCTTTACTACATTTTTTCTCCCTTTTTTTTTGCTGCTTCATCTTCTGTGATGCTCATTGCAGTCTGTCTGCCCCAGCCTTACCCAGATAAGTTATATCACATCCTCAGGGTCATAATTCCATAGGAAGACCATCATTGTGAGCCCGCTGTGAGGCTACCAGCCAGAGGGGCTCTGCACTGCTGCTGAGTCACTTTGGTGGTGTTTAGTGGTGCCTGTTCTGAGCTATCACATGCAGGACACCACCTACTAAGCCCCCTGCTGACCACAGTAGTAGCTCAGTCATGGAGTCTGAGTGAAGTGCCCACCTGGGAGGTTGGGGGGGGGGGGGGGGGGGGAACCACCACGTCCCTCTAGGAGCCTTCTGTGAACCTCCAACCCTGAAGCCAAGGAAGGTTTTGACACAAAACTCACTTCAGGCACAGAAGCATGTGAGGAAACCAAAACTGGGGTCACCCTGAGACAGAACAGCTGGGACCACCGAATCATAGGCAATTTCTTTTTTACTGCAAGATGATCAAGGAGGAGGATGTAAAGCTGCTGCTGGGGAAGTGCATGTGCTACAGGGCTGCACTCTACTTTTAGAGATACTGTCACCTGCAGTGTTGGTCAGGTAATGTTAGCAACACTCAAATATCCATGAAGGGGATGAAGCTTGACTATGTGGTCCCAGTCTTCCCAATGCACCCATAGCAAACTCATTCTGGGTAGGATGGGACTATAAACCTATGTCCCCATTGCGAACACATGCAAAACATCTTGCATACACATTAGACCCTGTTATGCCTTTGGGATTTTTACCACTGGGAACAAATGACAAAATTTACAAAAAACGCATGCTCATGGGGAATGGATGTAAAAAAAGCACATGAGTGCTTGTTCCATTAACCTTGAAATAATAGAAGAAGTTAAATTGATAAATAAGAGCCAGCTGGAGTCTGAAAAATCTCCATTGACTCGTTTTGGATTTGAACCTGTGACCTAGTCTGTACCCCTAAGCACTAACCGCTGTACCATGGCAGTTGGTGTATGACAACTTTTTATGGTAGGCCTTAGCACGCTGCTTATAGTGATTAGTAATAGACAAGGCTTTTGGCCTGGACCATGTGCTGATGATGTACAGATTTTGGTGTTGACATGAAGTGAGAAGATCATTTTGAAAACAGTGCACACTAGTGATGGTTTCCCTGAACTGTTTTGTTTAGAACTGGTATCCTTGCAGATATGATGTAGCATGAAATAAACGGCTATTTTGTTTGTCTGACTGTGTGTTGTTTATCAAGAGTGTGTGATGTGCCATTGCAGGTGAACGGTCGTCTGGGAATGACTCGCAGCATTGGGGATACAGAGCTGAAGCCCTATGGTGTTATTGCCCAGCCCCACCTGAGGGCACTGGAGGTAAGTGATTAGTGTCATGTTATATGTAGTGTGGTGTGGGTGTAGTGTGGTATGTGGTGTGGTATGATGTAGTGTAGTGTGTGATGTGTGGTGTGGTGTGGTGTGGTGTGGTGTGGTGTAGTGTAGTGTAGTGTAGTGTAGTGTGGTCTAGTGTAATACAGTGCAGTGTAGTGTATGGTTTTGTAGTGTTTCAGTGTTGTATGGTGTCGGATAGTGTCATGTCATGTTGTGTCATGTAGTGTATAGTGTAGTGTGCAGTTTAATGTAGTGTAAAGTGCAGTTTAATGTAGTGTTGTGTAGTGTAGTGTAGTGTTGTAGTGTAGTGTAGTGTAGTGTTGTAGTGTAGTGTAGTGTAGTGTAGTGTAGTGTAGTGTGCAGTTTAATATAGTGTAGTGCAGTGTAGTTTAATGCAGTGAAGTGTTGTGTACTGTCTTGTAATGTGTAATGCAGTTGGATGTAGTACAGTGTACAGGGTTTGCATGTTCAAGGAGATTCATGGAGACAGGCTGGGTGTTGTGGTGGTATGACCCATTATATTGTGTGTTCTGGACACACTGTATTGACATGCCATGTGTTGTGCAGATCAAACATGGCTACGATGCCTTCCTGATGCTGGCGACAGACGGCCTGTGTTTCGTGCTGAGTGATGAGGAGATGGTCAACATCATCAGCAGCTGTCAGACGCCCTGTGAGGCAGCAGGTCTGGTGGCTGACCAGGCCTTGCACTTTGGCTCTGAAGACAACTCCTCGGTCATCATCCTACCTTTTGGGGCCTGGGGAAAATACATTGCCTCCGCCTCCTCCCTGCACTACCGCTTTGGTCGTAACATGTTCAGCAAGAGAGACTGAGCCTGCCCACACCTGCCTCATGGCTGTAGTATGGGCCAACAAGAATCACAGAACATACGTCTGTCTCCTGTCTTCAACAGCATTTTAGCAAGAAACGGGACATACATCTGTCTCCTGTTTTTAGCATCATTTCACAAGAGGCATAGATCATATGTCCATCTCCTGTCTTTAACATCATTTCAGCAAGAGACACTGAACACATGTCTTGTCTTCTTTCTCCATTTTGGGCATATAGTATGAAGCAGAAGAGATTCAGCATTCCATAAGTCAGCTATCTGCTTATTATATCATTATTGTATCATTGTTATTTTAAGCTATAACATGCAGCAGAGAAACTATCCACGACATCAGTCACCTGTTTGCTGTACTACTATGGCTGTAACATGTGCCAAAAGACAGACTCCAAAACATCTTAATAACACTTCGGTAGTGACTGTTTTGAGCATAGAGGCCAAATAGCACATCTCGGTGAAGACTATCCACTGTTTGTAAACAAAGATCAAAAGGTACATCATGTCTGTGCAGACTGTCTTCGGTTGTTGCATGCAGACAACAATGTTGTGCATTCGAGGTAGATTTTTGTGGAATAAAGAGTAAATATACTACCTATGTCAGTTTGATGTGGAGGAAAGTGTTTTGATATCATGTGTTCTAGGAAATTTAGTTTATCAAATACAGGCTGATGCCTGCTATATAAGCTTAATGTGGGGGAGATTATCCCTGCTGTGATACCAGCTTCTTTCGTTCGTTCTTTTAATGTCTTTTCACTGTTAGTGATATTAGAAGATGATGGTACCAGCTTATTTGATACAGTGTGTGTGTGTGTTTATGAGGGCAGTAGCGGTCAGGCAGATGCACAATCACTTGAGACAGACACGTATTCTAAGGCTGGAAACCAAAGCAGCAGACCACAGCTGGATGTTGGACAGCTACAGCAGCTGGCTGAAAGAGGAGATGTATCTTTCCTGGTGAAGGAAGAAAGCAAGGAAGTCATCCTTTCCCTGACAGAAACTGCTGAAGTATATTTAAGCCACAAGCTGGATTAAAGGTAGAACCTCTAGGCAGTAGCTGAAGCATGTCTTCACTCGACAAGGTCCCGTTCAGCAAGCGTTTTGCCCAGAAACATGCCAGAAGAATGCCAGTAGTTGGTGAATGAGTTATTCTTATGAAGGTCTTTTTGCTGCTTCTTGATCAGTTCTCAGCTAGAAATAGAAGAAAAAAGGGTCACATGGAGTGATGAGGGAAATGTGTTGATGACGAGAGGGCTAGAGCCTCCAGCTGTCTCCACAGAGAATCTTGCTGTATGCTAGTGTGTCACTTTGTTTGTTGTTTGTTGATCTACCTCAGTGGCCATGTCAATATGAGCCTGTCAGCTGTAGTGGTCACAGCACCGGTCAGCTTCACTGATGAAGGATGAGGTCACCTCTGTAATAAGTCTGCAGTGATATATTGGTTTTCCATCATCATCCATGACTTAGTTCTATATCTGTCTGTCTATCTGTCTGTCTGTCTGTCTGTCTCTATATATCTATCTATATATCTGTCTATCTATCTGTCTGTCTGTCTGTCTGTCTGTCTGTCTATCTATCTATCTATCTATCTTTATCTATCTATCTATCTATCTATCTATCTATCTATCTATCTATCTATCTATCTATCTATCTATCTATCTATATTTATGTATGTGTCTATGTATGTTTCTATCTGTGTATGTACTTATCTATGTATCTATATATTTATAAAATCAGATATGAGCTTCTTCAACTCCTGTGGCCAGACCAGATTAGTTGAATTGGACTTGGTAGAGTGGTAGAATGCCTAGAAAGAAGGACTGAAATGAGTCTTTACTTGCTTTTTTGTTTGTTGGGAAGGGGTGAAAGAAGGAGGGGGGGATGTGGTGTTTTGATTTTTGTACTGTTTTATTGAATGAAGGAAATAATCCTGTTTTTGTTTTGTTTATTGTGTTGTGATAGAAGTGGATGTCAGAGCAAAGGTATTTTGCCATTGAAAATCAAGGTAGCATGTAAATCTGCTATCATGTGTGATAATACTGACCCCGGTGTGCAAAATGTTGTTTATGAACTGACCACCAGTGGTGTGCTTACTTACAGACATCCGGTTGTGACATTGAAGTCTTCTGTGTAGGTGACTGTGTCACGTTCATTGTCTGTCGGCTGTGCTATTTTGCCATGTTACAGTCAGTGACAAGAACAGCTACAATGCCATGTACTGAGTGAGTTGTCACGTCACTGTATCCCTGTTACTTTCAGTGACAAGAACAGCTACAATTGTATTGAGTAAGTTGTCATGTCACAGTGTCTCTTGTTACTTTCAGTGACAAGAACAGCGACAATGCATTGTACTGAGTGAGTTGTCATGTCACTGTGTCCCTGTTACTTTCAGTGACAAGAACAGCTACAATTGTATTAAGTTGTCATGTCACAGTGTCTCTGTTACTTTCAGTGACAAGAACAGCGACAATGCATTGTACTGAGTGAGTTGTCATGTCACTGTGTCCCACCCACCATCTGCCAGCTCTTCCTCAGAGTTAAAACATTGAATGAATGAGTCAAACATCCATCAAGGTCCATTGAATTAACTGTAGTGAATTTAATTTAGAAATGAATCAAACAGCCAACAAGGTCCCACCCAGCTGGGATAACTCCTTCAGTTTAGCTTTGTCCTTGAAGCTGGCTGAGGACAGGGCATTGTGGGGTGTCAGGGGCTGATGACTGTGCCCATGGGGGCAGGAAACCTTTTTCCATAGGCTGTCAGGCACAATGGTCACACGGTTTCTGGTATACGTGTGTGGTGTGTGGTGTGTGGCATAAACTTGTGTAGTGCTGATCAGAACTGAAAACTGGTCCTGTTGTAACTTAATTGAAGGAATATGTATTTCGACCTGTCTTCAGGTCTTTGGGTGCTTTGTCTTTTAGTCAGTCAATCAGAGTGCTGTAGTTCACCTTTCGTATGTTTTCGTAGTGTGGAAAAAAAGTGCGGTATTTATAGATGTGCATGTTGTTCATAGGCAGTGGTGGGAAACTGCTGTCTCTGTCCCTGAAATGAATGACAGGGACTTGTAATGTAGGAATGATGCCTGTGACCTTATGATGGGTGTGTGTGTGTGTGTGTGTGTGTGTGTGTGTGTGTGTGTGTGTGTGTGTGTGTGTGTGTGTGTGCCAACCCTCAGTGAAGAAATGGTTTAACAGTATTAGCTAGTTGATTTGATAAGGAGTGTGCCAGTGCTCTGTGTGTGTGTGTGTATTTGTGTCAGTGATGCGTGAGTCACTGAGGTGAGTCAGTGAGTCAGTGAGAGAGAGAGAGAGAGAGAGAGAGAGAGAGAGAGAGAGAGAGAGAGAGAGAGAGAAGAGAGAGAGATCAGTACATAACTTGTTCACTCAGGGTGTGATCGTGTATAGATCACTGTAGTGCTGTAAGTAAGGGCAAAGAACCATCACACTACCTTGGCTATACCTCAGGGCTGGCCACAGATTGTTCTGCTCACTGTCTAACACAGCGTAGAAGCTTCCCCCAAGGCAAGTCCTAACCACCACCCCTTCCCCTTCAGTGTAAGCAGACTGTAGATGTTTTAGTGTGGAAAGGGAAGAGGTTGGTGACAGAATCACGGAGTGCACTGCACTGATGGTGGCCAGAGCTTTGTGAGGAAGGAGAAAGCCAACAGTAGAATGACCAGAACTGACATCAGTTGTGATGTTTCAGTCTATAGGGAACAGATTCTGAAGATTCAGTCTGGGACAGTTCTGTTAGGAATAGATTCTGGTAATTCAGTCTTTGGGAATAGATTCTGATAATTCAGTCTGTAACAGCTCTTGGGAATATATGCTGATAATTCTTTCTATAACAGTTCTTTGGGAATAGATTCTGATAATTCAGTCTGTAACAGGTCTTTGGCAATAGATTCTGATAATTCAGTCTGTAACAGCTCTTTGGCAATAGATTCTGATAATTCAGTCTGTAATAGCTCTTTGGCAATAGATTCTGATAATTCAGTCTGTAACAGCTCTTTGGCAATAGATTCTGATAATTCAGTCTGTAATAGCTCTTTGGCAATAGATTCTGATATTTCAGTCTGTAACAGCTCTTTGGCAATAGATTCTTACCTCAATTTTATTTCAGGCTTGTCCATGATGGGGCAGAAATCATGGCTAACACAGCTCGAAGGGATTCCTCTGCAGACAACTTTTCAAACTGTTGCTGTGTCAAGTTCTTGGAAGAGAACTCGTAACAGGGGGAAAAAATCCCTTTGAAGGTTGAAGGTTAGAGCTTGGTATTGAAGCCATTGAAATAAGTCCTGTCTTTCTGCAGTGGAAAAAAGACGGAATGTCACAATGATTCTTGCACCCCCTCTTTGTGTGGAGAGGTTTGGGCAGGAAGAAAGTGCTGAAAGCTGTGATCCATCATGTCCCCATAAAATCCTCACTATCAGCTGATACTGGCTGAAAGGGGGGATCAGCTATTTTATTTAGACTTTGTTACAGGGCTTGCTTGTTCCCACCCTCCCCTCCACCAAAGTATAGGCCTATTACCTTCATAATTATAATTATGTATGTGAGTGTGTGTTTAAATTTGAAAATGTTTAAAGTATTTTTGAAGGATTGTATGTGTAAGAATAGGTTGAATGCAAGCCCTTTGGTTTGTTTGTACAAGATATAGCACTATATATTCCATGTAATGATATTATTATTATTATTATTATTAATCAGGACTGAGCATGGACAAAGATCTCAGTGTGTGTGGCCAGCACCATTGTATTGTCTTGTTGTATCTTTTGTTCTCCTATCATGAATTGTGCTTAGTGCATTTCAGAGAAGTGAACACTAATTTCTAATGTTGAATAAATATGAGAAAAATTCCATGATTGGAGTGGGACATGTTTTTGTGACACCATTGTGAATTGCTGAATCTCTTCTGTCTTTTTTTTGGTTGCATATTTTATTTTGTTTTTGTTTGTCTTCTCTCAGCCTCTCTCTGTCTCTGTTTCTGTCTATGTGGCTCTCTCTTTCTAAACTTCAAGTGCAGACCTGCCACTGCCTTAATTCTCTTTGTGTATACACCCTCAGAAGATCAAATATGCATGTTAAAGATCTTGTAATTCATGTCATCATTCATGGAAACGTGAACACACACAGCATACATCCTCAAAGTCGGAATGTGGCTACCTTCATGATGGGCCAAAACAATCATATGTGTGAAATCTCACCATTGGTGAACCTCAGAGCCGTAGCCCAGGACTAGGGGTAAAACGTGCAGCAAAGTTTTTGATAAGTGTGGACACCATGGACCAGCGAATGGACAGGACTAGAACTCAGCTAAACTTTGAGAAATGCAGAACAGAGTGAGGAATGGAGGGAACTGGTTGTCAAGTCTTCAGGGGTGCCCCCACGGTCGCCAGACTAAGGGATGGATAGATAGATGGACAGGACACCATGGACGCTACTTCCTATTTCTGTCTTCAATGTTCTTGTTACACGTAGTCATTCAACCTGTGTCAAGTTCTATATTTTCACAGTCACCAAAAGACGAGTTGGAGTAAATAAGTGAAATGAGGAAACACATGAGACACGCTGTACTGAATGAAGGGGAGGGACAAAACAAATGGAGTGTTATCATTATGTTGCACCCCCCCCTTCCCCCCCCCACACCATACCACACCTTACACACACCACACACACACACACCACACACACACACACACACTACACCTCTATCCCCCCCCCCTGTTTCTCTTACTTACCCTCTTCATACACATACTAATACTTTCAACCACTCACATGCTCATTCTTACTCATTCTTCCATCTTCTCCTATCCTCTAATATCATAAAGTAGAATGACGTTAACTTCACACAAACACGCACACGTGCGCGCACATACGCACACACACACGGACGCGCGCGCGCGCGCGCACACACACACACACACCACACTCAGCCTAAGAGTAGGTCATTGTGTGCAAGTGGGAATGGATGACGAAATTTACCAAATTGCATACACACGGGGACTTGATGTATAAAAAACACAACCCAAAAAACAAAAACAAAAAACCCACACAAGTGCTATTTCCCTTATTTTCGAAATAAAAAGAAAAAAAAAGGACCCATTTCTACCCCCCCCAAAAACAACAACAACAACAACAAACAAAACAAACAAAAAAAACCACAATTCAATCACTGCCGATTTCCAAAGCGAAAACAGTGCAGTGACGAAGAGTTTGAACAACAAGCCACCCACCCCCTTGTGTTGCAACACCACTGCACCGGACTAACTTACGACGTTCAGAGTAGCGGCCCTTGTCTTGAGCCCCAGGCGTACCTGGCAACAGTGTGAAGAGATCAGTCCGTGTTGGTGTGGGACAGCAGATCAGGACACAACGACAGTGCTGAAGCTGTGAGTGGGCAGTGTGGCCTAGCCAAACTGTGTGGACACTGGACCTCTTCTCTGTGTTTGTGCCTGTCTGTTTACAAGTGTGTCTGTGTCTGTGTGTTCTGTGTTGTGCTGTGCCCCCATTAACTAGGCTTGGGGGGCTGTTTGTTCTGTTTGGTGACGTGTGTCTAGGATCTGCAGTGAAGAGTGAGGGTGAGTGAAACATGGTGTTCAGGCTAACAGGGAAGCTTTTCTGGAGCAGTGCTTAGCTGACAGGATTCAGCTTTTGTGTAGAGTAGCTGGCGAACACGCACGTACGCACGTACACACACGCACGCACGCACTCTCGCTCGCGCGCGCACACACACATATACCCACGCACACGCACACACACACACACGTGCACGCGTGCGCGCGCACACACACACACACACCACACACACACACACACACACATACACGTGCACGCGCGCACACCATACACTCGCACGCATACACACACACACATACACACATACATACATACATACATACATACATACATACATACATACATACATACATACATACATACATACATACATACATTTTATGTTTTTATTGCTGTTGTTATTGTTTACCCATTTAAAATTATGTACGGCATAAGTTATTTAGCAGTATTTACATATCATATTGCACATGCGGATCAACTAAACTCTCTTACTTCCTTTCCCAACGTCTAATAGCACTTACTGTGAATTTATATTTGTGTAGTTCTAAATAGCACTTACTGTGAACAGATGTTAAATCGAAGACAACAACATAGGCTACACACAGAGACAGACAGACAGACAGACAGACAGACAGACAGACAGACAGACAGACAGACAGACACACACACACACACACACACGCACGCACGCACGCACGCACGCACGCACGCACGCACGCACGCACGCACGCACAGAGACACAGAGACACACACACACACACACACACACACACACACACACACACACAGACACACACACACACAACACACACACACACACACACACACACCTGTGTGTCGTGTATTGATAACATCCAGGTGACATTCTGGTAATACTGTACTAGAAATTCCCCTCCTCTACCTTCACCTTTGTTTCATTTTCCTTATCTCTCTGTTTTTGACTCACCCCTCCCCTCTCTGTCTGTCTGTCTCTCTGTTTTGTTTTGTTTTGTTTTGTTTGTTGTCTTTTTAAAGGGGTTTTGTTTGTGTATTGATAGTCCCTAACCAGGGCAAGGGCCGGATGTGAATGCTTATCTGTCAACCTTGAAAAATAAAGATTATTGATTAATAATTAAATAACCGACATCAGTGGCAGGCTCTAGTTGAGGCCTTATGTGCTACCTGAGCACAAAGAGCACTAGATAGATATAGATAGAATTGATTAATTAATTAATTTATTTATTCATTCATTCACCCATTCATTCATTCTCTGTTTGTCTCTGTCAGTCTGTCTGTGTGTCTGTCTGTGTGTCTGTCTCTTTCTCATGCTTATTTTTATGCCTATCCTGTATTGACAGGTGGTGTACAGGTGTTCATTGTGGTGTTTATTGGGGTTATCATTGTTGTACGGATGTGAAGAGGTAGTATGCAATCATTTGCACATAGATGTTGCATAGTAATGGACAGTGAAGTTGTTTTTTTTATATACTGACAGGTGTGAAAGGGATGCTTTTTATACCAATAGATTTTGGACAGGTGTTGGAGAGATGCTGTTTAATGCTGATACTCACAGGTGATGGAGAGGTGTATGTCAATACTGATCGGTGTTGTACAAGACAGTGTTAGAGAAGTGTATATTAATGCTGATAACTATCTGTTTTACAGG
>CM060318.1:12552884-12570384 GCA_030674155.1 Stramonita haemastoma
TAGTAGTAGTAGTAGTAGTAGTAGTAGTAGTAGTAGTAGTAGTAGTAGTAGTAGTAGTAGTAGTAGTAGTAGTAGTCTCCAGATTCAAAGGAGACGGTCACTAGAGGGTTATTGGGGTGCCTTTTTCGTCTGGCGCCGCAACGATGCTGGTTATCATCCTCGTCAGTAGATAGGGGCTAGGTAGATGGCATTGTGGGCATGCAGTATCACAACAGGCATCACCGAACATCCCCAAAGTGACCCAGAAGTAGCAAAAGCTTTTGACTGACAACTTTAAGGTTGCCGAACATGAATGATCTCCCCACCAACTTCTCTCTTTGCAGATATACAACATAACCAGCTCTGGAATAGCTGTGGTGGGGACACTAGAGTGAGTGGCGTGGGAACAACATGATGGTATGCTACCTCACTGAAGATGAGACAGCCAAACTAAATGAAGAAAAAAAATCATGACAGATGTGAAAATGTCATTGATGAAAAAGTAGTGGAGGAAATTTAAAATGTGAAGATTTCTTGATGAAGACCTGGAAGCGGACATGAGAAGAAATGAGAAGAAGTTAACGACCGCTATACAGTCCAGTGCCTGGGTTGTCCTCTTCAAGGGGAAACAACTTTTCACTGATTCCGTATTGAAGATGGCGTTTCTGTCTTTTTGTTATTTTTTTCCCCCAGACTGCGGCGTGACGCAGTGCGAGCTCAACAGTTAGCGGCCTACTCTGCAAAGATCCCCAACAGACTGTCGGTAGGTGCAGTGGTGTGGTGTTGTGTGTTGTGTGTGGTGTGTGTGTGTGTGTGTGTGTGTGTGTGTGTTGTGTGTGTGTGTGTGTGTGTGTGTGTGTGTGTGTGTGTGTGTTGTGTTGTGTGTGTGTGTGTGTGTGTGTGTGTGTGTGTGTGTGTGTGTGTGTGTGGTGTGTGTGTGTGTGTGGTGTGTGTGTTTGTGTGTGTGTGTTGTGTGTGTGCATGATGGTGTGTGTGTGTGTGTGTGTGTGTGTGTGTGTGTGTGTGTGTGTGTGTGTGTGTGTGTCGTTCGGCTGAAGACTGTACACACGTGTACAATATTTCCGAAACGCTGTTGTGGTCTGTTAAACTGATGCCTGCACATATGTGTACAATGTTTCCTAAACGCTATTCTTGTCTATAAAACTGAAGCCTGCACATATGTGTACAATGTCTCCTAAATGTTGTTGTGGTCTGTTAAACTTAAAACTGTACATAATTATGTGTACAATGTTTCTAAACGTTTTTTCGGTCTGTTAAACTGATGACTATACATATGTGTACAATGTTTCCTAAATGTTATTGTGGTCTGTTAAACTTAAAACTGTACATATGTGTCCAATGTCCTCTAAACGTGATTGTGGTCTTTTGTCCCCAGTCCATCAACTACTCGCAGCAGTGGTAGCGGCTTCCAGACATCCCCACCACCACCACCACCACCACCACCACCACCACCACCACCACAGCGGCCCGAAGACACCACGACTACCGCCGCCACCACCACTACCACATCACAGCAGCCTGCGACCACCACCACCACCACAATCACCACCACGGCTGCCTGAAGACACCACCACCACCACATCGCAGCGGCCTACAGATACCACCACCACCACCACATCACAGCGGCCTACAGATACCACCACCACCACCACCACCACATCACAGCAAGCCATCAAGAAGGAGTCCACCAAAGTTTTCACGTATTGCGCCCCAGCTAATGTCAAAGTTGCACTTGACATAGACAGGTGTTGGATTTTCTGTGTGACAGCTAGATCTTTTGTATACATGTACATTGCATTACCTGTCTGAAAGCGAGATCTTTTGTACATAAACTGATAGTGATGCATTTATATTGCTTTGTATTATTGCTACAACAGAAGTTCTATTTGTTTAACCAGAACGAAAAAGCTGCTTTGAATCAAAACAACTAATATTTAATATGTAATGTCTTGCATTCAGAATTATAACCATACAAACCTCAGATTTTTTTCTTGAATATAATTATAAAAAATCTTTCTTAAATTTCTTGAATGGTCAGTATCACTTGCTTCTACATTGTATTTTTACCCTTGTTCAGAGCTTCATAATAAAACAAAAGAAAAAGAAAACGCCAGAGTTGTTAGCTTGGGCAACTGCACACACACACACACACACACACACACACACACACACACACACACACACACACACACACACACGCACGCACGCACGCACGCATGCACGCACGCACGCACGCACGCACACATACACACACACAAAAACACACACACACACATACACGCACGCACGCACGCGCACACACACATACATACCACACACACACATGTACGCGTGCGTGCTAGCATGTGTGCGTGCGTGCGTGCGTGCGTGCAGTTTGTGTATGTGTTTTATTGATTGATTGATTGATTGATTTTATTCTTTTATTTTGAGGATAATGGAATAAGCGAATGCAAGCACACACACACACACACACACACACACACACACACACACACACACACACACACACACTCGCGCACGCGCGCGTGTCTGTGTGTGTGTGTGTGTGCGCGCGCGTGCGTGCGTTTGTGCATGTGTGGGTGCGTGCTCGCGCGTGTGTTTACCACAATTTGAATAAACAGTCACTTCAAGTCCGACTGAACCGATTCTAAAGCCTTTAATGCCAAACACCACCAACCTGAAAAAAACAGGTTAAATGATCTCTTCTCTGAACTAGCTTTATCTGAAAGCAAAAACAAAAAAATAAAAACAACAAACAACAACAAACCACATGCTAAATGACCTCCTCTATGAACAATCCTTCTATTTAAGGGAAAAAAAACATCAAACGACCGTTCTTTCTTAATCGTCTTTCTTTTGGGGGCAAAAACCAGGTTAAATGATGTCGTATCTGAACTGTCTTTATCTGAAAGCATAAGTGAAACCACCCCTCCAAAAACAACAACAAACCAACACAAACAAACCCAGAGCAAAACAAAACAAAACAAAACAAAACAAAGAAAAAACAACAACAAACCACAGGCTAAATGACCTCCTACCTGAACTATCTTTCTCTGTAAAAGTAAAACTAGGCGGTGCTCGGGTCGCCAGCTATTTCACTTCATTCTATCATTCCCAGGCTAATAAAAAGTGTTTACCCCCCCCCCCCCAACCCAACATATTAATATGAAGTCTTAAAACCCAGATTCTTTTGCTCCAGCAGTGGCATACCTTGTCAAAGTTTTCATGAGAATTGCCACAAAAAGTCCAACAGATGCACAGTATGGTTACATGTCACACCCCATAATTGTTAGTAATTAATAAACACTGAAAAACAATAATTAATTAAGGAAAATATAGAAACCTCAGAAAATGCGTCTTCACTTTTCGTGAGATCAACTCAAGCCTGAAAAGATGAGACAGAGACAGAGACACAGAGACACAGAGAGAGAGAGAGAGAGAGAGAGAGAGAGTGCTGGCAGGGATTCAAAACCTGACAAAGTAACAGTGACACCGATGACCTTTGTGTGTCCCCATTGTTTCACTGAACCCTGCCTTTGTTGATGAAAGAAAGGAGCTTCCCTCCATCACACAGCTTTGTCTGCTGTCCCCCTTCCCCCCCGTCCCCTGTCCTCTCATGTCTCTCCGACAGATTTTTTTCGTTCCAACATGGCACATCATTTCCCTGCAGTTTCAACATGTGGCAGAAATAACGCTGACCTAACACTGACATAGAATACAACACAGCGTGAACTACATTGAACCGTCTGCCCAGCTTCAGCTTCTCAGGAACTGCATAGTTTGCTCAGTTTCAGGTTGTAGACAACATCAGCTTCAGCCATTCAAAGACAACGTCAGATTCAGTCATTCAAAGACAACATCAAATTCAGTCATTCAAAGACAACATCAGCTTCAGCCATTCAAAGACAACATCAGATTCAGTCATTCAAAGACAACATCAGCCATTCAAAGACAACATCAGCTTCAACCATTCAAAGACATCAGCTTCAGCCATTCATCAGCTTAATCTCCCAGTCCTGTGAACTTTGTCCGAAGTAGCACATCTCTCTCATGGCACAAACACTGCATGTTATGTCCTTGGAAATAAGATTGTCCTAACACATTTTGTGTGCATTGTCAGCCATTTGTTGTCACATAAAAGAGCAAAGACCATGACAAAACAAACAACAATCGCTGATTGGCTGCTTGAAGTGATGTCTTTCACAGGACACAGAAGCTATGGCCTCTCCTCTTCTAAAACCAAATGGAGGTCAAGGCAGCTGTGACACTGTCTCATTAGCAAAGGGTTGCTAGCACAGGAAAGACAAGCACGTCTTTTAGAGGTGTTGAACACTGGTCTGGTCTTTCTGAAGGTAGACACCCTTCTACAACTTCACCTTCTTGTTGGTGTTGCTGCAGGAAGTCTTTTAGGCCTGAGGTCACAGATCTGACGTCATCTTTGGCATGTTCTTGATGTCATTGCACACCACCTTTCAGGCCTGAGGTCACAAATCTGACGTATCTTTGGCATGTCCTTGATCTCACTGCATGAAATCTTTCAGGCCTGAGGTCACATATCTGACGTCATCTTTGGCATGTTCTTGATGTCACTGCATTAAACCTTTCAGGCCCCATGGTCACAAATCTGACATCATCTTTGGTATGTTCTTGACGTCACAGCACAACACCTTTCAGATCTGAGGTTACAGATCTGACGTCATCTTTGGCGTGTTCTTGATACCACTACACACCACTTTTGAGGCTACAGGTGACATGTCTGAAGCCATGTTATTTGGCTCGTTATTATATGGCGCCACTACAGGCCATCTTGAGGCTGTAGATGCCAGGCCCTAAGTCATCTCCAGCTGTTTCCTGGCTGCAGGACAAGAGGCCTGACAGCCGGCAGAGGGCTTGTGGCAGTGGACTGAGGCCCCCCACTGACAGGCCGCCATCTTGTCGCCACCACCTGCAGGCAGCCACCTGGTGTGGTGAGGACTGGCGTTGGCCGCCAACGTGCTCCTGCACACAGCACCAATCCAATCCAGTCCAATCTTTTTTATAGTCCCGCTGACTACAGGGGCCATATCGGGGCTGTCATCGCGTAAAATTTTAAATTTCAGAACAAAACCGTTCAACTATAATTATACAGATTAAAACATTTTACACCAGACACATGTACACCAGACAGAACACACACACACATGCACACACACATGCACACACACAACACACACACACCACACCACACCACACCACACCACACCACACCACACATCACATACACACATCAGACACCACACACCAAGCCTTGTCTGCGAACTGCTTTCATCAAAACATCGCATATCAACTGAAATGACTGCCTAAGAACAGAACATTGTATTTGCTATGCATGCATCATCTGAAAGCAGTGTACGTCTGTATGTCGATTAAAGGGTTGTGTAGCTATATCTACTGGTTTATTTCACCCCTACCTGAACCAGCATTGATTCGGGCCCACAGTTAGCATTAAACTACTGCACATCAAAAGAGATTTGTCCTGACTTGTTTTTTGTTTTCTGTCAAATCATAATAACGAGGAATATATCTTGTAGGCCCTACTTATCAATAGATCCGTAAACATACATGGAACCAGAGAGAGAGAGAGAGAGAGAGAGAGAGAGAGAGAGAGAGAGAGAGAGAGAGAGAGAGAGAGAGAGAGAGAGAGAGAGAGAGAGAGAGAGAGAGAGAGCACTGAACTCTGAAATGGTTTAATTGCACATCGGCCTTAGGCCAAAATACAATATAGAAAAGAAAATAGGAGGAGAGAGAGAGAGAGAGAGAGAGAGAGAGAGAGAGAGAGAGAGAGAGAGAGAGAGAGAGAGAGAGAGAGAGAGAGAGAGAGAGAGAGAGAGAGAGAGAGAGAGAGAGAGAGTTTGTCAGTACAGTCACCTGGCAGAGTGGACCATACGAATGAGGGTTTTGTTGCTGGTCATTTCCTCGGGTAGCTGGCACTCCAGTGTCCGCAAATCCAGGTCAATGCCCTTTGTGTTCTATGTAACACCAAAACACACACACACACAACACACACACACACACACACACACACACCACACACACACACACAACCTACACACACACACACACACACACACACACACACACACACACACACACACACACACACACACACACACACACACACACAGAGGGATTTAGTAGTCACTTGAAGCTTTCAGAGGAAGCCATTCTGGAGCCGGCAAATGGGTGACAGCAGTCAGAGAAGCCATTCTGCCAGCTGACATCCCTGTAAAGGCCGCTGTAGGTTGTAGGATTCCGTTTTGTCAGTTCTCTTTTGCTTTGCTCAGCCGCCGCTGTAGTCTAGTGGTTAGGGCGTTGGACTCGTAATCTAAAGGTTGCGGGTTCGAATCCCAGCTTTCGGCTATGGCGTTGTGCCCTTGGAAAAGGCACTTTACGGCTATTTTCTCACCCCACCCAGGTGTAAAAGGGGTACCAACCTTGTGTTGGGGGTTAACCCTGCGATAGACTGGCGTCCTATCCAGGGGGGAGTCTATGACTCTCAGTCGGTTAACGCAACAGAAACCGGGAAAAGCACCGGCCTGATGAGCCTTAGGCTCGGGACAGACTTTAACTTTATTTTGCTTTGCTCGGCCACAACTACAGTGCAGGACAGGATTGTGTGATGACAAACGACGAATATGAGGCAGGATTGTGTGATGATTGTGTGATGACAAATGACAAGCATGGGGCAGGATTGTGTGATGATTGTGATGATTGTGTGATGATTGTGGGATGACAAATGACAAATGTGAGGCAGAATTGTGTGGTGATTGTGTGAGGACAAATTACAAGTGTGGGGAGGATTGTGTGATGATTGTGTGATAACATGTGCTAGGCAGGATTGTGTGATGACAAATGCCAAGTGTGAGACAGAATGCTGCTATAAGTGACAAATGTGAGGCAAGGTTCTGCGATGACAAATAACAAGCATGAGGCAGGATTGTATGATGACAAATGACAAATGTGAGGCAAGATTGTATGATGACAAATGACAAGTATGGGACATGATTGTTTGATGACAAATAACAAGTGTGAGGCAGAATGCTGTATAAGTGACAAATATGAGGCAGGATTCTGTGATGACAAATGACAAGCATGAGGCAGGATTGTATAATGACAAATGACAAATGTGAGGCAAGATTGTATGATGACAAATGACAAGTATGGGACATGATTGTTTGATGACAAATAAGTGTGAGGCAGAATGCTGCTATAAGTGACAAATATGAGGCAGGATTCTGTGATGACAAATGACAAGCATGAGGCAGGATTGTATGATGACAACTGTGAGACAGGATTGCATGATGACAAATGACAAGTGTGAGGCAGTATTCTCCCATGAAAATGACAAGTGTGCGGCAGGATTCTGCGTTAAATGTGTGATGACATGTGTGGGGCAGAATTGTGTGATGGTTTTGAGATAGCAAGCGTAGCAGGCAGCAGAGATGGTGGTGGTGGTGGTGGTGGTGGTGGTGGTGGTGGTGTGGTGTGTGTGTATGTATGTGTGTATATAATATATGCATGTATATGTATATTAATATTATATTATATATATATATATATATATATATATATAATATAATATATATATATATATATATATGTATGTGTGTGCGTGTGCGTGTGCGTGTGCGTGTATGGTGTGTTATGTGTATGTGCGATCGTGTGCGTGTGGGTGTATGTGTGTGTGTGTGATGTATGTAGTATGTATGTATGTATGTATGTATGTATGATGTAGTATGTATGTATTAGTATGTATATGTATGTATGTTTAGTTGTATGTATGTATGCTGCATGCATGCATGCATGTATGTATGCATGTAGTACGTTCGTACATATTATATAAATATATATAATAATTATATGTAGTAGTATGTATGTATGTATGTATGTATGTATGTATGTATGTATGTATGTATGTATGTATGTATGTATGTATGTAGTACGTACGTGTATGTATGTGTATAGTGTGTATGTGTGTGTATGTATGTATGTATGTATGTATGTAGTATATGTATGTATGTATGTATGTATGTATATGTATGTATGTATATTATTATGTATGTATATATAATTTTATATATCTACTCTCTCTCTCTCTCTCTCTTATATATATATATATATTTGTGTGTGTGTGTGTGTGTGTGTGGTGTGTGTGTGTGTGTGTGTGTGTGTGTGTGTGTGTATGTGTATGTATGTATGTGTGTATAGTGTTGACTCACCAGCAGGAGTGTGACCACTCTCTTCCTGCCCAGGCGGCAGGCCAGGTGGAGGGGGGACAGGCCGGCATCGTTCTGCATGTTGAGGCAGCCGCTCTCCGCCTTCAGCAGTTCCCGCACCACCTGCAGGTTGTCTCCCCCTTCCACCGCACGGTGCAGGGCCGTGCTGCCCTCACGCTGACTGACGGCGCACACGTGACTCACCACCCCCTCTGTGCTCACACATATACACATACATATACACATACACAGTACACACACGCTCACAAACACAGACACACACGCACGCACGCACGCACGCACCAGCACGCACAGCACAACACAACACAACACACACACACACACACCATACACACGCATGCACGCAGCACGCACGCACGCACGCAGACATACAGATACAGACAGACAGACAGACAGCCAGTCAGCCAGCCAGCCAGCCACCCAGACACACACACACACACACACACACACACACACACACACACACACACACACACACACACACACACACACACACACACACACACACACACACAGTGCAGACGGTTCTGTTAAAAGCCTGTTGTGACTGAAGGCAATATCAGCATAACATTTTACAATATAATCTCAACATAGCATTTTACAACATAGCAACATGGAATGTAGATCTGGTACTTAGCTTACATCAGTTACTGTAAAAGCTTTTCGTATGGGTGAAATAAAGGAATAATTAAAAAAATTATAAGGCTGTTTCTGCCTCGAAGTTTGGGTACCCTAAAGCACTTTTTTCATGGAAGAAGTTCAAAATATTTAGCCAGCACATGCGTAACATCATTCATACTTTCTTTTCCTCTGCCTCTTTACACTCATGCATGACATTCAGTTTCCTTTCTGCATAGCCCACAGTTTTGCCACAAAGTGTTACCACTTTGTTTAGTACGTTTATGTTTGGCATTCAACATTGTATACCAACAAATCAAGGGAAAAGAAAGGGCAGATTCAAGTAGGCCTAAGCATCTATAGAAATCATGCAAAACTGTTACATTTAATTAGAGGTCCTCAGCTTTGTAAAGGAACAAGATATGATAATGTCATTTCTTATTCATGAGATCTATCCCCGAAGACGGAATGCGGCTCCTTCATGACGGGCGAAAAAACGGCAGCATAGGCAAAGTCTCACAATTGGTGAATCCCGAGGCTCTAGCTAAAGAGCCAAAAAAAAATCATGACATCTTTTATTAGCAGTAAAACTTAATTTCTGATCAACGATCATCATAGATTTCTTAACAATTGGTTATTGATCTAAGAGCCTCCCCCCCCCCCCCACAATGAAATCCCGGAAGTGGTGGAAGAGTACTGGGACTTGGATGAAGAATGGCCGCAACCACAATCCGAATCCCTATCAGAAAGGGAAAAAGGCATCGCTACGCCCGTTGTTTGAAACTAAAGCTGTGACAGGATGAAGACAGACGAACGACAATGAAAGCAGCAGTGTCTGCAGCACGCCAGCACAGGCCTAAGAGCTAGCTGTGTGCATCAGGTTGTACAGTGTTTACAATGTACTGCGAAACATTTCGGTGACTTGCTGATAAAAATAACACGCCTCACTGATTTTAGATGGTGATATATAAGATTAAAGACAAGGACAGTGATTGCTTAAAATGCTGAAACTGGCAAAATAGATAATTGTGGTGTACAGTCTAAAGCTAGCTTCTTTAAGAACGACCATTAGATAGCAAGATAGACATACCTTGAAAATATGGACAAGCCTTTGGTTTACAATCTAAAGCTATTTTCTTTAAGAATAATCATTTCATTGGAAAGCCGACATACCATGACATATGGACAGGCCTTTGGGTCTGTTGGTATCCTGCAGTAAGGTAGTCAGCGAGTAGTGACCATTGACCAAAGATTTGAGAAGGTGGTTAGCATTGACCACGGGATGAGACATTCGGGTCTTCCCTGCAGGGTGGGGCATGTGGCCAGCTTCCACCAGGGACTGGGACAGTCTGTGCCCATCATCTGTGTCCTTAGTCGTGTCCGCCTGGTCTGTGAACACGCAACAGTGTTTGTCTCATAGAATCACAGCACCACAATTGTCCGTTCAGTTTAATTAAAGCCCATCAGTACAGTCAATGAAACACAGCTTAGCAGTGCAGTCAATAAAACCACATCAGCCACATCCCAGCACTGAAGATGTTGGCTGTCCATGGAAAAGATAAGGGTGTAGCATCCATACATTGTGCTGTAAATAATGTACGTTTGAATGAACATATGTTTAGTGGCGCATGGCTGGCAGCTCAGTTTGGACAGAAACCCTCTGCCTATGAAAGTCTCAGTGAGATAATTATCCGAAGCTGCCCTGCCTGCAGTGGACACTGAGTGAGTTGTGTTCTGCAGTATTCTACAGGGTCAACTGCCCATGAACAACTTGGTGGAGCACACTCCTTCCAAGAAGGGATGCATGCTGGGTATGTTCGTGTTTCCATAACCACCTGTATTACCAGATCTTTAACAAGCATTTATCTTTTGCACCGATATACACAAAAGGACGTAGGCTCTACTGGTTTCTTTTTAAAGTCGCCACATATCCCCGAAATCGGAATGCGGCTATCTTCAATGATGGCAGAAAAGTTGCATACGCAAAAAATCTCACCATTGTGGAACCTATCGAGCTTTAAACCAAGGAACGAAGACATGAAAAGTTACAATAGGTCTCAAAAGATATCCACCCTTCATTGCCAGACGCGACAGCCGAGGTTCAACCCCCGATATTCATGTTCACACTGATAGGAAGTCATTGTTATTAACTCAGCTAAAGTCCCTTTAATATCAATGCTATTGAGCAGTGATATATATAACTGATGATACATATAGTGTGAAAACATTACCTGTGTTGAAGGAAGCCAGTGTGGTCTGCACTGCTGAAGATGTTCCGTCCTGTCCCGGATTCTGTGGACTGTGACAATCCTCCACTTCCCTGTGATTCTTCTCCTGCATCATCATCATCATCATCATCATCTCATCATCATCATCATCATCATCATCATCATCCACCCCCACCAACATCACCACCCACACCACCACCACCACACACCATCACATCACACTCACACCACCGTCGTCGTCTCTCATCATCTCCACATCACTCATCATCATCATCACATCGTCGTCGACGTCGTACCGTCCGTCGTCGTCATCTCCTCGTCTCCCATACCACCATATTCTTCACGCCACCACCACCACTTCGTCTTTGTTCATATTCTGGTCATCGTCGTCATCAAGCTATAATTATCATCAGCATCATCATTAACTATATGCCCCAGTGTTGCTTTGGTATCAAGGCAAGTGGTATCAAAGTTTTGTCTGTTTGGTGCTTCCTTTGTTTGTCCTTTATTACCTTGTGAGAATGGGTCACGACCAGTCAAGGTAACATCCAAAGGTAAAGGGCCTCCCACAAGAAGTAACGGCTTCTGCTCATTCCCTTCCCCCTGTACTTGAACCTAACTCCTACTACTGACATTTAGGAACTGAGTTCTCTATCACAGGCTGAAGCCATGCGGCTGTGCTTACATGGCAGTTGTCGACGCTGTTAAGTCTGTACTGCTGTTACCATGGCTATTTTCATATCAGATTATAGGATCACTCCAGCCTCCAAAGATATACAGCAACACTGATTAAGTAGGCAAGTATAATGATGTAAAACTCCTTGTGGAACCGTCATGCACACCACTTGGAGTGATGATTCAAAAATCAGAAACAAATACCATACTCCCTACTGCTCTTCTACCACCGTCATTTCAGTTACAGCGTTGACCTCCATAGCAAGTCATCACAAGTCTCTAACTCTGTTGCACCCCGTCACAGAAGTCAAAGATCTTCTCTGCAGTCACAATCATCAACCAAAGACCTCACAGAAGTCATACATCATCAAAAGTCATCTCTATCCATCACTTACCACCAGGTCCAATGACGTCATATAACTGCACAAAACACGGGGACTGGATGTAGAAAAGCACATGAGTGCTTGTTCATTATCCTCGATAAAAAATAAAATAAATAAAAATAAATAAAAAATAAAAAATCTTCACCACTCACCATCGAAGTCTGCACTGCGGGTTGCAGGGGAGACAGGCTGCCCGCAGAGGGGTCCGGCACACCCGAGTCAGCGTCAGAGTCCTGGTCCTGGGCAGTGACGTCACTCTGCACCTGCCCTCGTACACGGCAGACTCCAGCAGAAAACGGACCACCTGCAGGTTGCCATGGAAACAGGCCACCATCAGCGGAGTGTCTCCTTGCCGGGAGCGAAGGTTGTGGTCAAAGCGAGGCTGCACACACACGTCATCACCACTTCCTGTTACCCTGAACTGAGAATGACGTCATACCAAACTCTGCCTTTGCTGGAATTATCTGATGTCTGCAGATACAGGAAGAGGACTGGGTGGGTGGTTCATTGGGGCCGGCTGTTTTACCAAAAGCACTACAACTTTACTGAGTACTAGATACATGTCTGCGTTTTCCTCTTTTGCCAGAACCGTTTTGAACAGACGTTTCACTCAAGACTGGTATCAGATAACTATATCTACGACACTCCCTCATTCAGAGATAGGCTTGGGACTGTTACAAAAGCCAGAGTTATAGGACAGGGTGATCAAACACAGATAGATAACTGAGTGGATAAAACTATGTTACAGATACAGTTCAGTTAGGAATTCACAGTCCACAGATGATTACAGTCAGCATCACTTCAGATGCAGTACAATATCTATAAAGAACAGCCTCTCCCTTCCCCCCCTTAACCCCAACACAGACAGAACACAGAGCAGACCACTGTGGTCTGTTTACAGTACAGTGCAGTTCATTATGGTCTGTTTACAAAACGTACAGGAGAACACACAGCAGACTATTATGGCCTGTTTACAACACAGAGCAGTACACTATGGTCCGTTTACAGTACAGGGCAATCTACTATGGTCTGTTTACTGTATAGAGCAGTCTACTATGGTCTCTTTATTATGAGCAGTCCATTATGATCTGTTTACAATACAGTACAGTTAATGATGGTCTGTCTACAGTACAAAATGCAGTACACTTTTGTCTGTTTACAGTACAGAGCAGTCCACTATACTGTGTTTATAGTACACAGCAGTCTACTCACCACCCAGATTCTCTGCAGCTGTTGCAGCGCCCTCTTGGAGTTTGCTTTGACAAGGGAGATCACCTCCTCTGTGTGCTGTTGGCGATGCAGCTGCAGGAGCATGCGCACTCCGTCATACTGTGGACACGTGATCAGCTGACCTTGACCGTCCAGCAGAGCTGTGGTGGCTCCATAGGACAGCATTAAGGCCACCGCCTGGCTGAAGCCTGCAACACCACATACACCACATTACACCACATTGACACCACTTTAATAATAATAATAATACATGGAATTTATATAGCGCTATATCTTGTAAAAACAAATCAAAGCGCTTGCACTCGACCCTCACAACAAACAACCAATGACAATAAATAATTCTAGCAAAATCGAAAGCACACACGCGCCGCGCCGCGCCTGCACACACACACACACACACACACACACACACACACACACACACACACACACACACACACACACACACACACACACACACACACCCTATAGAGGTTATACATTTTGACATTACACCATATTACACCATATTACACCACATCACCTCACAATGCACCATGCCACACCACATTACACCACATTACATCATATTACACCACATTACACCATATTACACCACGTTACACCATATTACACCATATTACACCACATTACACCCTATTACACCCCATGACACCATATTACACCGCATTACACCACACAACAGTGCATCACAGACCCTCTGCATATGAACGTCTGTTGCTTTGTACCTATTGGCCCCTTGGACTACTGAAGTCTGGTTTGGTAACTGTTGTCCTTACCTTACACTGACCCCTCTGGCTTAAGCGTGCACATATCCCAACCCTATACTGTACACTAAAGCCTTTTATTAAAAAAACACATTATTCCTCTACAATTAGCACGGTGCTGGACTGTGCACAGTACAAGGCATATCAGACTATGTATACCAACGTCTGTTTGACGCTGCAGACTAGACCAACCTAGATACTCACTTTCTATACACACAAGGGGACTGGGGAGCTCAGTGTTCAGAGCCCCAATTGCTCTACCCAAGCTCAATTTTTAGCAGTGTTGAGAGTGGTTGCTTCGCTGGATGGGTGACTACTCAAACAACTTGGTTTCAACACAGTCCCCCAGTTCACCCAGCTGTCAATGGGTACCTGTCGTCTTTAGTTTCAGGAAAGGTAAAACAGCGAGGGAGAGGAGATGGACACTATCCTCAAGATGCTGACCCCTTGAGAGGGTGAGATCTCTGATACCTCTTTCCCCAGTAGCCGCAGAGGTTATGCAATGTTTTTATTCACCAAGTCTGGTGTGTGTGTGTGTGTGTGTGTGTGTGTGTGTGTGTGTGTGTGTGTGTGTGTGTGTGTGTGTGTGTGTGTGTGTGAGTGATATTTTAAAATTTATTTTATTCTTTATTTCGGGGATGCTGGAATAAACACTCGAGTGCTTTTTTTAACATCCAGTCTCCGTATGTATGCAGTTTTGTCAGTTTTGTCATCCGTTCCCACCGGCACACAATGGCGCGTGTGTGTGAATGTATGCACGCGCGTGTGTGTGTGTTATGCTTGCGTGCGTGCTTGCGTGCGTGGCGCGTGCGTGTGCATTCGATAACCACCAGCTGAAACTACACAGAGCACACTACAGACCAAAGGTACCTAAAGTATTACTTCACTCTCACTGACACCAAGCTGACCTACCTCCCTGTGCTGCCAGCTGCAGTGGAGTGCGGCCATAGTGGTCAGTGACATTGATGTCCAACACATTCTGACTGGTGCAAAATGACGTCATTGCGGGGTAGGCTGACGTCCACAGGGGACAGGCCTGACGACAAAACGTCAGCAGGTGTTGGAGGATCTCCCTCTGCCCCAGTCTGGCCGACACGTGCAGGATTGTCTCCCCTGTCCTGCAGTGCTGTCTGCAGACATCGCCTCCCGTCTGTTGAGAGCGGAGTAAAGAAGACCACAGATGATGATGATGTGGTGGTGATGATGATGATGAATGATGATGATGATGATGATGATGATGATGATGATGATGATGATGGAGGCGATGAGGATGGTGATGGTGGGGGTGGTGTGATGATGATGATGATGATGGTGGGTGGTGGTGGTGGTGATGATGATGACGATGACGACGACGACGACGAGGACGACGATGATGACGACAACGATTATGATGATGTTGGTGGTGGTGATGATGATGATGATGATGATGATGATGATGAGATGATGATAGATGATAGAAGAAGAAGAAGAAGAAGAAGAAGAAGAAGAAGAAGAAGAAGAAGAAGAAGAAGAAGAAGAAGAAGAAGAAGAACAAGAACAAGACAAAAACAGAGGACTGCAGAAACAGGTGGGATATCACTGGGGTGGGTGGACAATGAAACTCAGTTGATACGGATGAAGGTAACAGTGATAGAGCTAGGTGATGGATGCAAATATAACACACACACGTTTGTGTGTGTGTGTGTGTGTGTGTGTGTGTGTGTGTGTGTGTGTGTGTGTGTGTGTGTGTGTGTGTGTGTGTGTTGTGTGTGTGTTATGTGTGTGTGTGTGTGTGTGTGTGTGTGTGTGTGTGTGGTGTATGTGTGTATGTGTGTATGTGTGTGTTGTGTGTGTGTGAGAGAGAGAGCAAACTCGAAACTCAAAACTCGAATATTTTAATGAGGGTAAATGGATAAGCCACAAGCTTCTTTACACCAGGCCCTCAGAAAAAGAACAACAACCCAACAAAACAACCCAACAATAAGAAAGAGAAATAAACAAGCCAAACACACATAATGGAATCGGCAAGTAATAAACACATCAAGAACACTGTACCAAAATCAATCACGTAGTTAGTTACATAACCACTTAATGTGTCCAATCAATTCTAAACACTTCACTCCAAACACACACACGCGCGCGCGCGCACGCACGCACACACACACACACACACACACACACACACACACACACACACACACACACACACAACACACACACACACACACACACACACACAATTGATATAGATGCACAATAATTAAAAAAAAAAAATCCAACTTGATATTAATAAATTTACAAATCTAGTCTTAATTAACATCCAAAATGTATTTCTCTCAATTTCATTGAATAGACAGTTTAAAAAAAAAAAAAAAATCCCACACAGAACAATGATTCGAAAGTCAAGCAAACGCACACACTCACACGCGCACACGCGCCGCGCACACACACACACACACACACACACACACACACACACACACACACACACACACACACACACACACACACACACACCGACGTGTCCTTACACACGCACTCACATGGCCACGTAAACACTGAGAATAAATACATAATCGAAATAGCAGATATAACATGTTCAAAAAAACCCAACCAAACAAACAAAAAAAACAGAGCAAGCAAACCAGCGGGCTCACGTGCATCCTCAACTCACCCCACACACACACACACACACACACACACACACACACACACACACACACACCACACCACGCACACACGCACGACGCACGCACGTACACACACACAACACAGACACACACCACACCACACCACCCACACCACACCACACCACACCACACCACACCACACCACACACACACACACACACACACACCACGTGCGCGCGCGCGGCGCGCACGCACGCCACACACACACACACACAGAGACAGAGACAAGAGACAGAGACAGAGAGACAGAGATAGAGACAGACAGAGACAGAGACAGAGACAACAGAGACAGACAGAGACAGACAGAGACAGAGAGTCAGAGTCTTACCTCCAAGAGAAGTTTGACAACATCCAGATGTCCGTTCTCTACCGCCAGGTACAGAGGCCACGTGCCTGTCTCCGTCTGCAGAGTGAAGTAGAGTTTAGTACTGAGGTTTTCCCTGTTTAGAGTGAGGTAGTGTTTAATACTGAAAATGTAGGATTTCTTATGTATAGAGTGAGGTAGTGTTTAATACTGAAAATGTAGGATTTCTTATGTATAGAGTGAGATAGTGTTTAATTCTGAAAATGTAGGATTTCTTATGTATAGAGTGAGATAGTGTTTAATTCTGAAAATGTAGGGTTTCTCATGTACAAAGGGAGATAGTGTTTAAT
>CM060318.1:12572884-12575384 GCA_030674155.1 Stramonita haemastoma
GTACTCTTTCAACAGAACAATTGTATTTCACAATACGATAATAGATCAGTGGAGATTTTGTCAATGCAACTTATATCAGGGCAGCTTATAATTATCAGTGCAACTTCTGGATCAATCGGAAAAAAGACAGAAACGGTAATAAAGTACCAATACCAAAAGCCAATTGGACAACAACAAATGATTTTCCTTGATTCTGTTACGTGGAGACCTGGTTTTCCCGAAATATCCAGTTCACCCTGACATCCTAGACATTGCTCATGATATCCTGTCAACATTCATACATCAGACAGACTCTGAAAGTCAAGAACCTTGATGACTATTAACCTGTCATCATGTAACGTTATGACCAGTGACTATAAAACGTCGCTGACCTCGATCTTTACACAGACTTAACTTTCTTTTACCAGTGTTATGTCGTGTTGTGTTGTGTTGTGCTGTGTTGTGTTAGGCAGTGATGCACGTGACAGAAGCAGCGTCAGACTTACGTCAGCAACACAGTCAGAGCCTCCACGTGACCCATCTGTGCAGCGATGGACAGTGCCGTCATCCCGCACTGAAACAAAAGGCAGTAAGGTCAGGGGCTGTGGTGTTGGCAGTGTAAAGGTCTGTGCTATTGGCAGTGTAAAGGTCTGTGGTGTTGACAGTGTAAAGGTTTATGTTGTTGGCAGTGTAAAGGTCTGTGTTGTTGGCAGTGTAAAGGTGTGTGTTGTTGGCAGTGTAAAGGTGTGTGTTGTTGGCAGTGTAAAGGTCTGTTGTGTTGGCAGTGTAAAGGTGTGTAGTGTTGGCAGTGTAAAGGTCTGTGCTATTGGCAGTGTTAAGGTGTGTGGTGTTGGCAGTGTAAAGGTGTGTAGTGTTGGCAATGTAAAGGTATGTAGTGTTGGCAGTATAAAAGTCTATGTTGTTGGCAGTGTAAAAGTTTGTGGTGTTGGTAGTGTAAAGGTGTGTAGTGTTGGCAGTGTAAAGGTCTGTGCTGTTGGCAGTGTAAAAATCTGTAGTGTTGGCAGTGTAAAAGTCTGTAGTGTTGGCAGTGTAAAAGTCTGTAGTGTTGGCAGTGTAAAAGTCTGTAGTGTTGGCAGTGTAAAAGTCTGTAGTGTTGGCAGTGTAAAAGTCTGTAGTGTTGGCAGTGTAAAAGTCTGTAGTGTTGGCAGTGTAAAAGTCTGTAGTGTTGTCGGTGTTCTCTGGGGTCTCAGTGTATCAGGGTCAGAATCCTGTGGTGAAAGGAGTAACGCATATGCCGGCTGTTTCTACATCTACCACGTCAAGTGCACATGGAACTTGAGCCATCAAGTCAATCCTCATGTGTTCTGGTCCATTGCTATACATCACTTGAGCCATCAAGTCAATCCTCATGTGTACTGGTCCATTGCTGTACGTACATCAGCTACTTCAACCTCCAGTGCCATGCATGTCATGCTGTGTTGTATTTCATGATCATCATTTCCTCCATACTTCTCATGGTGACTGACCCAGTAGGAACGGATGACAAAATTGACAAAAGTGCACAAACACGGGGACTGAATGTAAACAAAACAACCCCACATGAATACTTGTTCCATGAACCTCAAAACAAAAGAATAAAAAAGCGAACCCCCCCCCCCCCAAAAAAAAAAAGGAGTAATCTGCATAGAATGATGATGATTATTTGTCTCTCAGCAGAGAAAGCCTCTGCACTGCACTGACCTTCGGGTGTTGAGCATCCAGGGTACACTGAGAGGTCTGCAACAACACCTCCAGAGATGCTGGCCTGTACACACACACACACACACACACACACACACACACACAACACACACACACACACACACGCACGCACGCACGCACGCACGCACGCACGCACGCACGCACGCACACACGCAGAGTTAGGGGAAGAGACAAAGATTGGCACGAAAGAGAAAAACAAAGCAGACAGATGCAGGGTCGGGAAAAAGAATAGTAAGTAAAACCAAAGCCTGACGAAAAGAATAAGGTAGACACCAAGATAGTTATAGCTGGAAAGTTGAATTTCAAAAATGCTTTCTCATATATATATATTTTTTATTAGAGAACAAAGAATTTCAGGCGAAAACAACTTTTGACAACTGAACAGACTTTTAGAGATGGACAGAGAGATCTGGATGAATGAACAGATATTTAGAGGTGGACAGAGAGATCTGGATGAATGAACAGATATTTAGAGATGGACAGAGAGATCTGGATGAATGAACAGATATTTAGAGATGGATAGAGAGGTGTGGATAACCGAGCAGAAAGTAATGATCATGAAAACATTCTATCACAAATCAAGAACCACACCTATCACAGCAGGGCAGTATGTCTGCAGATGCATCACAAGGGGCAGCATGTCTATAAATGCATCACAGCAGGGCAGTATGTTTATAGATGCATCACAAGGGGCAGCATGTTTATAGATGCATGACAAAGGGGCGGTATGTCTATAGATGCATGACAAAGGGGCAGTATGTCTATAGACGCATCACAAGGGGCAGCATGTCTATAGATG
>CM060318.1:12582884-12617884 GCA_030674155.1 Stramonita haemastoma
GGGATAGGTCACAGATATCCCTGGGATAGGTCACAGATATCCCTGGGATAGGTCGTGGAAGTTCCCGGGATAGGTCGTAGAAATTCCTGGGATTGGTCGTAGAAATTCCTGGATAGGTCGTAGAAATTCCTGGGATAGGTCGTAGAAATTCCTGGGATAGGTCGCAGATATCCCTGGGATAGGTTGCAGAGCAGTTGTTGGTTTTTTCTCTCCGATGTCAAAGGTATCCACAGATGCTGCAGTGCAGTGTGGTCATCACACCATCACTGTCCTGTGGTCTCCAGGCCTGTGCAGTGGTGGGGATGTGCTGACAGCAACTAACTCTGATCTGTCGTCTCTCCCGCCACCAGTGAGGACCCTCTGAAATACACACACACACACACACACACACACACACACACACACACACACACACACACACACACACACACACACACACACACACACACACACACACACGCACACACACACAGAGCTTCATGAAGATACCTACATCACTGAAGAAGAGTGCCAACCAAAAGAAAAGATGCTTGTTCAAATCCATCCACCGCCCCCCCCCCCTCCACCCTTCCCCTCTGCAAGACTAAGCTTGGGGTGTGGCCAAGGGTGGGAATACATACACACGTGTCCAGCTTATATGGAATTTTCTGCTCTCCTAGTTGTTTGCAGTTATCACTTCAGGCCATATTGTGGACAGAAAAACACAATGCACTGATAGTTATCATGCTAGACTTTGGGGGTAGGTAGGTGTTTTATACACAATACACTGACAGTTATCACCCGGAGTGGATTAATCATCGCTGTTTCATCCTCAGTAACATCACAGCTCCTGAACCTGAAGTGGATTAATGAGCACTGGTTAGTCCTCAGCTACCATCACAGTAACTCCTGCACCCAGAGTTGGTTGAGGAAGACTTTGCCTGACGTTTTCCTACTGAGCATAACACATGTGCTGACTTACAGCTGTCTGATGATAAACAGGATCGAGTTACGTCGCTTCGGCCAAAGCGGCACAGCATTCCATTTTCCAGGCGGAGAGATGTAGTCTTCACAAGATTTCACTATGCTGACTGACAGATGTAGCCTTCTCAAGTGTCACTACACTGACTGACAGATGTAGCCGTCACAAGTGTCACTAGACTGACTGACATATGTAGCCGTCACAAGTGTTTACTATAGACTGACTATAGATGTAGCCGTCACAAGTGTCACTATACTGACTGACAGATGATTACTGTCCAGTCTCCTATCAACCTGCCTGTGTTGCTCCTAAAGAGCTGAAGCAGACTAGGGCCTAACTGCCACCTCAGAGGCATGTAGTGTATTAGATATTGTTGGTTTTCTTTTGGGTTGATTCATTTCATTAAGCAGACTTTAAGGGGTTCAGAGTATGTAGGGGAGGGAGAAGTGCAGACATGTTGTGGTGTCCTACTTTAGGGGTTAAGGGTGAGGTTAGGGAGGGGGACGGGGAATAGACACAGGTATGTTGTTGTGGTGACCTGCTTCAGGTGGGAAACAACAGCTGCCTGCTTTCCTCAGGGATCCTTGCTAACCCTCCCCTTCCTTTTATAACACACAGACAGACAGACACAGATACACAGACACACACACACACCACGCACGCACACACACAGACACACAGACAACACACTACACACACACATACATACATACATACATACATACATACATACATACATACATACATACATACATACATACAGACAGACAGACAGACAGACAGACAGACAGACAGACAGACACAGACACAACAACAGACACACACACACACACACAGTCACACAGACACACACAACACACACACAGACAGACAGACAGACAGACAGACAGACGACACAGACACACACAGACACACAACACACAGACACAACATGACCATCTGGAAATAAAATTTGATTGATTGATTGATTGACACACAGACACACACAGACACACACACATACACACACACACACACACACACACAAACAACAACAAAGTTGTAGAGGACAAAGACAAAACAGGTAAGTTAAAGTAAAAAAACTAGATAAAGGGATAAAACTGAAAAAGTGAAAAACAGGGGTAGGTGAAATGAATAAACAGAAGAATAGAGATCAATGAAAATAAAAGAAGAATAGCGATCAATGAATAAAATGAAAAAGAAATAAACAGATAGTGAACATGAAAATAAACAGAAGAATAGTGAACAATGAAAATAAACAGAAGAATAGCTGAACAATGAAAATAAACAGAAAAATAAGATGATCAATGAAAATAAACAAGAAGAATAGATGATCAATGAAAATAAACAGAAAATAGATGATCAATGAAAATAAACAGAAGAATAGCTGAACAATGAAAATAAACAGAAGAATAGATGAACAATGAAAATAAACAGAAGAATAGCTGAACAATGAAAATAAACAGAAGAATAGCTGAACAATGAAAATAAACAGAAGAATAGATGATCAATGAAAATAAACAGAAGAATAGCTGAACAATGAAAATAAACAGAAGAATAGCTGATCAATGAAAATAAACAGAAGAATAGAATGATCAATGAAAATAAACAGAAGAATAGCTGAACAATGAAAATAAACAGAAGAATAGATGACAATGAAAATAAACAGAAGAATAATGATCAATGAAAATAAACAGAAGAATAGCTGATCAATGAAAATAACAGAAGAATAAATCAATGAAATAAACAGAAATAGCTGATCAATGAAAATAACAGAAGAAAAGCTAATAATGAAAATAAACAGAAGTAAATCTAAACAATTGAAACAAACAGAAGTAAGCCGTAATATAACAGAAGAAAAGTAGAGATAGGAGGAACAGAGAGTAGGGTGTTAGAGATGAGATACAGAAGAGAGGCAGGAGGGGGTGGGGATGGAAAGGGGGGGGGGGATGTGGGTGGGAACCTGCCCCCTGTTGTGTAGAGTACACTGAGGGCACTGTAGGGGTGGCCTCCCCCATCAGCCTGATTTGTCCCCCCTGTCAACACATCTCCTCTCTCTTTTCTCCACCCCTCCCCACTCCCAACCTACCCTCTCAGAGTGATATGTCAGGCCTTCTCTTCAGGTCAGTGTGTGAACACACACGTACACACCACTCATATACACACATTTCGCACACGCACCACCCCCCCCCCCCCCTGTGCACGCGCAAAATGCATGTGCACACGCACATAGCCACACACATTCACGTACAAGCTTACATGCATTTGCACAACACACACACACACACACGCATCAACACCACACAACCACACACACACACACACACACACCACATACACACACACACACACACAACGGCGCGCGCGACGGGCACAGGCGCACGCATACGAGTGCACACGTGTCCAAATAATGCAGTGACGACTGAATAGCTAATATCGATCAGTAGGTCGCTCTGGCGGAGTTGACTGGGTTAGTATGAAGTATTTCATTTTATCACTGCACACGGCACAGGCAATATTGTGTGTCTATAAACACTACATACAGCAATGTTGTTTATCTATCTATCCTTTTTTTTTCTTTTATATCGAGGATTATGGAATAAGTACTCATGTGCTTTTATTTTGATATCGACTCCCCGTGTGGTATGCAGTTTTGTAGGTTTTGTCATCTGTTGTGTGTCTATGAACACTGCACACAGCAATGTTGTGTCTTGACACTGCACGCATGTTGTTGCTATGAACACTGCACACGGCAATGTTGTGTGACTATGAACACTGCACACAGCAATGTTGTTGTCTATGAACACTGCACACAGCAATGTTGTATGTCTATGAACACTGCACACAGCAATGTTGTATGTCTATGAACACTGCACACAGCAATGTTGTGTGTCTATGAACACTGCACACAGCAATGTTGTGTGTCTATGAACACTGCACACAGCAATGTTGTGTGTCTATGAACACTGCACACAGCAATGTTGTGTGTCTATGAACACTGCACACAGCAATGCTGTGTGTCTATGAACACTGCACACAGCACACAGCAATGTTGTGTGTCTATGAACACTGCACACAGCAATGTTGTATGTCTATGAACACTGCACACAGCAATGTTGTGTGTCTATGAACACTGCACACAGAAATGTTGTGTGTCTATGAACACTGCACACAGCACACAGCAATGTTGTGTGTCTATGAACACTGCACACTGCACACAGCAATTTTGTGTGTCTATGAACACTGCACACAGCACACAGCAATGTTGTGTGTTTATGAACACTGCACACAGCAATGTTGTGTGTTTATGAACACTGCACACAGAAAGCAATGCTGTGTGTCTATGAACACTGCACACAGAAGCAATGCTTGTGTGTCTATGAACACTGCACACAGCACACAGCAATGTTGTGTGTCTATGAACACTGCACACAGAAGCAATGCTGTGTGTCTATGAACACTGCACACAGCACACAGCAATGTTGTGTGTTTATGAACACTGCACACAGCACACAGCAATGTTGTGTGTTTATGAACACAGCACACAGTATTGTTGTGTGTCTAGCTATGAACATTGCAAACAGCAATGTTGTGTGTCTATGAACACTGCACACAGTTATGTTGTGTGTCTATGAACACTGCACACGGCAATGTTGTGTGTCTATGAACACTGCACACTTTACACAGCAATGTTGTGTGTCTATGAACACTGCAAACAGCAGCAATGTTGTATGCGTCCATGAACGCTGACAACTTAAGCACTGCTGTCCTAGGCACACTGTTAGGTGAAGGACTACTGCGACAGTGGCGGTGACTCTGCTTGGCTAATATTACCGCTGCCTTGACGTATGTGTCACTTCTCACGTACGCCGCTGATCCCTACAGGTCCTCTCCCGTGTCTACAGACTGCCAACTTTAGAATTGCATTCCTGACGATTAAGCTAATGGTAGTATTCCTGATGGTTTAGTGAGAGGTAACATTCCTGAGGATTTGTCTAGAGGTAACATTCCTGACGATTTATCTAGAGGTAGTATATCTGATGGTTTAGCGAAGGTAACAGTCCTGACGATTACTAGAGGCACATTCCTGACGATTTAGCTAGATGGTAATATTCCTGTGATTTAGCTAGAGGTAATATTCTGATGATTTAGCTAGAGGTAATATCTGATGATTAGCTACTGATGATGTCTTGATGTTTAAGCTGAAGGTAATATTTCTGATGATTTAGCTGGAGGTATATTCCTGATGATTTAGCTAGAGGTAATATTTCGGATGATTTAGCTAGAGGTAATATTCTGATGATTATGCAGTGGTGATATTCATTACCAGCCATCTGTACAGCTGTGTTAAAGTAAAAAAAAAAAAAGTGTCTATAATCATGCAGCGATGACGACGCTATTCTAACTTGCAACAATAGTCATTGTATTCAGAGATTTAAAAATGGAAAATGGAAGACAGAGTGTTGGAACCTCTTCCTTGTTGTGTACACTGCGTGAAGTGAAGCCACCCCCCCCCCTCCCTCTCAGTGAAATAAGTCGTGACTTTGTGTTGAAGTCACCACTATGAAAATGGCATCTCATCTCAGAAATAAGTCGTGACTTTGTGCTTGAAGTCACCATCATGAAAATGGCATCTCACATCAATAATAAGAGAGAGAATTGAATTGAGCTGAATTGAATTTTTTTATTTTCAGAAGGTGATAGAGTAAGCATGACAACTGCTTTTTTCATCCAGCCTTTTGTAACAATAACAAAAAAGAGAGAAAAAAATCACAAGAATGAGAAACAATTGGGGGGAAGGGGTTACACAACCTGATTCTTAATCATGCAATCATACATGTTTTCAAATAATAGGGGAACAGCTGAAGTAAATATGAGAGAGAGAGAGAGAGAGAGAGAGAGAGGGGAGGAGGAGAGAGAGAGAGAGAGAGAGAGAGAGAGAGGAGGAGAGAGAGAGAGAGAGAGAGAGAGGAGAGAGAGGAGAGAGGAGAGAGAGGAGAGAGAGGAGAGAGAAAGAGAACTGAACACTGAACATGAAATGGTTTAATGGTACCTTGGCCTTGGACCACAATACACCAGGTGGGGGTGGAAGGGGTGTGAGTGTAATGCAAAATGAAAGCATTGATAAATCTATCACTTACTATGGCAATAAAAAAAAGAAACATGGATAAATTTCACACCTACTATACAATGAAAAATCAGAGCATGGATACACCTCCTACATATCATAGCAATGAAATATGACAGTAATATCATAGTTCACACAGACCACTTCAATGAAAAATTAAATCCTGTAAGATTGAGAGAGAGAGAGAGAGAGAGAGAGAGAGAGAGAGAGAGAGAGAGAGAGAGAGAGAGAGAGAGAGAGAGAGAGAGAGAGAGAGAGAGAGAGAGAGAGAGAGAGAGAGAGAGAGAGGAGAGCAGAGAGGCAAGGCAAGGCAAGGGCAAGGCAAGGCAAATTCTTTTATTCGAGGATAATAGATAAGCACTCATGTGCTTTTTTACATCCAGTCCCCGCCCTTTTCAGGGATAATATCAAGATAAAAAGATACTAAACAATAATACTATACGCAGTACCAAACAACATACAAGAAATTAGGACACTATATACAATAAGTAATAAGATCAATCATTAATCAAAACATAAAAATAAGATCAAAACATCAATCCACCACCATCTATCAAAAGTTATACAAGTCATATGAATCATACATTTGGATAAAAAGGGGGAAAATTAACTAATATCCTTATTGGAGGGAGGGGGGGGGGAGAGAAATACTACCTATAATAACATACATAAAACATCCCAGATGTTTAAAGAATTAGCATAACATTATTATAAATTAGATAATGATTTACACACACACACACACACACATACTCATACATGCACACACGCACTCAATTTCAGATGGAAACATATTGATTACTGCATGCTGCAAATGTGCGACAAATGGACGCACTGCAGGGATAATTATACAATAAAACCACTCAGAGAGAGAGAGAGAGAGAGAGAGAGAGAGAGAGAGAGAGAGAGAGAGAGAGAGAGAGAGAGAGAGAGAGAGAGAGGAAGAGAAGAAGAGAGAAGAGAGAAGACAGAGACAGACAGACAGACAGACAGACAGACAGACAGACAGACAGACAGACAGACAGAGAGAATCAAAAAGACAGAGAAAGACAGAAAGATCTCACCGGCAGTAACACTGGAAAGGTGCACAGGTCAGCAGCAGACTCTCCCCAAGAACTGGTGGTACCTTGGCCATTCCAAGTGCCCTACCTGCACTGTACATGCTGTTGACTAGTGTCATGCTCTCAACCCCTCTCCTCCCCTCCCCTCCCCGCCTCTCCATAACCCTGCCCCCCCCTCCCCCCGTTTACCCCCACGGTGAGTGATAGCAGTCACGAGGCGAACAGGGGCTGGGGTCAAATTTTTACCCACAGCTGGCTGTTTTCGTAGCGGCTTTGTGGGAAGTGGGGGTTCCAGCTAAAGCTGTCTCCACACACCAAAGCTGTCTCTACACACATACAAAGCTGTCTCTACACACATACAAAGCTGTCTCTACACACCAAAGCTGTCTCTCCACACCAAAGCTGTCTCTCCACACCAAAGCTGTCTCTACACACATACAAAGCTGTCTCTACACACATACAAAGCTGTATCTACACACCAAAGCTGTCTCTATACACCAAAGCAGTATCTATACACATAGAAAGCTGCCTCTACACACATACAAAGCTGTCTCTCCACACCAAAGCTGTCTCTCCACACCAAAGCTGTCTCTCCACACCAAAGCTGTCTCTACACACATACAAAGCTGTATTTACACACCAAAGCTGTCTCTATACACCAAAGCAGTATCTATACACATACAAAGCTGCCTCTACACACATACAAAGCTGTATCTACACACCAAAGCTGTCTCTATATATTAAATCTGTATCTACACACGTACAAAGCTGTCTCTACACACATACAAAGCTGTCTCTACACGCACCAAAGCTGTCTCTCCACACCAGAGCTGTCTCTACACACCAAGGCTGTCTCTCCACACCAAGGCTGTCTCTACACACATACAAAGCTGTCTCTACACACATACAAAGCTGTCTCTACACACATACAAAGCTGTCTCTACACACATACAAAGCTGTCTCTACACACATACAAAGCTGTCTCTACACACATACAAAGCTGTCTCTACACGCACCAAAGCTGTCTCTCCACACCAGAGCTGTCTCTACACACATACAAAGCTGTATCTACACACCAAAGCTGTCTCTACACACATGCAAAGCTGTATCTACACACCAAAGCTGTCTCTACACAAACAAAGCTGTCTCTACACATACAAAGCTGTCTCTACACACACTAAGCTGTCTCTACACATTAAGGCTGTACCTACACACATACAAAGCCGTCTCTACACATTAAAGCTGTATCTACACACATGCAAAGCAGTCTCTACACACCAAAGCTGTCTACACACATACAAAGCTGTCTCTACACACCAAAGCTGTCTACACACATACAAAGCCGTCTCTACACATTAAAGCTGTATCTACACACATGCAAAGCAGTCTCTACACACCAAAGCTGTCTACACACATACAAAGCTGTCTCTACACACCAAAGCTGTCTCACTCACTCACTCACTCAGTCCCATGTCCCAAAGGACGTAGGGGGGACATGAGAGAAGACGCAACGGAGATCTTTTTCCATGCTTCACGATCCTGTGTGGCTAGTAGGAGGCGTTGCAGGGGTTGGGCAGTCCAGTCTTTGATGTTGTCAACCCATGATTTCTTTTGGCGGCCTCTTCTTCTTTTGCCCTCGACTGTTCCTTGCAAGATGGTTTTTGCTAGGGTGTTGTGTCTTGTGGTGTGACCAAACCACATCAGCTTTCTCCTCTTTATGGTGGAGAGCAAAGGCTCTTGGGGGCCCACACGCTTTTTGATTTCCTCTTTCACATAGTTATTGGTCTTGTGTTCTTTGTATGATATTTTGAGGAGTCTTCTGTGGCACTTGTTCTCGAATGCTTGGATTCTTCTCTCTAACTCTGCTGTCAGAGTCCATGATTCACAGCCATATAGGAGGATAGATATTACGAGGGATTTGTAGAGGTGGTATTTGGTGCAGAAGCTGATGTTGTTGCTTCTGATGATCCTCTGGAGTCTGACTAGAGCAGATGTTGCTGTTGCAATGCGAGCTTTCACCTCATTGTTTGATGTGCCATCTTTTGTTAGGATGGAGCCTAAGTATTTGAATTGGCTCACCTCTTCCAATATTTCTCCATTCATCTTTATTTCCGTGCTGTCATTACTCGCGCTGTTGACCATGATCTTCGATTTCTCTGTACTGACCTCCATGCCGTATGCGCTCGCTCGGTCTGTTAGACTGTCTGTGAGGATTTGCAGTTCTTGTTTGCTGCTGCCCATGAGGTCAATGTCATCTGCAAATCTGAGGTTGCAAAGGGGTCTTCCACCAATGGAGATGGAAGTGTGGTGGTTTTGCAGTGTCTCTGTCATGATGTTTTCGAGGAAGAGGTTGAAGAGTACAGGTGAGAGAAGGCAGCCCTGGCGGACTCCAACCGTGGTCTTGAAGAACTCGCCCACGTGGTTGTTCATGAAAACTGCACTTCTTGCATTCTCGTACAGAGCCTTGATGACTTCAATTAGGCAGTTGTCAATGTTGAAGTGCCTGAGTACTTGCCAGAGGCCGTCATGCCATACCCTGTCAAAGGCCTTTTTGAAGTCTATAAAATTGTGGTACAAGTCTTTTTGGTGTTGGAGATGCTTCTCTATCAGAATTCTCAGGTTGAAAATTTGTTCCATTGTGCTGCGTTTTGGTCTAAAGCCCGCTTGTTCTTCTGCCAGGAGTTTTTCTGCTTGGTTTTTCAGTCTGTTGAGGACTACCTGCAGCATGATCTTGCTAGGATGGCTTATGAGACTGATGGTTCTGTAGTTCTGGCATTGCTTGAGGTTTCCTTTCTTTGGCAGGGGTATTACAAGAGACTGTGTCCATTCTTTTGGCCATTCTTTGGTGTCGTGGATCTTCTGACAAAGGTCTGTGAATCGCCTTGCTGTTTCATTCCCTCCATTTTTTATGAGTTCAGCTGGGATGTTATCGATTCCAGGGGACTTCCCCTTCTTCAATTGCTTAATAGCTGTGTCTACTTCACACCTTAGTATTGGTGGGTCTTTATCTTGGTGTTCAGGGGGTTTGTTGGAAACTATGTTGGTATCTGGGCGTAGTGGGTAGTTATACAATCCCTCACAGTATTCTGTCCAGCGCTGGAGGATGGCATTGTTTTCCGTTAAAAGATTTCCTTCTTTGTCTTCAATAACAGAGGCTTTAGGCTGTGTGGTTTTCGTTAGTGCTTTCAGAGTGTTGTAAGCTGTTTTGCTGTTTCCCTTGGCCATTCCATCTTCGATGTTGTTGCATTGTTCTTCTATCCACGCTTCTTTGGCTTCTCTCATCTTTTTCCTCACTTCTCTGTGGCTATCCATGTACTTGTTGTTGGCTTCTTGACTTGTGAACTTTTGCTTCTTAAGTTCTCTTCTTTTGTCGCAGAGGTCAAGAACCTCATGTGTCACCCAGGGTTGTTTCTTTGTTCTGCTTCTGCCTAATGTTTCTTCTGCTGCTGTCGTTAGCACTTCTTTGATGTTGTTGGCTAATGTGTTCACATCATTGTCAATGGCTGTGAGTGCGGCGAACTTTCCTCCAATGTTGGCTTGGAAGATCTCAACCACTGTTGGGTCTTTGAGTTTTTCCAGGTCGAATCTTATGCGTGGGGTTTTTGGCTGTTGTTTTGCTTTCAGTTTCAGCCTGATGGTGGTAAGTACAAGGTCGTGGTCACTGCCAATGTCAGCTCCTGGGAATGTTCTTGTATTTGCCTTGTTTATGCTGGATTTGAATCTTTGGGGGTGACAGAATGTAGTCAATTTGATTATGAATCAGACCATTTGGTGAGTGCCAGGTTGATGTTCTAGATGGCTTGTGAGGGTGGAGTGTGTTAGCCAGAGTTAGTTTGTGCTTCTTTGCGAATTCCAGCAGCCGCTGTCCTCTGTCATTTGTTTCTCCCAGTCCAAAGCGTCCTGTGGTTCCTGCCCAGGTGTCATAGGCATCAGGTCCCACCTTAGCATTCCACATCTACACACATACAAAGCTGCCTCTACACACAGACAAAGCTGTATGTACACATTAAAGCTGTCTCTACATACATACAGAGCTGTCTCTTTAATACACACCAAAGCTGCTCTACATACAAAAGCTGTCACTTTAATACACATTAAAGCTGTCTCCACACATTAAAGCTGTCTCTACACAAAAGCTGTCTCTTTAAAACACATAAAAGGTGTCTATACACACCAAAGCTGTCTCTCTAATACAAACCAAAACTGTCTCTACACAAAAAAGCTGTCTCTAAACATCAAAGCTGTCTCTACACAAAAAGCTGTCTCTAAACATCAAAGCTGTCTCTACACACCAAAGCTGTCTCTACACACCAAAAGCTGTCTCTACACACACAAAAAAACTGTCTCTACACACCAAAGCTGTCTCTACACATCTACAAAGCTGTCTCTACACACCAAAGCTGTCTCTACACACCAAAGCCGTCTCTACCAAACAAGCAGTCTCTACACGCATACAAAGCTGCCTCTACCAAACAAGCAGTCTCTACACAATTACAAAGCTGTCTCTACCAAACAAGCAGTCTCTACACACATACAAAAAGTTAAAGTCTGTCCCGAGCCTAAGGCTCATCAGGCCGGTGCTTATCCCGGTTTCTGTGGCGTTAAGCGACTGACAGTCATAGACTCCCCCCTGGATAGGACGTCAGTCTATCGCAGGGTTAACCACCAACACAAGGTTGGTACCCCTTTTACACCTGGGTGGGGTGAGAAAATAGCCGTAAATTGCCTTTTCCAAGGGCACAACGCCATAGCTGAAAGCTGGGATCGAACCTGCAACCTTTAGATTACGAGTCCAACGCCCTAACCACTAGGCTACAGCGGCGGCTACACACATACAAAGCTGTCTCTTTAATACAAACCAAAGCTGTCACTACTCACATACAAAACAGTATCTACACACATACAAAGCTGTCTCTATACACATACAAAGTTGACTGTACACACATTCAAAGCTGTCTCTACCAAACAAGCTGTCTCTTAATACAAACCAAAGCTGCCTCTATACACATACAAAGCTGCCTTTACACACATACAAAGCTGTCTACACATATACAAAGCTGTATCTACACACCAAAGCTGTCTCTACACACCAAAGCCGTCTCTACCAAACAAGCTGTCTCTTTAATACATACCAAAGCTGTCTTTACGCACCAAAGCTGTCTCTACAGACCAAAGCTGTCTCTTTAATACAAAACAAAACAAAACTGTCACTACACACCAAAATTGTCACTACACACATACAAAGCTGTCAACACATCAAAGCTGTTTCTACACACACCAAAATTGTCACTACACACATACAAAGCTGTCAACACATCAAAGCTGTCTACACACATCAAAGCTGTCTCATCATACCAAAGCTGTTTCTACACACATCAAAGCTGTCTCATCATACCAAAGCTGTTTCTACAGACCAAAGCTGTCTCTACACACTCAAAGCTGTGGCTACACCACGTTCTGCTGTCATCCCACAGGACCTTCCTTCTCCCCCCCCTCCTCCTCAAAACCTCTTTCAAAGAGGGGAACATACCTAGAACAGCGGGGTTTCTTTCCTTTCAGCTCCCAAACTGTGTTGTGTGTGTGTGTGTGTGTGGGGGGGGGGGGGGGTGTCAAAATATATTTTTTATTTCATTTTCTCCTCAGCGTGAAATTCGGGCTGCTCTCCCCGGAGAGAGCGCGTCGCCACAAGAGCAGCGCCACCCATTACTATTTTTCTTTTCCTGTCTGCAACTGTATTTGTTTCCCTATCAGAGTGGATTTTTTTCTACAGAATGTTGCCAGGGACAATTCTCTTGTTGCCGTGGGTTCTTTTACGTACGTGCACTGAATAATTATGTTAACACACGGGACCTCGTCTCATCCGAAAGACTAGCACCTGGACCACCACTTATGGTCTAATAGATGGGGCGAAAGTTTTAGGCCCAAACAGGGATCAAACCATCGCACACTTCCGAACCGGACTTTTTGCTTTCTAGGCAGGTAGTACTAGTAGGCACCCATCAGTCTCGGAAGACTATGGAGTTGCGTTCTAGTCTTTAGAGCGCAAAGCCTGGGTAAGTAAGTATGGAGGGCAAACTGTTACCCATGCAACAGACCCCCTCTCCACGCCACAGGAATGATCCATTGGAAAGGCAATGACCGATACGAATGGTTCCAGTACCATCGCAGGGCCACCAGAGCGTTGTCATATGCAGCCCCGAGCCGTCCTGGGACTCCAACTCCCCGATTTTTACTCAGGGATGGTGTCTAAACACGACACCTGTGTGCATGCTGTTCATTTTTTAGTAATAATTTTGTCATCCGCTCCTACCTGCACACGATGGCCTGCTCTTCCGAAAGGCGGAACGGGGTTTCAACGTGTGCGCAAGATGTTCTGCGTGCGTTCGCACACGGGGCCTCCTCGGTTTATAGTCTCATCCGAATGACTGACATTCAGTTCGATTTTTTCGTCAAACTGGGAAGAAAGGGCGAGGGTGGGTACAAACCAGAACCCTACGGTTTACTTGTTGGCAGGCGAAAGGTGCGTCCAGGCAGGTGCGTTATCACTAAACCACCAATCGTATTTGTTGTGATTATATATACGTCCCCGAGGCCAAAATGTAGGTCGAACGAAGCCAGTGTAAGAGGCCGGCAGACAGGCAGGTAGACCGGGACAGCGCACTTCAAGGCTAGCCTAATCCTACCGGGCCCAGAGGCTCCAGAGTGACGAGTGACGTGGCCTGTGATATCAGTTACACTCAGGCTGCAGTCAACAGCGCCGCCAGTAGAGAAATACTGAACACTCCACACGGTGCATTAGTACACTGCCTCTCCCTGTCACTGTTATAAAATATTCAGTGCATTTAAAAAAAAAAGAAAGCCTGAAGGTTAGATAACGTGGCAGAAAAAAGCGTAGCATAGTGTTACGAGGTAGCGTAGCGTAGCAGAGCATAGCATAGTACAGCATAGCACAGCATAGATAGCATAGCATAGCATAGCTACATATAAACTTTGTATAATACCCTAAAACATAACATAGTATAGTATAGCATAACGTACCATCACATAGCACAACATACCACCGCATAACGTACCATGATACAGCGTAACAAAATCATAGCAAAGCATGCATAACATGCCATACTGTAGCATGACATACCATAGCATACGAACTTATCTACTTTCGGACAGCTCTTCCCTGAAAAAGTTCGTTCGTCACAGTGCAGCGTCATCCATTGTTGCCTGTCGTCACGTATACTACTACTTTTGCCTATAGAACGTTGCCAGTACATCTATTTTTACTTGTCTTTATGTACATCACTTTGTCTACAGAACGTTGGCAGTACACATCAGGTAACCGTTACAAGGCGTGTACACTCAAAATTTTGCTTGTCTTTATGTACATCACTTTGTCTACAGAACGTTGCCAGTACAGGACAGGGTCAATCATGTTTGCCTGTCTTCGTGTACACCACTGTCTACAGAATGTTGCCAAAGCCAACTCCCTTCATTCCATGCATTCTTTCTTTTCTTCTTTAACTCTGTGTGTAGAACCATTGCAATGCTGCACTGAAAACGTTTCACAAAATTCATTTGGAGTAAGTGTCCAAACTGATGTCTAGATAGATCTGCAAATGGCTTTCCTGTCAATAGTTCTGTAGTTCATCCACTGCTGTTTCTGTCAGCCATTTGGTCTTTATCTCTCAATGTTGTCTGGAAAATTCATGTAGCGAAGCATTGTAACTCTTTACTAACTTGTTGTCCGTGAATCTTTGATTAACCCATGTGCTGATTGATGGCAAACTTTGTATGAACCTATGTACTGTTTGATGGCAATCTTTGTCTATGTACTGTTTGATGGCAATCTTTGTTTATGTGATGACTGATGGCAATCTTTGTCTATGTACTGTTTGATGGCAATCTTTGTCATGTGCTTTCTGATGGACTGGAGTTAACATCAGTGCGGACTCCACCCTCCCTCAAAGTCGATGAGACTATAAACCGAGGCCCCGTATGTGAAAGCACGCAGAACATCTTGCACACAGGTTAAATCCTGTTCCCCTTTTCGTAAGAGTAGGCCATCGTGTGCCGGTGGGAACAGATGACATTTACAAAACTGCATACACATGGGGACTGAACGTAAAGAAGCACAAGAGTGCTTATCCCATTATCCTCGATATAAAAGAATAAAAAGAAATGGCAATCTCTGTCTATGTGCTGTTTGATAGCAATCTGTGTATGCATCTATGTACTGTTTGCGTATGTGACTGTTTACCCCTATACCCATCATTTAGGGTGCTGCAAACTGGCCTCGGGGATGATTCCTTTACGCGACATCAGTGTGCCTGCGTTTTTTATTTTTTAATTTTGTCATCTGTTCGCGGTGGTATCATTTGTGCTCTGTTAGCTATATATGTAATTTGGAAAAGATCAAGGTAGGAAGGAGAGCACATACAAAATATGTTTCAGAATGATGCGTTCAAAACATTCCATATCTATTGAAGTGAGATGCGAGAGGTCTAAGATAATTCAGAGACTTAGGGTAGTTTTGGGGGGTACAGGGCAAATGACTGACTTTTCCAGAGGCTGGTTACATTGCAACACACATGTTTTCAGAGATAGAGGAAACAGAACACTGAAAACGTAACACAACTGCTCAGCGCGCGCGCGTGCACACACAAACACACACACACACACACACACAAAACACACAACAAACACACAAACAAACACACACAAACACACACACAAACAAACACAAAAACACACACACACAAACACACACACACACACACACACACACACACACACACACACACACATCTCATAAATTACACAAGTGTACAGGTTGTAGTCCCCGATTATATTCCCACGGTGGTGGTGTAAAATGACTTGCTGATTTCTAAACCGTGGACTGAATGGACAGTCAGGACTGTGCGTGTTGCTGTTGTCATTATATATACACCAGAGCACTCAGGTCACTGCCCCCTCTACTCCCTTTTCCCTCACCCCCACCTACCCACCCTTGCTTTCACCTTCCACCCTCACGGCGGTCACAGAGTCAGTCAGTCACTCAGTACACGTGGTATAGGGGTCTGCCTGTCACCTTACCACAAGCCAGAACCTCTTGATATGAGGCGTGACTGTGTGTGCTTGCAGGAACTCTCTCTCTCTGTGTCTGTCTCTGTCTCGTCTCTCTGTCTGTCTATCTGTCTCTGTGTGTCTGTGTGTCTGTCCGTTCGTCCGTCCGTCCGTCTGAGAGAGAGAGAGAGAGAGAGAGAGAGAGAGAGAGAGAGAGAGAGAGAGAGAGAGAGAGAGAGAGAGAGAGAGAGAGAGAGAGGAGAGAGAGAGAGAGAGATTAAATTGAATTCTTTTATATCGAGGATAATGGAATAAGCATTCATGTGCTTTTTTTCATCCAGTCCCCGTGTGTATGCAAGAGAGGAGAGGGGAGAGGAGAGAGAGAGAGGAAGGAGAGAGAGAGAGAGAGGAGAGAGAGAGAGAGAGAAGAAGAACACACACACACACACACACACACACACACACCACACAACCACACCCAGACAGACAGACAGACGAGAGAGAGAGAGAGAGAGGAGAGAGAGAGAGAGAGAGAGAGAGGAGAGAGAGAGAGAGGAGAGAGAGAGAGAGGAGAGAGAGAGAGAGAGAAGGTAGCTGAACCCCACATGCCCCCTGGATTATCACGAATCTATCACGTGTTAGTGGTGTAAAGTTGCACAAGCCCACGAAAAAGAGAGAAGAGACACTGTAACACAGTTTTCTTGTCGCTGACCAGTTTGTTGTTAGATGTTGATTTTTGGATTTGTACAGTTTTGTGGAGATTCCTCCCCCTTGACAATTCAAATTGTAAGGGTTAATCAAAGTTTATGAAAAAGGATCCAAATTTATCCTGTAACCATGTTATGGCATCCATGACATGACCTTTTGGGTTGTAATTAATGAAGTTCTCAGTACATGACATTTTGTGTGTTGTGCCCAGCCCCCCTCCCACTGACCCCTTGTGAATGGGCAGCCTGCTTTTCACAATAAACTTTTGTCACTGTCATTGTCATTGTCATTCTCTCTCTCTCTCTCTCTCTCTCTCTCTCTCTCTCTCTCTCTCTCTCTCTCTCTCTCTCTCTCTCTCTCTCTTGGCACAGCCACCCATATGTTTTTTTCCTTCCCTGACTGCATGTGTATTTGTTTCCCTATCACAGTGACCTTTTCTACAGAATTTTGCCAAGAACAACCGTCTCCTTGCCGTAGGTTCTTTTATGTGCACTGAATGCGTGTTGGACACGGGACCTCGGTTTATCATGTCATCCGAAAGACTAGCACACAGACGACCATTTGTGGTTTATGGGGGAAGTTTCAGGTACAAACTAGGATCAAACCCGAACTTCTCGCTTACTAGGCAGGTGCGTTACCTCTAGATCACTGATCCACCGTCAGATAAATAAACGCAGAAGTAATAGTTAACAAACACATGTCCTTTGTATTGTTCTATAGTACTGACATACAAGCACACAAACACGAATTAAGAGCGAGCCATACAATAAACATTTTACACAAATCATCAAAATCAGCACTTAATCACCAGCAAAAACAATGGCTCAACCACTATCCTTAGCATAGGGAGACAAAGTTCAAACATACAGCTATAGTAAAAGGTCCTTCTTACTATTTCCTCCCTAATATCCCTTTTCCTATCAGAGAGAGAGAGAGAGAGAGAGAGAGAGAGAGAGAGAGAGAGAGAGAGAGAATTTCGAAGAGGAATAACTATTGCAGAGAGGATGGTGACTATGTACTATGTTATTACTTCCCTTTACAAAGCGCTACTTCGTACAGGGGACACTAAAGTGTAGGAGGGCGTGGCCTTACCTTTCCTGGGTCAGTGGTGAAGATACACACAGCACACACATGTATGATGTGAAAGATGTGTTCTATATCTGAAGATGCACACAGAACACAGCGATGTGATCTGGAGGGTGTGTTCTATGTCTGAAGATACACACAGCACACAGCTATGTGATGTGAAGGATGTGTTCTATGTCTGAAGATACACACAGCACACAGCTATGTGATGTGAAGGATATGTTCCATGTCTGAAGATGCACAAAGAACACAGCTATGTGATGTGAAGGAAGTGTTCTATGTCTGAAGATGCACACAGCAGACAGCAAACATGTGATGTGAACAAGTGTGTTCTTGTGTTCTGGTAAACTGTTTTCTCTTCTTCTTTATCATTTCTTGTAAGACTTGCACTGCTGCTGTGTGTAATAGCTTATCAACGGCAAGAAATCTTGTCACGGAGGGGTCATGTGTTCAATTCTTGTCTGAACCTGTAGCTCTACAGATGACTTGAAAGAGTCAACTGGTCAGAAAGGACAAATGAAAGTATTCTCCATGAAACTAAATAAACAGACAAACGTGAGTTACTAGCCGCCATGGCGCAGTGTTTAGATCCTTGGGTTATGGGCTGGAAGGTTACAGGTTCGAATCCCATAAGAGGTACAGGAATTGTCTTTGGACTTCGGCCCCAGAGTGAGTGTGCTGTGAGCTCAGTGGGACGACAAGGACCACACAGTCGAACTTCATCCACTTTAGGGATGCGAATTTGAGAGTGTTGCTCAAATTACTTGATCAATACTGCAGGTGACTGTATCTCTCTGGCCCAGTTGACACCAGGATAAATCATAATAGGAAGTGTAGAGTACACCCATGTCAAATAGTCTCAAAGCACACGTACTTCCATAGCAGCATCTTTACATCATCTTCATCCTCACTGACCATCATCAATAAAAAAAAATGTCTCTAATTCGGTGGGCTTGGTTGCTCTGGTCTCATGGTGACCTCTGTTTCAGTTTACACATACCTTTATGCCTATGGTGAGTTTGTGTCAAAGCCTTTGGGGTTGGAGGTTCAGAGAGAAAGTTGATAGAGGGTGTTGTGGTGGTCGCCACCCAGGATAGGCGTCATTGCTGGGATGAAAGAGATTGAAATGAACGGTATGAGAACTCCAGGAAGGAACGTACAGAGGATGAGACAGCAAGAAAAAAAGGTCAAAAGCCGCTGAAATGAATAAGCCACACTGAGATATGTTGACCATGCAGACAGAGACATACAAAGAAACCTGATGACGACACATCTCCAAGTTAAGGGAGAGGGCAGAAAAAAAAGAAGCAGATCACCAACATCCTACATTGCCAACATCATTGAGATCAGTGGTCTGTGAGGGCTACAGGAGATCGTAAAACTCAGCAGAGACACAGAGAGAGTTGGCGAACTCTGAGGGCATGGTGTGGAGCTCCTATCGCTGACAGCGGCAATGGAGACAGGTGAAGGGGAACTGGTATTATATTTTTAAAATTAAAAACATTTTATTTTATAAATGGTGTGACTGAAAGAGCAATGTTACGTCATGAACCTGTTGCTGTCTCCCCACACCCAGACTGTCTATGTACAGCTTTTGCTTTCAAAGCCCTCTCCTTTTATTGACAGTGCGGTGTTTATTCATTTATTTTTCTTTTATACGGAGGATGATGGAATAAGCATTCATGTGCTTTTTTACATCCAGTCCCGGGTGTGCTGCAAGGAGCCCTCATAGATCTGTCATACTGTGTGGGCCCGGCTGTTCAGACAACCCTCAGAAACTGCATGCCATGGCTTGTCATTCTGCTTCACTCAACCCTGCTAGTGGGATTTCCTTCCACACAGTCCCTGGGATAACAATAAATAATAACCTGCCTGGTCAAGTCCTTTCAAACATGCCAAAAAGCAATGCCGCCTATCAATTGAAGAAATGAAGTTAAAAAAAAAACCCTTTATGGCAGAAAACAATTCTTTCATTCCTGTGTGGGGTCCTACAATGATTATGTGTTAAGTGTTATGGGTTTCGGCATACTATCAAAACTTGATTAATTAAACCGCTTTGTAAGAACCAGAAAAGAGGCGGGCATGAATCAACCCACTTCCCGCCAGCCTGTGACAAAAACAAGCTGGAGCCTTTCCTCTCAAAGCTGAAGTTTTATAGAGCAATGGACGTTTTATACGTGAATATTTACTGGCTAGTACTCCTCATTTCTTAACGATTACAATGGCTTGAAACAACGGCCTACATTCACATAAAGTCAATCTCCCTTTGTCAATGATTGCCTCATTACCTATGCAAATCAAGGCCGCTTATTCTTGGACTATGCCAGTTTAGAAGTCTATTATAGAGATATAACCCAGTCAGAGATCCGATCAGATGACTCAAGTCAGCTTCATGTCATCATCATCTCTATCATCATCATCATCACGTCGTCATCGTCGTTCATCATCATCATTCATCATTCATCATCATCATCATCATCATCATCAATCATCATCATCATCATCGTCTCTCGTCGTCGTCGTCCTCGTCGTCGTCTGTCATCAACATCAATCCAATCAATCAATCAATCAATCAATCAATCAATCAATCAATCAATCATCATCGTGATCTTGTGTTGTTGTTGTTGTTATTATTATTATCATTCTTCTTGTTCTTGTTTTCTTGTTCTTGTTTTTCTTGTTCTTGTTCTTCTTGTTCTTGTTTTTCTTCTCTACTTCTTCTTCTTCTCCTCCTCCTCGTTGTCAAAATCATGGGTAGGCACTGCACTTGTGGTGACGGGCTCTCCCGGGGAGAGCAGCCCGAATTTCAGCAGAGAAATCTGCTGTGACATAAAGTGGTATAAAATGAATAAAAATAATATAAATCATCATCATCATCATCATCATCATCATCATCATCATCATCATCATCATCACTATCATTATTATCATTTGTATTATTTGTATTATTATTACTATCTTGTTTGCTTTAACATCAATTGCGGGAATATATTTTCTCTCTTATAAAAAGCAAATAACACAGCCGGCCATATTTTCTTCCTTATTTCAAAAGACCATTATTGGTAGAGTTTTTGCTGCAGGCAAATATCTGTAAGCCATGATTGGATGTCTACCTTTGGGTGTGACTGACATCTCTTTAACTGCTTTTGGGCTTGACTGACACATCATTTTACTGCCTTGGGGTTTGATTCATTCCCATTTAACTGCCTTTAGGCCTGATTCACACCACTAACTGATTAGTAGGCTGATTCACACCCTTTAACTGATTTAGGCTTGATTCACACCCTTTAACTGATTTAGGCTTGATTCACACCCTTGTAAGAAGGTAAAAGAGGAAAGGCTGAAAACAAGACACAAGGAAGGCAGCTGTACAGAAAAAACAACACTAAGCAGTAGGCCTATGGACGTCCTTTCTGTCCCACAAGTGACCCTTATGAAATCAACTCTTTACCTATGAAGTTAACACTTAATTATAAGTCAACACTTTACCTATGAAGTTAACTACTTAATCTATGAAGTCAACACTTAATCTATGAAGTTAATACTTAATCTATGAAGTCAACACTTATCTATGAAGTTAAACTTAATCTATGAAGTCAACACTTTAATCTATGAAGTAAACTTAATCTATGAAGTAACACTTAACTATGAAGTCAACACTTTATCTATGAAGTTAAACTTAATCTATGAAGTCAACACTTTACCTATGAAGTTAACACTTTATAATCTATCTTATGAAGTCAACACTTTATCTATGAAGTCAACACTTTCCTTTATAGTCATAATCTGTATCATGAAGTCAACATTTAATCTATGAAGTCAACCACATAATACCTATGAAGTCATCACTTAACCTATGAAGTTAACACTTATATCATGAAGTCAACACTTAATCTATGAAGTCAACATTAACCTATGAAGCCAACACTTTACCTATGAAGTCATCACTTAACCTATGAAGGTGTTGAACTTTACCTATGAAGTTTACACTTTAACGGCAAAGACAGGAGAGGGGGAAGCTGAAGTAGTTTATTATTTTTTTAGGTAAAAAAAAGAAAGACAGATCGAGAAGCCAGAAAAAGGTGACAGAAACAAAAGGAATGACAGAAAAGAAGACAGTTTTGGCACATGGTTCCCATTTTGGATGGGAGAGGGCTTTGTGTATGTCAGTGTGAATGCTGGCAGCAATGATTGTGAAGGCAGTAGAAGAATGGAGGAAGACGTCGAAGACAGCAATAGATTTCCTTTCCACCTTCAGCAACCGGTGACAGCTGACATCTTGACTAACAGACACAAGGCGATGACAATCCTCAGGCCGCCCACGCACAGACGGCACAACTCAATACAGTTGAACAAAGGAAGATTCAGTCTTTAAAAAAAAAGTAAATAAAAAAACCCTGAAGAAAATGAACAACAAAAAAATAAACTGCCATTGACAGATTTTTGTGCCATTGTCTGTTCGTTCCCCCTTTCCTGTTTATCGCTGCCTGAGTCAGCGAGCCGTACAGCATTAGTGCTGTGTCAGGCAGGGCCTCTGCCATAGAGGATGAAATAGAGAAAAAGAAAAAAGAGAAATCGTTTCCGGCTCGTCTGTCTGTCGCTCATGGCAATTGCGTCAGCGGCAGCACGATGTCGATAGAGAAAGGCGGCGCCGCTACTGCTGATTTTCACTTTGTCAGGTCTGTTCTTTTCATCGCTCACCCCCCCCCCCCCCCCTTCCTACTTACTTTTAATGACAGCACTGACGATTGGATTTCCACAACTGCTGAGAGGATGATCGAAGACAGACAAATAAAACTAAAGAGAGAGAGAGAGAGAGAGAGAGAGAGAGAGAGAGAGAGAGAGAGAGAGAGAGAGAGAGAGAGAGAGAGAGAGAGAGAGCATATCCGGAGGCCTTTGAAAACATGGAGGTGTGTGATTGACTTATGACTTTTTACGGTGCGCAATTGCCCAGTGCGGGACAGAGCAGACGACTGTAAGAACTGGTTGCCGTCTGGTTCAAACCAGTTATAACTGACTGAGGTGGTGTTGGGGGTTGGGTGAGGGTTGGAGGGGGAGGGGGGAGGGGGAGGGGGGAGGGAGGCAACAGGGCTTAAAACATTCCGCCTTCTGTCTGACATGTTAAGGGCACCGGCTGATGATGCAATACGTGTGTGTGTGTGTGTGTGTGTGTGTGTGTGTGTGTGTGTGTGTGGTGTGTGTGTGTGTGGTGTGGTGGGTGAGTGTGGTGTGGTGGTGTGAGTGTGAGTGTGAGTGTGAGTGATGTGTGTGAGTATGAGTGATGTGTGTGTGTGTGAGAGTATGTGTGTGTGGTGCGGGCGAGCGAGCGAGCGAACGAGAGAGCCAGCGAGCGAGCAGATATATATATATATATATATTATATATAATATATATATATGTTGTGTGTGTATATCTCTCTCTCTATATTATATATTATATATTATATATATATAAGATGATAAAAGAGAGGAATGAGAAGAGAGAGAGAGAGAGAGAGAGAGAGAGAGAGAGAGGAGAGAGAGAGAGAGAGAGAGAGAGGAGAGAGAGAGACGAGAGACAGAAGAGCAGACAGAAGAAGACGAGAGAGAAGAAGAGAGAGGAGAGAGAAGAGAAGACGACGAGAGAGGGACGAGATGAGAGAGGAGAGAGGAGAGAGAGAGAGAGAGAGAGAGAGAGAGAGAGAGGAGAGAGAGAGAGAGAGAGAGAGAGAGAGATGTATGGAGAGTTCATTCCCTGGGTTCCACCAGACCTATAGTCGCAATGGGCCTGACTCTGTCTGTCCGTTTCTTCTTTCTCTCTCTCATTCCAGTCGCTGAACCAATTCAAGATGGGCGGCACGCTCTTTTTCATGACTTCGATCCAGACTGATCAACAATCTAAATGGTGAAGACTTTTGAAGGTTACAGACCCACTGATATAGAACAAGGTTCCTATCTCTTTTGTTTTGCTTTTTTTAGGGATCTTTTTGCTGACTAGTTTAGCCTGGAGAATAGATATCAAAGAAGGGCGGTTCAGATGTTTGCCTACCTGACAAATAGCTGTAAGGTTCTGGGTTCGATTCCCAGGTCTTGCCCTTTCTCTCCAGTTTGACGGGAAAATCAACTAAATGTCAAAGTCCTTCGGATGAGAATATGAAACAGTAGGACCCGTGTGCTCTAAGGCTTTAACATTTAAAAAGAACCAACGCCAGTTGGAAATCGGAAAGAGCTGGAACGGGCCGGCGGTACCCCTCTAATGTCCTAGCAAAAATGATAGGTTCAATTCCCAACTGTATCCCCAATGTCGGAATGTGGCTACATTAATGGTGGGGGAGCGGGAGGGGGGGGGGGTCACATTCACAGTTTCAACAATGGTAAACATGGGAGCTTTAGCCGAGGAACAAAAAAAGTAACATTTTCTATTGTAATGTCCTGAAGGTATAGGCTCAGACAGCTGTAATAACTATGAGAAATTTTTTTTTTTTTTTTACATTTACATTCCACACCACTTTAAGTCCCGGCAGATTTCTCTGCGTGAAATTCAGGCTGCTCTCCCCGGGGAGAGTGCGTCGCCACAAGTGCAGCGCCACTATTTATTTTTTCTTTTTGTTATCTGCGATTGTATTTGTTCTCCTATCAGAGTGGCTTTTTCTACAGAATTTTGTCAAGGACAACTCTCTTGTTCCCGTGGGTTCTTTTACATGCGCTATATAATGATGAGTAACACACGGGACTTCAGTTTGTCGTCTCATCCAAAAGACTAGCACCCAGACCACCACTCATGGTCTAATGGATGGGAGAAAAGTTTCGGGCCCAAACGGGATTCGAACCACCGCGCACTTCGACCCGGACTTTTCGCTTTCTAGACAGGCGCGTTACGTCTAGATCACCGATCTACCATTAAATTCTTGTGGTTTGGGGTAAGTTTTGAGCTGTCTTTAATTTCAGTAACTGCATAGTTTGTATCCAAGTGGCATGTCAGTAGGTCATTTTAATAGGACCACGAATACATTGTAACTTGATGCATCGCTGCTACCACGTTTTTTGTTGTTTTTTTCTATTTTGAGATGTGGCAATTTGTGCAGCGCAGTCACCGAATGTAAGCCACAAGGAGAAAAGAAGCTTTGAAAGTGAATGAATGAATATCATATATATACATTTTTCAGATGCTGTAGAAAAGCACTGAATGCTTTTTTAAAAAGAAAAAAATCAGTCCTTGCTGTTGTTAGAGACTGCAAAAATAAATTCAACCTATGATTCAAAGAAAAGAAAGCAATTTATATTCCACAAGACATAATAATGAGAGAGAGAGAGAGAGAGAGAGAGAGAGAGAGAGAGAGAGAGAGAGAGAGAGAGAGAGAGAGAGAGAGAGAGAGAGAGAGAGAGAGAGAGAGAGAGAGAATGCTAGCTAGCTTCAGTCAGTAGCTTATCCACTAATACCCACAGCCCCACTGCAGAGTTACACAAGACAGAAGGGTAATAAAGTCCACCAGGCCAGAACAAAAAAGACCCAACATCACATGTGCAGGTGGTGCAACACGCAAATCAAATCGAGCAAACCAAAAAAAAAATCAAACAAAAATAAAATGGCGATTGTTTGTTGAAAAGCTTTGCATCAGATCATTGGCAACTGTGACGTCTGCTGTGGCCCAGGTATAGACAGTGAACATGAACAGGGCAGGTATCAGGTGACTGCTCCGCCCAGTCCATACCAGCCCTTCACCTTGATCACGCAGGCACGGCCTAACCCCCACAACCCCACGCTAGAGATACAGGCTGCTCTCAACAGGTCACCACCATACAGACAGGCGTCTGACTGAGCACGTGATAAGGCGCTCATTTAGTTTTCAATGACTTCAGCGCCTGACTTAAGCTAATCTGCTTTTACTATCCTTTGTTATGAAAGATCGTTTTTCATAACACGCGTCAAGTTATGACTTACCGGTAGGAGTTTTTAGATGTCATCACACCCGATATTTTTTTTTCAGTGTTGCTGTATAGTCTACCCAATGCCGCACACAGTCTACTCAATGCCGCAAGAGTCTACCCAATGCCGCATACAGTCCTCATCCGCATAGTACCAACCAAACCAAATGCCACAGTCTATCAAATGCCACATACAGGCTATCAAATGCCACATACAGTCTATCAAATGCCACATACAGTCTATCAAATGCCACATACAGTCTACAAAGTTGCCATACAGTCTATCAAAGCACCAGCTATCCAAACGCAGTCTATCCAAACACACAGTCTACCAAAAGCCGCATACAGTCTCCCCAGCTCACCAAACGCAAATGCCACCATACAGTCTACCAAATGCCGCATACAGTCTCCCCAATGCCAACAAGCAAACCCAAATGCCACTTACAGTCTATACACTAAGTCTATCAAATGCCACATACAGTCTATCAAATGCCACTTACAGTCTATCAAATGCCACTACAGTCTATCAAATGCCACATACAGTCTATCAAATGCCACATACAGTCTACATAAGGCACACATACAGTGTACAAGAGACGCACATAGTGAGATATCAGAGACTGGCACATACAGTCTAACCATATAGGGGTCACACACAGAGACAGGTGTAAACATAGAGACAGGGCACATAGTGAGAGGTGTACATAGAGACAGGGGCACATAGAGACAGGGGCACATATTGCACTTAAGAGATTTCGGGTGTATTGATCTGGAACCATTTACACGCTGACATCTATTGGCTCTTTCATGTGCAGACTTGACCTTCTGTATGAGTATCTATATAAGAAATCGTCAGACATTTGGCAGGTCTGCAAAGGTCACTAAGAGTTCCACGGCAATGTTATAAATGTCTCCACAAAACAGCACCCTCTTACCTCAGTGAATGTCTCTACCCATACACTCCTCCTCGTTCCCTCCAATCTGCTGCAAATACCCAGCACTTACAAATACCCGGATTCAATCAATCCACTGTTGGCCGTTGCTCTTTCTCTATTTCTGGTCCAGTGATCTGGAACGATCCTCCCTCTCTCCCTTCTTAAAAAGCCTACTTATGACACATAGCCTGAAGATATATTTATTTCAAAGGTAAGATTTTCCCCTCCTGTTTCATCTTATAGCTGTCCCTGCTCTTAACAGCCAAAATATCCACCACCCTGCCAAAGTGTATAACCTGTGTGTTGTGTGGTGTGTGTGGTGGGGTGTGTGTGTGTGTGTGTGTGTGTGTGTGTGTGTGTGTGTGGTGTGTGTGTGTGGTGTGTGTGTGTGTGTATACATTTGACTTTATGAAAAATCTTAATTGCTTTTGGCTGCATACATGAGAATTGGTTGAAAGCAAGCACTTTGATTTGTTTTTACACGATGTAGCACTATATAAATTCCATTTATTATCATTCTTCTTCTTCTTTTTTATGTAGGAAGCAGAGAGGAGGTGTACACTGGTAAAATAGGAAGCAGGGAGGAGGTGAAGTGTAAACTGGTAATGTGAATGCAGGGAGGAGGTATACACTGGTGATGTAGGAGCAGGGAAGAGGTGTTGATATGTTGACATGTTGATGCATTGATGTATTGATGAGTTGATTTGTGTTTAGATTATGTTTATATGTTATATGTTGATGTATTGGTATGACATGTTGCTGATGTATTGACATATTGAGGTATTGATCTGTTGACGTGTTGAAATGTTGATACAGTGATGTGTCAATGTGTTGATGTTTTGATGTGTTGATGTACTGGTGTATACGTATTGATATATTGATATGTTGACTTGTTGCTATATTGATTTGTAAACGTGTTGATGCGTTGATTATGGTGGTGTGTTGATATGTTGATGGTTTGTAACAGAGTGGGGATGTTTCATCTCTCTTCCCTGCACAATACCTCAGGTGGGCACAGCTAGACAGTGACAATATGGCCTCTAAAAAGAGGCTGCATAAGTATTACATTTCACCCTGAAGGCGAAGTGTACCCAAGGACAGTTTTCAACCACCACCCAAGGAAACAGAGCATCGCACACTTCAAAGGGGTGTCCCAATTTAGAAACAGAGGCTGCAACGGGACCCTGTTCGCATGGGAGGTAATCTACTTACCATTCCATCATATGTTGATAATATATCACGTGTTAATGTATTGATATGTTGATGCGTTGCTAAGTTGATATATATTTATTTGTTGTGATGTGCTGATATGTTGCATTGATGTGTTGATGTCTTTATATGTTGATGGGTTGCTATGTTATTGTTTTGATGTGTTGATGTGTTGATCTGTTAATGTGTTGATATGTTGATGTGTTGATGTGTTGATTGTATTGATATATTGATGTGTTGATGTTTTGATTTGTTGATATCGAATGTTCTGATGTGTTAATATATTGACTTTTTGATGTGTTGACATGTCGCATTGATGTGTTAATATGTTGACCATTTGATGTGTTGATTTGTTGATGTGTTGATAAGTTAATGTGGTGATTAACTGATATGAGTTGATGCATATAGCTGGCTTCAAGACTTCAAGAATTTTAGTGCAAGAACCCCTCCACTCCCACCCCACCCTGGGATTACAACAATGAGGTTTAACAATACTACAAACTGCGGCTGTAGGCGTGTGAAAATACTCACAAACATAATCCACTCATTCATTACACCATGCAATCACATAATGCAAACCTATAATGTAGTGTATTACAAGCAGAAACCCGCACATCTCCTAACCCTATAGAAGCCCATAGCGCTAACATACAGCAGCACAGATGGCCCCGACAAAACAGTTATGTGTGACAGGGAAAAGTATGACACGGTATGGACAGGGAAATAGATACAGTGATCACGACACACGGCAAGAACGATCAGTGAAATAACGTTTGAATACAGGAGCAATCCATCTCTCTGTCTGTCTGTCTGTCTCTCTGTTTTTCTGTCTGTTTTTCTGTCTTCCCTGCCTGTCTGCTTGTCTGTTGTCTGTCTGTCTCTCTTTTACACACACAGACAAATACACACACATACAAATACACACACAGACAACACATACAACACACAGACACACTACAGACACACAGGCACACACAGCACGCACGCGCGCACCACATAACACATACAACACACACACTAATGCACACGCACACACACACTTTTCCTGATAGGTATATTTTATTTTTAAAGGTACCGTAATCATGTTGCACTTAAATATTTGTTATGAACATGATTTTATTCCTAGATGGATGGACTGATGAAAAAAGGCAACTCAAGTTTTATTCAGTGTACCTGAAATCTGGAAATAAAAAATTGACTTTGTCTTTGACTTTGACTTTGACTTTGACTTTGACTTTCACACACACACACACACACACACACAACACACACACAACACACACACACACACACACACACACACCTAAATCACTCACAACTGACACGACATGACACTTCTCTCTCTCTCTCTTGATCTCTGACTGACTGACTGACTGACTGATTCTCTACTCACTCACTCACTCACACTCCACTCACTCTCTGTCTCTCTCTGTCTCTGTCTTTCTGTCTATCTCTCTCTATCTCTCTCTCTCCTCCCCCCCCCTCTCTCTCTCTCTCTCACCTATCCACTCTCCTATTTTAGAATCGTCTGGTATCACAAAGTGGAAAGGTGTTAAACTGAAGACTTACACTCACACACGCTAACACTAACACACACACCCAGTAACACACTAACACATTAACACACTAACACACACATAACACACACTCACACTGACACACACACTACACTGACACACACACACACACACTACACACACACACACTGATACACACACACAGAGAAAAAGACACACATACACACACAGATACATACAGACACCCACTAACACCCACCCACTAACACACTAACACACAGAGACAGACACACAGAGACACAGACACAGAAACAGACACACAGACACAGACACAGACAGATACACCCACACTCACACCCACACCCACACACCTTCAGATCAGATGACCCGGTCAGTCGCCACACCTTATCAGGGGCAGAGGTGACAGAGGTCAGTGACCTCAGTGACACAATTTGCCTGACCTGGTCATTGCTCTAAGGTGTGTGTTGTTGTTGTCTTCGAATCCATGTCTGTTCACTTGTGGTATTAGACGAGTGAAAAAAAGAAAGAGCAGAGGTGGATGAGTGGGTGGGTGCGTGATATTAAAAAAAAACAGTGCCTTGGAGAAAACAACGAATAAACCCATGTAACAAAGAAACTCGGCGATACAATAAGAGTAATAAAAGATATAAACAAATCATTAAAGCCAATGTAACTATATAGCAGATATAGAATTATGCCAAACATCTTTCACAATATCAAAAGCCGATTTTAGATTATTGCATATGCTGGTGAGGGAAATTTCGCCACACAGACAGTTACCATTTTTACTGAATTTGGTTATAAATGCGTTCAGTTTTATCCTATAATTTAGCGATTAATGCAAAGATATTGGGCAAAACCTGCAAAGAGGGGTGACAGCATGGATTTTTTTTTGCGCACACATACTTTGGACCACCCTCTACAGTCCTGGCATGGGAAACAGCATATTGGTCATCTGTTTCCTGTTCAATTTGATGCTTATGATATATGACCCACTTAGTACAGACCTTGACGAATGTAACCACCCCTAACCTACCCCCTCCCTCCCCTATTCTATCCCGTCCTCTTTTCCCTTAACTGACTCTCATCCTCCCTCGAACCTTCCTCCCACCCCCAGCTTATCCCCTCCCTCTTCCCTAACCTACCCCCTCCCTCTCCTCATCTCTTCACCTCCTCCCTCCCCTAACCTTCCACTCCTCTGTCCTAACCTATCCCTTCCCTCCCCTTACTTCTCCCTCCCCCCTGGCCTAACCTACACCCCTCCCTACTCTCCCCTTCTTCTACCCTGAATTACTCCTTTACCCTTCATCCTCACCTGCCCTGTAGTCCTCTGAAGATTTTGCGACCAGCTTCCTCCCATCCCCATGGTCCTCCGCCCTCCATAGCAGATGGCTCCACCCAAAGTCCGTCTAATCTCTGATGTTGTCTTCCCTTTGTTTCCTCTGTCTGCCTCTTCATCTCCCTCCTTTTACTGTTCCCTGTAAGACGGTCTTGGCCAGTCCAGATGTTCCTGTGACATGCCTGTACCACTTTAACTTGCCTTTTTTCACTGAAGCCAGGAGCTCTTCATATGGCCCAATGGCATTTTTAAAATTCTGGTTTTCACTTCTTCATTGGTCATGTGACCTTTGTATGAAATACCAAGGAGTTTGCAAAAGCATCTCATCTCCATTGCCTGTATCTTTCTTTCAATGTCTACTGTTATGGTCCATGTTTCATACGCGTACAAAAATATGGACATGGTCAGGTAATGCATCAGTTTGATCTTGAAGCTGATAGCGTTGTTCTTCTCATTCCAGAGGACTTTCAGTAGGTCATTGCATGCAGCTGTGGTCTGGGCTATCCTGAAGAGAAATTCAGGTTTTGGTCCTTCATCTGGTACTATAGTTACCAGATATTTGAAGCTATGGACGATCCCGATTTTCTTACTATCATTATGTCATTGCTGAAGCCATTGGCACTATTTGTGATCAGCTGGGTTTTCCTGTGGAGTTAACATGAGTACAACTCCACTCCCCTTAAAAGTCCTTCAGATGAGACTATTATGTAGCATAATGATCAATGAGAATGAGGATGATGTAATGCTGCTGCTGCGGAAGTGCATGTGCTTTGAAACTACATGACAGGATTGTACTCAACACTTACTATCATGTTGTTCAGACACCTGCAGTGTTGGTCAGGTAATTTGAGCAACACTCTTAAACTCTCATCTGTAAAGTGGACTGAATGAAAAAAAGAACATAATATGTGCTTAATCCTTTAACCTTGATGTAAAAAAAAAAGAAAAGAAATAAATACCCTTATTTTACTACCCCCACATTCCCCTTACCATACTCCTCCCCCTAAACCTCCTCCCCCTTCCCTACACCCTACCCTACATCTACCCCCCACCATACTCCTCCCCCTAAACCTCCTCCCCCCTCCCTTCCTTACACCCAACTCCCACCGTACTCCCTCCCCTAAACCTTCCCCTTCCCTACACCTACCCTCACCATACTCCCTCCCCCTAAACCTCCTCCCCCCTCCCCCTCCCTCTCCCTTCCCTGCACCTACCCCCCCACATGCTCCTCCTCCTAAACCTCCCCTTCCCTACACCTACCCCCACCATACTCCTCCCCCTAAACCTCCCCTTCCCTACACCTACCCCCACCCTACGCCCTCCCCCTAAACCTCCCCTTCCCTAAACTTTCTCCCCCTTCCCTACACCCACTCCCCATCATACTCCTCCACCTAAACCTCTTTTTCCTCCTTCTCTACACCTACTCCCCCCCTTTATACTCCCCCCCTTAAACCTCTTTCACATTCCACACTCCCCCTTAAATCTCCTCCTCCATACCTACCCACACCATAAGGAGGACCTCTTCCTTCCCTTCACATACTCCCCCGCCATACTCCTTCCCCTTAAACCTCCTCCTTCCCTAACCCCACCATCCTCCCAATAAACCTCCCCCTTCTCTACACCACCCCCACCATCCTCCCTCTAACGCCCTTAGACCTACCTACCTCCCTCATACTCCCCCCTAAGTTTCCTCCACCCTCCATGCACCTTTTTTTTTTTTTTTTTTTTAAAGGTATAATTTTGACAACCACTAGGAAGACAGTAAAACTCCCACTGAAATTCGAACCCATGACATCAAGGACATACAGACCACAAAGTCCGTTGTCTTATCCAACAGGCCACAGCACCTGTCTCTGTTCTAAGTGGAACTAGGAAATATATATCTGAATTTAGATTGAGAAGCATTTAGGATATAGACAACCCATATTATGCTATATTGTGTTCTATTCTACCATAATGATCCAAAACTATTGTTTTTCTTATTTTTATTCTTTTTTATCATTTCATTTTATTTTTGGTTGTGTTTCAGGCAGTATCCATACTTTCATAGATTTCCGTAACTAAACCGGAAAATCCAAAATCAATGAATCCTGCTTCAAACATTTTTATGAGTAGTCGTCAGTTGTTCAGCTGATTGGGCAAACTGTAAATATTGTCTAAGTTCTTTCATTCCTGTTCCTGATGTATGTATATATTTTGGTCATTGGCATTATGGAACAGTGTGTGTGTGTGTGCGCACGCACGCGCTGCTCGAGCGTGCGTGGGGCGTGCGTGCGTGCGTGTGTGTGTGTGCGTGCGTGCGTGCGTGCGCGTGTGTGTGTGTGGCGTGCGTGCGTGCGTGCGGTGTGTGTGTGTGTGTGTGTGTGTGTGTGTGTGTGTGTGTGGGAGAGAGAGAGAGAGAGAGAGAGAGAGAGAGAGAGAGAGAGAGAGAGAGAGAGAGAGAGAGAGAGAGAGTAAATGTATGAATGATTGAATTAATAACTTGATTAATTAATTAATAATCATCTTTAATATACAAGATGCAGATTCCAGGCTAAACCAAGCCTTACATACCCTCTTTGTAAGCACACCTACATAAAAAGAAATCATAGAAAATAGTGGGTGATCGCTGTCTGTTGAATTATTCGTAAAATAATGACATGTTAAGGTGAAAATTACAGTTTCATCTTTATCCATCGTAACTTCTTGTTGCCTATGATGGTTTTAAAAAGAAAGGCACAGTAACTGCATTTGACTGTGCCAGTTTCAATATTCTGTGTGTGCCTTTTGTACTCTCTCTCTCTCTCTCTCTCTCTCTCTCCTCTCTCTCTCTCTCTCTCTCTCTCTCTCTCTTCCTCTCTCTCCTCTCTCTCTTGTCCTCTCTCTCTCTCTCTCTCTCTCTTCTCTCTCCCCCCAATCTTATTCCCCTCAACTATCCCCCTCCTCACTCATAAACCCCTCTCCAACCTATTGTCCTCCTCCCTCTCCCATAACATCCTCCTTCTCTTACAGCAAACAGTTACACAGACAGGCGTAAACTAAATAAATGAAAATAATATACAAATAAGATAAAATAAAGGCTCTGCCTTTGTGGTGGCACGCTCATTTGATTTCATTTCATTTCATGTGGTGCATAGCCCCACTGACCACGAAGGCATTTTCTTCTTCGTTTAACGCTCAGACAGCAACTATTCTCTATCATATGAGCGAAAATGCATTGCAGTGCCATTAAGCATGTGAGGAGTCAGGCCCAGTGCATGCACAATCTTTGGTGTGGGAGGGATTTGTTATCTTTTAAGTCTTTCTAGAAAAAAGAAATGGCTCAAGAAAGCAACAATTAGACAAGAGGAGGTGACTCGAAGAAAAAGAACAACAAAAACAAAGAGAGAGACACAAAAGAGCAGAGGGAATTCCAAGCACACAATAAAAAGAAGGAGGAGGTAGGAGACAGGGAAAGGAGGAGGGGGAGGGGGGTTGAATCTGGTGGATAGGGGCAGCATAACAGGTCCTGACACTAGGTAAACCCAAATGGACCCAAATTGCCCAATTCCAGACGTGTTGCAAAGCTTCAGTGTTTACCATGTCTCCCATGGGCACATATTCATTGTTTCCCACGCTAATATTGTTCAATATGATAGTAAGTATGTATGCAAACTGGATTGCTGTCACTCTTCATGTCAGAATTTAATCCTTGGCGGCTGTACTACTATAAGAATAAAGGATTAAAATTAATCGTCTTTCAGTGAAAACATTCGCACAAGTCTTTGAATGGTTAACAACTCTTGATTTGTTAGTAGTAATTGCAGATCTCTTAAACAAATCTCTTGTTTAGTTGATAGTTTCCTTTTCCACTGATTTCTGTTGACTAGGTGGAAGCCGACTTGTAAGGTTAAAGCGTGCTTTATAGTCTCATCGAAAAGACTGACACCCAGACCACCATTCAAGGTCTAGTGGGTGGGGAAAAAAAACTTCAGGAATATACGGGGTTCAGACCCACACTTCTCACTTTCTTGGCATGTGCGTTACCTCTGGCCTGTGCACGGCCTTTTTCTCTTTCTTCTTTTTGTGGAGTTGAATGGGCGAATGAATGAA
>CM060318.1:12620384-12657884 GCA_030674155.1 Stramonita haemastoma
GGAGATAACTTGTATCATTTGTGTTTATTTTTATTCTTAAAACGGAAAGAGTGGTATGTGTGATATTTACAGATTGAGAGGGTAGTTGTGTGTGGCTGGATTCTATCATTCATGTTTGAGTGAAAGGTGTATGATCGCGATATCGCGATTTGTTTCTTCAAGATATAGCGCTATACAAATTCCATGATTATTATATTATATTATTATTATTTATTAATATTATTTATATTATTATTATTATATTATTATTATATCAATATTAGAAAGACTGATTTTGACTTTGTTTTGTGTTGTCTGAATTTCGGTGTGACAGGTGGGAAGGGCGCCGGGGGTGGGTGGGGGGAGGGGGGTGGTGTGGTGGTGGTGGTGGTGTATATTTCAATCTAGAGTGGTAACTGTGGGGAGGATGGGGTGACAGTACGTTGACAGGAATCTGTTGTAAAATCTCTCTCTTATGCCTGCCGTCCCCCCCCCCTCTCATTCATGTTGGATCCAACAAGGTGTAATTATCATGAATGATGTGTGTGTGTGTGTGTTATTGTGTGCGTGCGTGCGCCTTTAGTGTGTGTGTGTGCATCCGTGCGTGTGTGTTGCGGGAGTATGTGTGTGTGTGTGGTGTGTGTGTGTGTGTGTGTGTGTGCACGCGCGCGTGCGCGCGTGTGTGTGTGTAACCAAGCAGGCAGATGGTACGTCAGAGGTAGACAGTGCAGCGAGTAGTGAAGGAGATACAACTAATGATGATGAGCCATGAAGGCAGGCAGGCAGGCAGACGGCAGGCAGGCAGGCAGACAGACAGGCAAGCAGGCAGGCAGCAGGCAGACAGACAGCAGACAGGCAGGCAGGCAGGCAGGCAGGCAGGCAGGCAGACAGACAGAGCAGCAGGCAGACAGACAGACAGACAGACAGGCAGGAGGCAGACAGACAGACAGGCAGGCAGGTAGACAGACAGGCAGCAGGCAGACAGACAGACAGACAGACAGACAAGATGACTTCTGCTGCTGCTGTTGTTGTCAATACCACTGTCACTGTTTCAGTGTCTACAAAGGTCCATGGAATACAACACCGCATTGTTTCATCTGTTCACCCTACTCTTTCACTTTCTCTTTCTCTCCCTGTCTTTGTACCACCCCACTTTTCTGCAGTATATATATATATATATATATTATATATTATATATATATATATATTATATATATATATATAATGTTGTGTGTGTGTGTGTGTGTGTGTGTGTGTGTGTGTGTGTGCGTGCGTGTGTGTGTGTGTGCTGCGTGCGCGCGTGCGTGTGTGTGCTGTGTGTGTGTGTGTGTGTGTGTGTGTGTGTGTGTGTGTGTGTGTTGAAGACAGCACAGTGAGGCAGCCCACTTGTGGCACAAAGAAGTCAGTGGGTCAGCCGCCAGACAATGGCTCTTGTGGAGATTAGGAGCAGAAACAGGAGAGCATAGAGTGATCGATCCCTTCAGTCCTTTGCCTCTCTGAGTGCATCCCATTTCTGAGTGCATCCCATTTCTCTACCAAGACCCATAACATCAGCTTTATCATCACCAGTAACAACAACAACAATAACAACCACAACTTTTCCCCCATCCACTAAGACCATGTGTGGTGCTCTAGTTACTAGTCTTCCGGATAAAAAATTGATAAACTGAGGTCCCGTTTGCAACATACATTTAGTGCAGGTAAAAGAACCCACAGCAAGAAAAGATTTGTTCCTGGTAAAATCTGTTGAAAAAAGCCACCCTGTTAAGGAAACAAATACAGAAGCAGACAGGAAAAGAGCAAAAATGGGTGGTGCTGCTCTGTAGCGACGTGCTCTCCCCAGGGAGGGTTGCCCTAATTTCACGATGAAAAATCTGCCGTGACCTACAGTTGGTATACAATGTAAATACAAAATCAATACAAAATCTCATCGATCTCCTGTCAGCATCAGCGAATAAGATGGTAGCCGCTGCCCCCCAATAACGCTGACATGCTCCTCTTTCTTCATTTGCGTCTGTCTTTGCTGGCCCTGCTCACTTCATGGATTCTCATTCCACAGAACTCAGTGATGTTGCCAATAAGAGAAGCTAGATGTCTGCCTTTTTTCCTTTCCCTCAGTCTTGCCTTGAAGGACTGTTCGGAGGTTCGTCTCTTGGTTTTTGGTAGTGCATGGCCTACATATCTACATTTCCTTTCATTGTTTTAAGTTAGGGATGCTCTTGTTGTTCCCAGTTCCCGCAGGATACTTTCATTTGTTCTTCTATCTGTCCAGCAGACCCTGAGCAGTCCTCTGTAATACCACATCTCAGTTCCTCCATTCATTCAGGACTCACAGCTGTTACAAGGGTAGACAATCATTGGGCGTTGAATTGTGCTCATTGGGTAGAGTTGGTGCCCCTGATCTCTAAATTAGACTAGGCAAGGCAAATTCTTTTATTCGAGGATAATGAATAAGCACTCGTGTGCTCTTTTACATCCAGTCCCCGCCCTTTTCAGGTATAACATCAAGACAAAAAAAAAAGCCTCTAACTAAACAACAACAATAATAATGATCCAAACACCAAGAGCAAGAAACCATACCAAGTATCAAACAACATGCAAGAAATGAGACAGAGATACAATAATAAGGTAATGATATAAAAAGGTACTCATTCAGAAACGAAAATAAGGAGTAAGAGTCAATGATGATTTTGGTTTGAAAAAAACAGAGCAAACATGAGAATATAATGAGGTAAATGACTGAAAACATCAATCCACCACCATCTATCAATAAAATAAGTCATACAAAACATAAGATTTTGATAAAAGGGGAGAAAAAAACAACACCACACTAGGCCTATTGTATTTAGTGCAAGCCTGCATTCAGCATTCTTCTGAGGTGAATGCCTGAGTCCTGACCTTACCTACTTACCTTACCTACCTTACTACTACTACCTTCAACATTTACAGAACGGTTCAATGTCCTCGTCAGTGTGGTGGTGTTGGTGCATTATCCTGTCATAATGTTGGGAACGTGATGTTTGGTGTTTGCTTCGAGGAGGAGAGGATAGATCGCCGATTGTGTTCAAGCTTTTCATTGCTGCAGCTTGCTCTCTGTCCAACACAATAGCCACACTGTTCTGGCCACCCTTTTTCCACTCTGCTGTAGACAAGTGTGTGGCTCCTGTCTAATTCTTTTTACAAACAGGTGTAGTTTTCCTGACTCTTGCATAGTTTGGATATTCCATGTACCATTTCTCATGGTGTTCTTTCTTTTCGCTTTTTGGTCTTTTTCTTTAGAGAAGTCTGGACATGGTTGGTTCTGGCAACGACAGGGGGGAGTGACACACCGCCATCCCAGTTGCCTTTTACCACTGTGGATCCTCCCTCCCTCCCTCCCCAGAAGCACCACAGTCCTGCCCCTACTTCCAAATAAACCAGAACTATCATGTTTTTCTTTCTTCTTGTGTCATTTGGCTGCGGTTCCTGGCTTTTTTAGGGGGCAGTGTACTTACTGTATGGGTATCCTGACCACTGTATCAAGTCGACCTCATCTGCTCACGACCTTCCAGATCAAGAGCCGAGTATAGACAGATGGTCTGTCTTTGCCTCTGGTCTCAATCATCGCCTGCTTATCGGGATTTTGTTGTTGAATCATCTTTGTCTGGCCCCTCCCCCAACCACCTGTCAGTCTTGGTTGGCCTGCCGGAGACTGGAGTCCCAGCTGGCATAGTGCACAGGCTAGCTCCACCTCCATGCCAAGATAGATGCAAATGGGGGATGACTGTTAGTCACTTATCTAGGTAATTAGTCAGGTTGTATCTGGTATTTACGACAAAGACTTTCCTCGAAGTACCAAACTAATGGAATATATTTTGAAAATGCTCAAAATGTTAGATATTTAGGCTCTGTAGAACATATCAGCAGCACATGTCTACAAGTTGTCAAGGCAAGAATCGGCTTGGCCAAGCAAAACATGATTCAGATAAACAACATTTGAAAAGACAGAATTGGAATACCTAAAGATTTTAACTGTAAAATTGTCAACACTCTTCTCTGGCTTATCCTGCTGTTTGGATCAAAAGCCTGGACACTACGGAAATCGGAAAGAGACAAACGAAGTCAAAATGTGGTTCCACAGGTGACTTCCAGAGTCCAATGGTCAGACAGAAGAACAAACCAGAGCCCTCTTGATAGACTCTCAGTACAAAGACACATACCAGCAGAAATCGGTAAGCGCAGACTGAAACATGTTGGTCATGCATCAAAAGAACATAAACAAATCTGATGACGACAGTTCTTCAATGCAAAGTTGAGGTCAGAATGAAAAGAGGCAGACCACCAATATCCTACATTATCAAAATTTTTGGATGTTACCAACCCACAGACTTCTTTTAAAGGACATTAAATTTTACAGACTACAAGATATATTCCAGCCCTCAAACTTATTTCATCCTTCTTATCTAAACAACAGCAAAACGTATACATTATAACATTACCTCAAGCTTCATATTCAATAGTTTTGGTGTTCCAAAAGGATCTGTCCTTGGTATCTTACTATTTAAAAAAAATCGATTTAGCATTGAATACAAACATACTTTGTGAGCTATTTGCAGATGATACAACCAGTGATACTAATCACAAGACCCTCTCCAGGTGCATAAGAGCTTGCAAGAAAATATAAATATCCTTGTCGAAGGGATACAAGTGAACTATATGGCTTTTCACCCTGGAAAAAAAGAACATTTTATACATTTGTCGAAGAAACAGAACCGTCAAAATCTTAACATAAATATACCCCCCCTCCCCCTGAACATGAACAGTTCTGAAATTGAAGAAGTTTCTTGACACAACATTTTGAGAGTAACTATTGATGATATTCTATAGTGGCTATCGATAATATTCTACAATGACTATGATAATGTTCTACTGTAACTATCGATAATGCCTTACTGTAACTATCGATAATGTTTTACTGTAACTATCGATAATGTGCTATTTTAAGGTAAAGGTAAATGTGTGTCATAACCTTTGTGGTCGCAGGAGAGCGAGGTGCCTGAGGCCTCACGTCACCAGAAACCAGCACATTGAGGGCGGTGCCCATCTCCTCTCCCTTGCTGCTTTACCTTCCCTGACCCTAAAGAGGGCAGGTACCCATTTTCAGCTGGGTGAACTGTGGGACTGTGCTGAAGCCACGGCGCGCAAACGGTGACCCATCCAATTTGTAACCACCTTCGATGTTGCTTAACCTTAGCTTGGGGAAAGCGAGTGCTCTGACCACTGAGATATTCCGTCCCCATGTTCTATTGTAACTATCGATAATGTTCTATCGTATATCGATAATATTCTATCATAACTATTGATAATATTCTATCGTAACTATCGATAATTTTCTATCGTAACTATCGATAATATTCTATCGTAACCATTGATAATACTCTATTGTAACTATCAATAATCTTCTATCTTGGTGCGTTAACATAGATGACACAATTAAGACAGTTGCCTCCAAAACCTATCAGTTAAAATAAGGTCAAGCATTTTCTGTACTTCCTGGTGACCCAGACAGACGGTTATTACCGGAACTCAGCAGATTCCTCCGACACCTTAGTCCTGACCGACATAATTACATAGTGAGTCAGCTGTTTGAACGAAACAGATAATTGTCAGAAAATTATAACTGACAATGGCCTGGGCAAAGTCTGGCCCCACAGATCACTGTCAAGTGGCCTGGCCAAAGTGCAACAGTATGGAGTGCACGCTCTCTCTGTGTGTTAATTATTGGGTTTTCCTTTTTACTGTGTGAGTGTATGGGTATTTGTCTTATTTCAATGTCATAATGTATCCCTAAGGGCAGGGGCTGGATGTAAAAAAGCACATGGATGCTTATTTATTATCATCGGAATATAAGAATATTAAATAATCTCTCTCTCTCTCTCTCTCTCTCTCTCTCTCTCTCTCTCTCTCTCTCTCTCTCTCTCTCTCCTCTCTCTGCCCCCACCTCTCTCTCTCTTGTCCCCTCTCTATCTCTCCACCCTCTGTCTCTCCTTCACAGGCCTGTTTGTGCCGTCTCCATCATGTGTGAGTTAGCGCCGTGTGCATGTGACACTCTGGGACTCCTAAAAGGGCTGTGACCTTCGGAGCGTCGTGTGACGTGCTCTAGCAGCGGTATGATTCAGGTTCAGATTCAGGATATTTATTGCCATGCAAGTTATGAGGATTCATTTGACACAACAAAACAAACATCAGTTATAATCACCCATTGACTGTAGGCCTATTCTAAAAGCATGTTACATTTTACTTTTTCCCCTCTTTTCATAAAACTTTCATACACCTATCTAATGATGTCTTTTATTTTCATTTTCATACCACTTTAAGTCACAGCAGATCTCTTGGCGTGAAATTCAGGCTGCTCTCCCCGGGGAGAGCTCGTCACCACAAGAGCAGCGCCATCCATTTTTCATACATTTTCTTTTCCTGTCTGCAATTGTATTTGTTTCCTTATCAGAGTGGCTTTTTCAACAGAATTTTGCCAGGGACAACCCTCTTGTTGCTGTGGTTTTTTTTTTTTTTACTTGTGCTGAATAATTTTGTGTAACACACAGGACCTCAGTTCCTCGTCTCATCCGAAAGACTAGCTCACAGACCACTACCCATGTCTCATGGATGGGGGAGAAATTTTTGGCCCAAACGGGGATCAAACCACCGCACACATCCGACCCGGACTTTTCTAGGCAGATGAGTTACCTCTGAACCACTGACCTGCTTGATAGACATCAATTGTAATTATGTCGGTTAATGTACAGTTTTTAGTTCTTTGTCTCTGGTTTCAATTTTTGATAACGAATTGTTTCTGAGTTCATGATATTAGACACACACATCTAGTAATAAGTTCATCTTCTATTTTGTTACAGTACTTACACTTTTTGTCCTCTCTGGACATATTTTAGAGCCCCCTTTCTCTATTATTATTAAGTCGTGACAGCTTATGCAAAATTGACAAAAAGTCTTATGAATTTTGTTTTCGTAGTTTATTAAAGAGGGTTCCAGTCTGTATTCTTTTGTAGCAAAATCATAAAACTATAGTTCTGCAAACTCTTTTTTTTTCTAGCAGATTCAAAATGTTTTATAACGGCCTCAAGCGTTCTTTGCACAACATTACTCAGCAGATGAACATCAAAAGTACTTTTGATTTTTCCACACATGCTTGAATCCAATTGTATCAAGAATATTTTTTTTATACTTTGTTGACCCATTTATCACATGTATTAATCTAATACAAATAATTCTATGCTATTCTAATTATTATAAGAGTTTGGATTTGCTTCTATCAAACGAATCCCAAACGATGATGATCATCATGTGTGGGGCAGACATCACCGGCCTTTGGTCCGTCAGGGCCTTGACCCCTCTTGTCCACTTTACATAACTGACAGTTTCCGGGTCAGGTGACGCCGCTTCGTCGCTGTGAGTCAGGGCGAAAATTGGGCTTTGAGATACAGAAGTACTATACAGAGAGACACAGAGATACAGAGAGACACAGAGATACAGAGAGAGGCAGATAGCCCCGGGCTTCCCACTCGATAAGTGTATCACTGGGTCATTGGCCTCTCCCTCACCCTGAACTTTGACCAGGCTTCTCTGTGGTAGGGGCTTGTATCTCTCGCTGATGCTCTAACAGTCAGTCACCTACCCTGGCCCTGGCCTGACCACGCCACACACCCTATCAACCAGTGCTAGGCAAGACAACAGGGTGCAGGTGACAGCACTGATTGACGTCACAGCCTGCCCCCTTCTTGCTGGTGCAGCATATCACGCAGCTCGTTATCAGCACTTCTGCTTTGTCAAACGCTCAGACAGCGACTAGAGCAGTCGTCATATCAGCGAAAATGCCTCGCACTGCCCTTAATGACAGAGATCTCCACTCTGCTGTCATGACATCACAGATGGCACAGTTGATGTTACTCAGTGTCCACAACATGGACTGCCATGGTTTATCTATTTATTTATTTAATTTATTATTTTATATCGAGGATAACAGAATAAGCAATCATGTGCTTTTTTTCATCCGGTCCCCGTGTGTGTATGCAGTTTTGTAAATATTGTCATCTGTTCCTACCGGCACACGATGGCCTACTCTTACAAAAAGCGGAACAGGATTTGACGTGTGCGCAAGATGTTCTGCGTGCGTTCGCACACGGGGCCTCGGTTTAAAGTCTCATCCGAAGGACTCACAACGTTAGCGCACACACACGACATACGGATACATCTAAGATGTTTTCATGTCACTTAAATGTGGATCGGTGGTCTGGAGATAAAACACCTGCCTAAACAGCGAGAAGCGCGGGTTCGATTCCCGTTTGTGTGCTAACTTCCCCCATCCAATAGAAATTGAGTCGTGCTCTGGCTGCAAACCTTTAAAATGAGGTAATAAACCGAGGTCCCGTGTGCAGAATGCATTCAGCGCATATATAAAATAACCCACGGCGACAAGGGCATTGCTTTCACAACTCTGTAGAAAAAAGCTGCTTTGAAAGAAACAGAACCACGCCAGCACAGAGGCAAAAGTGATGGCGCTGCTCTTGTAGCAACACGTTCTCCCAGGAGAGGGCAGCCCAGCTTTCAGAATGAGGAATGCGCCATGGCTGAAAGTAGAATAAAACACAAACGTATTACAAAAGAATATTATGGGGTCACCTTATATAGATAAAACTTGCACTACAGATTGATCTTTGTTAAAAAAAAACACCGGGTTTTGTTACACGGTGTATTGCAAAGGTTTACAGGCCATATATATACATATCGATAAAAGAATGTAAATAGGTACAAGTGTTTCAGAAGAAAGATGTATTGTCATGTATTAAGAACAATCAAATCCATATGCTAAGGAGGGTTGTTGATAGTCACTGCACTGACAGGACCTTTGTAGGAAGATACCCAATCTCATCAACTGCGTCATCTTTATCAATTACAGGAATAATGCTGATAATAACAACGTTTAATGACCCTGCAAGGGAGATTGAGAGGGAAGGTGTCTGTGTAACAGAGATAACTATAGTATACATTGGACCTAGAGGGATAGGGGGGTGGGGGTTGGAGGCATGAAACCACAATCTGACGGCTGACTCTCCCGCGGGGGTACCGGAGGAAGAGGGGGGAGGGAGGCGGCTGTCAGTATAAAGAGTATCCCCACTTCTAGAAATTCTGTGCTAGGAATTCCCCTTTTCAATATATTTTTTGTTTCTACCTTGTTCCTTTGCTCCGCGTCACCTCCTTGGCTATTTTCTGCTTTCTTGGTCCACGCTCCTGCATGTTTTGCAGAAAGACTTCAGATATACCAGTTCTCTCCCACGCAGGAGTCGCACGCGCTGGGCTTGACCTGTCAGGCGCTTAATAGGGCATTATGTGTGTGACAGGAATAACAGCAGTAACAACAACAAGAACAGACTGCGGTACATGTGTTTACAGGCCATTGGATGTGTGACAGACCCAACAACAACACCAACTTCAACAACAACAATAACAACAGCAACAACAGACTGTGGCACATATATTGATGGGCCATTATATGTGTAGCGGACACAATAACAACAGCGTCAGCAATAACGACAATAACAACAAGAACTACAGAATGTGGTACATCTGTTTAAATGCCATTACATGTGTAACAGACGTAGACTCAAAGGCATCACAGACCGTGTTCTTTTCGTTCTTTTGGGATTCGCGAATGAGAGACACACAACAGAGGACTGTGTAAATGACAGACAAAAGAGGACTGTTTAAACGACAGAAACACAACATGTGTTATGTAAATGACAGACACACAACAGTGCACTATGTAAATGAGAGACACAACTGTGCACTGTGTAATGACAGACACACAACATGACAGACACACAACAGTGCACTGTGTAAATGACAGACACACAACATGACAGACACACAACAGTGCACTGTGTAAATGACAGACACACAACATGACAGACACACAACAGTGCACTGTGTAAATGACAGACACACAACAGTGTGTTATGTAAATGACAGACACACAACAGTGTGTTATGTAAATGACAGACACACAACAGTGTGTTATGTAAATGACAGACACACAACAGTGCACTATGTAAATGACAGACACACAACATGACAGACACACAACATGATAGACACACAACAGTGTGTTACATAAATGACACAACAGTGTGTTATGTAAATGACAGACACACAACAGTGTGTTATGTAAATGACAGACACACAACATGTGTTATGTAAATGACAGACACACAACAGTGTGTTATGTAAATGACAGACACACAACAGTGTGTTATGTAAATGACAGACACACAACAGTGTGTTACATAAATGACACAACAGTGTGTTATGTAAATGACAGACACACAACAGTGTGTTATGTAAATGACAGACGCACAACAGTGTGTTATGTAAATGACAGACACGCAACAGTGCACTGTGTAAATGACAGACACACAACAGTGTGTTACATAAATGACACAACAGTGTGTTATGTAAATGACAGACGCACAACAGTGTGTTATGTAAATGACAGACGCACAACAGAGGACTGTGTAAATGACAGACACACAACAGTGCACTGTGTGAATGACAAACACACAACTGAGGACCGTGTAAATGACAGACACACAACAGAGAACTGTGTAAATGACAGACACACAACATGACAGACACATGACAGAGGACTGTGTAAATGACAGACACACAACATGACAGACACACAACAGAGGACTGTGTGAATGACAGACACACAACAGTGCACTATGTAAATGACAGACGCACAACACTGCACTATGTAAATGACAGGCACACAACAGTATGTTATGTAAACGACAGACACGCCCCAGTGCATTATTGTGCCAATCTCCCGTGTTGTTTTCAGGGCAAAGTCCACAGCTAGCTTCAGTGTTGACGCCCTACCCCCCTCACCCCACTTCTTCCTTCCCTCCCTCACCTCCCTCCTTCCTTCAATTTCTTTTTTCTCATCACACACTCCCCTCCCACCACCACCACCCCCCACCCCCACCTTCCCATTCCCCGTTTTCCTAAGGCCGGCTTAGCCCAGTAAGGCAGGCAGTGTATTATTAGCATACAGGGCTTAGCAGCGCGCGCATGTCAGGCAGATGTCAGGTAGATGTCAGGCAGGCAGATGCCAGTTAGATATCAGTCAGGTGGATGTCAGCGAGGCAGATGTCAGCGAGGCAGATGTCAGTCAGATGTCAGTCAGGTAGATGGCAGTCCTGATGGCCCCGGTAGAAATGTGTGGAGAACAAAGCCAAACGCGGCTGGCCTTGACTTGACACTAGAAACGCATTATACCAGGATTATTTCTAAAAAAACGAATAAGAATACAATCTGAAAGCAGTCAAGGTGAACGTGTTTGGATAGGTTTCACACGTTTCACCTGGTAAACCCTTTCTTTTTGTGCATGCCTGGTGTCCCTAACACATTACCTTGTATTTGCCAAGAGTAGACACATTATTGCCATGAGTTGACATATTATTGCCATGAGTTGACATATTACCTTGTATTGCCATGAGTTGACATATTACCTTGTATTGCCATGAGTTGACATATTACCTTGTATTGCCATGCGTTGACACATTACCTCGTATTGCCATGAGTTGACACATTACCTCGTATTGCCATGCGTCGACACATTACCTTGTATTGCCATGCGTTGACACATTACCTTGTATTGCCATGCGTTGACACATTACCTTGTATTGCCATGAGTTGACATATTACCTTGTATTGCCATGCGTTGACACATTACCTTGTATTGCCATGTGTCCCTGACACATTACCTTGTATTGCCATGTGTCCCTGACATATTACCTTGTATTGCCATGTGTCCCTAACACATTACCTTGTATTGCCATGTGTTCCTAACACATTACCTTGTATTGCCATGTGTCCCTAACACATTACTTTGTATTGCCATGTGTCCATAACATATTACCTTGTATTGCCATGTGTTTGTAATGCTTTACCTAACACATTACCTAGTATTGCCATGTGTCCCTAACACATTACCTTGTATTGCCATGTGTCCCTAACACATTACTTTGTATTGCCATGTGTCCCTAACATATTACCTTGTATTGCCATGTGTTTGTAATGCTCTACCTAACACATTACCTTGTATTGCCATGTGTCCCTAACACATTACCTTGTATTGCCATGTGTCCCTAACACATTACTTTGTATTGCCATGTGTCCCTAACATATTACCTTGTATTGCCATGTGTTTGTAATGCTCTACCTAACACATTACCTAGTATTGCCATGTGTCCCTAATGCACTACCTAGTATTGCTATGAGTTGACACATGTGCACCATACCTTGTAGTGCCACATGTTGACAGAAATGCTGTATATTGCCATGTGTTGATATAACACTTTGTATTGCTATGTGCTGACATAAAACTATGTATTATCATGCATTAACATAATTCACACAACATAATTAACATAATGGGGGGCGGGATAGCTAAGTGGTCAGAGGGATGGTCAGATAGCTAAGCGGTCAGAGCGCTCGCTTTCCCCCAGTCAAGTTAAGTAGCGTCGAGCGTGGTTACCAATAGGATGGGTGACCGTTTGCGCGCCTTGGCTTCAGTACAGTCCCCCAGTTCACCTAGCTGTAAATGGGTACCTGCCCTCTTTAGGGTCAGGGAAGATGAAGCAGCGCGGGAGAGGAGATGGGCACCGCCCTCAATATGCTGGCCTCTAGAGAAGCTGAAGTATCTGATACCTCTCTCCCCTACGACCGCCTAGGTTATGGGACACCTTTATCTTTAACAGAATTCCTGGTATATTTTAATATAACGCCTTGTATTATTATGTGTTGATAGAACACTATGTATTGTCAGTGTTCTTGTGATAACTCTTATTGTCTATGTTGACATACAACCTTATTATTATTTTCAGGTGTTGATATATTACTTTCTAATGTCATGTTTTTGATGCAATACTTTGTGTTGCCAAGAGTCGATGTAATACTTTGTATTGCCGGGTGTTGATGTAATACTCTGTATTGTCACTGACGTCATTCCTTCTAATGCCATGTGCTTACTTGATATCTGTTATCACCGTGTGTTGACACAGCACCTTGCACTGTACTGTGGGGGCTCAACCTTTGTATTGTTGGATGCTGTTACGTAGTTCATTATCATGCCATGGTGTTGATATAATCTATCACAGTGCCACGCTACATTCGGTCAATTGCGTAAAATACAATCCACTATTCATAGAATACATTGTAATGCAATGTGCGTCACTTGCCAAATCGCCAGTGTATTAAACTGTAGGCCTAATTGTCAGTTGAGAAATGAGTTTGTTCTGTCACAGATGAGAAAAGATTGGTGTATTAAACCTGGATTTATGATTATTGCCACAGGTGTGAAATAATGGTGTATTGCGACTGTGTATGCTAGGTGAGAAATTATACTGCGTTATGGCTGTGTATTACGTTAGAGTTGATGTGACGTGACAGCATACTATAACCGCGTGTTATGTCAACTGAGAAATAATGAAACATTCTGATTATTATGTATCATTGCAGTTGGGAAATGATGGCGTATTGTGACTGTATCGTGTCAGCTGCGCTGAGAAATGAAGGTGCTGTATTATCTTGTATTATCACAGCTGAGAAACTATTTAAGACATGTCCTGACTGCGTATTATTGTAGCAAGAAGATAATGATTCGTTATAATTGTTGTTGTTAGTATTATTTTCGCCATCATCATATCATCATCATCATTCATCATCACATCATCATCATCACTCTTGTTGTTGTTCTTCTTCTTGTTCTTGCTCTTGTTTTTTCTTATTCTTGTTCTTCATGTTCTTCTCGTTCTTGTACTTTTCGTTGTTGTCGTTCTTCTTCTTCTTCTTCTTCTTCTTCTTCTTCTTCTGATTATTAATTTATTATTATTATTATTATTATTATTTATTATTATTATATTATTATTATATTATTATTGTTGTTGTTGTTGTTGTTGTTGTTGTTGTTGTTGTTATTATTTCTAGGCTGAGAAATGATGATGTATTACTACTCTGTATTTTGGCATTTGGGAAACGCTGGATCATGTGTATAAGGAACTATCAATTTTGGGAAGTGCTGGTGTATTATGACTATATATTCTGGCAAAGGGAAAATGTCCGATGTCTGATGGCTATTTAGTATGGCAAAATTAAAAATACTGGTGTTTTATGGCTATATAGTATGGCAGTAGAGAAATGATGGTGTTGTGTGTCTATGGATTATAGCAGTTGGGAAATTATCGTGTATTGTGACTGTGCATTATGGCAGCGGGGTAAAAGTTGCTGTATTTGGGTAGAGTATTATTGCAGCTGGGAAATGATGGTGTATTATAACTATGTGTATGACAGGATACGATGGTGTATTACCACGATGCATTATGGTATCTGGGAAATGGTCGTGTATAATGACAATGTATCATAACATCCGGGAATTGAAGCTGTATTATGACTGTTTCACGTCAGCTGGGAAACGCTGGTGTGCTATGACAGATGGGAAATGCTGGTGTATTATGAGAATGTATTATGGCAGTCAAGATATGATGGTGTATTATGATATGTGTCACGGCAGCTGCAGAAGGCAGAAATCCAGTGGTCAGCACAGAGCACTGGCGTCATCACCAGTGGTCAATACAAGGCAGAGACGTCATCACCAGTGGTCAGCACAAAGCACTGACATCATCGCCAGTGGTCAGCACAAAGCACTGACATCATCACCAGTGGTCAGCACAAAGCACTGACATCATCGCCAGTGGTCAGCACAAAGCACTGACATCATCACCAGTGGTCAGCACAAAGCACTGACATCATCACCAGTGGTCAGCACAAAGCACTGACATCATCACCAGTGGTCAGCACAAAGCAGTGACATCATCGCCAGTGGTCAGCACAAAGCACTGACATCATCACCAGTGGTCAGCACAAAGCAGTGACATCATCACCAGTGGTCAGCACAAAGCACTGACATCATCACCAGTGGTCAGCACAAAGCACTGACGTGACATGATCACCAGTGGTCGGTACAAACCACTGACGCCACTACCAGTGGTCAGCACACAGCACTGATATCATCACCAGTGGTCAGCACAAAGCACTGACGTGACATTATTACAAGTGGTCAGCACAAAGCAGTGACATCATCATCACCAGTGGTCACCACAAACTAATGACACCTTCACCATGTCAGCACAAGCAGTGACACCTTCACAGGTCAGCGCAAAGCAGTGACATCACCATCAGTGGTCAACACAAAACGGTGACATTATAATCACCAGTGGTCAGCACAAAGCAGTGACATCACCAGTGGTCAGCACAAAGCAGTGACATCATCACCAGTGGTCAGCTCAAAGCAGTGACATCACCATCAGTGGTCAACACAAAACTGTGACATTATAATCACCAGTGGTCAACACAAAGCAGTGACATCACCATCAGTGGTCAACCAAAACTGTGACTTTTATCACCAGTGGTCAACACAAAGCAGTGACATCATCACCAGTGGTCAACACAAAGCAGTGACATCATCACCAGTGGTCAGCACAAAGCAGTGACATCATCACCAGTGGTTAGCACAAAGCAGTGACATCATCACCAGTGGTCAGCACAAAGCAGTGACATCATCACCAGTGGTCAGCACAAAAGAATGACATCATCACCAGTGGTCAGCGCAAAGCAGTGACATCATCACCAGTGGTCAGCACACAGATGTGATATAATAATCACCAGTGGTCACCACAAAGGACTGGACATTAATTAATCCTAGGCTAGGCTATCAGCTTATTCACCATGCCTTTCTTTGCCTAGTGGAGCTAAGCTGTTGTGTTTCCTGCAGTGCTGAGGCACAGGCCTTTAAAAAAAAAAAAATATATATATATATATTCTTTTTATTATTTTTTTTTTAAACTGAAGTCAGACTTTCTTAACATACTAAATTCATGAAAAAACACTAGTTCATTTTCTCTCTTCTTCCGCAAGTTAAGTTGAAATTAAAACCAAAGTAAACATTCTTAAGGAGAGACAAAGCTGTAACATAATCATAATATCCCAAGTGTGTGCCCATCCCTCTCCCCACTGGTGTGTGGGTGCAGTCAGTCAGTCAGTCAGTCGGTCTGTCCGCGTGTGTGTGTGTGTGTGTGTGTGTGTGTGTGTGTGTGTTGTGTGTGTGTTGTGTGGTGTGTGGTGTATGTGTGTGTGTGCGTGTGTGTGTGATGTGTGTGTGTATGTGTGTGTGTGGGTGCCCGGCACTGGTCCACCATGGATTTTCAACAAACCGCCGCACGCGCAGTGATGACGTACTTCAATCGTTTCGTCATTGGCTCTCCACGCGCAGGCGCATGTTCGATCCGGGCGAGTCCATGGTGCGGTGTAGGGGTGCGCAGACGACGGCGTTGGAGGAAGAGCTGTACTGGCGGGGGTTTTGATGGTGAACTGGCCTCCCTGACAGCGTGGACCCAACTCATGTCTTTAGTGGATGGCGAATAAAAATGCCTGCAAAGCCACACAGCTTCAAAGTGTTCCTGACTACGGAAGTGTTCACAGCCAAGTGTATACATGTGCCTTGCTTGTTAGTCAACAAGTACTGATCTTCTTGCTTGTTAGTTTGTCAACAAGCATTGATCTTCTTGCTTGTTAGTTTGTCAACAAACATCGATCTTCGATTCCGCATACAGACCTACCCAACAGAGGTAAGTGAACCAGTTACTCATTATCCTCTCATACAATATTGCTTTGTTGGCTGTGAAGAAAAAAGAACACGAAAAAGAAGTCTTGTTGTAGCCCATGTAGATTTTTTATGTTAAAAAGGCAGGGAGGAACAGTGGGATAACTATCTGACTAGCAGTGAGGGACGGATGGCGTGGGTGTGTAGAATGTCTGCCATTGTCTTGAAATTTGTTATGGTGCTGTGCAGTGTAGTGTATATGTGGTCAGTTTGTGGCTGATGACACAAATATGAAAGGCCAGTCTGTGCTGAAGTCAGATGGGATGCAGTATGGGTTGTGGCCAGTAATGTAGCCCACAAGATTGTTAACGCAAGTGTGACCCACAGTATTATTTATGTGATTATTAGTATGGTCCGCAATATCATTAATGTGGCCAGTAATGTAGCCCAGATGATCAGTGTGAGGCATTCACTAGGGCCTAGGCCTAGCCTAACCACTGGACAGTCTAAGTTCTTTTATTCTTTTAATCGAGGATAATGGATAAGTGATGCTGCCAGTGACCAAACAGCTTTTTGCAGCTGCTTTGTCTTGGAAGAAAACAGACGCTCAACCCCCAAAGCCGTCACACTGTTTTTGTAGAACTGGATATCGATAGCTGTTAATGTTAAAGAGCTGGCTGATGTAGCCTATAGCATGCAGAGAGAACCGTGTACAAGACTGGTCTGCGCTAGATAGACATCGATCGAGCTAAGCCCATGAAATTGACAGGAACCTTTTAGCGATACCAGAAATGAAAATCCAGAACTGAGAGAAAAACGAAAACAACGGAGTAGGCTTGGTCGAGTCCATGCTGACTGAACTGAAAGTAGGCCTGACGACATGGCGGTGAAGCTGAGCCAGATCTGGCAGGCAGGGCCAGTTGGTTACCGTTGATGTCGTCAGAAGCAGGAATGGTCAGTGTGCCTGCCGTGTGTTGCAGAGTACACAGAGACTGTTAGAACAGACTGACCAGCACTCGGCCTGATTGTGAGCACAGACAAGTGAAAACACCACACAAAAACACGGGAACAATATGGCATGCGATATACACGACAGTGTAGAGCATCAGGTTTTTGAAATTATCCCCCCTTTGTTTACATTTCCACACCACCACAACGTGCTCTGAGCTTATTGATGTGACTAAAATAGCAGCGCTGTAAGTGGTGACAGTTCTGTCATCAGGGGTGTGTGTGTGGGGTTTAAGAAAATACGGAGGAATAAATACAACTCCTCTAGGGCTACAGAGATAAGACTGAGGACCAGTCCGAACTGGATCCTTGCGTCTCTCAGCAGCTGGGGGAATCGCCGCCCGCCACAGTTGGGGAGTGTTGATGGAGGAAAGTAGGGCGGGCGGGCGGCGTTGCGCACGCGGCAGGCGACCCAGTTGTAACCAGTTCTGACTGGATATGGCCGGAGCCTGGCTTGCCTCGGTGACCCCACAGGCTGTCAGTGCGCTGCGCGTGCTCTATGTGTGTGTGTGTGTGTGTGTGTGTGTGTGTGTGTGTGTGTGTGTGGTGCCTTGTGTGTGTGTGTGTGTGTGTGTGTGTGTGTGTGTGTGTGTGTGTGTGTGTGTGTGTAGGATCGGTCGGTTTCGTCAGGTTTATAGTCATATAATCATGACTTGCTGAGTGAGTTGGAGGTTAAATTTAGTAACACTAAGCTGCTCATTTATTCTTTCCGGGTTTCTTAAGTTCAGAAACTCCAGTCACTCCTGCTGCGATGCTGAAGTGTTGCCAGGGGAATGAATGTTTTTGGCAAGAAGCTTGCTTACTTTCCTCCAGGATAAAATAAACACACACACACACACAGAGCCTTGAAGACTTACTGAATACACCACACACACACACACACACACACACACACACACACACACACACACACACACACACACACACATGAAGACTTACTGAACACACACACACACACACACACACACACACACAAACACTCACATGAAGACTTACTGCACACACACACACACACACACACACACACACACACACACACACACACACACACACGAAGACTTACTGAAAATTGTCCTGACTAAAAAGAAATCAACAAACTAAAAAAACAACTGGCAGCAGCAGCGATTGGAACAAAAACAGTAGAAACATTGTCACAGAGATTGCGCGCATGTGTGTGTTTGTGTGGGTGCGTTCGCGTGCACACACGGGTACTCACGCATGCACACACACACAAACACACACACACACACACACACACACACACACACACACACACACACACACACACACACACACACACACACTAAAAAGCAAACTATAGCTTATTCAATGTACCATCTGGAAATAAAAATGAATGTCACACACACACACACACACACACACACACACACACACACACACACACACACACACACACACACTAAAAAGCAAACGTATAGCTTTTTCAATGTACCATCTGGAAATAAAAATGAATGTCACTTACACACACACACACACACACACACACACACACACACACACACACACACACAGGGTTTAACTTACACACACACACACACACACACACACACACACACACACACACACACACACACACACACACACACACACAATTTCAATCTAAAATCACTTGCTAGTGGATAGACGTTAAAATGAACACACACACACACACACACACACACACACACACACACACACACACACACACACACACACACACACACACACTCACTCACTCACTCACTCACTCTCACGTGCGCGCACACAGTCAGTATAAACAGTGCGCCTTTATTATTTCAGAGGAGGAAGGAATAGGAAAACAATTGTTGGCGGCCGGGTTTCCGGCATATCAGGTCAGCTGTCTGATGATGTGTGGAATGCACAGACACTGGTCAGCAAGGGTCACGTGACAGGGCAGACCCACTTTGGCCTGCCTGTCTTCTGCCTCTTGTTGTTGTGTGTGTGTGTGTGGTGTGTGTGTGTGTGTGTGTGTGTGTGTGTGTGTGTGTGTGTACAAGCATATGATAGGCTTACATATGAACACAATGGTATTCAGTGGGTAAAAATAAAGGCGACATTTTCTGAGGTCAATGTTCATCAAAAGTGGGTCAGCTTCTCCCCCACCTCTCTCTCTCTCTCTCTCTCTCTCTCTCTCTCTCTCTCCTCTCTCTCTCTCGTCCATATGGTAGCAAGCGTGCGCAACAAGTAGACAAAAGCAGAAAAAAGTCTTCATCAATCAGATGCTCAGTTGAACCTGTGCATTTTTCATCTGACCCAACCCCTGTTTCTTTTTCTTCTTTTTTTTCCGAAGCCAGCCTGTTCCTGTCACTGATGTTGGATGACACTGACAGCCACAGATGTAGTAGATAATAATGAGGGTAATAATGACTCGTGAGAATGAGTTAACAATTCCACAGAAAAGGGGATAAGCTCTGCCCAACCCTGTGCAAAGCTGCTATGACATGTTCGGCTCCACACCCTTTTTCTGCAGATCGAAGCCCCCCCCCCCCCCCCCCCCCCCCCCCCCCCCCCCGCACCACACACACACACACTCACACACCACCTCCCCCACAATGTCTTCCTGCTCTCAAAGCAGTATGGTTACGTTGTTTAGTAGCTGGGGATAATTATAAACATAGCGCGCGAAGATAGGCTGCAATATGTAGCGCTTGATGCTATAAATAGCCAGTAGGGAGGTCAGGGGGTCCCACACATTTCTGTCACAGGCGCTCGCTCTCCTTTCTGTGTGTCTCTTGTGTTTACTGCCGCTGAAGCACAGTAGGCAGCAGATGCAAGGCAAGGCTATACTACTGGCCTGCCACGCCGCTGTCAGCTGTGGCCTCGTTTTGAAGAAATCGGTGGCCTCCATGTCGGGCTGTGTGCAGGGTTTGCCCAGAATACATCTTGTTAGGTTGCTGTGCATAGCTAGCGTAGCGTCCTTCCATCGGCCCAGCACATGGTGACCCACATTTGACAAGCCCCCGCTTTGTTTACATCCGCAAGCTGTTCACCCCGTTCGTGAGTAGGTGGAGGCGTCCTGTGACCTGACTCGACCTGTAGAAGGACGAATCAGAAAGCGGTATGCATGACCTGCGATTTGCATGCTTTGTGACCTTGCCCTTTGCAAAATCATCGTCATGCCACGGGGAGTTCCAGTTGCTAACCTCGGTAGCTTACAATGTTTACGGGGGGGAAACTGGGGGAAATGCAAGGAAAGCTCTGCAGTCATTGCTGAAGTCCGGCACTTGGGGAAAAAAGAAACATGCATGAGTCCCGTGTGCACGCACACAGCCAGTAGTATCGCATGCACACAGCGCTGCAGTTAGGGGTGGGTGGGGAAACACTGTGTACGTCAGCTGTGGAAATCCCTTCGTGTGTGTGTGTGTGTGTGTGTGTGTGGGGGGTTGGGCGTTGGGGGGGTGGACACAAGGCTAAGCATGCACATGACCACAGTTGTGCAAGTAGAATCTAGGTTTATTCTAATGTAGGCCACGCTTTTCAACACTTTATAGCAGGCACAGTAGAGCAGGGAGCTATAAATAGTCGGCACACCAACAGCTGCTTGCACACATTAGCACAACACTAGCCATATAGCAATAGTCTGCTGCTGCTATCTTCATCACTGTAGGGGGGGGGGGGGGGAGGGATAGCCTGGTGGTTATAGTGATAGGTTCGTAATGTGCTGACCAGGGTTCGAATCTCGTTCAAGAGAATTTTTCTCTTAGTGTAGAATCCACTCTCACGAAAAGTCCGTATGGATGAGACTATAAACTGAGGTCCCGTGTGTGAATGCACGCAGAAGATCTTGCGCACTTTTAAAAACCGTTCCGCTTTTTGGAGGAGTAGGCCATTGTGTGCCGGTGGGAGCGGATCACAAAATTTACACTTCATACACATGGGGACTGGATGTAAAAAGGCACTCATATGCTTATTCAATTATCCTCGAAATAAAAGAAATAAATATTTTTTTAAAAACCAGTAGCAGTGGCCTGCCTACTGTTGCTGTCACACAGCATGCCATTTTCAGGTCTCTGCCATTTTCAGGTTCTGCCATTTTCAGGTCTCTGCCATTTTCAGGTCTCTGCCATTTTCAGGTCTCTGCCATTTTCAGGTATGTGCTCTATGTTTTCAGGTCCAGCAGAAAGATGGTTCAGCTGACTGTTGAACAACAGGGGCACGAGGTGCCACCTGCCGGCTATGGCCCTGCCTACCTGCTCCCTCCTCACCTCTCCCTCCCCCACACCCCCCTCCCCCACACCCCCCTGTGCCCGGAGTCTGTGGCAGACGGCAGTTCTCCCCAGACCCCCCTGCTGGCCGACTGCAGTTCACAGCCCGTCTGTGACCCCGCTCTGCAGGACTCTCGCCTGACCCATTCTCTCATGACCCCTGACCCCTATCTGACCTCTGACCCTTACCTGACATCGGACAGTCATTCCCCCTCTTTCCTCAGCTTCGGTTCCATCGACACTCTTCCTGTCACAGTGCTGGCTGCTGGCAGCACCACAGACTGTCACTCCCCCAAACTGATCGAGGATTCCACGTACGACATCGGCAAAACCTTTGAGGTGACCCCTGTGAGCGAAGACAGGACCTACAAGGGCATGGACAATGCCCACTCAGACTGCAACGGGTCCGTGGACAGTGGTCTGCATCAGGAGACACGGACTGGGAGCGTGGACAGTCTGCTGGAGAGCAAAGGCTACTCCTCGGACTCCTCTGACGTCTACATGAACAGCGATTACACCGACACAGTCACCAGCGCTGATAGCGGCACCTTCCTTCTCTCCGCCACTAAGCCAGATAACGGCAACACGCAGAGCTCAGCAATGGACAGCGTGGCCAGCTCCAACTTCTACAGCAACGAAGCCTTCAGTGCACAGTCCAGAAAAGAGCTGGCGGCATGGTCGTCTGAGGACTCTGTCAACGATAACAACAAGGAGGGTGAAGGAGAGAGCGGCAAAGCCCGGCAGAATGGAGCGTCATCAGCATCCCTGAAGAAGACAGCGGAGAGCTGGCTGACAGAGAAGACGATGAAGAGGATGCTGAACACAAAGGGCTGATGCCGCTGTCACAGGTGCACACGATAGAGAACCTGGTGAACCACTTGGCGGAGCAGCACCCTCAGGAGGTGGTGGACATCAGGATCGAGGAGTTGGACCGGCCAGTGTACCCCTCCCTGACGGAGCCCCTGGACGAGGAGCACAGCTGGCTGCAGAGCACGGACAGCCTGCACCACTACAAGCTGCTGAAGCAGGGCCGCTGCACCACCATCACCAACCCCCGCGTCCACGCCCTCAGCGGCCTCAGGGCCAACACCATGAACAACCTGCACGAACGCAGCAGCTTCCTCAACCTGACGGCCAGCTCCGTCAACAATCTGGGCAACGCCTGCCAGAAGGCCCTGTCCTACGTCCGTGCGACATGGAGTTCGGCTCCATGATGTCCCTGGGACAGAACATGGTGTCCCCCGCGCTACTGCCCAGGAGAGGACAGCCCCCTTACGATGACGAGAGCTTCACCCCTTCCAAGAAAGTCGGCCAGCCAACCGTGGCCAGCGGCTGTCACACGCGGAACGTGCTGTACATGGCTCTGCTGGTCACTCTCCTGCTGATCGCCGTCAACACCACACGCAACCTGCAGAGCAGCCTGAACCAGGAGGGGGGCGTGGGCATCATCTGTCTGGCCGTCATGTTCGCCTCCTACACGCTGGGCAGTCTCCTGAGCCCGTGCTGGTGCAGAGTCTGGGCGTCAAGAGCTGCGTGGTCATCGGCCTGGTCCTGCAGCTGCTGTACGTGGCCGCCAACCTTTACCCGTGCTGTGGCTCATGCTGCCCGTCTCCCTGGGCGGAGGCGCTAGTCTCGCACTGATCTGGAATGCCATGTCTACTTACATCGTCCTCTTGGCTCGCGGGGAGTCGGACTACAAGCAGAAGTCTTACCAGCGAGTCTCTGACAAGTACTTTGGCATTTTCTGCCTCATCTACCAGAGCAATCTCATCATTGGAAACCTGATTGCCTCCCTGGTCCTGACCTTCGCTGGTGGTGAGGACGGCAGCGTCCCTGTGGCCATCAACGGCACGGACTCAGGCCTGACCTCTCTCAACCTGTCCTCTGCCCACACCACCACTGCCAGCTTGGCCCCGGTGAAAGAAGCGCTGACGGACTTTCTCAGCACGGCGATGGGGGGCAATGGGACGGACATCAACGGCACAGCTGCCGCTCCGCTGTTTGACGCCAGCAGCGACACGCACTACCACCTGTGCGGGGCCGAGTACTGTCACCACTTCGTGCTGAACCAGGAGTCCTCAGCCGTGCCTCAGCGCACCGTGTACCTGCTGTTCGGCATCTTCATGTTCCTGGTGGTGGGCACCATCCTCATGGCCATCTTCCTCCTGGAGCCCCTCTCCCCCCGCCCCTTCTCCTCCTCCTCTTCCTCCTCCTCCTCCTCCTCTGCGTGGCACAGCCTGCGCAGTCAGTTCCTGTCCCTGGTCAAGTTTTGCCCAACGCCAAGTTCCTGCTGATCCTGCCCCTGCTGCTGTACAGCACCATGCAGTTCACCTTCGTCTGCTCCGAGGTCATGATGGTCAGTCACGCTTTGTGTCCGTGTAGTCCTAAATAAATAGATGTTTAAATAAATAAATGAATAAAGTTGCATCGTTTTACGTCTACATTGGTAGACATTCTGCATAGTGTTTGAAGATGTGTTTGAAGTCAAATGAAGGTCAGTCATTGGAGGTGTAGATCTACACACGAAAATAGGGGAAGACCAGGAGAGAGAGAGAGAGAGAGAGAGAGAGAGAGAGAGAGAGAGAGAGAGAGAGAGAGAGAGAGAGGAGGGAGGGAGGGGGGGCGGGCAGGAAATGGTGCCATTATTACTACCAAATAAAGTTGCAAAAAGAAGAAATGAACTTGAAAACTTCCAGTTAGTTGTACTTCACACAGATTTCAAATACGAGGATTGAAATACAACACCTAATTCATGCAACTGGCAGAAATTGAATTTGAACAGTTCTGATACAGTTTCTGCGTATGTTGCAAGAGGAGTGGGACATGATAATCAATAATGATATAATTATACATTGAAAAGTGGGAGGCGTAGAGTTGTGTACGAAAGGGAAGTGGGACATGATTATGAATAATGATCTATATATAATTATGATGAAAGGTGGGAGGCAGGAGTTGTGTAGTAAGAGAGCTGTGACGGTGTGTGCAGGCCTATGTGACGTGTCCTGTGGGGGTGTGGCTGGTGGGCTACTCCATGATTGGCTATGGCGTCTCCTGCAGTCTGGGCTCCTACGTCACCCAGGCCTTCGTTCCGCGCATCGGCCGTGGCTCCTTCATTGGCACTGGTGAGTCAGCATCCACACTGACCTTCACCCTTCTTCATGTTGACCTTGGCTGTCTTCATGTCGACCTTGGCTGTCTTCATGTTTAACCTTGACTGTCTTCATGTTGACCTGTGACTGTCTTTATGTGGTTGTAGAGTGTCAGCACTTCTGGCGCTTGTCTTCCGTTATGGCTGTTGAGACAATGGCTGACTTGTTCATTTATTTAGAATGATGTTTTGACCCTCCCCATCACTCAGTGAACAGGGCTGTGTTACCGGCCATGAAGGGATCGAACCGTTTTCTCCCGAGTCCTGTGTAAGCAGCGAAAGAGGGATTTTCATTTTCTTTCATTCTGCCAGGTCAGAAGTGTGGTCTGGCTTTTGGGATGATGCCTCAGACCAAGGGTTTACTATAGCATGCATTTGTTGATGTAAAACACCCACGGTCATGCAGTTATGTTATGCCTGGCAGCAGTCTACAGAACAGTAGACTGGCAGTTTGCAGAGAGCAGAACAAGGTGTGTGGGACATAACCACCTCGTAGAGACATGCTGTAGGAAGGGGTTGGAGCCTTGGCCACTCTGTAGGAGGTGGGTCGGGAGCACTGGGGGCTGGTTCAGTGACTGACCTTCACGTAGAATGGATTGGCCTGGCTCCTGACTGCTCTGGAATACTCCGAATAGGGTGGAGTGGAGAGGTGCAGGCTGTAGTCATCCATGGCCTTGTCTGTGTATCATCAGCTGTACCTATCCACCAACTAGTGTGTGTGTATGCCCTGTTTGTGGAGTTTTCAACACAGTAAGCATACTAAGTAACATGTTCTATATTTGTTTGTTTTCTTGTTGTTTTTGTTGTTCTTTATATTTTTAGCTGTGTGCTCCTTTGTTGAATTCAAGTACACTGACAGATGATCTCTGTACATATTCAGAAACAGAATTCATGAATTTCACAAGTACTTTGGCAGAGTTTGTAAACTGTAATGATAGATAATGCATCATATGCTTTTTGATGAGAAATGTTTGGGAAGAAGAAAAAATAAATGAAAAGGAAATCAAAGAATTAATTGATAAAAAAGAGAAAGAAGTCGAATTGAAAATATCACAAGATTGAAACTTCTTTTTTTTGTTATGATAATTTTTAGAATGCAGTTGTAAACTAACTGAAGTTTTATCCAAAGAAGGTCTGGTCACTGTGTGCCGCTGTGCAAGAAATGAACAAAGCTGAAGAGAAAGATTGTCAAGGAAATGTGCTTCCAGTGATTTCATGAAATCGACTAATGGTCGGAAAAAAACCTAAATTTGCCTCGTGGTTTCATTGAAAAGCCAGAAAGTGTTGAAAGATTTGATTCATGGTTTCGAGTCAGTGCTAACTGGGTATCAGCCAGTCTGTAGGCAGCCATGATGACGTCACAGGACGGGCACGTGCACACAGTGACGGTGACCACACAGTACAGGCGACGTCCTAAGATTGGAGGACTTTGGTCCTTTCGGCCAGCTCTGTCAAATCTTCGGCCACGACCTCTAGCCTTTTCCTTAACCCCCCTACGTGACCTCCCTCCACCAGAAACACACCATCACTTGCTTAAGCCGATTTGTATGAATTTCTAATTTCAGTCCTTGAGACAATCAAAGTAATGGTGTAAAGCAACACTGAAGACCAAGAGCCTGGAGAGCATACTGGCGTGCCGCAAGAATGCCGGCACCTTGAGAAGATTGAAGAAGAAGCAGAGGTCTCCCCCCTTCCCCTCTTCTCCAGCCTAGGCCGGGGACGTAACCACCTCAGTCTGAACAGGTGGCCCCGTTAGGTGCCGGGTACAGCACGTACAGCACAGCACAGCTCAGCACAGCAAGGCAGCACGGCAACTTAGTGTGCAGTGAAGTAGTGCTGAACATTGCTGCCGTCTCCTCCATCTCCACTAAGCTGACCTGCCGACAAAACCTTGAAGCATGTTGTCGTCTGCTTTTTCACCCTCTGGTGGTGAGTATCATGGCGGAAATCTCTGCCAGCATTGAGGGGAGGTAAGTCCGGCAGGCAGAGAGTTCCGCCCCCTGCTCTATGCTACATGTCTCCGTGCTATGTTGCCCGCTGGCTGAGTGCCGGCACGGTGGGGTGGCTGACCTCACACTGCCCAACACAGGGACATGGCCACGTCTGGGAAAGCGTCCATCAGCATGGTCCTTAAGTACAGTTGACCTGTGGGGTCTGCAACTGCTTGATGCTATGTGTCCATCACTGAAAATGTCGTGGGATCAGATGTAAGAGGGTTGAACTGAGGACAGGGAGATAGTGTCATCCATAGTCCATGGAATCCTTGGCAAAGTGTCGCAATCCTTCAGGTGGTAACTTAATTAGTTGATTAATTAATTCGGCACCCCAACAGGGGAGATCACAGAGGGAAGGGCCATCACTGGGATGTGAACAAAGTCACTCCCTCCTGGCAGCATTGCAGCTGTTTCCTCATTGCTTCATGTCACCAGTTCGGGAAATGAAAAACTGGGGTTGGTGGGTGGTGCTTGAAATACACAGGATTTTCTGTATATCATTTAATTAAAAAAATAATTGAGGACTTGAAACCAGCCAGCTAAATGTCGTTAAAAAGACATGAGGTGAAGAAATGTTCTGACATCAGCTGTGATCTCCCCTGCATGTGGGTTACAAATGATTGTGTGTGGCCTATGTCAGTCCTGGGCTATGATATTCATACGTTCTGCTTCAAAAGAGGTGTCACACCTGATGACATCATTTATATCGCCATTTGATATTGCCATTTCTTTGTGGTGTAAATTAAGACGGTGACAAAGCCACCCTTAGAAATCCGCATGGATTGTTTCTGTGAAATTCAGACAGACTGCCAGTTACTGACTGAGTGGAGATCTTTACTTCCCTCAGCATATCTCGAGCCAACATTCCCTCTCTCAGATTTCAGGAAGATCCCAAACTGGCACAGAGAATTGGGGTCGGGGGACTTGTCTTACTTTGGTGTCACGAACACACACGCTAAGCATGTAGAGAAAAAACCTGAAATAATGAACTGAAATTGTAACCGAGGTTTTGACCAAACAGGATTGATGGTCACACCACACTTTTTTTGAAGCAGAACTGTTATCACTTTCTTCAGCACTGCCATGTATTCTGTGCTGTCTTCTCTTCTCACTTTCTTCACCGCCTCTCTACTCTCCTCTTCTTTCCTCTCCTCTCCCCTCCTGTCTTCTCTTCTCTGCATTGTGCTGTTCATATCTGTGGTCCTCCGGAGACCTGCCTGCTTCCTTAGCTCTGAGGTCACCACTGACACCTGCAGTTGCCTTCTCTTCCTGGTAAACACCTGCCCTCCAAAAAACAAGAAAAGGAAGAGAAAATATAATCTGTACAAATTTATGAATATTTATAACATCGCCCGTTTCTGTTTATTTATCAACTTAATGTTGTTATCGACATTCAATTTCACATTTGTCCAACAGTTTTTCGTGTGGATTGCCACAAGTTTTTCTTGGACATTTGTAAATTTCAACATCCATAATTGACTAAGTACACACACACACATGCAAGATGTGGAAAAATACATACAAATGAAAATTTGCCAGAGCAAGTTGACTATGGGCGAAGTGAAGAGAGACTCAGTAGCAATGACCAGGCTTCTGCAGAACTGCAGGTGTTGGAGGTGTTCCCACATTGATACAGGGTCAGCTGGCACCGTCCTGCCTTCCCTTCTTCCTTTCTTCCTTCCTGTCTCCTTCCACAACTGCCCACACTGCTGTAGCCAAATATAGCTTCTGTTGACAACCATGGTGGCTTTATGAAAGAAGAGAAAGAGCACCTCTCTGTAAATTGTGGTTACTAGCAAATTTGGAGGGAAAAAAATCCATACAAAGTTTTGTCAGACTTCATTTGTGAAAATGACTTTTTTGAAATTCTATGGCTCTATGACAGTCCCGTATTTCATTGTGGATTAATGGCATCCCAAAATTAAAGCAGTGATAAAGAGACAATGGGTTCATCTTCATTGGCTGTTTTTTATTTTATAAAGATAAAAAAAAATAAGGAAAAAAGCTGCTTTTGCAACAGATCGTCATTGACAGAGGGCATGAAAAAAGCTGCTTTTGCAACAGATCGTCATTGACAGAGGGCTCAAGGTTACAGAATCAGCAGAATGTGCCCATGTGATTTTGGGCAGTGAGCGTGTGGGCAGTTTTGTAAGGGGAACGGCATATCATGAAGTGAACTTGTATTGGTGAAGAGTCAGGTCAGGTCAGGTCAGACGGCAGAGGTAGAGAGAATGAATGGAGAAATGAGAGAGGGAGTGGAGAGATGAAGAGAGCGTCAGGAGAGAGGGAGAGAATGAAGGAGAGAGGAAAGTCTGAGACAGTGGTGTTTGCTTCTGCAGAAGAGTGTACGGACGTGAATCAGTAGAGTGACTTGGAGTGGATGGAGTGGAGAGGAGTGCAGTGGAGTGCAGTGGAGAGGAGTGCAGTGGAGTGGAGTGGAGTAGAGTAGAGGGAGGGAGGGTGCGGGTGTTGTCGTTTTTCTGTTTTCCATGGTACAGGAGATGGCGGTTGTCCTTTAGTAGCCACGATTGCTTACTTTGTCCAGACTCTGCACAGTTCCAGTTTTGTTGCTTGATCATGCTGTCTATACACAAAATTAATAGCAAGCATCAAATGCATTTTCGAAAGCACACACACACAGACACACAGACACACAGACACACACACAAACACACTCAAACACACACACACACATACACACACACACACACACACACACACACACACACACACACACACACACACACACACACACACGCAAACGCACACACACACACCAGCAGTGCACAAGGGGAAATACCAGCTGGTAAAAGGTATGCTAGTTGGTGTCCCCGCCTGCACTGGCCCCAAATTTGTAAATTGTCAAATGGAGACCCTTGTAACCGCCATCTTGCTTTGCCATGAGTGCCCTCACTGTCCCTGAAGCCGATCTCCTGTGTTATATCACTGATGACCTTACCTACCCCCTGAAGGATGCTCACAGCTCTCTTAGTGCTCTCTGACACTTATGCCTCCTGATTCCATGGCAACTTGGTACCCAAAGCAAAATTCATGTCCAGTACTAAAGTTTTGATGAAGTGTATTGGAAGATAAAGCGTTAACACCATGTTCTCCAAGTGTGGACAGAGAAAGCCAAGGATTAAAGAGTTATCACTACAGGATTTTCAGTGCAGAAAAAGATCAATGTTTTTCTCTTATTAATCTGTCTGCAACCTTAAGCGAAAACGGCTTAAAGCATTATCGATCTACATTGAATCAACGAGTTTTTTTCTGTCTGTGTTCTTGACAACTTCCAACCAAAAAATTATTATGAAAAAGTACTATCATTGATACCAAAAAAAATCTTTTATTTCAAGGCTGAAGTATAAAATGTAAATAAAGACAAATACTGGAAGAAGTTTGCTTTCATAAACTGAATCTCCCTGTCAGTTCTGTATGCTAAACCTTTGTACTAAAGACATCAGTCTTCACTCAAATTTTGGAATTTGTAACAAAAAAAAAAGAGATGATGATCAGAAACTGAAATAAAAACAAAACATGGATTAGCATAACTTAGTAGTGAAGCGGAAAGACAAACCGGGCATTCGCTGCCCCTCTGGACACATAGCATCGAGGGTTCAAACCTTCCCTTAACTCGTTGGCTCTGTCGCCGTGTCCCTGTGCTGAGGGTCAGTGCAGAGCTCAGCCAGCCCACTGCTGAACTCCCTTCTGCCTCAAGGGTGACTGTGGTGCTGACGGTGGTGTTGTTGTTGTCGTGTGCAGCCGCCTTCCTCAATGTGGGGGTGTTGGCGCTGATGAGGGTGTGGCAGCCTCACCCCGACTCCGTGCTGCCGCTCTTTGTCATCACCACGCTGCTGGGGCTTACTGACGGCATCTGGAATGTCAACGCCAATGGTGAGTCCTGCCTTGTTCTGTCTTGTCTTGTCTTGTCTTGTTCTGTCTTGTCTTGTCTTGTCTTGTCTGAGCTTTGTCTTGTCTTGTCTGGCCGCTGAGGGCAGACCTCCCCTCCCCTCTTCTTCTGTCAGAGCTGCTCCCATCATCTCTAGCTGTGAAGAGATCTCAGTTACTCTTTTTAAGCTTATTCACTGACAGAAAAGATCTGCTGCCATATTTAGCTGTCACTGACAGAAAAGATCTGTTGCCATATTTAGCTGTCACTGACAGAAAAGATCATGCTGCCATATTTAGCTGTCACTGACAGAAAAGATCTGTTGCTATATTTAACTATCACTAACAGGAGAGATCGGTTGCCAGCGCCTACCCAGCTTGAGTTTGCTATGGGCTTATTAGGAAGACTAGGACCACACAGTTAAGCTTCATCCACTTTAAAGATGCACTTTTGAAAGTGATGCTCAAGTGACTCGACAAACACCGCAGGTGTTTGCATCTCTACGGTTGATGCTGGAATTAAGTAATTACTGTCGTCAGTGTCCTAGAAGTGGCAGTGGCTTTGTAGGTGGTGTCCTGCGTATGTTAGCTCAGAACAGGCACCACTAACTGTACCCATCAGTTGACCCAGCGGCAGCGCAGGGCCTCTCTGACTGGTGATCCCACAGCAGCCTGGCATAGATGGCTCACTGTAGATTTCTGACCCTGAGAATGAGACGTATAAATCTGGGTATGACTGGGGCGGAGAGATGACAAGCGGGGTGGAAACAGTAGGACAGAAACGTGACAAAAAATGAGGCAGTGAAAAACCCTACCAAAAAACAGGAACAGTACATCTGCCTGCTTGCTGCAAATGTTATTTCTCATCTGAAGAGGGAAGTAAAAATGCTGCATAAAGTAATAACCTTTTTTGAAGTAGCCTTCAATCTGCGCGCTTTGTCCTCAATGGGAAACAACTGCGTCACGATTACTCAAAATGTGATGTGGTCTCCTTGCTTTGGAGCTGCTTATTATCTTAACGTAAAAATAAAAAGTCCAGTTCCTTACAATCTTTAATGCTTTGGTATCATCCTACTTCTGCGCTGACAGTAAAGCCATCCACAGCACTACTGGGCACAGTTATAAACACTGCTACATTCTGCCACAGTGCTATTGGGCACAGTTATAAACACTGCTACATTCTGCACAGTGCTATTGGGCACAGTTATAAACACTGCTCATACATTCTGCCACAGTGCTATTGGGCGCAGCTAATTGACACCTACTCAGATAAACCTGCCACTCAAGTGCTATTGGGCACAGCATGTATTGAGACACTACATTACCCAATTTATAGACCATTATAATCCGTGTGGCCTAGTGGGCACACAGCTGCAGGTAAGGTAAAGGTCAAGGTTTTTCATAACCTATATGGTCACTGGGGAGCGAGATGTCAGAGACCTCAGCTTCTCTAGGCCAGTATATTGACGGCGGCGCCCATCTCCTATTTCTAGCAGTTTTCCCTTCCCTGACCCTCAAGAGGGCAGGTACCCATTTACAGCTGGGTGAACTTGGGAACTGTACTGAAACCAAGGCGACTTAACGATGACCCATCCACTTGGTAACCATGCTCCAAGTTGCTTGGCCTTTGCTTGGGGAAAGCGAGTGCTCTGACCACTGAGCTATTGTGTCCCCATCTATTGTAAGGTAAAAAGGTAAAAGTGTCCCATAACCTAGGCGGTCGTAGGGAGGCGAGGCATCAGAGACCTTGTTCATTTTTAAGATCTGTTGTATGCGTAAATTTTTTGGACCTGTTGTATGTGTCTATTTTTTCAGGACGAGTTATATTTATGTGTCCATGTTTTTCACCTGTAGAGTGCAAATAGTGCATATAATTTTCTTTTCCATGTTTCAGGTCTGTGTGGCTCCATGTTCCCAGAGCATTACGAGGAAGCCTTCACAGGCCTGCGCATCGCCCAGGGTCTGGGGGGAGCCCTCAGCATGGCTTACGCTCCTGTCCTCTGCATGGCTGTCAAAATCTACATCATGATTGGCGGCGCCGTGTTCGTCTGCTTGGGTTACCTGGGCGCTGAGGTTCTCTTCAGACGCGATGCCAGACAGAACAAGGACTTGTTGTTTGAGAAGGAAGTGGTGTGAGAGCAAGCGCAGAGAACAATGTTATGAACAGACACTTTCTGACTGGGAAAGAGAGAGCATTTCTGGAACATCTTAGTACTGTGGAATGTCTGGTATAATCTGTATGTCATAATGACAATGGGGTGTGTGTGTGTGTGTGTGTGTGTGTGTGTGTGTGTGAGAGAGAGAGAGAGAGAGAGAGAGAGAGAGAGAGAGAGAGAGAGAGAGAGAGAGAGAGAGAGAGAGAGAGAGTAAAAAAACATACGGGTGATTCTGGCTTCCAAAAAGTGCTAGATACGAAGTGGCTTTCACTGGTCATGTGCCCCAGTCAGCAGGTCTCAGCTGTGGTGCTGGGTGGTCACGCAGAAACCTGACTGGACAGCTTTGGCGAGAGATTGTGCAGGTTAAAGATGCTTGGGGACCTTCAAGGTGTCCCTGTCATTCAATTTGTGCAGGGTTTGCAGACAGCTGCCACTGTCCAGTCCCCGCCAGTGGGTAGAACTAACTAACCCTTGCTGTCTGCACCCTGAGTTCAGTTCTCCTCTGTACAGTGTGAGCCCCGTCCACAATGAGCTCAGCAAGAGAAAAAGGTGTGTGTGTGTGTGTGTGTGGTGTGGGGGGGGGTTGTCATGGAGTGTTAGCAATATTCCAACTGGACAGGGTTCTGTGTACAGTCATGAATCTGAAGACATTATTCTGATGTCATGGAATGGGGTCTGGGTCCTCTTCCTCTCTGTCATGGGAGGGGAGAGACGTGGTTCATGGAGATCAATGCTGGGTTACAGAGATAGATGGTTTATGGAGATAGATGGTTTATGGAAATAAATGGTATATGGAGATGTATAGTTTATGGAAATAGAGATAGGGAAATGGTTTGTGGGGATGGGGGATGGTGGTGGTGGTGTCTCGGTTGCCGATGTCTTTCAAAGAAGGAGGGTGTCTACTGCTGCACAGTGAAGAGACCTCAAGCCCACAGTGCCAACGCCTCTCTGCCCTCTGTTTAAAGGCCTCTGTCCTGTCCTGTCTTGTCCTGTCCTGCCCTGTCTCTCCACATCTTGTCCTTCACCGATGCCTTCTCTCTCTGCTTCTTCTTTACAGCTGGGCTGTGTCCTCTGTCCGGTCACTCTCTTTAGCTGGTCAGTTTCAAGTGTGAAGTTTCTCTCTTCAGCTGGTCAGTTTGAGGTGTCCACTTTCTCTTTTTTGCCTAGCCCAGTCTGCCCCTTAGCGGTCTGTCCAGTCCTTCTCTTTAGCTTGTTTCATCTGTCTAGCTTTTCTCTTTAGTTAGTTTGTATCACTGCCCAGTCTTTCTGTATAGATGGTCTGTTACATCTAACCAGTATTTCTTTTTAGGTGGTCTTTGATCTGTCCAGTCTGTTTAGCTGGTCTGTTCACCTACCAAGTCTTCCTTTGTAGGTGGTGTGTTATTTCTTTCTCTCTTTGTAGGTGGTCTTTTTTCGCCTGCCTTTGTCATCAGTGTGTGGGCCTGCTGTTCGCTTTGAGTTGTTTTTGTGTTTTCCTCAGTTTTTAACTAAGCGATCGGTATTATCATGTCGGCACAATGTGCTCTGTAGGCTATTGTGGGGGTTTTGTGCCCACTCTGTAGGTCTGTTTCAACAGCACAGTATTCTCTATAGGTTGTTTAGGGTTTTGTTTTCTGCCCAATTTTTAGGAGGTTTGCACAATCTTGTCCGTGGGCTGTCTTGTTGTTTTCAGCCTGTTCTCATTTTCTCATCCCCCCTCTCTCCCCAGAACAGGGTATGAAGATTATTCGGCTGTGTACCTTCATTCGTTCATTCATTCATTCATTCAGGAAGGCAGATCTGGTGTGACTTCTGCTCTGTCTTCCTCCTCCACCATTGAGAGTGGTACACACAGCCTCGTGCTGTCTGCGTGCTTGTGTCAGGAGCTTGTGCAGGCTAGGCTTCTGTCTGCAAGTTTTATATTAGTATCAGGGAAGGAAGGAAGGAGCCGAGGTCTCAGGTGTGGTGATTATCAGCCTGGGACTGCTGTACATACTAGCCTTTGTTGACAGGGCAGGCACCACTGGGGTCTGTCACTGCTGTCTGTCTGTCTGTCTGTCTGTCTGTCTGCACACAACTCTAGCTCACCGTCCTGAGGGATGGCACATGTAGTGCATGGAGACAGTTTATCCATGGCACATATTGTGTCTGAGACAGTTGATTTATCCATGGCACTTGTTGTGTATGAGACAGTTTATTTATAATCCTTTGCACATGTTTTGCATGACACAGTTTGTCCATGGCACATGTTTTGCACAAGACAGTTTATCCATGGCACGTGTGCTTATAGACCTATGTATATAATCTAGAAAGAGCTTTATCAGTTATTTTGATGGCATTTGTTTTGCTTTGAAAGTGGTGGTGACACCAGACCTCCAACATTGTAAGAATCTCATTAAAAAAGTATTGATTTAATGTTGCACATATCTATTTTATCAGATGTTGTGTTTATCATTGACATTTTGTCATGTGTATGCCATTTTAAGCCAATTTACATTAGCACACATTTGGCCAATTTGTGTGCATGTACTGGTGCGAACAATGGAGGGACCATCACGTTTTGACATTGGGAAAAAAATGGAGAATTATGCAAAGGTTTTTCGTTTTTCTGTTTCCAGAAGTTTGGAACTGGATTGTGTTTTGTTGTTATAGCCCTTCTGCACTGAAAGAAGTCCATTCACATGCACTGAGACGGGTCAGAATCGGCTGTTTGTGATCATAGTCTTCAGTTCTATGTAACTGTACAACAGGGCTGTTTCTGCTTACATTGCTATTGGGATGTGACTGTACAGTGAGTCTGTTTGTGCATGTAGTCATCATTTCTGTGGAACTGTATAAATTGACGAGTCCTTCTCGTTCATTGCAATGCTGGGATGCAGACCATGTGGCTGGAGTTCAGCGAACACATGACATATCTGCTGAATTGTTTCAGCTCTAGTGATTTGTTGGTATTGAATCGGCTTGCTGATGGACACAGCTGTATTGAAATCATTCACATAAGCTTTGCATAAGATTATCAACACCCGAGTGACACATGTCAATAGGTGTGATTTATTATTTTTTTTTGGTGATGTGATCTCTTTGTCATCATTTCAGCGTCCTACATGTATTATTGCCTCTCAAGGACAATTGTGTGATGTACCATACTGATTCAGACATATTGGAGAATAATGTGAGGTGTACTATAATGAGTCAGACATATTGGAGAGATTGTATGGAAAGTTCATTTCTTTAACGTATGCCTTTGTGAACACAGAGCAGACGGACAATATTGACTTGCATGGAGAAGTGAGACGTGTGTGTGTGTGTTTGCGCATGCGCGCGTGTGTGTAAGTGTGTGTGTGGTTTCGTGTGTGTGGAAAAAGTATGTGTCTTCTTTGTTTTGTTTTTCACCTCTGTAGTTATGTTTTACTGTCATTCTGATGTGTGTGTTGTAATTGAATTGATCTCTGTTGTGTGTTTGCCATCACGTTGATGCGTGTTGGCTGTGTGCATGGTTGCGTTGCTGTATCATTATGCTGGTGGTGGTGGTGGTCAGTGTCCAGTAGGGTGGTCAGTCTTTCACACCTGTCTGTCTCCCAGTGAGTCCTGGCCTTGGTGGCTGTCCAATGGTCACCTTGGTCTAGGGACTGATGATGATCCTCATAATTATGTTAGCAGATTCGTCATCGCTGTGTTTTGTGATGAAATTGAACCCTTGTAAATCCTTGTGATCAGATTTTTGTGTTGTATGCTTTTGATTGGATCAAATTGATCTGTGTTCTGCTTTAGTGATCAAATTGATCTGTGTTCTGCTTTAGTGATCAAATTGGTCTGTGTTCTGCTTTAGTGATCAAATTGGTCTGTGTAGTCGTTAGGGTCTGTTTGTTTTGATCTTGTTGATCAATGACCATCAGTGTTCATAGTCTTCTTCATGTGCCGGTGTTCCCACTGATGCATTTGTAGTTCTGTTGATGAGTTTGTAGTCCTGTTGATTTGGTTTTAGTCCTGTTGACGCATTTGTAGTCCTATTGATCGATTTATAGTCCTGTTGATAGATTTGTAGTCCGGTTGATTTGTTTTTAGTCCTGTTGACGCATTTGTAGTTCTGTTGATTTGTTTGTAGTCTTGTTAATTTGTTTCTGGTCCTGTTGATGAGTTTGTAGTCGTATTAATTTGTCTGTAGTTCTGTTGATGAGGTCTGTAGTCCTGTTTTTCAGTATGATTTATTGCATCTTATGTGGTCTTGTTGATCTGTGAATCTGAATGTTGGATATTGTGAATCTGTTGATCTCAGTGCATATGTGCGCATGTGTATGTGCGTGCGTGCGTGCGTGCGTGCGTGTGTGTGTGGTGTGTGTGTGTGTGTGTGTGTGTGTGTGTGTGTGTGTGTGTGTGTGTGTGTGTGAGAGAGAGAGACTACAGCTAT
>CM060318.1:12665384-12667884 GCA_030674155.1 Stramonita haemastoma
CAAACACACACATACACACACACACACACACTAAAATAAAATCTCTACAGCTGTGTTACGCTAACATAAACTTACACACAACTGTTTGTAGTGATATACTATATCATATAAACATACACACAACTGTTTGCAATGATATATTTCATATAAACATACACACAACTGTTTGCAATGATATATTTCATATAAACCTACACACAACTGTCTGTAATGATATGGTATTTCATATAAACCTACACACAACTGTTTGTAATGACATATTTTATATAAACCTACACACAACTGACTGTTTTGACATATTTCATATAAACTTATGCACATTTGTCTGTAGTGACGATATTTCATATAAACTGAGGCACAAAATGTCTGCAATGACATGATATTTCATATAAAGTGATGCACAAAATGTCTGTTGTAACATGATATTTCACATAAACTGATGCACAGCTGTCTGTAATGACATAATATTTCATATAAACGTATGTACACTTTTAAATCCAACCTCAAGACACACTTGTTTCAAACCTAAGATTTGTGTCTTCTGTTTTCATCTCCTATTTGTCCCTGCCTTCAACATTTGAAATTCCATTCACCCTGTCAAAATGTATAACCTCTATAAGTGTTGTGTGTGTGTGTGTGTGTGTGTGTGTGTGTGTGTGTGTGTGTGTGTGTGTGTGTGTGTGTGTGTGTGTGTGTGTGTGTGTGTGTGTGTGTGTGTGTGTTGTGTGTGTGTGTGTGCGCGTGCGCGCGCGCGCGCGGTGTGTGTGCTTTCGAATTTGCTAGAATTATTTATTGTCATTGATTGTTTGTTGCGAGGGTCGAGTGCAAGCGCTTTGATTTGTTTTTACAAGATATAGCGCTATATAAATTCCATGTATTATTATTATTATTATTATTATTATTATTATTATTATTACACCTATTTCTAATCGCATATTAATTTTCACACAAACTTATGCACAACTACAATGGCATGATATTTCATATAAACTGATGCACAGATGTCTGTAATGATATGATATTGCATATAAACTGATGCACAAATGTTTGTAATGACATGATATTTCATATAAGCTGACGCAGAGCTGTAAAGAATTGTATAGTACACCTGTTTGTAATGATATGATGTTTCATACAACGATATTCGCAGACATACAAATCTAGATACTTTTCTCTGACAGGTATACATATTCTATACACTTATGCAACTGATATGCTAGTCTATATAGGTTAATGCTACTGAAAGAAAAAGCTCTCTGTCACTGACAAAATACACTTAACAGCTGTGTCACTGACAAATTATACTATACAGCTCTATGTCACTGACAAAATATACTATACTATTCAGCTCTCTGTCACTGACAAAATGTTTTTTACAGCTCTCTGTCACTGACAAAATATACTGTACAGCTCTGTATCACAGACAAAATATACTATACAGCTCTCTACAGCTCTGTGTCACTGAAAAACATATACTGTACAGCTCTCTACAGCTCTGTAACTGACAATATATACCCTGTCACTGACAAAACATACTGTACAGCTCTGTGTCACAGACAAAATATACTATACAGCTCTCTACAGCTCTGTGTCACTGACAAATATATACTGTACAGCTCTCTACAGCTGTGTAACTGACAAGATATACTATACAGCTCTGTATCATTGACAAAATATACTATACAGCTCTCTACAGCTCTGTGTCACTGACAAAGTATACTATACAGCTCGATGTCACTGACAAAGTATACTATACAGCTCTGTGTCACTGACAAAGTATACTATACAGCTCGATGTCACTGACAAAGTATACTATACAGCTCTGTGTCACTGACAAAGTATACTATACAGCTCGATGTCACTGACAAAGTATACTATACAGCTCTGTGTCACTGACAAAGTATACTATACAGCTCGATGTCACTGACAAAGTATACTATACAGCTCTGTGTCACTGACAAAGTATACTATACAGCTCTGTGTCACTGACAAAGTATACTATACAGCTCTGTACAGCTCTCTGTCACTGACAAAACATTCTTTTTCACACTCTCTATGTCACTGACGAAATATTTGTTTTCTACACATCTCTATGTCACTGACAAAATATCACACGTCTCTATGTCAACGACAAAATATTCTATTCTACACACCACTGTGTTACTCATGTAATAATCTATAGGCCCACAGTTGTCTGTCAATGAGAAAATAATTTTTTTCACATCTCGGTGTTGAAAAAGTATGTTGAATTTGAATACTGACAGAGGTGTGTGTGTGTGTGTGTGTGTGTGTGTGTGTGTGTGTGTGTGTGTGTGTGTGTGTGTGTGTGTGTGTGTGTGTGTGTGTGTGTGTGTGTGTGTGTGTGTGTGTGTGTGTGCCTGTGCCTGTGCCTGTGCTTGTGTGCCTGTTTGTCTCTCTCTCTCTGTGACACAATAACATTGAACTATTCTACACATCGTTTTTGCTACTGACATGTTATGCACCCACGCATCCACTTTGT
>CM060318.1:12680384-12692884 GCA_030674155.1 Stramonita haemastoma
TGTTGTATAGTGCTGAGGTGAGGTGTGATGTATAGTGCTGAGATGAGGTGTGCTGAGGTGAGGTGTGTTGTATAGTGCTGAGATGAGGTGTGTTGTATAGTGCTGAGGTGAGGTGTGCTGAGGTGAGGTGTGTTGTATAGTGCTTAGGTGAGGTGTGCTGAGGTGAGGTGTGTTGTATAGTGCTGAGGTGAGGTGTGCTGAGGTGAGGTGTGCTGAGGTGAAGTGTGCTGAGGTGAGGTGTGCTGAGGTGAGGTGTGCTGAGGTGAGGTGTGCTGAGGTGACGTGTGCTGAGGTGAGGTGTGTTGTATAGTGCTGAGGTGAGGTGTGCTGAGGTGAGGTGTGCTGAGGTGAAGTGTGCTGAGGTGAGGTGTGCTGAGGTGAGGTGTGCTGAGGTGAGGTGTGCTGAGGTGAGGTGTGCTAAGGTGAGGTGTGCTGAGGTGAGGTGTGCTGAGGTGAGGTGTGCTGAGGTGAGGTGTGCTGAGGTGAGGTGTGCTTTTGTGCTGAGGTGAGGTGTGCTGAGGTGAGGTGAGCTGAGGTGAGGTGTGCTTTTGTTCTGAGGTGAGGTGTGCTGAGGTAAGGTGTCATGAGGTGAACTATGCTGAGAGGAGGTGTGTATTGTACTGAGATGAGATGAAGTGTGCTGAGGTGAGGTGTGCTGAGGTGAGGTGTGCTGAGGTGAGGTGTGCTTTTGTTCTGAGGTGAGGTGTGCTGAGGTAAGGTGTCATGAGGTGAACTATGCTGAGAAGAGGTGTGTATTGTACTGAGATGAGATGAGGTGTGCTGAGGTGAGGTTTGCTGAAGTGAGGCGTGGTGCATTGTATGAAGGTGAGGTGAGCTGTGCTGTGGTGAGATGTAGAAATGTTGTGCTAATATGAAAAAAGGAGCTCGTTAGGGTTGTACGATTTACCGCATCATTAAAGGGGGATTGTTTATTTGCTTGCTTTGTTTTGTTTTATTTTCAGGTTTATATATATATAAATTAGTATCAAGAGATGAAATACATCTTTACCATCAATAGCAAGAGATGAAATGAATCATTATCATAAATCAGACGAGATGAAATTAATAATTATAAAAAAGTGATAGAATGAATCACGAACATTATTTAAAGCATTCAAGAAAATAACCACAAAAGTGATGTGATAAATCACGATCATTATTAGCAGTGATAAAATAGATGACAACAATTGTCAAAAGTGAAGTAATAAATCTCGATCTTTATCAAAAGTAATGAAGTTTCACCTGTCTCACCTGTCGGCGTCACCAGGTACATTTTTTGCCGCCATACCCAATGATATTGATACGATCCTCCTTCGCTATTTGCTCCAGTCTTCGCTGGCCCTGCTGACTTCATGGAATCTTGTGCCACGGGATTCGGTGATGATGCCAGTGAGAGAAGCTGGTGGTCTACATTTCGTCCTTTTACCTCAGTCTTGCCTTGAAAGACAGTCTTTATAAGGTCCGTATTAAAAAAAATCTATAATTAAAACAAAAGTTTTATCGATTTTGGCTTTCCTAGAACAGGTAGATTCATGATAGAAATACGTTTTCTTTATGCAGTCCCATGTGGTTTGATGATTAAATATATTTTTTGTTTAGTCTAGAGCTTGGACCATTTAAGAGCAGTAGTGTTGTATCTGTATTCAACCCCCCCCCCAACCCCCACCAAAACACAACCTTCTCCCACCCCTCTCTCCTTTTTAGCGTCTCTCCCCTCTCATATGGTCCGTATCTTGGCTTCGTGCAAATACACTACATACTTATCTTAGTTTCCTTTCATTTATCAATGTTAGAAGTTTTCTTGCTGTTCTCTGTTTGTGTAGTAGGCTTTCATTGTTCTTCTATCTGTCCAGCTGACTCTGAGCTGCCTCCTAAAACTCAAATCTCCGCTGCTTTCAGTTCTTCCCATTATCTTTTCTTGGTATGTAGGATTCTTTTTTCTATATTCTTTCATTTCGTGGATAATGGAATGAACACTCGTGTGCTTTTTTTCTTTACACTAAGTCACCTTGTGTATGCATTTTTGTAAATGTTATTGTTCTGCCTCGCATTCAAAGAACTTTCTCGCAGGAGCTGCCTTTCGTTCAAAGAATAGTCCCGCAGATAGTGTCACCGTAAACAACTCTTTATTGGTCCAAAGACATGCGTAATAGGAGCTGTAGTGTAGTGGTGAAGAACTGAAACAAAACCCCAAAGAGAAAACTAAGTAAACAGCTAACAATAGTGACAATAACTGGTGGCTGAAATACAAAGCAAGAATAAGTTCAATGTGTACATGTGAAAAGGCTTTATATCTAAATGTCATATCATGAGGTTTCAGTCTGTACCACTAAAACACACCTTCCAAAGGCAGTATGTGTGAGTGTGTAATGTGTACATGAATAACAAGGCACATATGGCAACACACTCGTATAACAGGGCTCAACTAAGACTAAATTCAGTGATAAACAAATACTAATAAACTGTAAACAAGTTCTGTGTACATTGAATGTCATGTACGAGGAGAAATGCAGTACGCAAATGTTACGTAGTGGCACTGGCACAACCTTGCCGAGGGCTAGTAGGAAAACATCGTTAGGATCTCCAGATTCGCTCACCTCAGCGCTACTGCGTCACTACGACGTTCATGCATAAACAAATAAAAAGGTGATCAAAACTTCAACACTTCGCCTTGTTTATCTATAAAAAATAATGATATGAAAATAACACGACATCGAAAACAGCACCGAAACTGAAAGACGTCTGCTGCTAAATCAAACCAAATGAAATCAATTAATCACTATTCTCAACCCTGTAAATCATTCACAGACATGATGAACTGATCAATAAACAATGTATTTAAAATCATACAAACAACTTACAAAGTGTGGGGACTTCAGGGATCAGTAATTTACAATGTGACAGTCACAAAGACGTTTCGCCGACATGAAGACAAAAAAAGGCGCAATAGTAAAAATAGCAAAAATGTCTTAAAACCGGAGACTGGTCAAAGCATCGAAAGGGCTTCAAAAATCGATCTGGTTCCAGAACACTCCCCGTCTGATATCTACTTGATATCACTACAAAACACACCAAATGAAAGGAAAAGGAGGAAGAAAAAACACACAAAATGGGTAATCTATGCGCTAAAACAATGATCACTAGGGCATGAGACTGTCTTGGGATACTGAGCATCATGGTCAACTTCAAACTTTCTATAAGTCGTCAAAAAACATATTTAACAACTATACCCAAAGCTAACAAACACATCAACACATCACTTTTCAAAAACAGTCCATCTGAGAGCTGATATCTCCTCACTGAATTACAGAGGAACAAGTTCTGTCACTGGTCTGACGCATGTGACTGGCCTTTGGTCTTTGACTATGCGAATTTCTGCCGATCGAACAAGCGAGTCTTTGCTGCTGGGAAAGGTGCGGGTCACTAAGCCAACAGGCCATTCACACCTGTGAGTTCCTGCATCATGGAGAAGCACAAGGTCTCCTTCCTTGATGTTCTCCTCTGGACTTGCCCATTTACGCCTCTGCTGCAGCGACTGCAAATATTCTTCTTGCCAATGCTTCCAGAAAGTGTTCGAGAGGACTTGGACGTGTTTCCACTGGTGCTTGTAGGTTTCCCTCATGTCGCTGGATACCGCAGGAACCTGATCCCCTTCGCACTTTGTTGTCAACAGCATGGATGGTGTAAGGACAAGGGGGGAGTCAGGGTCATGTGAGATGGGAACAATGGGTCTGGAATTCACAATGGCACAGACCTCTGCAAGAAGGGTGCACAACACCTCGTGCGTGAGCGGCTTCCGCCTCATGTCCAACAGCAAGGCGTCCAGAATCCGTCGAACGATACCTATCAGTCTTTCCCATGAACCCCCCATGTGAGAGGCGTGAGGAACGTTGAACTTCCAGGTGATCCCAGTTTTCAGGAGATGTTCTCGAACAGGCCCTTCTTCAACAAAAAAGGCCTTTGCTCCCAGCTCTCTGGCGGCTCCAATGAAATTGGTGCCTCGATCGGAACGCAGTTCAGTCACTGGACCTCGCAGAGCGATAAACCTCCTCAGACCATTGATGAAAGACGAACTGCTCATGTCTTCCAGGACTTCGATGTGGATGGCCCGAGTAGCCATACAGGTGAAGATCACTGCCCATCTTTTGGTATTGGACTGCCCACCTCTAGTCTTCCTTGTGACGACTGACCATGGGCCGAAAACGTCCAAGCCAACGTGGGAGAATGGGGCAGAAGGGATGACTCTGTCAACTGGGAGGCTCGCCATCTGTTGGCTGGCCTGTCTGCCACGAAGTCTTCTACATGTGAAACATTGCTGGATTTCGGATGCGACGAGGCGCTTGGCACCGATGATCCAAAATCCAGCTGATCGCAGAGCTCCTTCAGTGAAGTGACGACTCTGGTGTCCCACCTTCTGGTGATAATGGCGGACCAGCAGAGTGGAGACATGATGGTTCTTGGGAAGAATTACAGGATGCACTCTTGACAGTCCAAGTGTGTCCTTGACTTCAGTAAGTCTGCCTCCCACACGGAGTAGTCCTTCTTCATCTCGGAAGGGTGAGAGTGAGATGATAGAACTCGATTTAGCGAGCTGTTTGTTCTTGGCCAAACATTCCATGTCTTGCGAGAATGCGTCAGTCTGCACTGCTTGAATGACAAAGGCCTCTGTGGCTCTCAAACTGTCGATGCTGCGGTGATGGGAACATTGATGCCAGTTCTTGCAGGAATCTGTTGGCGAATGAAAACTCTGGCACACATGTCTGAGCAGACACAAAGAGTTAATCAAAGTGTCCCAGCTGGAAAACTTCTCAAAGCGAGAAGTCATGGTTGAATGAGGAGGTGAACTTGAGACTTTTGTCTTGAAAACACGAGGCCTAACCTCACTGTCAGTGTCGGGGAAGACCAAAGGGTAAGTCTTTTCGGGAGCATGCACTGAAGACGTGCCCCCCAAGACCTCTCTTGGCCCTTGCAACCAGACCCTTTGCTTTGAGTCTAGGTCATCAACGAAACACCTGGTAGCAGCATCTGCAGGATTTGCATCTGTTGGTACATACTGCCATTGGTCTGGATGTGAGACATGTCTGATTCGTTCCACACGGTTGCTGACGTAGGTGTAGAATCTTCGGGTCTCGTTGCTGATGTAGCCCAGGACAACTTTGCTGTCGGTGTAGAATGTCACACTTTTGGGGGTAATGTCAAGTTGCTCACTGATTGTTTGCCACAACTCCGTTGCCAGGACTGCACTGCACAGCTCAAGCCGAGGGATAGTGTGGCCACTTTGAGGTGCCACTTTCGATTTGCCCATGATGAAGCCTATGCGTTTCTCAGGATCACTGACTACCTTGGCGTAGGCCACAGCTGCAATGGCTTTCTCGGAAGCATCGCAGAAGATGTGAATCTCCGCATCAGAGGTACAAGAGAGTGAGACTGAAAGAATCATGCGAGGGACTTCAATCTCGCGGAGGGGCTCCAGTGACTTCTTCCACTGCTCCCAACGCTGCTGGCTGGTTGCAGGAAGGGGCTCATCCCACGCAGTCTTGTGGCAGATTTCACGAAGCAAGATCTTTCCAGCAATGACTGCCGGTGCCAGAAAGCCAAGGGGGTCGTATATACTGTTCAGTGTGGAGAGAATCCCTCTGTGAGTGAAAGCGGTGTCTCCCAGCTGAAGGCAGATCTTGAAGGTGTCTCTATCAAGATTCCACAGTAGACCAAGGCAGCTGTGGGTTGGTAGGGATGTGGAGCAGTCTGAGAGATCAAGGGACTGCAACTCCGAGCAAAGATCTTCCTTTGGGAGAGCGCGAAGAATTTCCCTGTTGTTGGAAGCAAACTTGTGAAGCCTGATTTTCCCGTTTTCCATCAAAGCTGCCTGTGTCCGTTTCATAAGACTTGCAGCTTGGTCTTTCTCAGGAACAGACATCACACCATCATCTATGTAAAAGTTGCGGGAGACGAAGTTCCTCACGTCTTCTTCGGTGGAGGCCACTGTTTTCCGCAGACCATAGGTAGCTACAGCAGGTGAAGGGCTGTTCCCAAAGACATGCACGCACATGCGGTATTCCACAAGGGGCTTGCTGAAATCATTGTCTTCATACCAGAAGAATCTCAGAAGATCTCGATGGTGCTCATCTACGAAGAACTGGTAGAACATCTGCTCGATGTCACCGGTTATAGCGTACTCATCACGTCGGAATCTCAGGAGGATGCCTACAAGACTGTTGGTGAGGTCTGGTCCAGAGAGCAGCATGTTGTTCAGGGAACATCCTTCAAATGTGGCTGATGAGTCGAAAACACCTCGAATCTTGTCTGGTTTTTTAGGGTGGTAGACGCCAAAGAGAGGAAGATACCAACGGCTGTCTTCTCTCTCAAGCGCTGGAGCTTCTTCTGCGGAACCACTGTCCAGGACCTTGGACATGAATTCGAAGAAGTGTTTTCTTTTCACCGGGTCCTTTTTCAAAGATGCGTGCAAACCATGAGCACGACTGATAGCTTGTGGCCGATTACTCAATGGCACAGGGTCTGGAAATCTGAGTGGAAGAGGTGCAGTCCAACGATTCACCTCATTTTTTTTAAAGTGCTGGTCCATCATAGACAGGAATCGTCGGTCTTCTACTGATGTCCCAATCTTCTCATCTTTTGCTGTCCTTTCAAAAAGTCTGGCGTCCAACTGGTCTGTTTCAGAGACTTTCAGGTCGTAGGGACAAGGCTCGAAGATGGTTCCTCTGGTGCCATGCATAACATGCGTCTTTGCTACGCTGACGGCTAGAGGCTTGTGCAACCTGTTCAAGCACACATCTCCGATAATCACCCATCCCAGAGGCAGCTGTTGTGCGAATGGGGAAGAGGGGGGTCCTAGCACCTGTTCCAATACATGGTGAGCCTCAGGTAGGTCACGCCCTATGAGCAGGCTAATGGACACTTCATGATCAAGCTGAGGAATTTCTTTCGCAATGCCATTGAGATGCGGATGGTGAAGAGCCACGTCGGGAGTCGGTATTTCCGACCTATCATCGGGGATCTTGTTGCATTCTATCACTGAGGGCAGTCGCAGGGTTTTCTGTCCATCCAAAGACTGGACACAAAGTCCTTGGAACTGGCGTCCACTCATACTGCAGGTCCCAGAGCATGAGGTCAAGCTGTAGATGATTTCCTGTGACCTGTTCCCCATGCTGTCCATGACTTCTGGTGCGGCGAGTGACCGGTTGCTCTGGTCGTCCAGTACCGCATACACAGGAATGCTCTTTTCAGGCTGGTTCTCAGGAAAGATCCGGACTTTGATTATCTTGCCACATGATCGACTGGTCTGCTTCCCGTTGCAGAGAGATGTGCATTTGGTTTTCACCCCCGGGAGCTCCCCGCCATCATCTTTAGGAGGAGACTGTCGTGAAGATGTTGGCGTAGCAGATGACGAATCACCATCGCGGTGCATCACAGTGTGGTGCTTCTTTCCGCACTTCTCGCATTGGACTGTGGCAGCGCATTTGTTGGCGACGTGTTCGGTCGATGACAAGCATTTGAAGCAAATGTTTGTCTCCTTCAGCAAGGTAATGCGGTCCCTCCAGGTCTTTGCAGCGAAGGCTCTGCATTCTGTCAAGGGGTGCTGTGCCTTATGGATGGGGCATCTCATGTCCTGCTTAACGTCTGTTTTTCTATTGAAGACTCGCCCTTGATCTCTTGGAACGTCCCTTTCTTGCCGTTTGTCCTTGTCGAAGGAGAAGGCTGGGTCGTTTTGAATCTTGCTGATGTTGCTTATGAATTTAACCAAGAATGGGAAAGGGGGGAAAGCCACTCTGTGTTCCTCTTTGTATCTGGCTGCTTGCGTGACCCACTTCTGCTGCTGAGCTGGTGGTAGCTTGCAGATGATGGTGTTCATACCAGCTGACGAATCGTAGACAGAAAACATGACTTTGAGCTTGGGATTTTCCTTCGCACATTGGATCTCGTCTACAATGTCACTCAGTTCGTAAAATCTTTTGTTGTCTTTATATGTTAGTTGAGGGAAACGGTCTAATTTCTCTTTCAGGCAAGACTCCACAAGCTCTGCTGATCCGTATCGTTCCTCCAGCCGCTGCCACAGTAGACACAGGCCTCTCTCAGGATTTGATGGATTGGAAGCTCGCAAGCTCAGAGCATATTTGCTTGACTCTGGGCCTAGATACTTCACTAGGAGGTCAAGTTCTTCTTGAGGGGTCACGTCTAGCTCTCTCATGATGCTTGAAAAGCTAGCGCGCCATACTTCAAAGGTTTCAGGCTGTTCATTGAAGTGGGTCAGCCTGGAAAGCATTAGATCTTTCTTTAGTAAAAACTTGGTCAAGGCCTGGGCATCAGGTGGAGTCGCAGAGTTGTTAGGCTCTCCTGGAAAAGAAAGGCGTGAGTGCGGAAAAGGTTCAGCACTGACGTTCAATCTGTGTTCTCGACGATTGTAGTCAGCGTGTAGGTTGTGGGGCACATCTTCCTGGTGAATAGGTTCTGTCACTGCGTGGGCTGCGACATAGCTTCTGGTTTGTACATCTTGGCTTTGAGATGGTAGATCCAGCCTCACTGAAGAAGGAATGTCAGCTGCCAAGGCACTTCTATTCTCTCCATCATTCTCCAGAACAGTCGCCTCTGCTTCAGCGGCTGCTGCTTCTTTCTCTTCTGCCAGCAGATTAAGCTCGGCATTACACTCTCTTCTTAAGCGTTCAGATTTGGCTTCCATGACTTTTCTCTGCTCCTCAATCACTGCCTCTTGTTTCAAAATTTCTGCTTCTCGGCGAGCGAATTCTGCACGCACACGAGAAGCTTCTGCTTTAGCACGCTTGCGGGCCGCAAGGCTGCTGGATGTTGATGTCCCAGATTTGCTGGATCTGCTGGAACGATGACTGGTAGACCTGGTTTCTAGTCGTTCCAACTCGTCAACGTAGGCTCTTGAGGCAGGCTGGTCCTCCATGCTGACAGGTGTGGAGGGGTCGTCTGATCGCCAGAAGAAGTCCGTACTTTTTCTTCACTGTTCTGCCTCGCATTCAAAGAACTTTCTCGCAGGAGCTGCCTTTCGTTCAAAGAATAGTCCCGCAGATAGTGTCACCGTAAACAACTCTTTATTGGTCCAAAGACATGCGTAATAGGAGCTGTAGTGTAGTGGTGAAGAACTGAAACAAAACCCCAAAGAGAAAACTAAGTAAACAGCTAACAATAGTGACAATAACTGGTGGCTGAAATACAAAGCAAGAATAAGTTCAATGTGTACATGTGAAAAGGCTTTATATCTAAATGTCATATCATGAGGTTTCAGTCTGTACCACTAAAACACACCTTCCAAAGGCAGTATGTGTGAGTGTGTAATGTGTACATGAATAACAAGGCACATATGGCAACACACTCGTATAACAGGGCTCAACTAAGACTAAATTCAGTGATAAACAAATACTAATAAACTGTAAACAAGTTCTGTGTACATTGAATGTCATGTACGAGGAGAAATGCAGTACGCAAATGTTACGTAGTGGCACTGGCACAACCTTGCCGAGGGCTAGTAGGAAAACATCGTTAGGATCTCCAGATTCGCTCACCTCAGCGCTACTGCGTCACTACGACGTTCATGCATAAACAAATAAAAAGGTGATCAAAACTTCAACACTTCGCCTTGTTTATCTATAAAAAATAATGATATGAAAATAACACGACATCGAAAACAGCACCGAAACTGAAAGACGTCTGCTGCTAAATCAAACCAAATGAAATCAATTAATCACTATTCTCAACCCTGTAAATCATTCACAGACATGATGAACTGATCAATAAACAATGTATTTAAAATCATACAAACAACTTACAAAGTGTGGGGACTTCAGGGATCAGTAATTTACAATGTGACAGTCACAAAGACGTTTCGCCGACATGAAGACAAAAAAAGGCGCAATAGTAAAAATAGCAAAAATGTCTTAAAACCGGAGACTGGTCAAAGCATCGAAAGGGCTTCAAAAATCGATCTGGTTCCAGAACAGTTATCATTTGCTTTCACTGGCACACAATGTCCTGCTCTTCCGGAAAGCGGAACAGGTTTAATGTATGTGCAAGATGTTCTGCGTGTGTTTACAGTCGGGACCTGGATTTATAGTCTCATCCGAAGGAATTGTGGGGGGAGTGGACGATGATACATATTTCAAAATCTTTATGTACAGCTGGTAATGTGAATCAATGCTGTGATTTTTCCAGACGTTGCTTAATTGGATCAGTCTGCCTTTAGCCATGCCTATTCTTGTTTTTTATGACCTTGGTGCATGATCCGTCATTTGGTTTGGCTAAGCCTAGATTAAAGTTTAAAGTCTTTGGCAATTCTAAAGGCGTTTTATCAGCTTTTATTTTATTGCTGTTTTGCAGCTTGTTCTGGCAACATACAGTACTTTTATTTTTTTGGCGTTGGGCTTGGGACCGGCTCTTCTTTCTGTTACATCTACTCTGTATAATAGTGTCTTCATGCTGGATTTGTTATCAGCCATTAGTACTGTATTATCAGCGTAGCGCTGATTTTTTTTTTTTTTTTTACGTTTCTGCCACCTATCTTGCGACCCGTGTTTTCAACATCAGACTCTCTTATTATATGCTCTGTGTATATGTTGAAAAGGTAAGGATGCATCCTTGTCTAATCTTTTGAGAAGCTGAAACTTCATACTTTTGGATGCTCCATCTGATAATGCCCTTTTGCTCTTCATAAAGTGAGGAAGCGCAACAGCAGTTCTCCAGGAATGTTATGGAGGCCTGGTGATTTTCTGCATTTCAGCTCTTTATTGACTGTCTGAATTATGTTCTGGCTCTAACGTGGAGCTGTTTGTGTCGAGATTAAAACATCCATAATTTTGAAGTATATTTTTTTCTTGCCCATTGAATAATGCTTTACTATGTTTATGCCATCATTTTACAGTTTCTTCTGGTTCAGTTTGGGCAGTTCCACATGAATATCAACACATTGATTTTCGGCCTGTATGTGGGTGCTCCATATTGTCAAGCATATAGCTAGTGTGGCGCAGTGCTGGGTGCTACAGAGGGAAGGGTTCTTTGATGGTTAGTTGATTTTTTCTTTGACTAGATTCAATACCTCATCAGATATAAATGGTTCTGGTTTCTTTCATTTTTGGGTCCCAGTTTTCTTCTGTTGATCCTTTTCATGTCAGTCAAAAGTTCTTCGTTATCATGTTCTGCCCATGCCTCTAGAAATTGTGAAAACAATTACTTGTTTCAATTTTGAAACGTGAGGCAAAAGTCTGGATCATCAAGGTTTTCAGTGTCACATTTAGGGGATGGCAGACTTTTTATCATGAAAAAAGAGAAAAATTTATTAAATAGATTATGATTATTATTGAAAAACGAAAAAAAATCACTATAAAGTTTTGGAATAAACCATCGTATAAAGTAATGAAAATGATTTGCGATCATTATCAAAAGCAAGGGAAGGAATGACGCTTATCATCAAAATAAGTGATGAAAAACGTGCAGTACCCCCGTGCAGTACCCGGGAAGTTTGCTAAGCAAGCTAGAATAGGACTGCTGTTCCCTGCCAGGCATGTCGTAAAAGGCGACTAAGGAGGGTCTCACTTGTCAGGTCAGGCTTGCCTGCTACCAGTAATCCATGCTAAACTGGTACTACCTGTCGTATGTGGGGGAAGCACACCCCAACAGAAAAAAGCCTGGTCCTCCAGGTTGGGGGTTGGGCACAGGGCCAACAACCCTGTCTCGTAAAAAACAATACGTTACAGAAACAGCAACAAAGAAACTTTGTTGCTGCCCTACACACCACTGGGTGTAAAGGATGATGATGATGATGAAGAGATGAAAAAAGAGTGACCGGCAGTAAGACTAATGAAATAAGCCACAAACATCAATGAAAGGGATGGAAAAAATCACTGCCATTGTTGTGATGCCAAAAAATCTACCCAGTGAAAAGAAAATGAATAGATAAAAACTGACCATATATTCATGTTTATGTCTTCAAGTACTGACCATCATAGGCTGGCCTATTCAGTGCTTCAGAAACCCAATTATTTCATTAAGCACTGTCGATCCAATTTGTCTACAGATTACTCAACAGCTAAAGGAAAACAAACCTCATTTGCCTACCTGACAGTTTAAGAGCCTGCCTTCCTGCCTGATAGCCTGCCAGCCTGCCAGCCTGATTGATAACCTGCCTGCCTGCCTGATAACCTTCCAGCCTGCAACTCCTACTGATAGCTTGATAACTTGCCTGCCTGTCGACCAGCTGTTAACGGTGGTTATTGTCACAATGAATGACAATAATCATTCCATGGTATGTCATTCCTGTTTTCAATTTCTCCATTTTTTATATGCAAGCCAGCACAAACGTGTGTGTGTGTGTGTGTGTGTGTGTGTGTGTGTGTGTGTGTGTGTGTGTGTGTGCGCGCGCGCGCGCGTGCGTGCGTGCGTGCGTGCGTGTGTGTGTGCCTGTGTGCGTGCGTGCGTGCGTGCGTGTGTGTATGTGTAATAATGTAGTAGTAGTAGTAGTAGTAGTA
>CM060318.1:12700384-12705384 GCA_030674155.1 Stramonita haemastoma
CCCTCCCTCCCATCCTCCCTCCCTACCTCCATCCATCCGTATATATATATACCGTACAATCCCTAGCATACGCCCCCCCCCCCCCCCCCCCCCCCGTGCACTGATTTAGGGCAAAATTGGGGGGTGGGCGTTTGCTAGGGATATACCCCTTTGCACAAAGTAATTTTTGTGCTCAACTGTGTAATTGAGTGAATACAAACCCCGAAAGCACGTAAGTTAGGTCGTGTGAGTAGGAGTGAAGGAAAATAGAAAAAAGGGGCTTTGAGGCAAAGAAGGCCAACGAGTTCCATCGCTTTCCGTTGTAGGTCGTTGTAGGTCCTTGTTTCGCAATACCCTGCCTTCAGATCTTTCATCTTCCAGATAATGCAGCACACCTTGGTCGACATGTTCAGATCTAACTGCTGGTCCTTTTGACAGGTCCCGTTTTTGTTTGTCTTTTCCGTACTGCTGTTCAAGTCTATCTCTGCTTTCACTCCATTCCCTGATCCTCTTCCTATCCACAGAAAATTCACGGGCACACTCCGGAACATTCCCACCTGCTTCGTTATCCAGATACTGGAGGGCTTCCAATTTGAAAGATACAGTGTAAGATTGTCGCTTCGGCATTTTGCAAAATGGCACAGAGATTCAAGAACCAACTTCCGGCCATCAGGAAGCGTCGTCAAAGTACCGGTACATCACTGACAGACAAAAGACGTCAGTGGAACAAGCATGACGTAGTTTTAAGTCACTCTGTAGGGGATGGGTGGGAGTGAGGAGAGGGGACAAAGAATAAGAAAAAAGGAAAGAAACACGAAAAGGTAAAGAAGGGGGGAAAAGATGACTTTTAGAATAGTCTGCACAAATTCCAGTGAAAGTGAGCATAGCCTCTTTTAAAAAAGCAGGGTGGGCGTTTGCTAGGTAGTTACCCCTGTGCACAACTTTTGGCCCAAAGTGGGGGGTGGGCGTTTGCTAGATGGTGGGCTTATGCTAGGGATTTTACGGTATATATATATATATATATATATATATATATATATATATATATATATATATATATATATATAATATATATATATATATATATATATAATACATACATACATACATACATACATACATACATACATACATACATACATACATACATACATACATACATACATACATACATATATTGTGTGTGTGTTTGTGTGTGTGTCTGTGGGTAAGTACGTGCGCGCGTGTGTGTGTACAGGTGGTGTACCATGTGGTGGTGGGGGTGGTGTTGTTCCTGGTGCCCATCCTCATCATGGCGGTCAGCTACAGCGTGATGTGTGTCTGTCTGCTGCTCAGAAAAGCCCCCGGCTCCTCCTCCTCCTCCTCCCGCAACACCAAGAAAAAGGTCAGTGCAGTGTCTGTCAAAGCTAGCTCAGCTCCAACTGTTTGTTTTCAAAGGGTACATTTTATAATTTTCATACCACTTAATGTCACCGCAGATTTCTCTGCGTGAAATTTGGGCTGCTCTGTCCGGGCAGAGTGCGTCGCCACAAGGGCAGCGCCACCGATATTTTCCTTTCTCCTGTCTGCAACTGTATCTTTTTCCCTATTAGAGTGACTTTTTTCTGCATAATTTTTTGAAAAAGCAATTCTTTTGCTTATTTGTTCTAAAGCCTTTCCTATAAGTAAACAAACTCTAATATTTAAAAGACAAGAAAATTCCCCAAAGAAACAGCAATACAATGCAAAGAATATGGCATGTCACGTTATGGTATCTTCAAATCACATCCACCAGCCCCTTTCTTCTCCACCTGCGTTAGCAAAGGATTGTACCTGAAGCTGCGCTGATCATTTCTGAAGCTTTTGTCAGTTAATGGAGAAGAATGTTCATTGACAGCATTTTGTTCAACTCAACTCAACTCCCCATCGTTGCTGTCATTGGTAGGAGCTCTGTGTAAATGCCACAAGAGTTTGCCATTTCTTTCTGTCTCTGCTGAGTTCTACAATCTCCTGTAGCCCTCCCAGACCACTGATCTCAGCGAATGTTGGCCATGCAGGATATTGGTGGTCTACCTCAAGTCTGTCCTTCTACCCTTAACCATACCTTAAGGAACTACAGTTATCAGATTTGTTTGTGTGTCTCTGCCAGTGTGATCATCGTATCTGTCTGCGCATTCAGTTTCAGCCAACGTTTGTCTTTGCACTGAGAGTTCAAAATTGTTTTTCTTTGTTCTTCTGTCTGACCATTTGACGCTGACAAGTTTCCTGTAGAATCACATTTCTCCACCTTTGTCTTGTCTCTGGTTGTTGATCAGATGGTGAGGATGTTGGTGATAGTGATAGGGGTGTTGTGGTTACAGTGTATGGTGTTGTTGATATCAGGTGGTGAGGATGCTGGCGATAGTGATGGTGGTGTTGTGGTGTTGTTGGTATCAGGTGGTGAGGATGCTGGTGATAGTGATGGTGGTGTTGTGGTGTTGTTATTGTCAGGTGGTGAGGATGCTGGTGATAGTGATGGTGGTGTTGTGGTGTTGTTATTGTCAGGTGGTGAGGATGCTGGTGATAGTGATGGTGGTGTTGTGGTGTTGTTATTGTCAGGTGGTGAGGATGCTGGCGATAGTGATGGTGGTGTTGTGGTGTTGTTGTGATCAGGTGGTGAGGATGCTGGTGATAGTGATGGTGGTGTTCGTGGTTTGCTGGACCCCCGTGCACATCCTGGAGATTATTCCCATCTTCAACCCAGAGAGAAAGGTCAGTCTATGTCAAGGGTCATCCCCATCTTCCACCTAGAGAGATAGGTCAGTCTGTCAAAGGTCATTCCCATCTTCCACCCAGAGAGAAAGGTCAGTCTGTCAAAGGTCATTCCCATCTTCCACCCAGAGAGAAAGGTCAGTCTGTCAAAGGTCATCCCCATCTTCCACCCAGAGAGAAAGGTCAGTCTGTCAAAGGTCATCCCCACGAGGGTTGCCTGCCAGAACTGGCTACGGTGGTTTCAGGCAGCTTTGAGGAAAACACGTTCGGAAGTTTAGCATCGCTGTTAGCTTTGTTTCTCTTTTGCTGTATTCCTCAGGCAGTGAGAAATATTTTGTCAAATATATTAGCTTCTTCAATAGATAAATCTGGAGGGTGAGATTTGCCTATCCCAACCTTATCCCCGGAATCAGCTGACAAACAAATAATTTTGGGAACTAAGATCATCCAAAAAGGCCGGCTACACAAGAAAGCCCGCCATATTCTCCAGAGAGGAGAGTATGTGTGTGTGTGTGTGTGTGTGTGTGTGTGTGTGTGTGTGTGTGTGTGTGTGTGTGTGTGTGGTGTGTGTGTGTGTGTGTGTGAGTGTGTGTGTGTGTGAGTGTGTGTGAGTGTGTGTGTGTATGTGTGTGTCTATGTGCGTGTGTATGTGTGTGTATGTGTGTGTGCTCATGCACTTGCGTGCGTGCGTGCACACGCGCGCGCGCGCGTGTGTGTGTGTGCTCACGTAAGTGTGTGCGTGCGCGCGCGCGCGCGCGTGCGCGTGTGTGTGTGTGCGCGCGCGCTACAGAAGATGTGGTATATGCTGTGTGTGTGCAGGCTACAGAAGACGTGGTCTACGCTGCTCTGTTTATCGGCTACACCAACAGTGCCCTGAACCCCATCATGTACGCTGGCTTCAATGAGAACTTCCGCAAAGGGTTCCAGCAGATGTTCCCATGCCACACCCCGCCCTTCTCCGTCAAGTCCATCCGCGTGCAGCCCCACGGTCAGTTGACGTCAGCTTGTCTTGTCTGTCTGTTTGCTGGTTGTGTACACAGGTTTTATCATAGTTCTTGATTAAACCACTGATGCTGGGCGCAATAGCAAAGTAAGAGGCTGTGTGGCCAGTGGCTTTCCCACTCATGGAATTCCACTTTGCAGCTTAGTCTTTAGTGATCAACTATGACTCTGACTAGGAGGCTTGTCTTGCATAGTCCTTATGTGCTGCAGCCCTGGAAGCTAGTTGGCCTTTAAGAAATATCTCAAATGCTAACTGTCCGTATGCCCACTTGGCCGAGACAGTGGGGGTGCACTGTGGGCAAGGCATCTCCACTATAATCAATCTTCTGGTCCATTTCCGAAACAGCAGCTTCCGCTTCTGCTGTTTTGGAGGTAATCGTCGGACACGACGGACAAACAACAACAATGGAGTACTGCCACTTCTTACCAGTGACCATGCGTTTTGGATCAATGTTGTTTCCTTTTTGCATACACCTCTGCTTTTGCTGGTCATATGTTGTGAAGCGGTACAACCTGCCTGTTGTTATCACCTAAAGGGCAGTGCCCATAGACTTGCTGTATTTTCGGCAAATGTAGCAGACATCTAAGAATCTGTGCTGCAAAAATGCCTTAAAACGCTGTCATCAAAATTTGATATTGAGGATTTTTGCCTTAGGTTATTGGAAATAATGAAGGGGTCATTGTTGTCACTGCTTTCCAGCATTTATTTTGCTTTAAAAATATATATGTATATATATATATATGTATATATATCTATATCTTACATATTTGTTATAAAGAGAGAGAGAGAGAGACAGAGACAGAGACAGAGACAGACAGACAGACAGAGAGACAGAGACAGAGAGAATACAATGGAAGAAACAGACACAGGTAGCCAATGACAAATTCATCATTATTAGAATGATCTATCAACGATAGATTCGAAGAAAGATCCAACATTGAATAAATCTTTCAAGGACACTATTTGAGGATTTATTGAGTGAGAGTCATGTCTTTGGCCTGGCCTAACTCCAGTTTTGGATTCTGGATGAGTACTCATGAGGAATCCCGGTGATGATTGAAGCTTCACCATTGGTGGTACCTTACATGCACAGAGAGACATTTGGTTTATTACTTGGACGCTTCAACCGGATTCACAAGAAAATTTGATGTCCTTATGGTCTATCAAAGCTAAGAGATAATAATAAAAGAGAAAGAAAGTATGCTCAAACTAAATGCTGGAGAAAGAAAACCCATAACAACATATACAAAACAAAATAAACACCTAGTGAATCTTTGTACCTTATGTT
>CM060318.1:12710384-12720384 GCA_030674155.1 Stramonita haemastoma
GCCCCATGGACAATTCTAAAACTGGTTTTTACTGTGGATTCACCCCAACACTTCTACAGATTCACTCATCAATATGCAAAGCTTTTGGGCATCAACAGCCAATAAATAGGATGACTAGAGTGGGTGGACAGACATGACACCCACTGCCATGTACACAGACATTAGACTGCTGGTAGACATGGCGGTTGTACACTTATATCATGTGAACATGTGAATCAGCCTTTGATGTAGTTATTTGATGATGCACAAGGTTTGATTTGCCTTTTTGTGGATACTCTTTATACCAGTGTATCGTTGTTGCAACACTTGCCTCAGAAAATGGTGTGTTTTTTGTGGATACTCTTTAAGCTATTGTATGATGTTGAAGGACGTGTTGCCTCAGAAAATGATGTTTCTTTCGTGGATACTCTTTATACTATTGTATCGTTGTTGAAAGACGTGTTGCCTCAGAAATGATGTTCTTCGTGGATACTCTTTATACTATTGTATCGTTGTTGAAAGACGTGTTGCCTCAGAAATTGGTGTGTCATGAGACACTTCTTCCACACCCTAGAAGTATTCCCACAGAATACAGGCAGACAAAACAATCACTCATGGCTACATAGGGTGAAAGAGAGAAGAGAACCCAGTTTTTATTCTTTGTTTTGATAACAGACCTGTCACTTTTCTATTTAGAATAGACAAGAAGGCAAGTGCTTATGTTGTGTTAAGATAACAACTATATTTTTTCTATTAATACATAAGAAGGCAAATGCTTTTTGTGTTTAAATAAAAAGTGTAATCATTGTTCTATACATAATACGTAGGAAGGTAAACGCTTTCTTCTATGGTTAGATAACACACTCGTATATTTTCTCTCTGTAATACACAGGAAGGGAAGTGCTTTTATCTATGTTTAAATAAAACACATGTAACTGTGCTATTGACAATGAATAAGAAGGTGGCACTTGCTTTTTCTGTGGTTAGATAACACTTCTCTAACTTTTCTATCGACAATATATAAGAAGGCAAATGCTTTTTTTGTGGATAGATAATACACCTGTAATTGTTCTATCCGCTATATGTTAGAAGGCAAATGCTTTTTACTGTGGTTAGAGGGGGACAGGATAGTTCAGTGGTCAGAGCACTCGCTTTCCCCCAGCCAAGGTTAAGCAGAATCGAACGTTTTTAATAATTGGATGGATGACTAGTCGACCGTTTTTGCGCTGCCGCTTCAGTAGAGTCCCCCGGTTCACCCAGCTGTAAATGGGTACCTGCCCTCTTTAAGATCATGGAATGTACAGCAGCTAGGGAGAGGAGATGGGTGCCACCCTCAATATGCTGGCCTCTAGAGAAGCTGAGGTCTTTGATGCCTTGCTCCCCCATGACAGCAAAGGTTACGGGACACCCTTACCTAGACAACACACCTGTAACTTTCTATCGGCAATACATAAGATGGCAAATTCTTTTCTGTGGTTAGATAACACAACTCCGGCTGTTCTATCGACAATACACAAGAGGGCCAATGCTTTCAAGCGTGTTCAGTGTCAAACAACAATCAACCAACAATGAAAGGACATGTGAGGGCAATTCGGGTACTGCAGCCACAGCCAGCCATAGAGTATGATATCGATAATTATGTCAGTTATAGATAAGCGTGATCAACGGATCGATACATGTAAAACACTAAAAAAAAACCATAAAGCATTCAGGAAGTAGAACATCTTATTTTTGGTATTAATACCACTCATGGGAACAGTCACTTTATTGTCAATGACATAATTATGAAGCACTGGCAAAACCCTGATGTCTCACAGCTGTAATGAAAAGCTAGTTACAGTCAGAAACATTTGTATTCGAAGTTATAACAAATGGCAGCCATGTTAGAAATGATGTTAAAAATGTTAGAAAGTGTTGCCCTATACCAGTCCTACAGTCTCTATTTTACCCTCACCCGGGAGGAAGCATCTAGCAAATCTGAGTATAGGCTGGGGAGGAGAGATCGAGACCAGCAGCGTGGGAAACAGCACACAACATCACAGAAGCTGAGGCAGCAAAATACGTATACATGCTGTTTTTTTTTTAATTTCAGCAGGAATGTACTTTTTGTTTTCTCGATGTCAGTGAGCAAAGACTTGCATGTGGCGAGAGCATATCCTCCCTACATGGAGAGGACAAAGATTCGTGTCAAATTTATGTTGTGTCAGTTAAGTAGCATAGCTCATTCTGTTGATGAGGAAACAGCATGAGAGTTGGGTGTAATATTCAAATTAATATGTGTTAAAAAAAACAGTGTTAAAGGTTTAATAAAAGATAAATCAAAATATTCACGTTTTGCTGTTTCTTGATGGGCTTTGTTCTGTAAAAGACGACAAAGTTTTTATATCTTATTGACCATAGCTTTCTGAAAAGCTACCTGTCTTCTTTTTTAAAGTCATGGATCAATGAGTCATGTTTTACACACACACACACACACACACACACACACACACACACACACACACACACACACACACACACACACACACAACACACACACAATACATACACACACACATACACACACACACCACACACACATAACACCTGTAACTCTCTCTCTCTATATATATATACATACATATCAATACATATATATGTTGTTGTTGCTTCGATTTTACGTCTGTTCACTGAAAGTAATATTAGAGGATGGGAAGGGAAGGGGAGGGTCTATTATGTTGATGGATGTGTGCAGTAAGATGGGTGTCTTTTTCTTAATAATGTATACAGTAATGTATATATGTGTGTGTATGGAAGTGTGTGTATACTCATGGGCTTTTATATACTCATTGGCTTTTTTACATCCAGTTCCCGCCCTTATCGGGAATTATGTATGTCAATACAGTGAAAGCAAAAACAACAGACCACTCCATGTACAGTGTTAGTCCCTCATACAGCTAGAAGGTCAGGTTCAATCCATAAAGTCATAGGATTCCGACTTGGCGCTCTTACCCACAGTGAATGTGCTGTGGGCACAGTGGGAAGAATGGCACCACAGAATCGAACTTCATCCACTTTATCGATGCGAGTTTGAGAGTATTGACCTATATTGCAAGTGTCTGTAACTCTCATCCCCGGTTACATTGTGATATATCGTGATTGGAAGCATAGAGTACAGCCTGGTCAAGAAGCTTCAAAGTGTATGCATTTTCATAGCACCATTATGCATCATCCACCAAACTGAATATCAAGCAATCAAAAAAACATTGCCTCTGAGTCTGTGGTCCTGGTTGATTTGTTCCTTGGTGTTCTCCGTTTTGGTTTCCCCATACACTTATGTGCCTGTGGTGAGTTTGTGTCAAAGCCTTCGGGGTTGGGATTGGAAGGACGTTGTGGTGGTCACCACCCTAGGTGGGTGTTTCACTGCTTAGCTGCGCGACTGAGCTATTACTGTCGTCAGTAAGGGGATTAAAGATGAAAAATGTCATCAGAAGACTTTACGTAGGGGAAAGTGGAGATGTGAAAAATCTCCATGTAGGGATGAAGACTTTGATGCAGGAAATGAATTACGGGATGAATACTTTTGTGTAGGGGAAAGTGGAGATGTAAATATCTCCACTAAGGGATGGGGACTGAAGTGTAAGGAAAAGAGGAGGTGTAAAAATATCCACTGAGGTATAAAGAGTAAGATCTCCTAACTGAGAGGAAATGAATGACTTTGGTGTAGGGGAAAGTGGAGATGTAAATATCTCCACTAAGGGATGGGGACAGAGATACGAAAAAGAAGAGATGAAGAAAAGAAGAGATGTAAAAATATCCACCGAGGGATGAAGACTTTGGTGTAGGGAAAAGAGGAGATGTAAAAAAAATCTCCACTAAGGGGGCAAGACCTTGGAAAAGAGGAGATGTAAAAATCTCCACTATGGAGGAAAGACCTTGGGAAAGAGGAGATGTAAAAATCTCCACAGATGTAAAAATCTCCACTATAGAGGGATGACCTTGGAAAAGAGGAGATGTAAAAATCTCCACAGATGTAAAAGTCTCACTAATGGGGGAAGCCTTGGAAAAGAGGAGATGTAAAAATCTCTACAGATGTAAAAATCTCCACTAATGGGGAAACCTTGGAAAAAAGGAGATGTAAAAATTCCCAATGAAATCCCTACTAGAATGTAAAAATCCCACAGGAAGAAAAGACCTTGGAAAAGAGGAGCTGTGATCAGAATCCAGCCTGTAGCTGTATCTGTCCACTGGCCGCACTGACAGGATGGGAGGATGGGCCTTTGCAATCCTATTAACATCAGCTCTCTGTCTCGTCTCTCTGTATGTCTGTTGCTTGTCTGTCTCCTTTATCTCTATCTCTTGTTTCTCTGTCTCTGTCTGTCAGTCTCTCAGTCTCTGTCTGTCTGTCTGTTTCTCTATCTCTGTATGTATGTCTGTCTGTGTCTTGTCTGTCTGTCTGTCTGTCTGTCTGTCTGTCTTTCTGTCTGTCTGTCTCTCCCTCTCTCTTTCCCTTCTTTGTCTCTCTCCGTCTCTCTGTCCTCCCATTCATCATCATCTTTTCTTCTCTTATCTCTGTCACGCCTGTCCTGCCACTCTGTATATGTGTGTGTGTGTGTGTGTGTGGGGGGGGGGGGTATGTGTTTATGTGTGTATGTGTGTGTGTGTATGTGTGTGTATGTGTGTGTATTGTGTGTGTGTATGTGTGGAGGGGTGGTGGTGGTGGTGGTGCCTTGTGTGTGTGTGTGTGTGTGTGTGTGTGTGTGTGTGTGTGTGTGTGTGTGTGTGTGTGTGTGGTGTGTGTGGTGTGTGTGAAAGTGTGTGGGTGGGTGCGCGCGCGCATGTGTGTGTAGGATGGTTGTGTGTAGGTGTGTGTGTCTCGGATCGGAAGGGGGGGGGGATGATAAGAGTTGGGGACAGTAAGTGTCGTTGTCTGCGCATTCTGACAGGACTGCCATACCATACACAGGCTGGTCAGGCTCCGTGCTGACGACTGCTGATCACTGCTCTGTCTGCACTGTGTTGCTGGGTAACTATGCCTGTAGTGTCTCTTGTCTTGTCTGCTTTTTCATGCCTATGCAGTTCTGAAAAATGAAGATAGATTTCTTTTCTTTTTTTTCAAACTTGTTATTCTTTTTTTTTGGTTATATAGTAATACCAAATAAAGATATCTAAACGGTTTTGTTGACAGAGAAAGAGAGAGAAGAGAGAAGAGAAGAGAGAGAGAGAGAGAGAGAGAGAGAGAGGAGAGAGAGAGAGAGAGAGAGAGAGAGAGAGAGAGAGACAGAGACAGAGACAGAGACAGAGACAGAGAGACAGAGAGACAGAGACAGAGACAGAGAGAGAATTAGCCTGTCTGGCAGGCAGACAGACTGTTAGAGAGAGAAAGAGACAGCTTGAGAGGTCTCATAAGGGGGAATTATTCTTTGTTGTTGTATTTGTTGTCAGATGCTTCCATTTCATAGCAATCTTTTCGGCTGGAGTTTTTTCGGTTGTGTTTTGTTGTCTTCTTTGTCTCAATTGCTTCTGCTTTTATCAAGAGTAATGGTGGACTTCTTTGTTGTCTTCTTGTGTTTGTTGCACGCCCGTTCTGAGGAGCAGTGATGGCTCCCTTCTTTGGTCTCTTCTTTCTTTTCTTTCTCTCCATGTCACAGAGGAATGATTACTTCCCATTTTTGTGGACTCATTATTGCTTTCTCTTTACTCTTGATGTATTTTTTGTCTCGCTGGGTAATTACGGCTGTTATATTTGTTGCTGTTTTGTATTCATATAGGTTCATTACTGAGTGGTATTTACAGTTTCCTTCTGCTTTGCTATCTTCTTTGTCTTCATATTAGTTTTTCTATTTCTTTGAAACAATTGTGGCTTCCTTCTTTGTAGTCTTATTTGTCTCTATGGCTTTGCACCCTTGCTTAGTAAATGAGGACTTCATTTTTTGTCGTTTTTTCTATGTTGATCCTATTTGTATTCCATCCATGTGATTTGTGATCTAGTGAAGCTTCCATCTCTCTTGCCTTCTTTCATTTCATTTCTGTCTTTTTAGCTGGGTAATTTATCTGTGTTTTTTGCTGTTTCTTCTTTTTGTTGTTTACCTCTTTAAACTTCAGATAATTTTTCCTCTATGGTGCCTATGGTTCTCATCTTTGTTGTCTATGTTTAACGCCACATCTATATTGCTATAATAGGTTTGCTATGGTGTCTGTCTTTGTTGCCTTTGTTTAAAGTCTGTATTTTTCTAGGTGAGTTATGGTTTTTGTCTTTGTGGTGTCTTTGTTTAACATCACCGTATTTTTTTTAAAGGTTTGTTATGGCTTTCATCTTTGCTGTTTTTGTTTAACGTCATGTCTGTGTTTCTTTTGGGTTTGCTATGGCTGCTATCCTTGTCTGTTTGATCACTGCAACATGTGACATGGAGGTGGTTCCATTCCACAGCGGCTATGTTTTAATGTATGTGTACGTGTTGACTCTTTGAGTCAGTGCTTTGCTTAACATGTACATTGCTCCCCAGTCTTGTCAGAGTTGTTAGTTGCAGTCAAAAACTTTTGGTAGTAAGCAACTGTGCTCTAGGAGTTAATTCTTCACAGCGTTGGCTGTGACTGGCCAGTCCGACACAGGATTGACAGTCCCTATGGCAGAGGGCACAGATGAAGTCTGACGCTGGTCTGTCTGTCTGGGCTGCAGCCTTTCTTCTCATTCTCTTTGCCTGGTGCTGGTGAACAAGTGTCTCTTCGAACTTGGAGAGACCTTTCTGCACAGATTGTCTTCAGGCTGACTGTTCAAGGGATGTTGCTTCCCAGTTGTTCTGGTCAAATGTTCAGGGCTTTTAAGTCCCTCTTGCACACGTCTTTGAATCGCAGCTGTGGTCTGCCTGTGGGACGTTTTCCCTGCACAAGTTCTCAAAGAAGAGGTCTTTAGGGATCCATCCGTCATCCGTGCACACGACATGGCCGAGTCTCTGTTTCAGTAGTGTGTACATGCTGGTGCATCCAGATTTTTTCAGGACAGTGTTGTTTGGACCTTGTCCTGCCAGGCGATGTTCATGATGGGTCGGAGGGATCCCATGTGAAAATCATTGAGCTTTTAATTTTGTTGCGCACGTAAAGTCTAGGACTTGCTGCCATACAGGAGGGTGCTTACGACACAGGCTCTGTAGATCTGGATCTTTGTGTGCTCAGTCAGCTTGCTGTTGTTCCATGCTTTCTTTGTCATTCTGGTCAGGGTGGTAGCTGCTTAGCCAATGTGCTTGTTGAGCTCTTCGTCAAGTGAAAGGGTGTCTGAGATAGTTGAGCCCAGTTACAAAAAGTCATGGACGACATCTAGTTCACGGTCATTGATGCCTGTGGCTAGGGGATGAGGGAGTTAACATCCTGTCCCATGACTTGTATTTCCTTCATGCTAATGGTAAGCTTAAAGTCTTGGCAGGCATGGCTGAGGTTAGTCATGACTTGTTGTAGGCCTTCAGCTGAGTTGGCGGTTATATCTGTGCTACAACAAGAGTTATCCATGATGTCTGTGCAGAATTGTCAGTGGTCCACAATGTCTGTTAGGATTGTCAGAGTGATCCATGATGTCTGTTAGGATTGTCAGAGTGGTCCATAATGTCTGTTAGGATTGTCAGAGTGGTCCATGATGTCTGCGCAGGATTGTCAGAGTGGTCCATGATGTCTGTTAGGATTGTCAGAGTGATCCATGATGTCTGTTAGGATTGTCAAATGATCCATGACGTCTGTTATGATTGTCAGAGTGGTCCATGATGTCTGTTAGGATTGTAAAGTGGTCCATGATGTCTGTTAGGATTGTAAGAGTGGTCCATGATGTCTGTTAGGATTGTTAGTAGTCCATGATGTCTGTGCAAGATTGTTAGTGGTCCATGATGTCTGTGCAAGATTGTTAGTGGTCCATGTCTGTGCAAAATTGTTAGTGGTCCATGATGTCTGTGCAAGATTGTTAGTAGTCCATGATGTCTGTGCAGATTGTTAGTAGTCATGATGTCTGTGCAGGATTGTCAGTAGTCCATGATGTCTGTGCAGGATTGTCAATAGTCCATGATGTCTGTGCAGGATTGTCAGAAGTCCATGATGTCTGTGCAGGATTGTCAGAGTGGTCCATGATGTCTGTGCAGGATTGTCAGAGTGATCCATGATGTCTGTGCAGGATTGTCGATAGTTCATGATATGTGTTCAGGATGTCAGTAGTCCATGATGTCTGTGCAGGATTGTCAATAGTCCATGATGTCTGTGCAGGATTGTCAGAGTGGTCCATGATGTCTGTGCAGGATTGTCGGTAGTTCATGATATGTGTTCAGGATTGTCAGTAGTCCATGATGTCTGTGCAGGATTGTCAGAGTGGTCCATGATGTCTGTGCAGGATTGTCAGAGTGGTCCATGATGTCTGTGCAGGATTGTCGGTAGTTCATGATATGTGTTCAGGATTGTCAGTAGTCCATGATGTCTGTTCAGGATTGTCAGAGTGGTCCATGATATCTCTGCAGGATTGTCAGTAGTCCCTGATGTCTGTGCAGGAAAGGTTGGTTACAGGCGATGTCTCAGGACGAATGGAACATGTCCACAGCCTTTGGGCCCACAGCCTGGTCACCCACCACTGACCAGAACGACGTGAGCACGGCCACAGGTCGAGTGTCCACAGCCATGTTCTTCACCGTGGCCACCATCCTGTCCTGCTCCTGCTTGCTGGGCACCTTCTTTAACGGCATGGCTCTGGTGGTCTACGCCAAGAACAAAGCGCTCAGAACCCCCACCAACTCCTTCGTCATAGCCCTGTGTGTCTGCGATCTGGTGATGTGCCTCATAGGAATGCCCATCCCCGCCGCCTACAGCTGGGCCCAGAGCTCTATCCGCAGCCAAGTCGTCTGCATTCTGGACGCCACGTGTATTTACTTCTTCAGTCTGTCTTCCTGTACATCTTGTCCGCCATTTCTGTGGACCGGTACGTGGTCATCGTGCGTCCGCTGACTTCCTCCATCATCACTCACAGGATGGCGTCCTTGGCCATCGCGGTCTGTTTCTTGCTGGGCTTCTTCTGGACCGTGCTGCCCGTGCTGGGCTGGAACAGTTACGTGCCGGAGGGCATCGGCGTGGCCTGCAGCCTGTCCTGGCAGCCAGAGCCCGAGGGGAGCCACTCCAGCTACATCTTCACCATCTTCGTCTTCTGCTTCCTTCTGCCCCTCTTCACCATGGTCTTCTGCTACACCAGCATCTACAGAGCGGTGAGTGAGTGAGTCAGTCAGTCAACATCTACAGAGCGGTACATCTACAGAGCGGGTGAGTGAGTGAGTCAGCAATCTAACGTCTACAGAGTGGTGAGTGAGTGAGTGAGTGAGTCAGCATCGTACAGTAGGCGGTGGTGAGTGTAGTAAGACAGTCAACATCTACAGAGCGGTGAGTCAGTCATCAGACAGTCAACATCTACAGTAGCGGTGAGTGAGTTTTTTTTTTGATGAGATACTAAACTTATATCACAGTTCTTTATTAAGTCAATATTATTGATGTCAAACTGTTTCTTTTGAGTTCCCAAGCTAGAGTGGGGGACACTTCATCGCAGTATTTGTATTTGGATTCAATCCAGCGATCACACATGTTCAGATATCTATAAGTACCCAGTATGGTATTAAATGACACCAGTCTTGCTCTCTTAGGAAAGTCTCTGTCAGACTTGATTTCTTGCTGATTGCATATCATTTTAAACAGTCAGACTTTGTGGTGATTGTACATGGTGCTCATGCTCATGGTGATGGTGATGATAGTTATAGTGATGGTGATGGAGATGAGGTGATGGCGATGGTGATGATGATGTGGTGATGTGGTGTGGGGATGATGGTATGAATGATGGTGATGGTGATGGTGATGATGATGGTGATTATGGTAATGATGATGGGGATGATGGTGATGATAGTTTATGGTGATGGTGATGATGATGGTGATTATGGTAATGATGATGGTGGTGATGGTGATGATGATGGTAATGGTGATGGTGATGTGATAGTAGTGGTGATGGTGATGATAGTGACGGTGATGGTGATGGTCG
>CM060318.1:12722884-12750384 GCA_030674155.1 Stramonita haemastoma
ATTCTTTTTTTTTCGAGATAATGATATGAACTTCCATGTGCTTTTAACGCCCAATCCACGCCTTATCAGGGATGATACAGAGACAAGAGAAGAGAAAGAGAAAGAGAGATAGAGAGAGAGAGAAGAGAGAGTAGAGAGAGAGAAGCAGAGAGAGAGAAGAGAGAAGACAGACAGACAGACAGACAGACAGACAGACAGACAGACAGACAGACAGACAGAACAGACAGAGACAGAGACAGAGACAGAGAGACAGAGACAGAGACAGAGAGAGACAGAGACAGAGACAGACAGACAGACAGACAGACAGACAGAGACAGGGCAGAGACAGACAGGCAGACAGACAGACAGACAGAAACAGACAGAGACAGAGAGAGACACAGAGAGAGAAACAGAGACAGAGAACAAGAGAGACAGACACAGAGATAGAGACAGACACAGAGACACAGAAACACACAGAGAGAAAGTGACAAAGAAATGATCTAAGCAAAGCAAAGACTTGCAGCAAGAAAACAGTAAAAATTTCCCGACAGGACTAAAAAGGACAGCGAGCGCACATCACTGTATGAGAGAGGTGTTGTTCTGTTTCAGTTTCAGCGCGCCTTTCTGGAGCTGTGTCCGTGCTGTGAGGCCTGCTGGGCTACTGTGGGGATGAGGACGCCTCCGTGGAGGGCTCACACACCGTGCTGGATGCCAGTCCCGCGCTGCACAGCAGCAACAGCAACAGCAGCAACAGCAGAACAGCAGCAGCAGCAGCACACAGATCCAGTGCAGAGAGGCTGTCGGAACCAGGGCCCTCAGACACTAGTCAGACCTGCAAGCCTCCGCTGGCTGTGAGTGGAGACAGCATCAGCAACACCATGGTCACCCACCTCCACCCTGCCAGCCAGAGGGGTGGGGGAGGAGGGGGAAGGAGGTCAGACAATGCGGTGGAAGATCTGCCTCCGGTGGAGGGTCCTTGACCTTCCATCAAATCTGTGTGACTGTCGGCACATCACGGTTGTCTTCTCTCTTCAGAGTTGGTCTGACTGTTGACCCATATCCGTTATCTTCTTTTCTCAAATCTGACAGTTAAAATCACCGTTATCTTCTTTTTAATCACTTGTGATTCTTTAATCTGACTTGAAATCCCACCTTTTCAAATCGCGTTGATATTGTTCTTCTAAATCTGTTGAAATGTTGGCAAAATCTCCTGTTTCATCTTTTCTTCAAACTGTCTGAATGTTGGCACAATACGTTATCTTCTTTCTTCAAATCTCTGACTGTTGGCACATCACTGTTATCCTCTTTCGTAAGATCTGACTGTTGGCACATCACTGTTATCTTCTTTCTTCAAGAGTCTGACTGTCGGCACATCACTGTTATCTTCTTTCTTCCAAGATGTCTGACTGTCGGCACATCACTGTTATCTTCTTTCTTCCAAGCTGTCTGACTGTTGACACATCACTGTTATCTTCTTTCTTCAAAACTCTCTGACTGTTGGCACATCACTGTTATCTTCTTTCTTCCAAGCTGTCTGACTGTTGGCACATCACTGTTAATCTTCTTTCTTCAAAGCTGTCTGACTGTTGGCACATCACTGTTATCTTCTTTCTTCAAAGCTGTCTGACTGTTGGCACATCACTGTTATCTTCTTTCTTCAAGCTGTCTGACTGTTGGCACATCACTGTTATCTTCTTTCTTCAAGCTGTCTGACTGTTGGCACATCACTGTTATCTTTTTTCTTCAAGCTGTCTGACTGTTGGCACATCACTGTTATCTTCTTTCTTCCCAAAGCTGTCTTACTGTTGGCACATCACTGTTATCTTCTTTCTTCCAAGCTGTCTGACTGTTGGCACATCACTGTTATCTTCTTTCTTCCAAGCTGTCTGACTGTTGGCACATCACTGTTATCTTCTTTCTTCAAGCTGTCTGACTGTTGGCACATCACTGTTATCTTCTTTCTTCCAAGCTGTCTGACTGTTGGCACATCACTGTTATCTTCTTTCTTCAAAGCTGTCTGACTGTTGGCACATGACAGTTACTAAATGACAAGGGTGTTGCTCATCATGCAGTCAGATACCACTACCCAAAGTAACCATCAATGGGACGAAGAAGCTAGACATTTGGCAAGTAACTGTGGCTACTTATTTCTTGATTAAGATTGTAATAATGCAAGTTGAACAGGTAAACGCTTAACAATATGTGTAAATCGGTAATTGCACCCACACTTCATTGTGGCGATATAACGTAAGATGGCTGCCCCAAGAAATTATTGATACTTAAGGAGATCTCCATTTGAAAGCTATAAAAATATCACTGGAGGCGTGCGTAGTGCAAGTTATTCAAAATGTTCAGCACTTAAGACTCGAGCTTTAGGAACATTTTGATATCTCAGACTGAGAAATTATCACTGACGATTTTTTTAAATCACATGACATGCATCAACTAGTATAGATAAAAGTGTAACAAACAGACAGAAAGACAGGCAGACAGGCAGGCAGACACACAAACACATATACATGCGCGCGCACACACACACACACACACACACACACACACACACACACACACACACACACACACACACACACACACACACACACACACACACACACACATCATACGAAAGCAATAGCAATATCAAGATAGTGAAAACGAAATGTAGTTATCAAGAACCATAGGTTTTCTCTTTAAAAGACAGAAGAAACAGACTAAGTTGAGTAACCTGATCCTAGGCAATGCAGTGCTCTACACTGCCTTACAAACCTACTCCCTGCATCCCTTTCTCATCAACACTAAGACCATAGACAGAGACTGTTCAATAGTTTGTGTCCAAAAGTGAAACTGAAGCATTTTGGATTTCCTTTCCCCCCTCTGTCACAACACTATGAAACCAACTAACACAGCACCTGCAAGCCAGCACTTCTATCAGCGATTTAAAAAAAAAATCAGACATCGACCGAGCTCCGAGGGTTACCAATGGTGATATTTTGCATTTGCAACCGGTTTTGCCCATTATGAAGGTAGCTGCATTCTGACCTCGGGGATGTTATGCTTGGTGTGTTCGTGTGTGTCCGTAGCCCTCTTAACTCTGACATGAATGACAGGATCTTTAACTTGCATAATTTATTGATCTTCTGCATATGTACACACACGAATAAAAGCAATGACAGATCTGCTCTTGAAGTCGAACTGTGAGGTCGTAAAAATCCCCATCCAAAATTCACTAGACACCACCAAGATTTGAATCCACGACTTCCTGTACCATGCGATTGAAGTCATTTTGGTATTAACTACTCGGCTATAACATCCGTCATCAGCCAGTCCAAAACGTTTCTGTCTATTGGGGGGACTTCTACAGGTACTTCTACCACTTCTACTCGAAATGAGTCATCTCAGTATTGATTTGATTAAAACACATATTGAACAATCCATTCTGTGCTTTGGTGGTCACACAAATACAACAGCTGAAAATTCCTTTCTTTACTGTTCACATTTCGTAACTGCCTGCCATCTTTCAAACTATTGGTTCTCTGAAATGAGGTCAAAGGAATCTTGAACTTTTTATCTTATTTTATAATAGTTCTAGCGACAGACAGCTAAACTTTAATTCATGATGATATCATACCATTATTTTTTTTTAGCTGCCGTGAAATGGTAAAGGCAGACAACTGTTTTTGAGCTGCCATTCTGTACAAAGTTCTCTCCCTTGGGCGCAGCAATTGCTTTCTATTATGTTTGTCTATTTTGCATTGCACTCCTTGTTTACACAGTTTGGCACTGTACATTGTTGTCCATTTTTATGTACATATACTGCTTTGTTTGAAGATGCGACTATGTTGAGGTGTTGTGTGTGAGTATTCCTGTCCGCATCAGCAACATATCTTCATTCAGCACAAGCTGAGGCTGGGTGCCTTTTGTCCACTGTAGTGTTTTTGGCTTAGGTGCTACATGAATTATAGTGAAGACTCCGTGCTATACCAATATAACTGTGATGTTCTCTTTTCAAAGCTGTGCGTCTTTGGCACATACACACATAGACACACCGTCAGACACACAAACACACATACATAATATGCATGCATGCATGCATATATACATATATACATAGTTATATATCTACATAAGCATATCGATATACTATATATATATATATATATATATATATATATATATATATGCAGAGAGAGAGAGAGAGAGAGAGAGAGAGAGAGAGAGAGAGAGAGAGAGAGAGAGAGAGAGAGAGAGAGAGAGAGAGAGAGAGAGAGAGAGAGAAGAAGACAGACAGAGACAGACAGACAGACAGACAGACAGACAGACAGACAGACAGACAGACAGACACAACAGACACACACACACACACACACACACACACAACACACACACACACACACACACACACACACACACACACACACACCACACACACAACACACCACCCTATGGAGGTTGTAGGCCTACACTATAGCGTTGCGTTGGGGATCATAATTCGGGTGTAGAAGGCAGGGACAGCTTTGAGATGAAACCGCGGGAAAAATTCTTGGGCTGGAAATAAATATGTCTTGAGGCTGGATTGAACAGTGTCATAATTATGCAGGCTTTTGGCGAATAGATGGAGAAATGTTAACATCTAAGTCCGTTGGTGTTGCTGATGCAATGTAAACATAGGAAGTGACTATCTCAAAAATGTTTGAGATGTTACTGTTGTGTAATCATTTCATAAAATGTTATTCTTGATTTTAGATGTAGATGTTTAGTGTATCGATGTCAGGTAGTACTGTCAAATCTGATGTTCCAGCTCTGGCATTTTGTAGGCGTGATAGAACTAGACATGATCATCAAAAACATTGTTATCTGGGGTGTGTTGTATTTTGCTGTCAAAAAAGTTGTCTGCAACTACGTATTTCTTTTGATTTCCTTCATACTTTTCTTTACACAGTCTGTCTACCTGATACCTTAAGTTATGCAAAGTAGCCCACTAATCACACACACACACACACACACACACACACACACACACACACACACACACACACACACACACACACACACACACACACACACACACACCCACTCACTCTCACCACACCTCATCTCTCTCTCTCTCTCTTTAGTGTAAAGGAGAAGTAAGGAGATCGTAAAAGAGACAGACGGCAGAGGCTGCAGGAAGAAGAGACAGCCAAACGAGGCCACCCACCCGCCGTCCCTGTGTCTGCACCAACGGTGCCACAGACTGCCATGCAGGGCTGGTCTCATCTGCCGAGCCACTGCAGGCCTTGCTCTCGACAAGACTGCAATGACTGAAGACGACACAGCAATGGTCTTTCCAAACTGAGGGAGCCTACTACTACTACTACTACTACTACTACTACTCTACTGCTGCTGCTGCTGCTGCTGCTATCTGCTACTACTGCTAGCTGCTACTGCTACTACTACTACACTACTACTACTACTACTACTACTACTACTGCTGCTGCTGCTGCTGCTGCTGCTACTACTACTACTACTACTACTCTACTACTGCTACTGCTACTGCTCTACTACTGCTCTACTACTACTACTACTACTACTACTACTACTACTACTACTACTACTACTACTACTACTACTTACTACTACACACGACGACGACGACGACGACGACGACGACGACGACGACGACGACGACGACGACTGACTAATCGAATTGTAAATTACATTGAATCTTATAATTCTTAAATCAAAGTGTATATTGATTTGAATTATACATTTAATTGTATCTTGGATTTAATTGAATATTGAATTAAACAGTATATTGAAATTCAATTGTATATTGAATTGTATATGGGATTGAGAGGCATACTGTGTACTGATGTGAAGTGTAGACTAAATGAATGTATGATTATTAGTGTCGGCCTTTACTTAGTACGAAGTGAATTATATAAACCTTCCTTCCATCTGTCATAATCTTATTCAGAAACACATAGAAAAGTAAACAATACGCTTTGAAATATCTATCGCTTTGAAATATCTATTTCGTGTTCATACACCACTCACTCAAATATAAAAGACAGGATTCACTCGCGCACCACTGCCATCTCAATCTGCAAATACCACAAAATTAATATCACTCTTTCCATTTCACTAGGTAAAGGTAAAGGAAGGTGAAAGTGTCTCATAACCTATGTGGTCGTAGGGGAGTGAGGCGTCAGAAACCTCACTTCATATTGAGGGCAGCGCACATCTCCTCTCCCTCGCTGCTTTAAAGAGGGCAGGTACCCATTTACAGCTGTGTGAATTAGGGGACTGTACTGAAGCCAAGGTGGGCAAACGGTCACCCATCCACTAGGCCTAGGTAACCACGCTCGATGCTGTTTTACTTTGGCTTGGGGAAAGGGAGTGCTCTGACCACTGCACTGCCCCGTCCCCATTTCAATAATGAAAATAAACACAAATCAAATTAATCAAAGCCTTCAAAGCAGCACATCAAATCAAAATCTTTGTGACAAGGATCTGGATCAAAGAAGGAAGGTGGTAGGACGGTTAAAACGTTCACCTGCATAACAAGTAAACCCTGACTTCAGGGTTCGATTCCCAGTCTTTCTTTTTCTTCCCAGTTTGACATCAAAATCATACTGAATGTCGTGTCTTTTGGGAGAGACTCTAAACCAGTCGGTCCCGTGTGCCTACGGACCTGTGCATGTTAAAACAACCCACGACAGTTGAAAGTGGGAAAGGGTATGGAGGTACCTCTTGACAGCTCTGGTAAATTTAGGAGATTCAGTTCCTCGAAGTATTCCCGAGGCTGGAATGCGGCTCCTAAATTGTGGGGGAAAATGGTCGTTTACCCTAAAATCTCACCAGTAGGGAGCCTTAGAGGTTTAGCCCAGGAACAGGAAAAATATGAACAATACAATGATAGCATCAAGCTAAGGTTATAGCAGACTTTTGCACAACCCTACCCCCAAATTTTCATGACCAACAAGCATAAATCTAATGAAATCAAAGAAAAATAAATTGCAAGTATCTGTATCAATTTATACGTAATCAAAGAAAATAACTCCCAAATAATTGTATCAGTTTATATGCAGTCAAAGACAGAAAAACTACATGTCAGTATTCGGAGGGTTACGAAAACACGTACACACCTAGCAAACACCCTGAAGTCTACAGATATCTTCACAATGTTGATGACGGTGGAGAATGGAAAGAAGGATAACAAAGATGACAAATAACTCAGCGCCACCTAAGGACTCATAAAAAGTCACAATTAACTTTTTCTTTCTATTTTATGATTTACGGCAATTGCAATACTGACAGGCAATTTGATACGAATCATAATCTCGAAAAACACAAGAAAGCTACATTTCACACAGGTTTAAACCTCCCAAGATAACTCCAAATAAAGATATCACACACATACACAAACACAAATACATACACACACACACACACACACGCACGCACACGCACGCACACACACACATACACACCCAATGTAGGAATGCAATGTTATTAAGACCATTGAGTAGCAAAGACATATAAAATTATTATTTACGCATGCACACACACACACACACACATACACACACACACACACACACACACGCACGCACACACGCACACACGCACACACCCATGCACGCGCGCCCACAAAAAAGAAAAAAAGAACGAAACAAAGCAAAACAAAGAACGAATGATGAAGAGAAAAAATAAAGAAAAGAAAAGCAATAAAAACGAAAGGGAGAAAAAAAGGGAGAATAGGAAAAAATGCACAAAAGGGCAGCAAGGTGTCCCCATGGAAGCAAGGTGTTCCGTGGAAGCAAGGTGTTCCCATGGAAGCAAGGTGTTCCCATGGAAGCAAGGTGTTCCCATGGAAGCAAGGTGTTCCCATTATCTATGTGGGCGTTGGGGAACAGACCTCAGCTTCTCTAGGGGCCAGCATAGTGAGGGTGGCACCCATCTCCTCTCCCTCACTCCTTTATCTTCCCTGTTTCTAAAGAGGGCAGGCACCCATCTCTGTGGCCCAGAATTTTCTCCTCTCCGTCGCTGCTAGCTGTACCTTCCCTGTACCCATTTACAGCTGGATGAACTAGGAGACTGTAATGAAGCCAAGGTCATGTACCCAAGAGACAGGCTTTAAGACTACTTTTCCTTCACTTAGAAAGAGCGAGGGCTCTGAACACCGAGTTTTTGTGTTCCCTTGTAAGCTAAAGAATATACTAAGTACACAGAAAGAGGAAGGGGACATGTGTACTCATTTTCTCCTCATGGTTTTTCTGCTGTCACGGCCCTCAGCTCACTTCCAATACAGCGTGTTGACTCGGTCATTGTGGAAGTTTGAAGACAAAGTGTTGACTTAAGCAGTACTGCAGGGCTTTAATTCCTGGGTATATTTGAATTAGGACAAGGGCCAATATGGTGAACTGACATTGCGAAAGACTGTATATGCATGTGTGTATTATGTGTGTGTGTGTGTGTGTGTGTGTGTGTGTGTGTGTGTGTGTGTGTGTGTGTGTGTGTGTGTGTATGTATGTATGTATGTATATATATGTATGTATGTATGTATGTGTGTATGTATGTATGTATATCTGTCTGTCTGTCTGTATGTATGTATGTGTGTGTGTATGCGCGTGTGTGTGAACGTATGTGTGTGTATGTGTATGTGTGTGTGTGGAGGGGGTGTATGTGTGTGTGTGTGTGTGTGTGTGTGTGTGAGAGAGAGAGAGAGAGAGAGAGAGGGGAGAGAGAGAGAGAGAGAGAGAGAGAGAGAGAGAGAGAGAGAGAGAGAGAGAGAGAGAGAGACAGACAGACAGACAGACAGACAGACAGCAGACAGACAGAGACAGACGAGACAGAAGACGAGAGAGAGAGAGAGAGAGAGAGAGGAGAGAGAGAGAGAGAGAGAGAAGAGAGAGAGAGAGAGAGAGAGGATGAGAGAGAAGAGAGAGAGAGAGAGAGAGGATTTATTCTTTTATATCGAGGATAACAGAATAAGCAATCATGTGCTTTTTTTCATCCGGTCCCGTGTGTATGCAGTTTTGTAAATATTGTCATCTGTTCCCACCGGCACACGATGCCTACTCTTACGAAAAGCGGAACAGGATTTAACGTGTGCGCAAGATGTTCTGCGTGCACGCACACGGGCCTCGGTTTAAAGTCTCATCCAAGGACTTTTGGGGAGAGTGAGTCAGCACTGATGTTAACTCCAGAGAGAGAGAGAGAGAGAGAGAGAGAGAGAGAGAGAGAGAAAATGAAAATGTTTTTATCAAGCATCAGCCTTGGGCCACAATTCAAAACGAAGTGGGAGATGGGAGAGTGGATGTGCGTGCATATAACAAATTTGTTCAAAGTCTCACCATAAAGCAACAGTACACACTTGATACAACGCATCTTTTCCACTATTAGATCTAGATCTACTTACTTTACATAAGCTCTGCCACTGCCTTTCTTCGCCGAACAGCACGGAATAAAAATGTTGCTAGCTGCACTGAACGGCATCTACTACGTCCCTAAAGAAGAAAAGGCATAGGCACATGAAGAAGATCTTTCTTTGGTTTGCCTCTTTGTATTGTCATTAAGTCATAGTCATCATCAGGTTCTTATAGTTCAATGAATTAAAAAAAAACAACTAGTTATATGAATTGCAAAGTTAGTGTTTAAGCTGTTATTTCTTTCTTTTCATTATTCTTGTTCCATGGTTTTAATTTTTGGTTCTTATAGTTGTTTAATGCAGATATTTAGCTATGTGCTCATCCCAACCACCCCTCCCCCTCCCCCCCCCAATACACACACTCACTCACTCATATACACTTTCCCGTCTGATATCACTATTTAGTGGAAGGACGTTAAACTGAAGAACTAACTAACTTTCAGGTACCTGGTTCGTAAATCTGTATATAATGAACAAATATATATGAGATGGTATTCATCCTCGGGGTGTATGGGGTGCTTAAGGAGAGGTGGTACCTTTGTAAACCTGGCAGTAGCATCCCTCGGGATGGACGGGAGCACTGGTCCTCACTTGGCACTCAACTCTCACTTCTGGGTCCGGGTCCTTAACCCACCCACACCCCGGTAACCGCTTCTACTGGCGGGCGAAACGTTGTGAGGGGCTGGTGCATTCTTAATCACCAGTAGGAGTCTTGGAGAGGAGATGGGCGCCACCAAGCTTCCTCAAGCCCACTGCAAGGACATGATGAGAAAAGCAAAACAGAAACACATGCCGGATCGGTCGAGGCCCGGATCAACAACGACCGCGCTACCCACTGCAAGCCTCCAGGGTGGGAGTGACAAGTGTGCCACTGGAGCAGAACCAACCCTAAAGCTTCCAGCTAAAGGGGTAACCATTGGTACATGGAATGTTAGGACTCTGTACCAAACAGGAAGAGTACAGGAACTCACACATGAATTACAGAGGTATAAATGGGACATCCTAGGGCTTGCGGAAGTCAGATGGATTGGCTTCGGAGAAACAACCACGCAATACGGCCACAAGATATGGTACAGTGGAGATGAGAAACTACACCAACACGGAGTAGGCTTCATTGTCAGGAAAGAGATTGTGTCAAGCATCATCAACTGCACACCAATATCCAGCAGACTCATCTCAATCAGAGTCTCTGCAAAACCCCAGAATCTCACCATCATCCAAGTGTATGCTCCAACATCTGACTACGATGATGACCAGATAGAAGAATTCTATGAAGAACTTGAAAACGTCATCTCCAAAACGCCCAAAAAAGACATCCTTATTGTGGAAGGCGATTGGAATGCTAAGGTGGGACCTGATGCCTATGACACCTGGGCAGGAACCACAGGACGCTTTGGACTGGGAGAAACAAATGACAGAGGACAGCGGCTGCTGGAATTCGCAAAGAAGCACAAACTAACTCTGGCTAACACACTCCACCCTCACAAGCCATCTAGAACATCAACCTGGCACTCACCAAATGGTCTGATTCATAATCAAATTGATTACATTATGTCACCCCAAAGATTCAAATCCAGCATAAACAAGGCAAATACAAGAACATTCCCAGGAGCTGACATTGGCAGTGACCACGACCTTGTACTTACCACCATCAGGCTGAAACTGAAAGCAAAACAACAGCCAAAAAGCCCAAGCATAAGATTGCATAAGATTCGACCTGGAAAAACTCAAAGACCCAACAGTGGTTGAGATCTTCCAAGCCAACATTGGAGGAAAGTTCGCCGCACTCACAGCCATTGACAATGATGTGAACACACTAGCCAACAACATCAAAGAAGTGCTAACGACAGCAGCAGAAGAAACATTAGGCAGAAGCAGAACAAAGAAACAACCCTGGGTGAAACAACCAATGAGGTTCTTGACCTCTGCGACAAAAGAAGAGAACTTAAGAAGCAAAAGTTCACAAGTCAAGAAGCCAACAACAAGTACATGGATAGCCACAGAGAAGTGAGGAAAAAGATGAGAGAAGCCAAAGAAGCGTGGATAGAAGAACAATGCAACAACATCGAAGCTGAAATGGCCAAGGGAAACAGCAAAACAGCTTACAACACTCTGAAAGCACTAACTAAAACCACACAGCCTAAAGCCTCTGTTATTGAAGACAAAGAAGGAAATCTTTTAACGGAAAACAATGCCATCCTCCAACGCTGGACAGAATACTGTGAGGGATTGTATAACTACCCACTACGCCCAGATACCAACATAGTTTCCAACAAACCCCCTGAACACCAAGATAAAGACCCACCAATACTAAGGTGTGAAGTAGACACAGCTATTAAACAATTGAAGAAGGGGAAGTCCCCTGGAATCGATAACATCCCAGCTGAACTCATAAAAAATGGAGGGAATGAAACAGCAAGGCGATTCACAGATCTTTGTCAGAAGATCCACGACACCAAAGAATGGCCAAAAGAATGGACACAGTCTCTTGTAATACCCCTGCCAAAGAAAGGAAACCTCAAGCAATGTCAGAACTACAGAACCATCAGTCTCATAAGCCATCCTAGCAAGATCATGCTGCAGGTAGTCCTCAACAGACTGAAAAACCAAGCAGAAAAACTCCTGGCAGAAGAACAAGCGGGCTTTAGACCAAAACGCAGCACAATGGAACACATTTTCAACCTGAGAAATCTGATAGAGAAGCATCTCCAACACCAAAAAGACTTGTACCACAATTTTATAGACTTCAAAAAGGCCTTTGACAGGGTATGGCATGACGGCCTCTGGCAAGTACTCAGGCACTTCAACATTGACAACTGCCTAATTGAAGTCATCAAGGCTCTGTACGAGAATGCAAGAAGTGCAGTTTTCATGAACAATCACGTGGGCGAGTTCTTCAAGACCACGGTTGGAGTCCGCCAGGGCTGCCTTCTCTCACCTGTACTCTTCAACCTCTTCCTCGAAAACATCATGACAGAGACACTGCAAAACCACCACACTTCCATCTCCATTGGTGGAAGACCCCTTTGGAACCTCAGATTTGCAGATGACATTGACCTCATGGGCAGCAGCAAACAAGAACTGCAAATCCTCACAGACAGTCTAACAGATCGAGCGAGCGCATACGGCATGGAGGTCAGTACAGAGAAATCGAAGATCATGGTCAACAGCGCGAGTAATGACAGCACGGAAATAAAGATGAATGGAGAAATATTGGAAGAGGTGAGCCAATTCAAATACTTAGGCTCCATCCTAACAAAAGATGGCACATCAAACAATGAGGTGAAAGCTCGCATTGCAACAGCAACATCTGCTCTAGTCAGACTCCAGAGGATCATCAGAAGCAACAACATCAGCTTCTGCACCAAATACCACCTCTACAAATCCCTCGTGATATCTATCCTCCTATATGGCTGTGAATCATGGACTCTGACAGCAGAGTTAGAGAGAAGAATCCAAGCATTCGAGAACAAGTGCCACAGAAGACTCCTCAAAATATCATACAAAGAACACAAGACCAATAACTATGTGAAAGAAGAAATCAAAAAGCGTGTGGGCCCCAAGAGCCTTTGCTCTCCACCATAAAGAGGAGAAAGCTGATGTGGTTTGGTCACACCACAAGACACAACACCCTAGCAAAAACCATCTTGCAAGGAACAGTTGAGGGCAAGAGAAGAAGAGGCCGCCAAAAGAAATCATGGGTTGACAACATCAAAGACTGGACTGCCCAACCCCTGCAACGCCTCCTACTAGCCACACAGGATCGTGAAGCATGGAAAAAGATCTCCGTTGCGTCTTCTCTCATGTCCCCCCTACGTCCTTTGGGACATGGGACTGAGTGAGTGAGTGAGTGATTCATCCTCAATAACGTTTTTGCACAAAAAACAGTTTTTATCTTGGTTGTTGTTGCTGTATCTATTGAGATTATTATTTAAAGGAAGAACGTTCACTCTGGCCTGAGACAGTGCAACTCTGAAACAATAAATATCAATACTATGAAGATACAATTCTTTTTAAAAAACAGTCTTAAAAGATCTATATGATGCATACCTATTATTCTCTCTCATGACACCTGACCACTCCTGAATAAACATATCTATTAATCTTTGCTTGAATGCACTAAGGAATCCCTGAATATCACCAACATCCTGTTGTAGCCAAACAATATTAAACCCTGAATTGCACAACAATTCCCTTACACTTGCTACCCAACATTTTTTACCTTTCTGATCTAGAATTAATTGCATGAGAGAGAGAGAGAGAGAGAGAGAGAGAGAGAGAGAGAGAGAGAGAGAGAGAGAGAGAGAGAGAGAGAGAGAGAGAGAGAGAGAGATGAGGGTGGGGTGGGGTTGAAAGCTGTGAAGGGGTAAAACAAGGGGTAAAAAAGTGGACTGGTGCTGTTTCCCAATACACTGTAGGGCTGAAGGAGTCTCCGCCAGTATATAAAGCCTTCGGCAACATTACCATAATCATATGTGATTATACTCTATCGACATGCTGCTTCGGTAAGTTATTGAATATGTGTGTGTGTGTACGTGTGTGTGTGTGTGTGTGTGTGTGTGTGTGTGTGTGAGTGTGTGTGTGTGTGTGTGTGTGTGTGTGTGTGTGTGTGTGTGTGTGTGTGTGTGTGTGTGTGTGTGTGTTGCGTTTGTGTGTTATCAAAGTGGAGACATGCATGCATGTGTATATGCACAAGTGGAGCCCATACTTTTATGTGCGTCAATGCATATACGTTTGCAGGTGTTTTTTTGTTTTTTTTAACTCTTTCTGACCTACGTTAGTAACTCCGTATTTCTATGTGAGCACAGTATGCAGCCCTGCCAGTGCCCTGATCTCTATTTTGTTAGTGTGCATTTTCAGCGCTCTTCCTACTACATGTATGTGTGTTTTTTCAGCACTCTTCCTATTACATGTATATATTTCTTCATTGATCTTAGATCTACATGTATATTTGTTTTTCAGCACCCTTCCAACTACATGTCCATGTTTTTTTTCAGCGCTATTCCTATCTATCTATCCCTTAGTCTGGCGACCGTGGGGGCACCCCCGAAGACTTGACAACCAGTTCCCTCCATTCCTCTCTCTGTTCTGCCTTTCTCAAAATTTGGCTGAGTTCTAGGCCTGTCCATTCGCTGATGTTGTCCTGCCATCTCTTCTTTGGTTTGCCTCTTTTCCTTCCTCCCTGGACAGTGCCTTGTAGTGTTGTTTTTGCAAGTCCTTTCGATCTTGTGACATGCCCGTACCATTTAAGTTTACGCTTCTGTACGATTGATAGAAGATTTTCGTAGGGACCAATGGTTTGCGCTATACCTACTACATGCATACGTGTTTTTTCAGCACCCTTCCAACTAACATGTACGTGTGGGTTTTTTCAGCGCTCTTTTAGTAGTGGCCTTATGGCTGCCTGCAGCACAGGCCTACTACATGTACGCAGAGGAAATCCCCAACGGAGATCACGTGCCGCACCCCTGCAAGCCCAACTTTCTGTGGCATGGCGTGGGGCACCAGATCGCACAGGGCGGCGGCGCCAGGAACCCCTTTGGAGAAGACTTCGCCGCCAATGGGCACAAAGTGAGTAGAAGTCAGTGTGTGTCAGCACGTCATGTGTTGTTACCAGTTAATGTGTCAGCATGTCATGTAGAAGTTAATGTGTCAGCACGTCAGATATAGAAGTCAGTGTGTGTCAGCACGTCAGATATAGAAGTCAATGTGTGTCAGCACGTCAGATATAGAAGTCAATGTGTGTCAGCACGTCAGATATAGAAGTCAATGTGTCAGCACGTCAGAGATTACCGGTCAATGTGTGTCAGCACGTCAGATATAGAAGTCAATGTGTGTCAGCATGTCAGATATAGAAGTCAATGAGTGTCAGCACGTCAGATATAGAAGTCAATGTGTCAGCACGTCAGATATAGAAGTCAATGTGTGTCAGCACGTCAGATATAGAAGTCAATGTGTGTCAGCACGTCAGATATAGAAGTCAATGTGTGTCAGCACGTCAGATATAGAAGTCAATGTGTCAGCACGTCAGATATAGAAGTCAATGTGTGTCAGCACGTCAGATATAGAAGTCAATGTGTCAGCATGTCACATATTACCAGTCGATGTGTCAGTATGTCATATATTACCAGTCAATGTGTCAGCACGTTATACATTACCAGTCAATGTGTCAGTATGTTGGATATTACCAGTCAATGTGTCAGTATGTTGGATATTACCAGGCAATGTGTTAGTACGTCAGATATTACCAGTCAATGTGTCAGTATGTTGGATATTACCAGGCAATGTGTTAGTACGTCAGATATTACCAGTCAATGTGTCAGCACGTCAGATATTACCGGTCAATGTGTCAGCATGTCAGATATAGAAGTCAATGTGTCAGTATGTCATATATAGAAGTCAATGTGTTAGCATGTCATATATAGAAGTCAATGTGTCAGTATGTCAGATATTACCAGTCAATGTGTCAGCACGTCATATATTACCAGTCAATGTGTCAGCACGTCATATATCAGCGCGTCAGATATTACCAACCAATGTGTCAGCACATCACATATTACCAGTCAATGTGTCAGCACGTCATATATTACCAGTCAATGTGTCAGCACGTCAGACATTACCAGTCAATGTGTCAGCACGTCAGATATTACCAGTCAATGTGTCAGCACGTCATATATTACCAGTCAATGTGTCGGCACGTCATATATTACCAGTCAATGTATCAGCACGTCAGACATTACCAGTCAATGTGTCAGCACGTCAGATATTACCAGTCAATGTGTCAGTACGTCAGATACAACCAGTCAATGTGTCAGCACGTCAGATATTACCGGTCAATGTGTCAGCACGTCAGAGATTACCGGTCAATGTGTCAGCTCGTCAGACAGAGTTTAGGGAAACAGTAACTGAACCTATGCTTTATTCCCAAAGACCTGAAAACAGGACTGCGCTAATTATTTCCGTGGCCCAGAATACAGGGAAGCAGGTGGTCAGCATCAGCAGTACACCCCTGACATCCTGACCACTCCCCTGTCTGCGACCCAAGATGTTTTGCATGCGCTCACACATGGGACCTTGGTTTTTAGTTTCATCCAAAGGACTTTTGGAGAAAAGTCGGCACTGATGTTAGCTCCATGGGAAAATATCGCCTTGAACGGGATTTGAACCCGGGTCAGCAGATCACTAGCGCAATGCGCATTGCTCTAACGTTCTATAGTCAGCCAGGCTAACCCTTTTAAGACGTAAGTGGCTTCATAGCTTTTGAGGGTGGTGGAGAAGTAATGAAGACAAATGTGTCTGCGTGGAACACTGATACCCTGCAGGGTATGTGTTGAAATACGTGGTGTGCACATTGCTAAGAGGTTATCTGCAATGTTTATGGACAGTTTGTACATAGCCCTGCGTGTTTGTATTTTTCTCGATACGCTTGTTTGTATTTACCTGTTCTTAGACCTGCAAGTCACCAACTTTGTAATACATGTGTTTAAACTGCAAAACATATCTACTGCTTTCAGTTCTTAACACAACACTGCATGATAATGTGGATTGACAATGTTAGATTTTTGGGGACGGGATAGCTCAGTGGTCAGAGCACTCGCTTTCCCCCAGCCAATAATAAGCAGCATCAAGTGTGGCTACCAAGTGGATGGGTGACCGTTTGTGCACCTTGGCTTCAGTACAGTCCTCCAGTTCACCCAGCTGGAAATGGTACTTGCCCTCTTTAGGGTCATGGAAGGTAAAGCAGTGAGGGAGAGAAGATTGGCACCGCCCTCAATATGCTGGCCCCTAGAGAAGCTGAGGTCCCTGACGAATTGTGGCCCTACAACCGCTTAGGTTATGGGACAAATTTACCGTTACCTTTTAACACCTGCGAGTCACCAACATTTTTTAATGTTTAAACTGCAAAAATTGTACCGCTTTCACTTGTTAACACAGCAACGCATGATACTTGGAGATGATAATTTTAGATTTAAGTGTCATTTCACTTTGAACTAAGTTCCTTATTTTTTTAAGAAAAAAGCTTTTCTAGAATCCCAGGTATACGGGGAAGTAAAGCTTTTCTGGAACATGGAAATGAAGGGAAGTAACTCCACACAGAAATGTGACAACGACAGTCTGCTGTGCATTGGGAACTAAAAATCCCAGGCTGTTTATGAACTGCCAGAGACAGACACTGAAGAAATCCTTGTTTTTTAAATCTCGAAATAAATCAGACCCCTCCATCCCTCAGGCCGGGAGACAGACAGACAAATAAGGCAGAGGAGGCTAAACTCTGAAACATGGGAATGTTGATGTTGAGCTTCAGAACAGTATGTTTTATTTATTTATTTGTATCGACGATAATGGAATGAGCACTCATGTGCTTTTTTACAGCCAGTCCCGTGTGTATGCAGTTTTGTAAGTCTTGTCATCTGTTCCCACCGGCACACCAGGGCCTACTCTTACGAAAAGTGGAACAGGATTTAGCGTGTGCGCAATATGTTCTGCGTGCGTTTGCACATGGGCCGCGGTTTATAGTCTCATCCGAAAGACTTTTTGGGAGAGTGGAGTCAGAGTGGAGTCAGAGAGAGAGAATGGAGTGGAGTCAGCACTGATGTTAACTCCAGTGGTAAAATCCCTCGAACGGGAATCGAACTCGGGTCGTCAAATTGCGAGCGCAATGTTCTGGCTACCAGGCTATCCCGTATATAAACTAAAAGCTTGTTGTTGCTATACTGCTTGTACTGCTTATGTTCCTCATGTTATAATCATGTTTTCCATGCTATGCTTATTGAATGACTACACCCTGTGTACTGACCCCCCCCCCCCCTCCTGCCTGTGCTGACCACGTGCAGTGGACAGAGGCGCTGTGCAGGAAGGACAGTGACGGTGATGGCCGGACCAACGGCCAGGAGCTGGGAGACCCCCAGTGTGTGTGGATGAAAGGCCAGACCCCCACCCTCACCTCTGACATCACACATCCGGGTAGCTGACCTCATTGCTGTCCCTTCATAGCTTTGCTACCGTAGCTCTTTATGCTGCTCTTTGATATCTTTCTACTACTGTCATACACCTTGGTAGGCATCCGTCAGTCTCGGAAGAATGTGGAGTTGCGCTCCAGGCTTTAGAGCTCAAAGCCTGGGTAAGTAAGTATGGATATCAAACTGTTACCCATGCAGCAGATCCCTCCTCTCTTTCCACGATGCTGGAATGGTCCACTGGAAAAGCAATAGCCGATACAAATGGTTCCAGTGCAGTCGCAGGAGCCACCAGAACATTGCCACATACAGCCCTGAACCGTCCTGGGGACACCAACTCCCCGATTTTTCCTCAGGGATTGTGTCTAAAAACGACACTTGTGTGCATTTTGGATTTTAATTTTGTTGTTATACACTTCTATCTGCACCTGATCTTTGAAAGGCATAACGAGATTTTAACGTGTAAGCAAGATATTCTGCGTGCGATTGCACACGGGGCCTCGGTTTATAGTCTCATCCCAATGACTTTGATGTTCGATTTTTTCGTCAAACTGGGAAGAAAGAGCGAGACAGTGATTCGCACCCAGAGCCTCACAGTTTACTTGTTGGCAGGCGAACGTCCTAACCATCCTGCCACCTTCCTTCTTCGCAGCCTGGTGTATACTGTTAAAGTTGTTGACTTGATCAAGTCTTTTTATGGTAAAAGATTGGCCAAAACATTCAAAGTTAAAGTCAAATTTTTTTTCCCAGATGGTACATTGAGTAAGCAATAAATTTACTTTTTTGTTATTCCAGCACTCTAGAACACTGCCAAAACGGTGGTCCTGATGATTCAGATTCAGAATATCTTCGTGCTATAAAAAAAATCATGTAGACTTATGAGACACAACAAAACAGACATCATCTATAATCTTCTGTGGAATACAAATGAAAATGACTGAATAGCCAGGTTGAGAGCTTCTTCCTAAGAACAGTAGGAGTCATACTCTCACCTCTCACCTGTTGTAGACAATCTCTTCCCTGAAAAAAAAACTTATGCAAGAAACATTCCAGAGTGCCACTATAACAATCTGTTTTGATGGCAGATCCATCTGCAAAACTGTGGTTTGCTTACGATAATTATAGATCTCCTTGGAGACAGTCACACCAAATACAAACAAGCTGGTAGTTGGAGCTGGTACAGTGGTAAAGAGATCAGTGCAGAGAACAGCAAGATCATGGCCCACATTTAAAAACCAATAGCAGCAAGATCAAAAATTCACAAACAAACCCCAAACCCCTCCCAGCTACGGTCTCTACTGCATGCTTCTTATTGATTAAGCCGCCATCATCACGCCAGCCAGAGTACAACACGAGCCTATGAAATAGTCAGCTAACCGACAGAAAAGCTGTCATTTCAACCGAGATGTTGAAGAATGATGCAGGATAATATCAGGACATGCAGAGGTCTAGCGGCTGATCAGCAGGCAGGCAGGCAGGCAGGCAGGCAGGCAGGCAGGGCACAGAGACAGCAGAACATGGCGCTGACTGCATCATTATCAATTTAAGGCTAACACGCACACATTAGTCGCAGGTTGATACACAGCTCTTTCTTGTGGTCCACATAGTCAACATGAAGAATATGTCAGATACAAAATCAAGTCAAACTTTGCATTTTTGTGTTCTTGCTGTGTTTCTCTCATGTGCATTCTTAGCGTTCGATGAAGAATAATATGAAATACGCATTCATAGGTCATAATGAGAAGTGGTAATATTGTAAACAAGAACAGCAAGATCATGATCCAATTCAAACCAATCAAGAACAGCGAGATCATGGTCCAATTCAAAACAATCAAGAACAACAAGATAATGGTCCAAATCAAACCAATCAAGAACAACAAGATCATGGTCCAATTCAAACCAATCAAGAACAACAAGATCATGGTCCAATTCAAAACGATCATGTTGTTTAAAGCCCCAACGACCACAGCAGCCAAATCAGCGCTGTCACCTCGTAGAATTTAAAATCTCCTATTAAAACTGTGAACTATTGTACAGATCAAAACAGGATTTAAAACCATTTCCTTGTTTCCACACCCTGCTCAACCATAGGGGTGAACCTAGGAAGGTCACACTATTGTGGAAAAACCATACGAACAACACAAAAAATGACCACCAAAAGTCCTTCAGATGAGTCTATAAACCGAGGTCATCTTGCACACACGCTTAAAACACGTTCCGCTTTTCTGAAGAGTTGGCTATTGTGTGCCGGTGGGAACAGATGACAAGTTTACAAAACTGCATACACACGGGAGTGGATGTAAAAAGCACATGAGTGCTTATTTCACTATCCTCGAAATAAAAGAATGATAAACAATTTTTAAAAACAAACAAACAAAACCCCCAAATAACCCGATTCCTCAAAATCGACCGCGTTTGTAGTATATAACAGCTGTAACACATTGGCTTCTACCACACGCAAAATACCAGATTCTTGAAGGTCATGGTGAATGGCATGAATGACCACAGCAAGCAACACCATACATGGTCAATAACTGCAAGATCTCCACTCCTTCAAGTATCTTGTTTCAACACTGACCAAAGACGGCTGCTCCTCAGTTCAAGTGGAGAGTTGGCTGGCCAAAACATCAGCCATAGCAAACATTATCAGAAAAGAGCAGATAGATCCGTTTCCAACAAAGCTAGAGGATATAGCTGGACCAGCTGCAATGGGTGGGGGAAGATGAAGAAGGGGTGCGGCTGTGGCACTGTGAGTACCGTAGCGGTACACTTTAAGTGTTTGCTTGAATATGAGTCACAAGCCACAGGGTGAAGTGTCAACATCCTGTACCTCTGTATAAAGTAGTGTAGAAAAGTGCTGGAGTTTCCCCGGACAAGGGGAAGGAATATTAATGTTGCCTGTGTATATTCCAGCCGCCCGGTAGTCTAGTGGTTAGGGCGTTGGACTCGTAATCTAAAGGTTACGGGTTCGATCGCAGCTTTCGGCTATGGCGTTGTGCTCTTGGAAAAGGCACTTTACGGCTATTTTCCCACCCCACCCAGGTGTAAAAGGGGTACCAACCTTGTGCTGGGGGTTAACCCTGCCATAGACTGGCGTCCTATTCAGGGGGAGTCTATGACTCTCAGTCGCTTAACACCACAGAAACCGGGATAAGCACCGGCCTGATGAGCCTTAGGCTCGGGACAGACTTTAACTTAACTTACTTTAAAGAACACACACACACAAACACACACACACACACACACACACACACACACACACACACACACACACACACACACAACACCACACACAAACACACACACACACAACAACACACACATCACACATACACACAGCACGCGCCGCGCACGCGCGTGCGCACATTACCCTCGATATAAAAGAATAAAATAAAAAAAAAAATAAACAACACAAACACTCGCACAATGCCATAGTGTCATAAGAGTGGCCTTCCTACTGCTTCCTTTTGTCACCTCTCCATAGGTTACAGATGTCACTGTCAGACATGTTCATTTTGCTGAGGGTGATGTCGCTCAATATTGTTTGACGAAACGTGCGATTCAGCGATAGCTACGACTGATGTTAGGTCCATGATGATAGGATCTGGCCAAACAGGTGCATAATCGTTGCTTGCTTTCAGCGTTTCTCACGGAGAAATCTTCTGTGATGCTCTACAGGGGTGTGTGATCCCTGGAACGAAGGAGACTGTGTCAGCAAAAAACAGCTGGCTGGACTGCAGCCGTGATGAGACTTTTGACTGCCCCTTCATTGATGAGCCAGGTGAGAGAGAGAGAGAGAGAGAGAGAGAGAGAGAGAGAGAGAGAGAGAGAGAGAGAGAGAGAGAGAGAGAGAGAGAGAGAGAGAGAGAGAGAGAGAGGATTGATCCTTCATTTATTAGCCAGGTGTTCAGTGTGTGTTAACTGGTATGTTATGTGTGCCAACCCTTTTTTTTAAAGTGTTAAGTATGTGTCAACAGGTGTGTTCTGTGTGCCAGACCTTTTGTAAGTGCTCAGTGTGTGTTAACTGGTGTGTTATGTAAGCCAGACCTTTTGTAAGTGCCCAGTGTGTGTTAATGGGTGTGTTCTGTGTGCCAGGACTTTTTGTAAGTGTTCAGTATGTGTTAAGTGGTGTGTTATGTGTGCCAGACCTTTTTCTAACTGTTCAGCATGTTCTGTGTGTGCCAGAGGTGATGAACATCACCCTGCGCTTCCCGCGGACTCTGGTGCCCGCCAAGGAGACGACCTACATCTGCTTCAACTTCGAGCTGCCTGACGACAGGGAGTACCACCTGATCGCCACTGAACCCTACATCGACAACCACAACGTCATGCACCACATCACCATGTCAACCTGCTCTGACTCCGGTGAGGTCATGCTTTCAGCTGCATGAGGGATGAGGGGGAAGGGTGGGAGGAGGGGTGGGGGTGTGAGGCACAGCTGTCAGTTTCCCCCACTTCCAGCTCCTCTCAGCTGCTAATTAATCCGTCCCATCCAGTCCAGCTAATTCTATTTTTAGCAGGAACTGACCCATACTTGGACTTGGTAAAAGGAAGGTGCGCGCTAAATTTAGCACTCTTGACTGAGTGATGTTGGATTTGTGCACTGTGGAGGGGGAGTCACAGTTCGCTGCATTGCGTTGCTTGTTTTTTTTCCTGATGGGGAGAGGGAGGGGCTGGACAAAGTGTACTTCGCTGCGTTGCATTGAGTTTTCTTCTCTTGGTTGCCAGAGGGAGGGGAAGGGAGGGGAAGGAGGGAGAGGAGAAACAGCGCTACGCTACAATGTAGCGGCATGTGTGTATTTGTATTGTAGTCAATTTATTATATGGTCTTGTATCTGTATCTTATTGTGTCGGTGATTGCGTTGTTCTGTGCCATACTGAATCGATCGTAGTGCATTACTATATTGTATTACCATGTTAATATTGTGCATAATTATCAATTTCAAGCCACTCTACCAAACAAGAACGCGTCCCAAACAAGACGTCTTTCTCTGTGCACATAAATCTCTTTCTGCCAGTTTAGCTATTTTTTCAAGGTACGCCCAAACTGGGGTTGTTGCTGCCATAATTAGACAAGTTGCTCACAGACCTCAACCAGTGCGGTCTGCACATGGTATAACAACCACCCCAACCTCAGTAGCTTCAGTGGTGAGGGAGAAGACAGTCCTGACTTGGATAAGGGCTGCACCGAAAAGTCTTTTGTTTGTGAAGAAGCCGGTGTCAGCCACAAGGGAGGATCCTCACTGACTGCTGATTCAGCAAGACTGACACACAGCTTAGAGCAGTGTCTCATCAGCACTGAGGGGGGCAGTGAGGGTAATGAGAGTTAGATGAGGGGCATTGAGGGTTACAATGAGGGCACTGAGGGCTGTAGTCAGTGCACTGAGGGCTGTAGTCAGGGCACTGAGGGTTGGGGTAAAAGTATTGAGGGTTGGGGTGAAGGTAATGAGGGTTGGGGTGAAGGTATTGAGGGTTGGGGTGAAGGTATTGAAGACTAATTTGGGCGTGGATGAGGAAGTATGAGGACTGTAGTGAGGTATAGGGACGTGTGAGGCTATAAATGGCTGTGGTAGGGTATAGAGGACTGTGTGAGGGTATAGAGGACTGTGGTGAGGGTATAGAACTGTGGTGAGGTATAGATACTGTGGTGAGGGTATATAAACAACTGTGGTGGGGTATAGAGAACTTGTGAGGGTATAGGGGCGTGGTGAGGGTATAGAGGACGGTGAAGGGTATAGAGGGCTGTGTGAGGGTATATAGAGAACTGTGTGAGGTTAAAGACTGTGATGGTATAGGAACTGTGTGAGGGTATAGAGAACTGTGGTGAGGGTATAAGGACTGATGAAGGATAGAGACTGTGGTGAGGGTATATAGGACTGTGATGAGGGTATAGAGATGGGTGAGGGTATATAGGGACTGTGGTGGTATAAGGCGTGATAGGTATATAAGAACTGTGGTGAGGGTATATAGAGGACTGTGGTGAGGGTATAGAGGACTGTGTTGAGGTTATGAGGAGTGTAGATATAGAGGCTGTGTGAGGGTATGAGGGATGTTGAGTAGAGGACTGTGGTGAGGGTATATAGAGGCTGTGTGAGGTAATAGGACTGTGTGGAGGGTATATAGAGGACTGTGGTGAGGGTATATAGAGGACTGTGTGAGTATAAGAAACTGTGATGAGGTATATAGAGAACTGTGGGTAAAGAGGACTGTGGTGAGGGTATAAGACTTGAGAGGTATATAGGGCTGTGGTGAGGGTATAGGCTGTGGAGGTATAGGGGACTGTGGTGAGTAAGGACTGTGATGAGGTATATAGTGATGTGGGGTATAAAGGACTGTGGTGAGGGTATATAGACTGAGAGGGTATAAGCTGTGGTAGGGTATATAGAGGACTGTGGTGAGGTATAGAGGGTGTGATAGTATAGAGGACTGTGGTGAGGGTATAATACGGAGGGTATGAGGACTGTGGTGAGGGTATATAGAGGACTGTGTGAGGGTATATAGAGGACTGTGGTGGGTATTAGAGGATGTGGTAGTATATAGAGGACTGTGGTGAGGGTATATAGAGGACTGTGGTGAGGGTATATAGAGGACTGTGGTTGAGGGTATATAGAGGACTGTGGTGAGGGTATATAGGATGTGGAGGTATGGGGGTTGTGTCGAGAGGTTACGCGCCTGCCTAGAATGCAAAAAGTCCGTTTCAGAGTGTGAGGTGGTTTGAATCCTTTAGGGCCCAAAACTTTTCCCCCATCTATTAGACCATGAGTAGTGCTACTCTTTCGGATGAGACGATAAACCGAGGTCCTGTGTTTTACAAATCATTATTTAGAGAACATAAAAGAACCCACATCAACGAGAGAGAGTTGTCCCTGGTAAAATTATGTAGACAAAAGCCACTCTGATAGGAACACAAATATAGTTGCAGATAGGGAAAAAATGTGTGTGGCGCTGCACTTATGGCGACGCGCTCTCCCCGTGGAGAGCAGCGCGAATTTCACGCAGAGAAATCTGCTGTGACATAAGTGGTATAGAATAAAATAAAATAATATAATATAATATAGAGTACTGTGATGAGGGTATATAGAGGATGTGTGAGGGTATATAGAGGACTGTGGTGAGGGTATATAGAGACTGTGGTGAGGGTATATAGAGGATGTGGTGGGTAATAGAGGTGTGGAGGTATATAGAGACGTGGTGAGGGTATTAGGGATGTGGTGAGGGTATATAGAGTACTGTGTGAGGGTATAAGAGGCTGTTGTGAGGGTATATAGAGGACTGTGGTGAGGGTATATAGAGTACTGTGGTAGGGAATAAGGGCTGTGGTGAGGGTTATAGGACTATGGGAGGGTATAGGACTGTGGGAGGGTATATAGAGGACTGTGTGAGGGTATATAGAGGACTGTGGTGAGGGTATATAGAGACTGTGGTGAGGTATATAGAGACTGTGGTGAGGGTATATAGAGGACTGTGATGAGGGTATATAGAGAACTGTGGTGAGGTAATAGAGGGCTGTGGTGAGGTATTAGAGGACTGTGGTGAGGGTATATAGAGGGCTGCAATGAGGTGATGAAGACAGCGGTGATGGCATTGGGTGTGCTCTTTGTTACAGTGAAGCTGATTCAGAAGCCCGAGGACTGTTTGATGGGCACTGAGGCTGCTCTGAGGGCATTGGCGGCTGGACACTGGGCATGACCGGTCAGTGCTTCACCCCAAGGCCGGCTTCCTCTTCGGCAAAGGACACACCTCCATGATATCCATGCAGGTACTGCAGTAGTGGTGGTGGTGGTGGTGTAGTAGTAGTAGTAGTAGTAGTAGTAGTAGTAGTAGTAGTAGTAGTAGTAGTAGTAGTAGTAGTAGTAATAGTAGTAGTAGTAGTAGTAGTAGTAGTAGTAGTAGTAGTAGTAGTAGTAGTAGTAGTAGTAGTAGTGTAGAAGAAGTAGTAGTAGTAGTAGTAGTAGTAGTAGTAGTAGTAGTAGTAGTAGTAGTAGTAGTAGTAGTAGTAGTCGTGTCGTCGTCGTCGTTCGTCGTCGTTGTCGTAGTAGTAGTCGTAGTCGTAGTCGTAGTCGTAGTAGTAGTAGTAGTAGTAGTAGTAGTAGTAGTAGTAGTAGTAGTAGTCGTAGTAGTAGTAGTAGTAGTAGTAGTAGTAGTAGTCGTCGTCGTCGTCGTCGTCGTCGTCGTTGTCGTAGTAGTAGTCGTAGTCGTAGTCGTAGTAGTAGTCGTAGTAGAAGTCATAGTAGTAGTAGTAGTAGTAGTAGTAGTAGTAGTAGTAGTAGTAGTAGTAGTAGTAGTAGTAGTAGTCGTCGTCGTCGTCGTCGTCGTCGTCGTCGTTGTCGTAGTAGTAGTCGTAGTCGTAGTCGTAGTAGTAGTCGTAGTAGAAGTCATAGTAGTAGTAGTAGTAGTAGTAGTAGTAGTAGTAGTAGTAGTAGTAGTAGTAGTAGTAGTAGTAGCAGTAGTGGTCGTAGTAGTGTACAGTTATAGCTTTGGTTTTCTCTGCATTTAGGTGTAACTTACTCTGTATCATTTAGTTCTGAATATTTTGAAGACAGCTAGGTATACATTTGTCAAGAGAGAAGACAAAATTTCAGGAGTATCACTGCTTTGAATCTGAGTATCATCGGCGTAAAAAGGGTGATTGATCTGATGGCACATGGGTTTGATACGAGGTAGTCATCCTTGCAGTGTAGCGGGTTAAAAGGGAACACTTAGTGGAAAGAGCTCTCTATGAGACCAAGCTTGCAAGTTTTCCACGGATTAAAAAATAGATTATATCTGAAATAACATCTTTAAGTTTTAGCTTTGCATCACAACTCTTACATTTTGCCTTCAGTGTTGTGTGCAGGCAGTTGTTCCTTTCTCTGCTCATCCACTCGGTCTTTCTACCACCTCGTCACCTTCATTGGCTCCCCCCCTCACTCTCACACTGCCCCCTTGTGTCACAGCTCCACTGGACCAACCCAGGGCTGGTGGACAACTGGTATGATTCTTCAGGCATGGTGCTGTACTTCACGCCCAAGCTGAGGCCCTACAACGCGGCCATCCTGGCCCTGGGCCAGATGTACCTCAGCATTCCCCCTGGGAAGAGCAGCTGGGTGCACAAGGGCACCTGCACACACCACTGCAGCCAGCAGCTGCTTCTGGGCGACATCCAGGTCTTC
>CM060318.1:12760384-12820384 GCA_030674155.1 Stramonita haemastoma
GTGTGTGTGTGGTGTGTGTGTGTGTGTGTGTGTGTGTGTGTGTGTGTGTGTGTTGTGTGTGTGTGTTTGTGTGTGTGTGTGTGTGTGTGTGTGTGTGTGTGTGTGTGTGTGTGTGTGTGTGTGTGTGTGTGTGTGAGAGAGAGAGAGAGAGAGAGAGAGAGAGAGAGAGAGAGAGAGAGAGAGAGAGAGAGAGAGAGAGAGAGAGAGAGGAGAGAGAGAGAGAGAGAGGTGTGTGTGTGTGTGTGTGTGCGTGGTGGTGGGGGGCATTTTAGCTTATGCGTGTGTACAGGCGTTGTGTGTGTGTGTGCGCGCACGCACGCGCGCGCGCGCGCGCGCGCGCGCGCGTGTGTGTGTGTGTGTGTGTGTGTGTGTGTTTAAAGATGCTATAGGATAAGTGCTTTCAAGATCTTAAAAACCTGGAAGATTGTGTGTCTGTGTAGGTGTGTGTCTGTCCCGATGGTGCGTTACCGTGACGTGGTGGGATGGCTTGCGTGTTCTGTTTGATCCCCAGAGCTATGTGGGCGGGGGCTTCGGCCTCCGGCAGGTTCAACCATGCTCAACAGGTCTGTGGGGTAGGAGCCAGACTAAATTTGCACCCTGGTCCTCCAGGTTGGGGGTTGTGCTTTGGGTTAACAACCCATTCACTTAAAAATCAGTATGTTACAGAAACCACAACAATATCTCTAAACAGCGACCTGGTTGGGGGAGAGTCCTCTCTGGCAGAGTCTATGACGCGAGCTGGTGAAAGCCTTCGGGAAGCCAGTGCGCCGACAACTCTTCTGTCAACCAAGTCAACAACCAGGATAGGGACCTGGAACATCAGAACCCTATATGAAACTGGAAAAACAGCACAGGTATGTAGAGAAATGCATAGGTACAACCTGAAGATCCTTGGCCTGTGCGAGACTAGATGGAATGGAACGGGACGGTCAAGACTAGCGAGTGGAGATACCATCATCTACTCTGGACAGGAGGAAGGCCAGCCCCACACACATGGAGTAGCGCTGCTGATGAAACCTGAGGCAACGCGAGCACTACTATCCTGGGAACCAGTGTCACCACGGATCCTCACTGCCCGGTTCAACTCAAAGGGCAGGAAAGTTACCATCCTCCAGTGCTATGCTCCAACAAATGCCGCTGATTTAGAAGAAAAAGAAAACTTCTACGAGCAAGTCCAAACCATAATGGACAAAACGCCAAAGAGGGACATGAAGATCCTAATGGGAGACCTGAACGCAAAAGTGGGATCAGACAACACCAACAGAGAACTGATCATAGGCAAACATGGCACGGGAGACCAGAAATGAAAATGGTGAACTCTTAGCAGAGTTCTGCACCTTCAATGACTTTGTCATTGGAGGCACCATCTTTCCCCACAAGAAAGTCCACAAGACCACATGGACTTCCCCAGATGGCAAGACTGAAAACCAGATCGACCACATCACCATCGGGCGAAAGTGGAGAAGGAGCCTGCACGATGTCAGGGTGAAGCGCGGAGCAGACGCAGCGTCAGACCACCATCTTGTAATAGCCATCCTCAAGACAAAGCTCAAAGCCTTCACTGACAAGGCAGGAAGACCATCGCACAAATTCAACGTGCAAAGCCTTAAAGACAAAGCGAAAACAGAAGAATTCAAGCTGGAACTAAGAAACAAATTCAGCATGCTTGCCCAGATGCCAGAGGAAACGATCGAAGAGCAGTGGCACAGTCTACATGAGACCTGGAAGACAACATGCCAAGCAGTCTTGGGAAAAAAATACAAGAAAACACAAGGAATGGCTGACAACAGAAACATGGGCACTGATCACCGAGAGAAAACAGCTGAAAGACCAGATCAACAGAACACAAGATCAGGAAGAGAAGCAGACATTACAAGCACGATACTGGGACAAAAACCGTGCAGTAAAAAGAAGTGCAAGAAAGGACAAGAGAAATTTCATTGAGGAGCTGACTCAGGAAGCAGAGACTGCAGCAGGCCAAAGAAACATGAAGAGACTCTATGAGATCACGAGGACTCTCTCAGGAAAAAACAGTAAACCTAATTGCCCCATCAAAGACAAGAACGGCAATACCATTCCAGGTGAAGAAGACCAGAGAGCAAGATGGGCAGAGCACTTCAAAGAAACACTCAACAGACCAGCACCATCTGTCCCACCAGATATCCCACCACCTACTGAAATCCTTGGCATCAACACCGGCCCCCCCACCAAAAATGAGATCACCAAAGCCATAAAGTCTTTAAAGTCAGGCAAAGCAGCAGGTCCTGATGGTATACCCCCTGAAGCACTGAAGGCAGACATCCAGACTTCAACTGACATGATGTATCCACTCCTACACAAGATCTGGGAGCAAGAGAGTGTGCCAGAAGACTGGAAGAAAGGCTACCTCGTGAAGCTACCAAAGAAAGGGGACCTGTCATCCTGCAACAACTGGAGAGGAATCATGCTGCTGTCTATACCAGGGAAAGTACTGACAAGAATAATCTTAGAAAGACTGAAGATGGCACTAGACAAGACACTCAGGGATGAACAGGCAGGCTTCCGACAAAACAGATCATGCACAGATCAGATCGCCACAATGCGCATCATCATCGAGCAGTCCCTAGAGTGGCAGACCCCCTTGTATTCAGTCTTTGTCGACTTCCAGAAGGCATTTGACAGCGTCGACAGAGATGTCATCTGGAGACTGATGCACCACTATGGTTTCCCACCAAAGTTCGTCACCATCATCCAACAGCTCTATGAAGATGCCACTTGCCAAGTCATCCATGATGGTAAATTGACGGAACCCTTCTGCGTACAAACCGGCGTTCGTCAGGGCTGTCTGTTGTCACCAACCATCTTCCTGTTGGTGGTTGACTGGATAATGCGACAGGCCACAGCAGGCAGGAGAACTGGCATACAGTGGACCATCACAAGGCAGCTGGAAGACCTGGACTTCGCAGACGACATCAGCCTTCTCTCACACAGGCACCAAGATGCACAAGAGAAGCTATGTCATGTTGCGGAGGAAGCCGATAAAATAGGCCTCCAAATCAACATCAGGAAGACGGAGGTCATGAGGGTGAACAACAAGAAACAAGACCCAGTGCGACTACACCAAGAAAACATCAAAGAAGTCGACAAATTCACCTACCTGGGCAGTGTCGTTAGTAAAGATGGGGGAACGGACGAAGACATCAAGTGCCGAATAAATAAAGCACGTCATGCCTTCAACACCCTTCGCCCAATCTGGAGATCAACATCCCTCTCACTCCACAACAAGATCCGGATATTCAACACCAATGTCAAGTCGGTCCTACTGTATGGCTCAGAAACCTGGCGGGTGACAAAGACCAACACCCACAAACTCCAGACATTTACCAACAGATGTCTTAGGAACATCCTTGGTATCAGGTGGCCAGAAGTAGTCTCAAACGAAGAACTATGGGACAGGACCAGACACGCTCCAATTGACACGGAGATCAAGAAAAGGAAATGGGGATGGATTGGCCATACGCTCCGCAAGCCTGCTTCAGATGTCACCAGGCAGGCCCTTGACTGGAATCCACAAGGGAAGCAGAAAGTAGGCCGACCAAAACAGACCTGGCGCAGAAGCATTGAAGCAGAGACGAAAGCAGCCGGAATGACATGGGCCGAGCTGAAGAGGATCTCCCAGAACCGAGTCCGTTGGAGGAGTGTTGTTGTGGCCCTATGTTCCCACGGGAATCCACAGGAATAAACGCAACAGTAGGTGTGTGTGCGAAAGTGCGTCCGGGAACGGCCCGCATGTGTGTGCGTGTTTGCTTGCAGGCATGCGTGCGTGCGTGTGTGTGTGCACACGTGCGTGCGTGTGCATGTGTGTGCGCAAGGGTGCATGCGTGGATATGTGCGTGCATGTCAAAGTCAAACTTTTATTTCCAGATGGTACATTGAGTAAGCAGTGCAATTGCTTTTTTTCATCAAGCCATCCATCTAAAAAAAAAATCACATATAATATATATATAATATATATAATATATGCATATTTGAAAAAGGAAAAACCTTAAAAAGTGTGTCGTGCAAATGAAAAAGATTAAAAAAGAGTATGTGTATATTTATGTGTATATATGTGTATATTTATGTGTATGTATGAGTGTGCGTCTGTGCCTGTGTGCGTGGGCATGCGCGCCCGTGCACGCGTGTGTGCGTGTTGCGTTGTGTTTGTGTGTATGCTCGCTGTGAGTTTATGTCATCACAAAATTAAGTGGGATATTAGACACGAAAAGGGAGACGCAATTTGGTGGTGAAGGGTGTGGTGGGGGCATTGTACTATGTGTGTGTGTGTGTGTTTATATGTGTGTGTTTATGTGTGTTTATCTGTGTGTGTGTATGTGTGTGTTTTCGTGTGTGTGTGTGTATTTATGTGTGTGTATGTGTGTGTAAGTGTGTATGCACGCGTGCGCGCGCGCGCGCGTGTGTGTGTTTGTGTTCAAAGAGCTATATTCTTTCAATATTCTAGAAACCCGGAAGAGTTTTTGCCAATAAAGAACAAGAATAACAGGCCTCACATGAGTGAAAGCCCAGTAACTAGAGATTTCTTTTAACAGTATTGAAAAAAGGTATTGATATACTAGTCAAAAAATTACGAACTACTTGAAATATCATCCATCACAGCAAACCAAACGTCCTTGCATGGCACCCATCGGTTTCTGTCTCTGTATCTGTCTGTCTTTGTCTGTCTTTCTTTGCCTGTCTGTCTTTGTTTGTCTGTCTATCTGTCTCTCTGTCCGTCTGCCTGGACTTTTTTTTTTACACAGAAGCAAAGTTTCCCGGCAATGCCTCAGCAATTCGTGTCCGGTCAGAATCTGTGTCAGTTGTTCATGTAAGCAAAGTGTCGGAGCATACGATATGTAAAAAGATGTCAGTTTTTTTAAATGGGACATGAGCATTGTCCTCAGCTATGACAAGCTCCCAGCAGAGCAACTTGTATCTTCCACGAAAGAAGGGGAAACATCTCTAAAGTCATAGTATGGCTGCCCATATGGCGAGGTGTGGATGTGTGTGTGTGTGTGTGCGCGCGCGCGTGCGCGTGCGTGTGTGAGTGTGTGTATGTGTGTGTGTGTGTGTGTGTGTGTGTGTGTGTGTGTGTGTGTGTGTGTGTGTGTGGTGTGTGTGTTTGTGTGTGTAAGCAACACAATTCCTTTGCTGTACCAGCATGTCCCCTCATTTTTGTGCCCAGTATATAGAGATCTGTTTTGATGTCTACCCAGTCACATTTTCCTTCTCCCATTTTCTTCCTTGTTGTTTATTTTGTTGTTGAGGTTTGCGACCACTTAACATTTTACTGTTATATTCTTTCACCAAAGAGTAGCTTCAAGCACAGATTTTCAGTGGTGTGATTCACAGAGTAGTTTGCAGCTAACCTCACAGATCGTTGCAGTCCAAAACTTGTGGTGTCTACGTGTGCGTGTGTGGGTGTGGGTACATGTGGTTCTGTGTGAGCGTGGACAAAAAATGACCACTGTCCAGATTCTGATGCTGTGCTTCAGTGTCCTGAGCTGTGCTGGTAAGAGGGTAGAGGAGAAAGGTCTGGTCGACAACCTCCTAATGCACACACACACATACACACAGACGCGCACGCGCGTCCGTGCTTACTTACGCATGCACCCACGCACACACGTACACACACACGCATGCACGCACATATACACACATTCTGACTTCTTCGCTTGTCTGTCTGTCTGTCTGTCTGTCTGTCTTTCTGTATATATATATATATATATATATATATATATATATTATATATATATATATATATATATATATATGTATTATGTATAATAGTAAACTTATATCTCATTATCATAATCATGCAAATTCCAATATATGAAATAGTCAACTTCCAGTGATACTACCTTTAAACTCGGACCAAACAGTGCTTTGATCATCTATCAACGCAGGTGAGGAAGTAACCCAGGAAATCACAACCCCTAAGACCGTAATGCACCAGCCCTGCCCCATGTTCCACATAGCGCTGGTCACCTCAGCACTGTGGTCTGCCCGGCTGACTTTCTAGGGAGGGTCCTGAGTTCGGGTACCAGAGGCCCTGTTCGTGGGACTTTTACAGCTGTGACCTGCTCTTACCAAAGCTGAAACAAGCTGTGGGCTTATTGGGGAGTTTGAGGGCGCAATGTCCAGAGTAATCCAGGCTTTGGATGCAGATGTGAGGTTAGCTGGAGTTATCTGGCCAACACGACAGGTGTCTGTATCTCCTAGGCCTGTCCTGTTTCCGGATATGTATGATGGAAGGAAGCATGATGCCCAGTATTAGTCTCAAGTCTCTCTGTACCTCTGAAGCCCCGCTATTATCATGCCCATTCTGTCAATCAGTAGACAGTAAAAACACAACTGCCTTTAGAATCAGTGGCCTCTCTGTCTTGTCTCATTTACTGTCTCATGCCAAGTCTCATGTCCTTTCTCAAGTCCTCCCTCATGTCATGTCCCGTGTTCTTCATGTCCTCTCTCATGCCCAATCTCGTTTCCTGTCTTTTTTTTATATCTCATGTCCTATCCTGTTTCATGGACAGTCAGCTGTACAGTGGCTTCACTGACCACACGTCGCTGTCTGACTCATGTTTGTAATGGAGGGTAGACAGGCAAATATGTTGATAGACAGGTCTGGTAGGAAGATAGGTTAACAGGTAGGTATATAGGCTGATAGACAAGTCTGGTAGGAAGATAGGTTGATAGGTATGTCTGGTAGAAAGATAGGTTAACAGGTAGGTCTGGTAGAAAGATAGGTTGACAGGTAGGTCTGGTAGAAAGATAGGTTGACAGGTAGGTCTGGTAGAAAGACAGGTTAACAGGTAGGTATATAGGCCTATAGACAGGTCTGGTAGGAAGACAGGTTAACAGGTAGGTATATAGGCCTATAGACAGGTCTGGTAGGAAGATAGTTTGATGGTTGGTCCGATAAGCAGACAGATAGACAAGCAGATAAGCAATCAGGGCTGATCTCTGTTCAGATGGATAGATTGTTGGAGAAGTCTTGACTTAGTGACTTGTGGTCTGTTCCAGGTGGAATACGTATCAAAGAATGCAGCAGCACCGGCTGGCTAGAGGTAAGGGAAGACAACTCCCCCTCCACCCCCATTTCTTGTGAAGACTTCTCTAGCACCAGCACCATCACATGGACACTGTCTGCCAGCGGGGTGCAGCAAGGTCGGTACAGATGTGGCCCTGACAGTCAGCAGTGTCCTTCTACTGACCCTAACATCAACATCAGCTGGACGGGTCAGGGGTCCCAGGGGTCCAGTGTGCTGACCATTGATGGAGATCACAGGAGTAAAGTGGGCAATGGGTCTGTTCAATGCCAGGTGTTTCAGAATGGACCGATTGCAACATGTGGCATCAACGTTATTAGTAAGTCTCTCTCTCTCCGTTAATAGTAGCTTCCTCCCTCCCTCCCTCCCTCCCTCTCTCTCTCTCTCTCTCTCTCTCTCTCTCTCTCTCTCTCTCTCTCTCTCGTGCTCTTTCTGTCTGTCTGTCTGTCTGTCTGTCTTTCTGTCTGTCTGTCTGTCTGTCTGTCTGTCTGTCTGTCTGTCTGTCTTTGTCTGTCTGTCTGTCTGTCTGTCTGTCTCTCTCTCTCTCTCTCTCTCTCTCTCTCTCTCTCTCTCTCTCTCTCTCTCTCTCTCTTCTCTCTTTCTGTCTCTGTGTTTGGGTCAGTCTATTTCTCCCTCTCTCTCTCACCCTTCTATCTCTTTCTCTCTCTGTAAATGAATTTGTGTTTGTGTCTGTGTATTAAAGAGAGAGAGAGAGGAGAGAGAGAGAGAGAGAGAGAGAGAGAGAGAGAGAGAGAGAGAGAGAGAGAGAGAGAGAGAGAGAGAGAGAGAGAGAGAGAGAGAGAGAAGAGAAGAGAGAGAGAAAGAAGAGAGAGAAATAGAAGACAGACAGACAGACAGAACAGAAAGACAGAAGAGAAAAAGAAGAGCAGAAGAAGAAGAGGGAAGAGAGAGAGAAGAGAGAGAGAGAAGAGAGAGAGAGAGAGAGAGAGAGAGAGAGAGAGAGAGAGAGAGGGGGGGTGACTGCTAGTGTAAAGTGGGTCTGACCTCAGGCCAAAGTCTGATGCAGACTAACCGTCACATTTGGACATTCACAGTGACACATTGCAGTGTTGGGTCAGGCCTGTATTGTTACACACTTTTCTACTTCGCTGCTGCATCCTCTGTCACTTACATCAGCCGCTACTGCATTGTGAATAGCCTCCCTCCATTCAGACCTGTTCGTGTCTGTGATTTCCTTTCTTTTGCTTATTGATATATATATATATATATATATATTATATATATATATATATATATATATATATATATATATTATATATATATATATGAAGTGGCATTGACCCATCCGCAAGTATTACATAACCCTTTAGACATTCACACACACCTGAAACGCTTCCTAGTTTAACTGTTCAATTTTTATGTATCATTTGTTTTTTTTAATGTTCCAGCTCCAGCTACAATAATTACATGTGGAATGACCAACAACGAATCTGAGGGAACAGTCTCCGGCAGCTGTCAGTTCCAGAAAGCTTATTCCTCCAACGGCACATACACCTGTACATGGTACCGTCACCTGAAAGGACAGGTATGGCTGTGGACCTCATTGATCATTTAACAACTAAATAAATCACAGCAAACTTCTTTGACTGGAGCTGAAGAATGTACTTCCTGTCCACACAGGAAGTGTCGTCACGCATCCCCAGCTGAGCAGGGCTCTGGCTGGAAAGCATGAGGGTTAGAGGAGAAGTGAACAGTCACAGACCAAGGGAATACAGTTGTTATGTGCATGAGGGTTAGAGGAGAAGTGAACAGTCACAGACCAAGGGAATACAGTTGTTATGTGCATGAGAGTTAGAGGAGAAGTGAACAGTCACAGACCAAGGGAATACAGTTGTTATGTGTGTGATGAGCGGGATAGCAAGGATAGAGGACAGGGAAAGTAGAGGAACAATGCACAGCAACCAGGCAAAAGAAGACTCAGGGGAAGACAGCAGCTGGGCGTTGGTCGGTCTTTATTCCGTCATCTCTCTGCTCCGCTCCCCTGCTCTGCTGGTCACTAGGCCTATTTTGGTCTAACCCAGTCTAATGTAGGCTGCAAACCTGTCCCTCCTAGTCTCTCTAGCCACCCTAACCACCCCTAAATATATACCCTCCGCAGGGACTGCAAAGACAGCGCCACGCGGCAGCAGAGACCATTCGGCCACTTCAATCTTAAAATGGAGGAAATTTGTGTTTCCTTACACAGCTTCAACAGTGATTATCTCGCTGTCCGCGCAACAAAGCTAAACATATTATATATCAAAATAAACTAGGAAACACAAGCTTTAAAATGCATTAACGCACTTTACACAACTACTATCTAACTGTGAGCTAAAGGCAATTAAAGCCTCTGAGTATACACATTTGTAACAGGTTTACACTATAACTTTCGATAATAAAACACTAAGAGTCCAGCAGAGCCTAATACTTAATGTATATAAAAGGAAGAATATAATTCACAGATTGTATACATATGCATATTATTAGCTAGCAGTGTCCATGAGATGAAGGTATTAATAATTAAACAGCGATGCGAAAACACATTTTCTTATCTACTGCGTGCGCATCAGCCTTGCATCATCCTTCCTTACGAAGCAGTTCGTAAGATTAAAAGAATGAACGATCTCTAATAATACAAATTATCTATATTAACATAAATCTAACCTAATTTTCATTTATATATAAACCCAAAATATACCATAGATGGATAGTTTAATGTCTGCATTTTATAAAATTCAGTTCCACGAGATTCAAATTCGTTCAGAACAAAGATCGAGCGTTAGGCTAATCATCGTGTTCCGAACCGTTGTTTGCTTTACGATCTATTACACTTAAATTTAGTTATATTTCATTTATCTAAATAAAGTTTATTACACACGATTCTCAATCGCACACTACAATATATAAAATATTTCTTTACTTATAAATTAGAACTGCTTTTGCCGGATCGTGAATTCAATGTTCTTATACTAATATGATGCAATAGGTGAAAATGCTAATTTACAATGAAAATAGAGAATCTTCACTGTGGTCGAGTTGAATCGTGTCAAGATCAGTCCTTCAACAATAATATCCATGAATATGAATAGATAATATGATTTATTAAAGTTGTTATTAAAGATTTTCTTTCCTATTTCAGGCTGATTCTTTGTGTTCAAAATGCAAGGTAGAGTTCTCTCTTGATAAATCCAAAATCATTACAATAAAGTATTATATCTCATCTCATCCCACTAACAATACAATCATAAAAACAAAATGGAATACAAAATAACTAATGAATAACGTATGAACCATAAAGATAAAAAAGATTCAATCATCAACTTTATATAAAAATACAAATATATCCTACACATAGCAAACTACAATACTTTATAAAATGAACAGAAGATCTTATCTTTTCTGACCCACCAAATATCTGTTTGCCTGTTTAAAACCTAAACTAAATGCCCAACAAGCTCTCACACATAGAGCTACACAAAACCACCTGGTTACATGTGTATGAGGGTTAGACCAGAAGTGAACAGTCACAGACGAAGGGAATACAGTTGTTATGTGCATGAGGGGTAGAGGAGAAGTGAACAGTCACAGACCAAGGGAATACAGTTGTTATGTGCATGAGGGTTAGAGGAGAAGTGAACAGTCACAGACCAAGGGAATACAGTTGTTATGTTTACTAGGACGGGGTGGTATACAATGGTTCATAAACAGAGGACTTTTCTAGAGTTACCGGTTCCCACCAGCACACAATGGCCTTCTCTTCCGAAAAGCAGAACAGGTTTTAACGTGTGTGGAAGATGTTCCGCAGTGTGTTCTGGGCAAGCTGATCCGGGTGGAGTCTGTCTTCCTTCAAGTGGTAAAATGCATGCTGGGAATGTTCCAGCCATCCATGCCACTGGCCATTACTGTCCAACTCTGTAAAAAAAAAGATGGATGGATTTTAACTGATGTGCAGAATACAAGGTACACACAGGCACACAGATCTCGGCTGTCTCATCTGAGAGCTGATTGAGGAAAGAGTTGGAACCACTGCACACCCCAGGAAAGAATCTGCTCCTATGGACACTCTAGCAGAGATTTGAACCCATGCTCTCAGATGACCTTCAGATCAGAGTCCTACGCTTAAACCACTTGGATACTCCGGACCCCACATGTGCGGTATCTGAGCTAAACTATCCAGCCATAGTCAGAAGGGCCATGAAGAAAAAATGTGGTCATATTACTATCCGGTATTTATCTCTCCAGAACAAACAGAAGTATGCTCTGATAGTCTACATTCTAAATATAGGTCGTGTCATGGGCATGAACTTTAAGGGTGGATTTTGTGCAAATACATGTTCTGTCTCTCTATGTTCTGATTCTTTGCCAATATATTACAGTGGGTGTGTATGTGCGTGCGTGCGTGTATGTGTGTGTATGTATGTATGTATGTGTGTGTGGATATATGCATATATGTATGTATGTGTGAATGAGTGTGTATGTATGTATGTATGCATGTGTGTGTGTGTGTTACAGTCGTCACGTCATTACCTGACCACTGTCCCCCCCTCGACAATAAGCAGGACGACGACAGCTGGCCCAGAGTATTACAGCGGTGTCTGTTCTCTGCCCCCCTCACCCTCACCTGAAACAGACAGAACATATGTCTACACCCTGGACTTTTCCCCGGGTCCCCTCAGACACCCTGCCGGAGAGATCATTATAAGTATGTATCTGTTGTTTCCTTATTTATTTCCTTACTTATTTTTTTTCCTTCTTTTCTATCGAAGATAATGGATTTAGCACTCATGTGCTTTTTTTCTTTACATCCAGTCCCTGTGTGTATGCAGTTTTGTAAATGTCATCTGTTCCCACCGGCACACAAAGGCCTACTCTTACGAAAACCGGAACAGGATTTCACATGTGCGCAAGATGTTCTGCGTGCGTTCGCACATAGGGCTTCGGTTTATAGTCTCATCCGAAGGACTTTTGTGGAGAGTGGAGTCAGCACTGATGTTAGGTCTAGGAGAAAAAATCCCCTCGAACGGGAATCGAACCCGGGTCGTCAAATTGCCATCAATTGCCAGCGCAATGTTCTTACCACTAGGCTATCCCGTCCCATCTTATCAAGGGATGTGTCTGTTTGTGCCCTCCTGTGAATGTCTTTTGTTCATTGATTTATGGGATTTGGTTACAAACAAAGGGGGAATACAGGCAATAAAGGGAGGGAGGTAGTGGGGACTGGCTGCATCCCAGAAATTATTCAATCCTTTTTGCGCCATGCTTTACATCTCTATTGGCAGTTGTCAGCTGTCCATGTCACTCTTCCACGTGCCTATTAATGAAAAAAAACAACTGGAGAAGTACACTAATTTGATTAAAGTGTAAAGAACCTGTTTAAAGTCAATCCATTTTTTAAAATTGATGTCCACATCTAAGATATTTCAAATCCACATCAAGGGAATATAAACGCTTATGTACAATATATTTAAGTGTACACAAACCCACACCTACTGGTGGAGAGAGAGGAGAGAGAGAGAGAGAGAGAGAGAGAGAGAGAGAGAGAGAGAGAGAGTGAGAGAGAGAGGGAGAGGAGAAGACAGAGACAGACAGACAGACAGACAGACAGACAGAGAGCAGAAGACAGACAGACAGAAGACAGAGACAGAGACAGACAGACAGCAGACAGAGACAGACAGACAGTTTGTTGATTACTGCCAACATTCTCTCCTGTAAGAATATCATTGGATACTTTTCTATCAATCTTTCAGGCCGTCTCGCCTGTTGTCAAGGCCGACAGAAGGTATGTGATACTGCTTTTGACATTTCTCGCGCACATACGTTCGTACGCACATGGTGGGTGTATGTGATTGTGCTTGACCTGCGATCGTGCGCATTGTGTGTAGTGTTTGTGTGCGTTGCATAGTGCGTGTGTATGTTCTGTGTGGTGTGTTGTTTGAATGCGTTGGTGTTATGGTCATTACTGTCAATTTGATCAGTATCATTCATCATTTGATATTTTCATATCAATCTTTCAGGAAGTACAACAACTTTGCCAGTTGTCACAAGGCCGACAGAAGGTATGTGATACTGCTTTTGAATTTGGCGCGCGCATGCATACGTATACACATGTGTGCGTGTGTGTGTGTGTGTGGGTGCGTCTATGTGTGTATGTGTTTGTGCGTGCGTGCGTGTGTGTGTAAGTGTGTGGGTGTGCGTGCATGCGTGTGTGCATGTGTGTGTGTATGTGTGTACGCGTACGTACGTGCGTGCGTGTATGTATCTGTGTGTGTGTCTGTTGAAAGTGTGTATAATGGTCATTACTGCCAATTTGATCAGTATCATTCATCATTTGATGTTTTCATATCAATCTTTCAGGAAGTACAACAACTTTGCCAGTTGTCACAAGGCCGACAGAAGGTATGTGATACTGCTTTTGACTTTCTCGTGCGCATGCATGCATGTATACATGTGTGCGTGTGTACGTATGTGTGAGTGTGTGTGTGTGTGTGCACGCGCGCGCGTGTGTATGTGTGTGTGTGCGCGAGCGCACTTGTGTGTGTGTGTGTGTTTGTGTGTGAGTGTGTGTAAGGGGGATGGGTAAAATTTGTTTGTGTGTATGTATGTGTGTGTGGTTGTGTATGTGAAACAAGTGTGTTTGCACCTGTTCATGTGTGTGTATGTAGGTGTGTGTATGTAGGTGTGTGTGCTGCGCGCCGCGCGCGCGCGCGCGCGTGTTGTGTGTGTGTGTGTGTGTGTTTTGTGTGTGTGTGTGTGTGTGTGTGTGTGTGTGTGTGTGTGTGTGTGTGTGCAGCTAAGCGAGCACACAATTACACTTTATGAGCAGACAGAGGTAGAAATGCTCCTTAATGACTGCCCTAGGAATGACTCTGCTATAAAAAACCCGCCATCATCATTCTTTATCACTGATAGTGTTGTCCCTCATGGAGGAAAGAATGCAAAACAAACCTGTCTGCTGCTGTTGTCCTCTTTCAGTGTCCTCTTCGTCCTCTTCGGATGAACCGGTGTCTGCCAGCGTGTGTGCAGGTATGCCGTGTGTTTTTCGTGTTTTTGTTTTCATAAAGATGGCTGGATGTCATTGGACAGAGTGAGACGTGTGTGTGTGTGTGTGTGTGTGTGTGTGTGTGTGTGTGTGTGTGTTTGAACCCGCCTGCATACTCCTGCATACGCCTGCCAATTCATTTTGAAGCCTGCCTGAATGTGTATGAGAGCGCATACACATGTGCATGCTATTGTGTGTGTACGTGTTTGTGTGTGTGTGTGTGTGTGTAGCTGTGTGTGTTTTCATGTCTGTGTGCATGTTTGTGTCTGTGTACATGTGTATGGGTGCGTGGGTGCCTGTGTGCTCGCGCATGTGTGCGTGTGTGTGTGTGTGTGTGTGTGTGTGTGTGTGTGTGCCCGCGGGCGCGTCCATAAGTATTTGGGGTATGCATCAGTGCGTGTTGTGATATGTTATAAGTTGTGTGGTCTGTATATACATTACATTGTGGCGGGGCGGTAAATAGATTACTTCCTATGTGATCGGAACAGCCAATCACATCGTTGTGGATCTAAATTTAGATCTACACCTGTGAATTGTGCCAGTTCTGTATCGTTGGGGGGGGGGGGGGGGGGGTAGAAAGCCGACCTCTGCATGCAAATGCAGCCTCTTTTCAGAGGCCACATTCCTACTGTCTGACTGTGCTGTCGTCACTGAGAAGTTGTACAGAGTAGCGGCAGATCAAATATCTGCACTCTGTTACAACATTATGCATCTCCCTTTGAAGAAAAAGTTGTACCCAAATCCCCCCTGTCTTCCCCTTACCCCACCCCTACCCCTGTCCTCTAAAGCCTGATGGTGATTGTCCTGTCTGTCCATGGTCAGGGGGTGAGGGAGACAGGATTTCCCCAGCCTTTGCAGCGGTGATTGGCTGTCTGGTGGTGGCCCTGTTTGTCATCATTGTCCTCACCATCATCATCATCTTCCTGATCAGACGAAACCCGCGTCAGGACAGCAAGGCTTTCTCTGCACAGTCCCCTCATACTGATGGTAGTCCTGTCTTTTCTCTCTTCTGCTCTTTCCCTCTCTTTCCCTCTCTTTCCACCTTTTTCTATCTCTTTCCATCTCTTTCCATCTCCTCTCTTTATGTCCTTTTAGCTCCGGTTGTTGTCAGTTTTCCCAAGGTTTTACTGAATGTGTAGCATTTCGTACAAGCAACGCCATATTTGCTCTGAACTTCATTGGGAGGATCATTCTTTATCTTGTGCAAAATGCAGTGAACATTTGAAATCTTGGATGCATATTGTGGCTACCTTCTTCATCTTCACCTATCCCGTAGCCCTGTGAACCGTGGGGGCACAACTGGAGATTTTGCAATCAGCTTCCTCATATTTTCGTAACCCATTAAAAGATGATAAAGGTGGTGTTCCCATATTCTATGTGGTCTTCGGGAAGGAAGGTATCTGAGACCTCACTTCTCCAGGGGCCAGCATATTAAGGGCAGTGCTCATCTCCTCTCCCTCACTGCTTTACCTTCCCTGCCCCTAAAGAGGGCAGGTACCCATGTACAACTGGGTGGACTGGGAAACCTCACTGAAGCCAGGTGCGCAAATGGTCACCCATTCACTTGGTAACCATGGTGGATGCTGCTTAGCCATAGCTTAGGGAAAGCAAGTGCTCTTACCATTGAGATATCCTGTCCCCACTGATAATAATTAAAAAAAATACTGTACACTCTTGGTCTTTTACATATGTGTATGCATGGAAACAATGCAGATTTGCATGAAAGCTCAACTGAGTAATTGAAAAGAAATCTACACACATCATCCACTAAACACCACTTACAACCAAATCCACTCAGTTGTGCCTGTCCTTCAATATCAACAAGACATGAGAAAGGCCCAGTACTTCATGTCAGCACAATCATGGTGGTTATGAATAAAACCCACATGCTTCCAAGTCATAAAATGCACACTGACTTCATGTTTCTTCACAATCCCCTCAGTAGATGTGTTGATAACTTTGGTTTAGGGCGTATGGAATGTTAGGTGCAATGTGATATTGCCTTAGGGACAAGGGGACAGCAGGGTATAATTATCTTCAGGAATCATGATAGGTAGCGTTGAGAGGGAGGTATGTGTTAGTGAGTGGGGTGTGTGTGTGTGTGTGTGTGTGTGTGTGTGTGTGTGTGTGTGTGTGTGTGTGTGTGAGAGAGAGAGTGTGTATGTGTGTGAGTGTGTGTGTATGTGTGTGTGTGTGTGAGTGTGTGAATGTATGCGTGCAGGCATGCATGTGTCAAGTCAAGTCAAAGTCAAAGTCAAGTCAAAAACACTTTAATCATCCCTGTTGTTGTGTGCTAATATATGTGTGCTAATATATGTGAATCTATATGTTACTGAATGTGCTCTTTTCTTTTAGGAGCTTGACCACTGATGAAAAAAATCCCAGAAAAATTACGAAGAACAACAATAGCCACATAGGGTTGGTAATCAACACCATTAGTTTTGTTTCTACACAACAGCAATTAGATAAAGGAAACCAGTGAACTGTTTCAGCAGCCCCGCCAGAGCCCAGTGTCACGTACACTTCTCTTATGGAAGATGACATCAGCAGCGGCAGATACCCGGACCCGGCAGACAGAAACTACACAGCCCTCACCTTTGCCTCTGTCCCCTCTTCACCCCCTTCCCTACCCATTGCTGACCACACGGGCACAGCGGATACCTACGACCTTGTGACCCCTGGGTCTGTTCCCTCCCCAGCTCCCCTCCCTCCTTCCCCCTGCACCCCCCCAGCCTCTGGGGGCCCTGATGAGGTCTACGAAAATGCTCATCTGACTGCTGACACCACACTGCCTTCAGCAGCAGGGAACGTGCCATCAGCAACGGCAGGTTGTGAGGTTTATGAAAATAGTTCCCCAGCTGTAATGAAGGATGGAAGGGTGGAACAGTCCGGAGTTCAGACATCTGATGAGACAAAGACTGCAGTCAGTGAGGTCCAAGGACGACAAGGTAAACATCATTGTGTGTGTGTTTTGAGGGGTGGGGGGGGGGGGGGGGGCATGTAGGGGGGTATTCTGTATATTCTGTATTCTACGTCATTCTTCTAAACATTGTGTGAGTGCTTTATGCTCTGAAATTGTTTTGTCGAATTTTTTCAACTGTAGTTGACCTGTTTTGTTTTCTTTCGTTTTTGTTGTGAAAACTGTTGCTACAAAATAACAAGCAAAACACTGCAAGTCAGGGAAGGACTGAGATATTCATAATGGAATAAACTTTCCAAGTGCCAGCTTGGAAATTTATTTTAAAGAATGGAAACAAAAAGATTCTAAAGCAGCATTAAGATACTTGTGTATAATCAGCAGGAACAGAACAGGCACTAGCAGCTGTGATTCTATCTGGTCTTTTGTGACAGCAGACTGGCAGAAACAGCAGCAGCCCGGCTCTGAGTATGAAAATGTGACACCATCCAAATAAGCCGTCTGTCATCCTGAGGTACGTGTATTGAACTGTGCGTCCTACCACTGTCTGTAAACTGAAAACCTATTCCAAGAAACAGCTCATCATAAGCAGAAAACTTGTCTGCATGCAAATTGTGTGGCTTGAGATATTTTTGTTTTCAAGATTTGAACACAGCGGTGAGGAATCTTTTTGTTCTCATAATTAAATCTGTGCTATTTTTCAAATTGGTAGGTAGAATATTGGGATATTATTCCAGACATGCAATAACTATTTAAAAAATGTATCAGTATGGAATAAAATAAATGCTAGAAGAATATCTTCTGTAGGCTAAGTATACGAAGTATACATATCAAACTAATAGGTGCACAAAAAATGATCCAAGTAATGACGACAATCAGGAACATAATTATTGACAAAACAGAATACATGCATGCCACACACACACACACACACACACACACACACACACACACACACACACACACACACACACAACACACACACACACACACGTACGCACGCACGCACGCACGCACGCGCACTCTCTCTCTCTCTCATCTAAACTACAGTGTGTTCAATCTGTTTGCAGGACTGACAAGGAGCACATCGAGCAGTCATTACTAGTACAGACTCAGTGCTCCCCCCTGGTCCTCGCAGCCAGCAGCTGACAGACCTGACAACAGGGTGGACAACACAACTGATGGACTGTCGAACTCTGTGTAGATTGGATCTCTCTCTTTCTTTCTGTCCCCAGCTAGAGATCCTAGGTTCAGCAAGGGAACCTTTTTTAACCTTCCATTGAGGTAGCCACATACCGACTTGGGGGATTCCCTTGTCAGGATGCTGGGGGTAATTTCAGTACAAATAGCATCCCCATCCTCTGGGAAATTATGTGCAAGAAAGTTTCGCTTTTCTATCTCTCACTTTGTTTCTGTCTATCTCCTTACCCGTATATAATTGCTCTTTCTTATTTTCTGCCTTCCCAGTCCATTATTCTGCCTTTTCACAAGCAAATATTTCAAAAACAAAAATCTGTTTTCAACATATGACATTTTGCCTGTGTTGTTTATTGTTCTGGCAGCCAGATAGTGATACATGATCATTGGAATGTTACAAGATGTCCATTCTGCAGTCTTTTTGCCCATGTGACACATTTATGTATATATTTGTCCTTTGGAAAAAGATCCACCTTTGTGCTGTTCACAATCTGTAAGCATCACTGTAATGTTTTGAACCATTCTCACATGTATATTGCTGTGCTTTATTATATAACTCAAGCTCACTTTACTGTGATGATATTTCTGTACCATTATTTTGTCAGATGTAAGTGGCTGTGACCTGTTGTTTAAGTGTAAGTCCACAGTGGATGATACTCCTCCATCATTTGCTATATGTAAATGGGTGTGTTGACTTGTTTAAGTGTAACTTTACTGCAGGTGATACTACTGTATCCTTAGTCATATGTAAAATGCTGTATTATATTGTTTAAGTGTAGCTTCACTGTTGATGGTATTCCTGTATTATTTGTCATATGGAAATTGCTGTATCATGTTGTTCAAGTGTCACCTCACTGTAGATGATGATCCTGTAATATTTGTTACATATCATTTGCTGTATCATGTTGTTTACCATATTCAGCCATGACAAATTTCTCTGGGCTGCTTTCCCTGGATACAGTATGTCAATCGCCACAAAAGCGGCGCCACTTTATTTGTATCATATTTTGATCTGCGTCTGTATTCATTTTTTGCTTGTTTATTTTTCCAAAAGAGAGAGCTTTTAAAACATAATTTTGTCTTGGACAGTTTATATCACTTTTATGTCCACTAAATGTGTAATACACGTGGAACCTTGGTGTATGTTATCACTCGAAAGGCCAGCATCCAGAAGACCTCACATGGTCTGCTGAATGGGGTTAGATTTTAGATTCAAATGGGAAATACACCTGCGACCTCTTACCTTTTAGACAGGTGCGTTACCTGTAGACCTTGTTGGGATGTTTGGTTGTATCGTTTTCGTACTGTTTTTGCTACAAGTGCCTTTGAATTATCATTTGAATTAGAACTAGAATTACGTTTTTGCCCATGGATGCTTTCTGTGTACTGCTTCGCTGTTTCCAATCTTAAATGTCAGAAATAAAGGTTTGCTTCAAGTATTCATCTCCTAACCGTGTGTTTTTGTATTTTGTATTTTGTGTTCTCTACTACAGGTCAGTTGGTGGTCTATGTGCTATGACAGCACACTGAGCTGTGGGCAACAGGCAGGGGAAGTAATCGTGTAGGAGTTGTCGCCTCGATGGACAGCTCAGGAGCAACTCGAACCCGCGCCTTCGAGTAATTTCAGATCATAAGTTTGACGTTCTCACCACTGAGCCATGTCACATCCTAGAGCAGGACTGTATTTATCGTAGTCCTACCTGTCCATATTTTGTTTAAACCAGCACAGGCATTAGGTTTTGGTCTTGTCTGATACCTTTAGCCTTTTTTTTTTTTTTTTTTTTTTTTTTTTTTTAATAATCCAAATATGCATTACATTTCAAATGATAGCAACATTTGCAATAAACCAAATATATACTACATTCCAAACTATTAAAACTTTCCAATTGAATTAATCGTATACTACTAAGTGATTCAAGTATTCAAATGTACATTGCATTCTAAATGATTTGAACATTGCAAATGAGCCAAGTTATAATGTTCTCCAAAAGAAACAAAAACAAACAACAACAACAAAAAAAACAAAAACAAAACAAAACAGAACAAAAAAAAAAAAAAAAAAAAAAAAAAAAAACCAACAACAAAACAAAAAACAACAACAACAACAAAAAACAAAAAACAAAAACACTACAAAACACACCACACAACACACACAAGATTTTTACTATTTGTTTGCATGACATAGAGGTAACATGTTTGCATATTATTCAGAGTATGGATATAACAGATAAACCAAACAAACAGTCGGGAAAAAGAAAAAAAAAGCAACAACAACATGAAAATAAGAGAGAGTACACAGATTACATTCGAGAATACCCCAAGTGAATTTTCAGTTGTTTTACAAAATAAGCAATGTAGCGATGCTACGTATTACATAAAAAAAATGCAAAAAAACACAAAAACAAACAAACAAAACAAAAAACCAGTTTCTTCAAAATGTATCTACCCATCATCAACTAGTTGTTTGTAATGTTGCCATTTAGCTGCAAATACACTATAAGTCATGTTTGTTTTGGCAATATTTCTTTAATTTGATATTGTTTTGTCATATATATTTCTAAAAACCGAAAACATAGGTGCCGCTTTTTGTACTCTACATTTGTATATAAAAATTTTGCAGTGATTAGTATTTTCGTCTAGTATTTCATTCCTTTTGATCGAGAATCAAATCCAAATAAATTCGTTCTTTTGACAGCATAGACCATGTGTATTGGCACAATTTTTATGAAGAAAGTTTTGCAATTCTTTCCAAAAATAAAAAGTTTTGCTGCAAGCATAGATAGATACCTTTAGCATTTTTATTTGGGAAGGAAACTGAATCATATCAGAAGACACATCCTTCGAAACTAAACTTGCACCATGAATACTTTTCAGTACGACTATTGATGAACTCACACAAGCAGACAGTATTTAGAAGATTTTGTAAATCCTAATTTAGATAGTAGGCACCCATCAGTCTTGGAAGACTATGGACTTGGGCTGTAGGCTCTAGAGCACAAAGCCTGGTAAGTAAGGAGGGCAAGTTGTTACCATGCAGCAGACCCCTCTCTCCACGTCGCTGGAATGGTCCATTAGAAACGTAATCGCCAATGCAAATGGTTCCAGTGCCATTGCAGGAGCTGCCAGAACATTGCCATATACAGCCCCGAAACTCCCTGGGGACTCCAACTGCCCAACTTTTTCTCAAGGATGGTGTGTAAACATGATACCCAGTGCATGCTGTATTTTTTATTTGTTGTCATGGCTCCTATCAGTACACAATGGCCTGATCTTCTGAAAAGTCCGAACAGGTTTTTAATGTGTGTGCGAGATGTTCTGCGTTGTGTTCACACATTAAGCCTCGATTTATAGTCTCATGCAAATTTAGACACTACATTCAGTATACAAAACCTTTAGCTTTAAAAGTATTTTGAACCAGCTGCTGTAGTTAGTGCAGCATGGTGTCGAACTCCAGGAGTCACTGGGATTTTATAGACTCCGCACGGCACCTATTCAGAGTGAGTTCATGGTAAATTAAATGGGAAGATTGGGACCACGATCTGAGCACTTCTCTACAGGTGTGACTTGAGGGTGTTAGTCAGATCCCTTCACTACACTGCTGGTGTCTGTATCTCTGGGCCTGGCTGACAAAAGGTGCATTGTCATTTTGACAGGAAGCCTTGGTGGCCCCATGAGGGCAGAATGTTGATAAATTCCCCACAAACTTCTGACCCCAGAAATAAAAATCATGACTGCGGCTGAAGACTTCGGATTGAGTGGTGTGAGAACAGCAGCATAGGAACGTTACAGAACATGAGGCAACAAAGAAAAACAAGCTTTCTGAAAAAAGTACATACAATAGTAGGCAGAGCAATAAGAATGTAAATTAAGGCTTAAAATGTGCCCCACGTCAAAGTATCAAACTCATTTCAAGTAAAGCCAAAACACAAGATTTTCTATGTTCAGAGAAAGCATTTTAATATTAAAACACTTTCAAATTCAGTCTTTGAAACTGTTCATTAACTTTGTTGGGTAATTTTTCTTCTTCTCCTTCTGCCTCTTCTTCTTCCCTCCTCCTCTCCTCCTCCTCCTCCTCCTCCTCCTCCTCCTCCTCCTCCTCCTCCTTCTTCTTCTTCTTCTTCTTCTTCTTCTTCTTCTCTTCTCTTCTTCTTCTCCTCCTCCTCCTCCTCCTCCTCCTCCCTCTCTCCTCCTCCTCCTCCTCCTCCTTCTTCTTCTCTCTTCTTCTTCCTTCTTCTTCTTCTTCTTCTTCTTCTTCTTCTTCTTCTTCTTCTTCTCCTCCTCCTCCTCTTCTCCTCCTCCTCCTCTTTTCTTTTCTTCTTCTTCTTCTTCTTCTTCTTCTTCTTCTTCTTCTTCTTCTTCTTCTTCTATTCTTCTTCTTCTTCTTCCTCTTCATGTTCTTCTTCTCTTTTTTTTTCTTCTTCTTCTTCTTCTTCTTCTTCTTCTTCTTCTTCTTCTTCTTCTTCTTTTTCTTCTTTTTTTTCAATTCCCCAAGGAGTCACTGGGGCACTGCACTACATTTTTAGACTGATCTCTGGGGAAAGTTGAACCTGGCGGAGTCCATTCCTCCCCAGGGACAGAGTGCATGCGGGGCATGACTGTGTCTGCCTAATCTACCAAACACCATGGAAATTACAGAATCTTTATCCTGCCTATTTGTTCTTCGACATGCGCGTACACAAAAACAGAATTAAAGTACTAGCAGGTCTGCAGTTTATGTTGAACCAGCTTTAAAAAAATACCCTCCCTTCAGGGGCCGGTGGGATTAAAAAAACTACCTTCCCTCCAAGGGGCAGGATAAACAGAAAAACCTCCCTCCAAAGGGCGGGATAAAAAAAAATTACCCTCCCCCCCAGGGGATACAAAAAATACCCTATCTCCAGGGGTGGGATTCAAAAATATAACCTCCATCCAGGGGGCGGAATTTAAAAAAAACACTCTCCCTCCAGGGGCAGGATGGCTGCGTGGTCAGAGTGCTGGCTATCCCCAAGTCAAGTTAAGCAGTGTGGAGTGTGATTACCAGTTGGCTCCACCATATAAGGAGTCGCATTGCACTAGAGGTCAATTTTTAGTTATTGACACGTTATTAAGCTGCAATAAAAGGCTATTCAATACAAAAAACAGATTAAAAATCGGACAATTTTGTGCAAAGTTATTACAAATTGTAATGATAGACTGCAGAATGTGACAAAATGAGTAACAGACAAGTCTATTTTTGTAACAGGTCAAGTCAAGTCAAGTCAAAAACACTTTAATCATCCCTGAAGGGCAATTACAATACTGACAGGCATATTGATACAAATCATAATCAAACACACAAAGTAGCTACATTTCATATTTGTTCAAACATTATATAACTTCAAATAAAAATGTCACAAACACTCACACTCTGCACGGGCTTGCACACACGCATACACACACACCAATGTTTAGATACAATGTTCTTAAAAACCATTGACTAGAAAAGACATATGATCACCATTATTTACACATTATACGCACGCATTCGCACCCGCACATATACATGCATGCATGCACACACACACACACACACACACACACACACACACACACACACACACACACACACACACACACACACACACACACGCCCCCCCCTCCCCATACAATCCACCCCCACCCACCCCCACACTCACGCATACACACACACGCTCCCCCCCACCCCCTACACATACACACCATCCACACCCCCCGTCCCCCTCCCCCCCCACCCCCTACCACCACACACAATTGGTAGAAAGACATGAATTTACAAGCAATTCCAAAAATCAATAAAGCCAAAAATAAGACATACTTCTTTTATGGGTACATATGCATGTATGTGCACGCCTGTATGCATTGGCTACATACATAACAGTGGCAGTCAGGTAAGTAATTCAGAGAACACACAGCACGCACGCACACACACACACACACACACACACACACACACACAACACACACACACACACACACACACACACACACACACACACACCACACACACACACACACACACACACAAAAAAAAGAGCAAACAAACAAACAAACAAACAAACAGACAAACAACCTCAGTCAGTGTTATTATGAGTTAAGAACTCGGATAGCTACTGGCACAAAGGAATTCCTTTTTCTGTTTGTTTTGCTGTTGTGGCATTGAAAACGATGTCCTGAAGGCAACAATTCAAATTCTGAAAACAGAGCGTGGGAGGAATCGGCCATAATGGCTGTTGCTGTGCGTACAAGCTGCTGATTACAAAACGACTTGAGATCTCTTTGTTCTTCTCCGATAATTTTAGAGCAGATTCTCACAATTCTCTGAAGACCATTCTTGTTCTTAATGCTAAGGTTATTGTACCAGCAAATGACAGCAAAACTTAAGACGCTCTCTATGTAAGACTTGTAGAACAAAGAAAGAATCTTTTTGTCGACAAAAAATGAGTTCAGCTTCCTCAGAAAATACACACGTTGTTGCCCCTTTTTGACAATGGCGTCAGTGTTAGCATCCCAATTTAGCTTGTGGTCAAAAACAGTTCCCAGATATTTGTATTTCAAAACGTTTTCAACTTCTTCATTATGGATGATGGTATTCTCAGAAGTGTGCTCCGATCTTCTGAAATCAATAGGAAGATCTTTAGTTTTAGAAACATTTAGCTCCAGATAGGCCTCATCACACCAATCTACGAACTCGGTAAGGGCTGGACCATAGTCTGGGACTGATCCAGATAAGAGAGACAGAAGAGCACTGTCATCCGCAAATTTTACCAGAAATGAGTTTTCAAGGCTGCTTCTACAGTCATCTGTGTATAGAATGTAAAGAAGTGGCGAGAGGACGCAGCCCTGTGGGGAACCAGTGTAGGTATGTCTAACCAATGAAGGTATTTTGTTGGCAAAAACACGCTGTGGCCTGTCAGTTATAAATTCAATCAGCCAACCTACAAGTTGATTGTCTACATAAAATTTTGAAAGTAGTTTGTTAACCAGAATATGAGGCTGCATTGTATTGAAAGCTGAGTTAAAGTCAGCAAACAATATTCTGGCATGAGAATCAGGCGTTTCCAAGTGACTGTACAGCTTGTTCAAAATGAATAGTTTGGCATCTTCGACACCCCTTCTAGATCTGTACGCAAATTGTAATGGGTCAAGGTCTTTCTCTGTAACAGAAAGAATGAGAGATTTTATGATCTTTTCTATTGTTTTCATCACCAGTGATGTGAGAACTACAGGTCTGAAATCATTATGCCGAGTAGGATTGGGTTTCTTTGGAAGAGGTTTAACATCGGAAGTCTTCCAAATAACTGGTATCTGGCAAGTGTCCAGCGAGGTCTGGAAACAGGTGCTGAAAGACACTTGCAAGCTCAGTGGCACATAACTTAAGGGTTCTACCACATATACCATCTGGCCCAGGAGATTTGTTAATGTTTATTGCCTTGAAGTGCTTACAGATAACTTCTTCATCAACAATGACGCTACTCTCAAAAAGCAGAGATTCTTTCAGGCCATTTATTTCCTCTGAAAAATCATGCTTTTCAAAGCGAGTGAAAAATGCGTTTAAATGGTCTGGTAAGTTGTTATGCATACCCCCTGCAGACTGATCTTTGACCTATGTGGTGCAGTTGTCATGTTTACTGCTGACATATTTTTGATGCCCTGCCATGCAGCCCGAAAATTGTTCCCAGCAAACTTGTTTTCTATCTTACATTTATACTCCCGTCTATCCTGTGAAACAGCAGCTTTGACTTCTTTATTTCTTTCTTTCTTTTGTTCTTCTGTGCCTGTGTAAAATACTACTTTCTTTTTGTTTAATACCCGTGGTGGTTAGAATGAGAGGTTGGGTATTTTTAAAACACATTTAAAATCAAAAGGAATAAATATTATATCTTGATGTTTCATTACAAGGTAGAATAACGGATATAGTTTAATAATCAGTCAAAATCTCAAAAAGGACAATTTGACCCCCACCTGCCTTTAATGGCTCCTAGCCGAAATTGGGTAATGTGCTAAACGACTCATTTTGTGGTGGAGCATCACATTTGCCCACCTTGGCTTCACCACTACAGTCCCCCACTTCATCCAGCTGTAAATAGTTACCTGCCATCTCTAGCTTCAGGGAAGGTAAAGCAGCGAGGGAGAGGAGATGAGCGCTGCTCTCAATATGCTGGCCCCTAGAGAAACTGAAGATGCCTTGCTCCCCTACAACTGCCTAGGTTATGGGACACCTTTACCTTTATTTTTTACGCTCTCTTCATTCATTTGAGGTTGCTGTCAAGAATCGAACCTATGATCTTATGAACATGCAGCATGAAGGTCATATGTTCTTATCACTCAGTTTTGGCTGTTGTGTTTGTCCATCTGAAAAGAGAATCAATGCAAGGACAAGGAAAACCAAGAAATATTATAGCAAACTATGTAAGGGAAATTGAAATGGGGAAAATTGCATTCACAGTGTCAAAGAGAATGAACAAATCAGCTCAATTAAATAAAGATCACAAGAGGAAAAGAATGTGTCCAGAAAAGTACCATTCCTCAGAAAAGTTGCCTTTGGTTTATTAAAAGGAAAACTCTAGTATTTTCAACATGTTTTTTCATAAAGCATAATTAACGAGTTTATTTTTGTCACCATGAAATAGTTTCTCTACAAAATATGAACAACAACAACAACCACAGCTCTCTCAGCTCTTTGCTTATTCATCATTGAGGACAAACATTTTGATCATGCATTGTTATGAAATATCGTTGTATTGAGCAAACTTGTCCTCTTTTAAAATGAACATACCTAAAATATTCCTTGGACTGACAACTAAAATTTGCATTTAACAGTTTGCTTCCTCAATAAAAAATAAATCACCTGATCCACAACAGAGCGCCCTGTAATGGCTTCTATACAACAGAAAGGAAACTTTGATACCGGGCAGCTAATGTAATCTTACTAGTTGTTGGTTGGTTCGATTCCCCTCTAAGGGGATTTTTCCCCTGGAGTTAACATCAGTGCTGAATCCACTCTCCCCAAAAGTTTGGGATGAGACTCTAAACCAAGGCCCCATGTGCGAATGCACGTAGAACATCTTGCACAACACGTTAAATCCTGCTCCGCTTTTCAAAAGAGTAGGCCATTGTGTGCCGGTGAGAACAGATGACAAGATTTACAAAACTGCATACACATGGTGACTGGATTTAAACAAGCACATGAGTGCTTATTTTATTATCCTCCATATAAAATAAATAATGAAAGAAAAAAAGAAAAGAAAAGCGGAAAAGCAGTAAATCTGCTGCATAGAGGGAAGCTGAAGGGAGAGAGGGACAGCAGACAGTCTTCAGACAGGACCCTCCTTTCTAGCAGCCAGTGCTGTGGCCCTCACTTCTCACACACTCAACACAGCCAGGCCACATCCACACCAGGATTTCTGAATAAGCCACAGTTGTCAACGGAAGAAGAGGAGGTGGAGGAAGAAGAAGAGGGAGAGGAGGAAGAAGAGGAGGAGGAAGAAGAAGAGGGGGAGGAAGAAGAAGAGGGGGAGGAAGAAGAAGAGGGGGAGGAAGAAGAAGAGGGGGAGGAAGAAGAAGACAGAAGACGAAGGAGGCTGACAAAGTATCCATGTCAGGATCCTCTACCTTTCAACAAAGGCTCATCACTCCTTTTCTGTAATAAACATTTTTTTAGTCATGTAGTACCCATTTACTGTATCTACTACAATGATTTGAATGTTCTAATTTTGAAGAATAAAGGAAATTTATAATATCTATTTTTGTCAAGAAGGGTTATGTAAATATTTTCTAAACTTTCATTTTCTGAAAAGAAAATGTGCCCTTATGCGAATCAAGAGGAAGAGGGTTCCAATAACTATGCAGTGATTGGGAAGCAAAGGGTCAGAGACCTCAGCTTCTCTGGAAACCAGCATAGTGAGGGCAACGCCCATCTCCTCTCCTTCACTGCTTTACCTTCTCAGTCCCTAAAGATGACAGATACCCATTGACAGGTGGGTGAACCGGGAGACTGTACTGAAGCCAAGGAAGACTGCAGGTCACCTATCCAGAAGGCAGCCAAGCTCAAAGCTGCTTAACCTTACTTTGAGAAAAACAAGCGCTCTGACTACTGCATTATCCTGTCCCAGTATGTCAGCGAAGTATGGCAAACCTGTCTGCAATTGTAACATCATAATTTTCTTTAAAATCTGTTCTATTTTGAGTGTCATCACCTTTTCCTTGTTCCGCATGCCGGGCATTCCTGCCCTCACTGCCAATTGTCAAACGGGAAGGAACTTGTGGGGACACCCACATTACAGGTGCACAGGAGGCCACAGGAACATCATGCACAGCTGAGTCCCTGTGTGGGGGGGAGGGGGTTGTGATGCACAGCTTATTAAAAGTCCACATGCTCGCATCGCAATAAACACCCCGCGAGGAAGGCGAAAGCCGAAATATTGGGGAACCATATATGCGGTTGTTTTACATTGGCTATAACACATATGTGTTTATATATAAAATATATATATATATATATATATATATATATATATATATATAATATAATATATAATAATATATATATATATATATAATATATATATATATATGTATATAGTGTATAAATAGTGTATATTATGTATGTGTGTGTGTGTGTGTGTGTGTGTGTGTGTGTGTGTGTGTGTGTGTGTGTGTGTTAAAGATCCCGTAATTCACGTCAGCGCTCATAGGGTTACCGAAACAAGAACATACCCAGCATGCATCCCCGTTGGAAAAACGGTCGCCTAGGCAAAATCTCCCCATTGGTAAACCTCAACACTTTAGCTGATGAAAAAAAAGTACAGGCATTGTACACATTTTCTTTCCTTTATGTGAAAGTCAGTCAGTGTGATAATCATCTTCCTGGTTTTTGTGACTTTGGACACTTCAAAGCATCGTTTGTGCAAGATTATTTTCCTGGTTTCTTTTCCTTATAGTTTTAGTAGCCAACTCCTAACATTGAGTTGTTGTATTTTTTTAAAAACAAATCTTATTGTTGTTTAACCACGAGAAGTGGAGAAAGATGGTTGCAAAATCTTCAGTGGTGCCATGGCGATCTACTAGACTATGGGATACATGAAGGCGAAGAACTGTTGTTTGTCCCTCGTACGAATCTTTTTATCATGAATTATCGTTTTGTGAGAGTAAAGAGCATAATGTAAAAGAACTTGATAGTGAGACGTGTTGGCTACAATGGCAGTGACTACGGTTGTGATTTTCTGCGTTGGTGTCTTGGTGATTGCAGGTAAGGGGCTGTATTGAGTGCAGGAAATGTTCTTGGTCACTTTTCCTCACTGTTTTCTAGGTTCTGTGTGGTAAGCCGCTGACAACGGCCCCTTGCTGTGTCTGATAACTATAGTCTCTGAAAACATGGGGGATTGGTTCAGTTCTGTTGGAATGGATGACTGGACCTCTCCCTGAACTGCCGAAGAGTTGTCTGAAGCTGTACTAGATGTCTAGACCCTGTGTATGGTCTTTGTAGAAGTGGGTCTTTTTTATTTTTATTCCACCCCTATGCTTTTCTGATTGCCTCTTAACTCTTTCTTGTGTGTATTTTCTCTCTCTCTCTCTCTCTCTCTCTCTCTCTCTCTCTCTCTCTCTCTCTCTCTCCTCTCTCTCTCTCTCTCTCTCTCTCTCTCTCTCTCTCTCACACACAAAATTCTCTCTCGTCTCTCTCTCTGTCTCTCTCTCTTTTTCTGTCCATGTTCTTGTCCCTCTATCTCACTCTTACTTCTTCTCCCCTCTCTCTGCCCCCTCTCTCTGTTTCTCTTTCTTTTTGCCTGCTTGTCTGTCTGTCTCTCTATCACTTGGGCTGTTGTGAATTGTGTTTCCCCTTAGTTAAATACGTGTTTGTTCCCAGTCCCATCCCCACTATACCCTTGTTGATAGGATTGAAAGTTTATCACCATAAACCATTGTCATTCTCTCTCTCTCCTCTCTCTCTCTCTCTCTCTCTCTCTCTCTCTCTCTCTCTCTCTCTCCTCTCTCTCTCTTCTCTCTCTCTCTCTCTTTCTCTCTCTTTCTCTTTCTCTCTCTCTCTGTCTCACACATACACACACATACACACGCACATCATTTTGTCTAATATCTCCTTATGTCAGAGACGATGAATCAGAGTATATGTCAATGTTTATCAATGTAAAGTTGGAGGGCCTCACTTCGAGATCTTGTGAGAGTGATATTTTTCATTTGTTCTAGGTTTATTGCCTCAATAGTTCAGTAGATTGTCACGTGACCACCTACACAGTTTAGGATGGGATTCACACTATGAGTACTTTGCTTTTCCACCTTGTGTAGTAAAGGTAGACTACCAAACTAATGGCCTTCCATCAGTGGTACTAATCTTTGTATTTTTCAGCTGTTGCTACAGGAAAAGAAAAAGTAATGGGTGGCACTGCCTGTTGAGGCGACATGCTCCCCGGGGAGAACAGCCCAAATTTTAGGCAGAGAAATCTGCTCTGACTTTAAGTGTTTTTACAATACAATCACTATCATCCTTCATCATACAGTTGTCAATCTAACTGTAACACTGAAAGAACAGAGACTGCAAGGGTTAGAAATCACGAACTATTAACAAAAGTACAGTGACAGTAACAAAATAATATTATGTGATTGAATAAAGCAGATACATAAACACTCTGGGGTTTGTCTCTCATTTCAGAAGGAATACGCATCAAGCAATGCAGCAACAGCAGCTGGCTGGAGATACCAGAAGACAGTAGTGCACACGCCCCCATCACATGTGAAGGCTTCTCTGCAGTAAACACCACCATCTGGACGCTGACTGCTCATGGGAGGCAACAAGGCAACTACTTCTGTGGCCCTGGCAGTCAGCAGTGTGCCTCCACAGACAGTGACGTCACGACCAACTGGACCAATCAGGGAAGAGAGGGGTCCAGCGTGCTGACCATTGTGGGAGATGCCAGGGAGAAAGCGGGCAATGGAACCGTGTCCTGCCGCCTGTCAGGGGCTGTGGAGGGCGCTGACTGCCATGTCAATGTCATCAGTAAGCTGGCCAGGCTGACAGTGTGTCACCAACCTGCCTGCCCCCATGTCCACTTGTGTGTGTGTGTGTGTGTGTGTGTGTGTGTGTGTGTGTGTGTGTGTGTGTGTGTGTGTGTGTGGTGTGTTGATGTGTGAGTAATATATTATTTTATGTTTTCATTAACGAATAAATTAATTATTTATAAATACGTTATTGATTCATGTATTTATCAATCAATTTATTTTTTTAGTCTTTTATTTCTAGGATAATTGAATAAGTACTCATGTGTTTTTTTTACAACCAGTCCCCATGTGTATGCAGTTTTAGAAGCTTTGTCATCTCAGCACAAATTGGCCTAGGTTTTATTGTGTGCGCAAGACGTTCTGCATGCGTTGGCACACGGGACATTCCTAATCTAAAACCTAAACCCAAAACCTATCCCTAACTTACCCCTAACCCATAACCATAAACCCTAGCCCTAACCTACTTAGCTTAACCCTACTCTAACCCTTACTCCCCTAACACTATCCTAGCCCTTAAACTCAAAACCTAATCTACCCTAGACTTCGCCCAACCCAAGCCTACACAAACCCAACCCTAACTAAACATAAACCCTAGCTTAAGTCAAATCAATGACTCTCAACCTGTGACCTTCCAGTGCGTAACCCCTTCAGCTAACCACTATGCCCTGGTGGCTGGTAACATTTAGCATCACATATTTTGCTGACAAGTGCAAAGGAACTTTAGCATCATACGTTTGGCAGACAAGCGCAATGTAACACAAAGCATCACACATTTGCAGACAAGTGCAAGATATTTATTGCAAATTGATATGTTTTTCCCTCTCGTTGGCTCCTTCCCACAGCGAGTTTGCTGTGGATTCATCAGGAAGACAGGGAACACACAGTCGAGCATCATCCACTTTACAGGTGCGAATTTGAGAGTGTTGCTCAACTTACCTGACCAACACAGTAGTGGGCCCAGTTGACACTGGGATATACCATCATTATGATTATAGGAGGCAGTCTCAAATCACACACAATTCCACAGCAGCATCATTACACCATCCTCATTATTGATCATCATGCAATAGAAAAAATGTCTCTGATTTGGTATCTCCGTTTTTCCTGTCTCTTTGTGAAATAAGTTTTGATTTTCCCCTACACTTCGTGCCTGTGGTGAGATTGTGTCAAAGCCTTTGGGGTGTTGAGCTTTTTGAGAGTGTTGCTGGAGGGACATGTAGTGGTCGCTACCTGGGGGGGGTCTCACTGTCTGGCTCTGTGACTGAGCTATTGCTGTTGTAAGTAGGGGGCTTAGTATGTGATGTCCTGCACTTTTCAGCTAAGAACAGGAACCACTCAAAGCAACCCAGCAATAGTGCAGGGCCCATCTGGCTGGTAGCACTGCAACAGACTGACATTGACAGGCACCTGATGGACTTCTGACCCTGAGTATACGACTTAGCAAAACTTGGTATGACTCGGTCATAGAGATTGAAATGATTGGCCTTGGAACAGCAGGGCAGGAGCATCACAGAAGATTAGGCAGATACAATGTGTTACTTGGTGCTTGTCTGCAAAACACATGATGCAAAATGTTATGTTGCACTTGTATACAAAATATATGTGATATGTAAGTTTTTAGTAACTTTTTGGAGGTGTGAAATAACCTACTCTGCAGTTGTTTGACAGTTTGCCTGTTCCAAACATTCCAAATGTTTATGTATCAATCTTCAAAGACCTATTTTTTTCATTTACGTGCTTTCAGTTGTTTACTAATTTTATCATTTTCCTTTGTTTAGCTGCATGGTCATGGATGTTCAATCTTCCTAGCACAGAAATGGGGATATTAAATGTGTCTTGCACAGGAATGAAGATATCAAATGTGTCTTGCACAGGAATGAGAAAATTAAATGTGTCTTGCACAGGAATGGGGACATTAAATGTGTCTAGCACAGGAATGAAGATATCAAATGTGTCTTGCACAGGAATGAGAAAATTAAATGTGTCTTGCACAGGAATGAAGATATCAAATGTGTCTTGCACAGGAATGAGAAAATTAAATGTGTCTTGCACAGGAATGGGGACATTAAATGTGTCTAGCACAGGAATGAGGACATTAATCTTTCTAGCACAGAAATGGGTACATTAATCTTTCTAGCACAGGAATGGGTACATTAATCTTTTAAGCACAGAAATGGGTACATTGAATCTTTTTTGTGCAGGAATGGGTACATTAATCTTTCTAGCTCAGGAATGGGTACATTAAATCTTTCTGGCACGGGACATTAATCTTTCTAGCACAGGAATTGGGACATTCAATGTGTCTAGCACATGAATGGGTACATTAATCTTTTTAGCACAGGAATGGGTAAGATACATTAATCTTTCTAGCACAGGAATGGCTATATTAAATATGTCTAGCACAGAGTTTTGATTTCCTCTTTCACATAGTTATTGGTCTTGTGTTCTTTGTATGATATTTTGAGGAGTCTTCTGTGGCACTTGTTCTCGAATGCTTGGATTCTTCTCTCTAACTCTGCTGTCAGAGTCCATGATTCACAGCCATATAGGAGGATAGATATTACGAGGGATTTGTAGAGGTGGTATTTGGTGCAGAAGCTGATGTTGTTGCTTCTGATGATCCTCTGGAGTCTGACTAGAGCAGATGTTGCTGTTGCAATGCGAGCTTTCACCTCATTGTTTGATGTGCCATCTTTTGTTAGGATGGAGCCTAAGTATTTGAATTGGCTCACCTCTTCCAATATTTCTCCATTCATCTTTATTTCCGTGCTGTCATTACAATAACTATAATGTAATGGTCATTACAATAACTATGTGAAAGAGGAAATCAAAAAGCGTGTGGCCCCAAGAGCTTTGCTCTCACCTAAAGAGAAGTAAAGCTGAGTGGTTTGGTCACACACAAGACGACAAACCCTAGCAAAAACACTTGCAATGAACAGTCGAGGGCAAGAAGGAATAGTCTTGCCAAAAGAAATCATGGGGTTGACAACATCAAAGATGGACTGCCCAAACTTCTGCAACGGACCTTAACTTCTAGCACACAATGGATCGTGGCATGGAAAAAGATCTCGTTGCGTTTTCCAGTGCCCTACTATCTTTGGGACATGGGACTGATGTGAATGATGTAGCACAGAGTTAGCTGTGTGCCATGTGGCTTATCATTATTTGTTTCTATGTTGTAGGTATTCCAAGTTTCTGTAGATTATTCTTTTGTCGTTTTATTCTTAGACAGGCTTGTGTTTTTCTTTTATAACGCTTAAGGTATCATTTTTCAGGTGCAGCTATTGTGCGTAGGTGTGGAATTGCCTTGGACAGGCCAACCTGGAAAGTGTCAGGTAGCTGTTGGTATTACATGGCCTACTCTTCTAATGATACCTACACCTGTGCATGGTACCGTCATCTGGAGGGACAGGTATGGATTTACATTGCCATAAAATAAACATAGTGCAGGCATGGGTACCTAATACTATAAAATAAACAAAGCACAGGTATGGGTATGCAGTATGATGAAATAAACATAACCCAGGTATGGGTATGCAATACTGTGAAAAAACATAGCACAGGTATGGGTATGCAGTACAATTAAATAAACATAACACAGGTAGGGGCATGCAATACTATAAAGTAAACATAGCACAGGTATGGGTATAAAAACAGGTATGGGTATACAAAAGGTATGGGTATGCAATGCTATAAAAATAAGCATAGCACAGGTATGGTATGCAATACAATAAAATAAACAGAGCACAGGTATAGGTATGCGTTATATTTTTAACACAGTTACAGGAAATACAATGCGTGAAATGTCCTTTGTACACAGATATGAAGTCGTGTGTGTGTGTGTGTGTGTGTGTGTGTGTGTGTGTGTGTGTGTGTGTGTGTGTTGTTGTGTGTTGTGTGTGTTTGGTGTGTGTTGGTGTTGTGACTTGTGTTTGTGTGTTGTGTGTGTGTGTTTATATGTGTGTGTGCGCGCGTGCACGTGTGTGTGTGTTTGTGTGTGTGCGCATGTGTTTGTGTGTGTGTGTGTGTGTGTGTCTGTGTCTGTGTGTGTGTCTGTGTTTGTGTCTGTGTGTGTACTTATGTGTGGGTGTATAATTATATGCAGTCGGGAGAGTGTGTACGTGCAAGTGAGTGTCAGTGTATGTACAAATGTGTGTGCGACTGCATGCGCAATAGTATGTGTGTATTTGGGAACACATGTGTATGCATAGTATCCAATTCATTTTTGCTTTTTTTTTATCCGTCAGACAAGAACCTGCTTCTATAACCCCTACCTTTATGTATGCTGTGATTCCAGACATCACGTGATCACCTGGTCACCGTCAGCCCAGAGAAGACAAAGTGGACAGCAGCTGGACAAGAATATTACAATGGTTCCTGTTCACTGCCACCATCACTGTCACCTGTAACAGGTGGAATATATGTCTACACCCTGGACTTTTTCCCTGGTCCCGTCAGGTTCTCTGCAGGAAAAATCACTCAACGTAAGTGGTCACATTTCTGTCACTCTTGTCTGTCAATTAGTTACTGAACAGATGTGACGTGGTTATCAAGAGAAGTGTCACTGAGCAGGGCCATTAAGTTTGTAAGTCAAGTGTTTGTACATGACGTCAAAATGTATTCCATGCACAGTAAATATAATACAATTCACATTATGAATATTCAGGAGTTTTTCAGATGTACACGCCAATAAGTGTATCTTTGAACCAAAGAATGTGTTGTTACCTATGACAATTATAAGTATTTTGAAGATTGGACGAAATAATGATGCTATCTTGTGAGAATAGTCTATTTAATTTCTTTTTAAACGCCTTGAAAAGAGTTTACTTCTGGTAACTGAAGTTTGAAACAAAATTGAAGTCAGTTCAAGTATCCTATTCCTTATGTTAGACATGCTTTTGCGTAACTGAACTTTGTATTTAAAACCACAGTGTTTCATTGCACCAGGAGACATGTTTCAATGTTGGTGATATAATGTTTATTTTTCTTTAAATTGAAGTATCATGTTTATCACTGTATCATGCAACTATTGTCACGCTGCTTATCCCATGCTTACCATACCCAGCTGCAGTTTTGGTTTATTTTATTGCATGTAAAATGCCTTCAGTCCATTCCCCTTTGTTGCTGAGTTGCATTCTACGCTTCCTTGTTTGGTTCAGTTTGATGTGAATCAATCATCAGACACAGGCATTCTGCAAATCTTCTGGGCACTTGGGCTGGTTTGACTTTCCCACACTAAGTCATCTTTGGTGGAAGGCTTCTGTTTATTTCAGGAACAAACTGTAGTAGATTTATTTTCATTAAAAAAGTGAGTACTAATGAAGAAAACAAGAGCTACTGCTTCCTCTATTCCGCTTTTCGTAAGAGTAGGCCATCGTGTGCCGGTGGGAACAGATAACAATATTTACAAAACTGCATACACACGGGACCGGATGAAAAAAAGCACATGATTGCTTACTCTGTTATCCTCGATATAAAAGAATAAATAAATAAATAAATAAATAAATAGTTATACAGTGGGTCTGTAAAACAGATTTTGGAATTTGGGAAACAGTGTCTCAAAATGGGAATGTGAATACAATGTTGTCTTTTATCAAAGGCAAATGATAAAGCCTGCTGTTTGATTTCTTCTTTTTTTCACAAATAACGCAACTGATGCTGACTCCAGTACTTTGCATTGTTAGTTGGTTACAGGACAAAGTCCTAGACAAAATAACAATAAACTGCACAATAATGTGAGTCATACTCAACTGTGTTTCACTTGCCTTGAATGCATCAGTAGAGAGAAATGAAAGCACTATGTTTAGCTATAAAACAAAGCCTTTCACAAGCTAGAAAGAAAGTGGTGATAACAAAGAAACAAGGAAGCTCACCCAGACAACAATGCTAGTCATACAACACGGCGGACCTTCTGTTCTACAGTACAATCACAATGCAAAAAAAATCATCACTTTTTTTTTCCAGAGGTTCCCGGACACCCCCTGCCAAGCTGCCCAGACTACGTGTACGAGGGCGAAGATGTACAGTGTTACTGTCTGAAGAATTCTACAGCACCTGGCATTCCTTTGCCCGTTATACAGTGGCAAGGGCTGCAGCCTGGGGGAACGCTGGCATTAGGAAAAGTTTTCCGAAGCGACACAGGACGTGTGTTCCACTGTCAGCTGACCTGGGGCCCCCCATCTGACAGGCTTCAAAAAAACACTTCATACACTTTGAACGTGGCATGTATGTTTGATATTGTAGCTGGAGTTATTGCAGTAATTGTGAATATCTGGTATGTTGTTTGTTTATTGATTCAGACATGTAAATAGGTTTTTTTCGTTCTGCCATATTCATCTTTAACTACCTGCCCAATACTAGTCCACAAATCTTAAGTGCTTCTGCATATTACACACAAGTGCAAATATGCACCATTGGGAGATCTTCAATTTAACATCTGTTCGTATCAAGGGATTTTAAACTATGATGACTATGCATTCACATAAGCACTGGTAAACAGGATATTGTGTTTGTATGCTCCTTCGTGTACAGGTTTTGCAAACGCACATGAACACAAATTTATGCAATGACAAAAAAACACATGACTTCAGAATCCAATACAAAAGGATCATTTACTGCAAACACTGTGTTATTTTTCCATCATTCACAGACGGGCCTGATGAAGTGACAGTCAGAGAAGAGGAAGGAACCCGGGGTGAAAACGCCACCTCCCCCTTCACCCTCACTCTGCTCTGCTCGGCCTTCAGCCTGTCCCCTGCAGCCACTTTCAGCTGGTCAGGGGCTAACTGCTCCTCCACCACCTCTGACCCCAACACCTCCACCTGCCGCTTCACCTGGACACGGGGGCAGGAGGGGGAGGCGGTCACCTGCATGCCCGGAATTCATGGTTCCCGGACAGATTTTACCAAGCGGCTGCTTATACCTTGACTGTCGCACGTGAACAAAGTTCCTTTTTTCCGTGTACGTGTCCGAGCTTTTTTCTCTCAAGAACCCAGACTTCTACACACACACACACACACACACACACACACACACACACACACACACACACACACACACACACACACACACACACACACACACACACACATTCTCTCTCTCTCTCTCTCTCTCTCTCTCTCTCTCTCTCTCTCTCTCTCCTCTCTGTCTGTCTGTCTGTCTGTCTGTCTGTCTGTCTGTCTCTGTCTCTGTATCTGTCTGTCTGTCTCTGCCCCTCCCCCCCCCCTCTCTCTCTCTCTCTATTTTATTTATTTATTTATTCTTTTATATCGAGGATAACAGAGAAAGCAATCATGTGCTTTTTTTCATCCGGTCCCCGTGTGTATGCAGTTTTGTAAATATTGTCATCTGTTTCCACCGGCACACGATGGCCTACTCTTACGAAAAGCGGAACAGGATTTAACATGTGCGCAAGATGTTCTGCGTGGTTTCGCACACGGGCCTAGGTTTAAAGTCTCATCCGAAGGACTTTTGGGGAAAGTGGAGTCAGCACTGATGTTAACTCTCTCTTTCTCTGTGTGACACAAACACATACACACACAAACACACACACACATGCACACACGCACGCACACACACATACACACACACGCACACACGCACACACACATGCACACACGCACACACACATATACACACATACACACGCGCGTGTGTGTGTGTATCTGTCTGTCTGTCTGTTTGTGTCTGTGTCTGTGTGCGTGCGTGCGTGTGTGTGTATGATTGTGTGTGTGTTGTTGTTGTTGTTGTTGTTGTTACAGCTCTTGTTGGTTCCTGCTGTTTATTGCTGTTTATCTTCAAGACTCTGGCTCGATGGACGATACCTTCCAACACAACACGATGAAAGTAAAGTCAACTTTCTTCTCTCTTTTCCAGACCCCGAGACATCCACACCAGGTATGCCAGGATCTGTGGCAGGTATGTCAGTCTCGAGTGTACATGTCCAAACAAATGTGCAAGTAGATGTGTAAAGATGACACAAAAATGTTTCTGTGGCAATGTATGCACGCGCGTGTGTATGCGTGTATATGTGTGTGTGTGCGTGTGTGTGTATGTGCGTGTGTGCGTGTGTGCGTGTGTGTGTATGTGTGTGTGTACGTGCGTGCGTGTGTGTGTGTGTGTTTGTGTGTGTATGTGTTTGTGTCAAAGTCAAACTTTTGTTTTCAGATGGTACATTGAATAAGCAGTGCAATTTCTTTTTTTTCCATCAAGCCATCCATCTACGGAAAAAAAAGCGTGTGTGTGTGTGGTGTGGTGTAGTGTGTGTGTGTGTGTGTGTGTGTGTGTGTGTGTGTGTGTGTGTGTGCGCGCGCGCGCACGTGTGTGTGTGTGTTTGTGTGTATTTGTGTGTGCGTGCATGCGCGCGTGTGTGTGTGCATGCATACGTATGTGAGCGCGTACACGCATGTGTATGCAGCTTCAAATTCAAATCACAGTATAAAGCACTGGTTCAATGATGATTTGGGGTGCCTGTATATGAATGAAGCTATTCGGCATTCATAAAAATTTTGTCATTGGTTTCTGTCAAACGCTCAGACATTAATTATTGTTGTCTGGCATATAAGCGAAAAGGCGCTTCGCTGCCGTGTAAGCGCCTGACAAACCAGGCCCAGCACATCTGACTGTGGCATAGGAGAGAAAAATATTATTGTTCTATTTTAACTTTCTGGACACAAGGAAGGAGAACAAAGGAAGACAAGAAACAAGACAGAAACAGAGAGGGACAGAAAAGAGGGAATTCCTAGCACAGAATTTCCAGAAGGCAGGGATGTGGTTTATACTGACAGGACCCCGGGATCCATCCCCACTGGGGGGGAGGAGGGGAGGGGAAGGGGGATGACCTGAGCTGCTGTTGATTTCAGAGGGTAGAGACTGGTGTATGCCCTTCTGTATGATCGCTATTTCGGCGGCGGTGGCGATGTTGATGGTGCTGTTTATCATTGTCGTCATTGTCGTCATCGCCATCAGAAGAACATGTCAGGGAAAGAGCTGTGCCAGTGAATCGAAAGCTGACCCTTATGGTATGGTTCATATTTTGTTTTTCTTTCTTTGTTTGCTTGTTGGGATGTTTGGTTAAGTGTTTGACTTTACTTTTGGTTCTTTGACATAGTACTGTTTCGTGATGGCTCTGTGTATACTATAGTTAAGTTTACTTTGGTGGCTGCATTCACAATCATGCACTCACCTTTTCATACCAATGCATATCTAACTCTTTATAATCTGCCTATGTACAATTTCTTTGCAACCAATGTCTATGTACAATCTATTTACAGCCAACACTAACCCCAAACAAGAAAGAGAGAAGTTACACAAAAAAATGTGTACGAAGCTGCATGTGTTCTTTGAAAGATGACCTACAGTCTACACTGTGAACCAGCCTCCACGGCACATAGTCTAGCAGTTAATGCAAGGATATTGGGCAAAACCTGCAAATAGGGGTGACAGCTTGTTGTTTGGCATACACATGCTATGGACAATCCTTTACAATTCTGGCATGGGAAACATCATATTGGCCATCTGTTTCCTATTCAATTTGATGCTTGAAGGTTTAATTTATATGACCCTCTTATTACAGACCTTGTCGAATGTCACCACCCTTAACCTACCCCTTCCTCCCCTATCTTATCCTATCCTCCTTTCCCCTAAGCGATTCCCTTATTCCCTCTAACCTATCTCCCACCTCCAGCCTATCCCCTCCCTCTTTCTTGGAGACTCTATTGCTTTGTGTTGGAGAAGGAGTTACTGACCCACACCCCATGATTGACAGCAAAGCTCCAGCAGGCGCTGGCCATTCTTGTTCCTGTGTCTAGTGCTAGACAGACCCAAGCAGGGAGGGGGAGGGGGTTGAAATTGCCGGTGTTCTTTGTCGGAACTCTCATTATAGGTAGCACTGAGGTCTTCATGAAACTTGCTTTTTGCTTCGGACATCAAAGTTGGTGCTTAGGTACTGATTAGATTGACTGGTCTGGAGGGTTTCTGCAGTCGAGAGACAGGATATGCCTTGTTCTCTCTGGTGTTTTAAGGTATAGATCCCAGCAAGCTGTTTATAATTGCCAATTCCACGCCGTGTGCTCTGAACTCGTCTGGTGGTTTTCCCTGCCAGAGGTGTCTTGTTTCTGAGTGTCTGGTTTCTTGAAGGGCAACGGTTTCTTTGAAGGGCTGTTGATGACACCTGTCTTGCAAAGACCCTTGTTTCCCGTAGGTCGTCACAAACACTTACATTCCATGTGCCCAATTTAGGACAGGAGCTTAAATTTTGTTGTTGTTGTGGATCTGCTTGTCAGTTTTCATCCTAAAGGATGCACACCCAGGTTAAGGTGAGGACTTCTTTTACTGTCAGCAGCCGCCCCTCATCATACTCTCCCCTAACACTTCCTACCCCCTCCCCACCTACCTCCATACACCTACCACTTTCATGCCCTTCTCCCACCAAACCTCCCTATTTCCTACACCCACCCCCATAATATTTCTGCCCTAAACCTCGTCTTCCTTCCCTACTCACCCCCCTAAACCTCCCCCCACATACTTTTCCTCCTTCCTTACCCCCCATAATTTCCTCCCTCCCTACACCTACCCCATCATACACCTCCACCATCCCTACACCTACACCTACCCCCATCATACCCCTAACCCCCACTTTACTTCCCATAAACCTCCTCCCTCCCATCCATCATATTTCTACTACCTGCCCCCACAATACTCCCACTAAACCTCCTCCCTCCCTAACCTACCCACACCATATGCACCCTATGCACCATACTCCCCCTAAACCTCCTCCCTCCCGATGCACCATACTCCCCCTAAACCTCCTCCCTCCCGATGCACCATACTCCCCCTAAACCTCCTCCCTCCCTAAACTATAACCTCCTCCCACTTTCCTCCACCTTCCCCCACCTACCACCCCTATCATACACTCCCCAAGCATACACACATACCCCCATCGTAACCTCCTCTTTCATACACCATACTCCTCCCTCCACCTACCCCCATCACGCTCCATCCTCCCTACAACAACACAACCATACTCCCTCCTACCTAGACCTACCTCCACTATACTTCTTCTCTCTACAACTACCCCCATCATACTCCCGCCACTTAACTTGTCCCTCCCTACACCTACCCTACCCCCAACATACTGCCCCCTAAACCTCGTCCTTCCCTACACATACCCCTACAATACCCGTCCTCCCTACATCTACCACCACCATACTCCTTCCTTAACTACAATCTCCTCCCACTTTCCCTGCACTCCTCCACCCTAAAACCTCCTCTTTCCTACACCCTTTTCTCCTCCCTTCCCACACCTACCCCCATCCTACTCCTCCTCTCTCCCCGCACTTACCCCCATCATACTCCTTCGTCCCCACCATACTCCTCCCGATAAATTTCCTCCTCCCTACATCTACTCCACTATACTGCTCCTCCACCCTCTCCCCACATCTACCCCAATCATACTTCCCCCCTAAACATCCTCCTCCCTTCCCACACCTACCTCCATCATACTCTTCATCCCTCCCCACACCTACCCCCATCATACTCCTCCTCCTCCACACACCTACCCACCTTACTCCTTCCTAGACCTACCTCCACTCCGCTCCTCTCCTCTCTACACCTACCCACACCATACTCCACCTAAACCTCTTCCCTACTTCCACCATACTGCTCTTCCATGCTCCCCAATCATACTCCTCCCTAAACATCCTCCCTTCCCACACCTACCCCCATCATACTCTTCATCCCTACCTATACCTACCCCCATCATACTCCTCCTCCTCCTTTCTTACACCTACCTACCTTACTCCTTCCTAAACCTACCTCCACTATACTCCTCCTCTCTACACCTACCCGCACCATACTCCATCTATCATACTCCTCCTCCATACCCCCACCATACCCCTGCTCCCTTCATGTACCCCTGTCATACCCCACCATACTCCTCCCACTTCCCTCCACCTTTCGCCCATATCATACTCTCCCTATCACACTCTCCCTCCCATACACCTACCCCAATCATACTCCTCCTCTCCACACGTACCCCCATCATAACCTCCTCTTTCCTACACCATATTCTTCCTCCTCCCTCTTACACCACCCTAATTTATTCCTCTTCCCTCCATACACCTACCCCCATCATACTCCTTCCTCCTTGCAACTATCCAACCATACTCCTACTACTCCCTAGAACTACATCCACTATACTTCTCATATCTACACCTACCCCAATCGTACTCCCTCCACCTAAACCTCGTCCTCCCTACACGCACCCCTACAATACCCCTCCTCCCTTCATGTACCCCCATCATGCTCCCCATCACTACATCAACTCTCACCCTTGTCATACTCCCCCTCTCTACATATACTCCCACCCCCATCTCCCCCTACCTACTACATCTAGTCCCCCCCCCCCCATATACCCCCATCATAACCTCTTTCCTACACCATACTCTTCCTCCTCCCCCCACCACACTCCTCTCTCCCTACAACTATCCAACCATACTCCCCCTCCTCCCTAGACCTCCACTATACTTCTCCTCTCTACACCTACCCCCATCATATTCCCCCCAACTAAATCTCGTCTCTTCCTACACGTACCTCTACAATACCCCTCTTCCCTACAGGTACCCCCAATCATAGTCTTCCCCATCCCTACACCTACCACTTTAACTACAATCTCCTCCCACTTTCCCTACACTCCACCATCTTAAACCTCCTCTTTCCTACACCATTTCTCCTCCATTCCCACACCTACCCCCATTCTACTCCTCCTCCCCCCCTGCACCTACCCCCATCATACTCGTCCTCACCCCCCACACCTATCCACCCCATAAATCTCCTCCTCCCTCCATCTACTCCCACCATACTGCTCCTCCACCCTCCCCACACCTACCCCAATCAAACTCCCTCCCCACACTACTCCTTTATTCCCACACCTACCCCCATCATATACTCCTCCTCCTCCTCCTTCCCTGCACCTACCCACCTTACTCCTATACCTCCACTATACTCCTCCTCTCTATACCTACATGATCATACTCCCCCCACCTAAACCTTGTCCCTCCCTACCATACCCCCACCAAACTACCCCTCCTAAACTTACCCTCATCATACTATGACCTCTTTCCTCTTCCCTCCTTACACCATACTCCTGCATAAACTATTATATCTCCCCACTTCCTTACACTCCTTCTTTCTAAAATTCCTCTTTCCTACACCCACTATACTCCTCCTCCCTCCTTACACGTATTCCCATCATACTGCTCCTCCCTACACTACAGGTAGGTCCACCGTCTCATCCTCCTATCATACTCCTCCCCCTAATCCTCCTCCCACTGTACTTCTATCCCCATCATGCTCCTCCCCCCTCCCTAGACCTACCCCCACCATACTCCTCCTAAACCTCCTCCTTTTGGACCTACTCCCATCATACAAGTAAGGTGTCCCATGACTTAGGGGGTCATAGAGGAGTGAGGCATCAGAGACCTCAGCTTCTCTAGGGGCCAGCATATTGAGGACTGCTCCCATCTGCTCTCCCTTGCTGCCTCAACTTCCCTGACCCTAAAGAGGGCAGGTACCCCATTTACAGCTGGGTGAACTGGGGGACTGAAGCCAAGCGGCCATCCAATGGGATAACTGAAGCTGCTTAACTTGACTTGGGGCGAGAGCTCTGACAACGTAGCTCTCCCACCGCATTATACTTACCCTTCCTCAAAACTACCTGACCTCATGCTACCAGCCCTAATTTTCCTTCACCCTCCATGTACGGTTGGGTGTCTTTTTTTAATTTTTAAGTGCATGATTTTGACCACTACATTGAAGACTGAAATCCGAACACTGAAGTTCGAACCCATGACACCAAGGCCATACTGACCACAAGTCCGTTGTCTTATCCAACAGGCTACAGTGCCTGTCTCTCAGCTAACTGAAAATGGGAGTTATATATCTGAATTCAGACTGAGAAGTATAATTATATGATATAGACAATTTATGTGTAATGTTCTGTGTTCTGTTCTACCATACTGATCCAAAATGTTGTTTTTCATATGTATATTTATTTTCTTATCTCATGTTAGTTTTCGTTGTTTCCGGCAATATGCATACTTTCGTAGGTTTCCGTAAATAAACGGGAAAAGCCAAGAGCTATGAACTCTGCATTAAACTGTTTTTTGTGAGTACTCATCAGTTGTTTAGTTGATGGGGCAACATGTAAATATTGTCTTATTTCCTTCATTCCTGTTCCTGATGTGTGCATATGTTTTTATATTTGGCATTGTGTAACAGTGTGTGTGTATGTGTGTTTGTGTTTTATTTCTTTTTTTTTCTTTTGTATCGAGGATAATGGGATAAGAACTCTTGTGCTTTTTTACATCCAGTCCCCGTGTCTATGCAGTTTTGTAAATGTCATCTGTTGCCACGGCACACGATGGCCTACTCTTACGAAAAGCCGAACAGGATTTTAACGATGTGCGCAAGATGTTCTGCGTGCGTTCACACACGGGGCCTTGGTTTACAGTCTCATCCGAAGGACTTTGGGAGAGAGTGGAGGTGATGGTGGGTGGTGATGTGGGAGTGTGTGTGGGGGGGTGTGTGTGTGTGTGTATTGTGTGTGTGTGTGTGTGTGTGTGTGTGTGTTTAATTTTATATTATTTTATTCTTTTATATCGGGATGATGGAATAACACTCATGTGCTTTTTACACCATTCCTCATGTTATGCAGTTTTAAACATCTTGTCATCTGTTCCACAATGGCTTACTCTTACGAACAAGTGGAACAGGATTTAACGTGTACAATAATGTTCTGTATTCGCACACGGCCTCGTTTCTGGTCTCATCCACAGGATATGTGTGTGCGTGTGTGTGTGTGGTGTGGTGTGTGTGTGTAGTGTGTGTGTGTGTGTGTGTGTGTGTGTGTGTGTCCGCGGCGTATGTGAGCGCGCGCGCGCGTGTGTGTGTGTGGGCCGCGCGTGTGTGTGTGTACGCGGGCGCGCGCGCACGTGTGTGTATGCGCATGTGCATGTGTGAGTTCATGCTGCAGTGTGCATGCGGCGTGTGTGCATGCGTTGCGTGCGTGCACAAGAGTGCATACATATATTATGGTGTGCATGCGTCTACATGTGCAAACCGTGTACCAGACAATCCACATTGTTGTTCACCAGCAGACTGTAGGACGGCACTAGCCCCGCTCAGGAGGAAGCCGCGGCATCCCCGCCATCAGTGCAAGCCCCTCCCCCACCAGGCCGCCACGCCTGCCACACACCGTCCCCTTACAGCTGTGTGGGAGAAGTGGACACTCCCATCCCTGCCTCCCACTCTCCAGAAGTGCAGGACTGTTTCGACGGGTACGCCGTGGCCGGTGACCTCCACCTCCACCTCCAGCCTCCCACACGGCGCAGAGAAGTCCTGATGCTGTGCAGGAAGAAGACGAAGGCGCCTACGCTGTCATCCCTCACGGTTTCCCCGCCACCCCAGCCACCCCCGCAAACACAGGCTCAGGACTATGTCTACGCCGTGGTGGATAAATCCAGGTCTAGGACCAGGTCTTTCCCAACGCCGTTCATGCCTCTCTCCCTGTTTTCAGGAGGATGAAAATGCCTACTCTGTTCGTGGACTTGGGGTCAAGTTTCGAGAAAGAACAGAAGCGTTGCTTCTCCCCGCTGCAGTTCGCCCACTGAAGCTGTGGCAACACTACGCTAAGTGGAACAAGCTCTAGCAGTCGAACAAGGGCTCCAAACGTCACAACTTCATTGCGATGGCCTTCCCAGCTGGAAGGATACGTGTATGAAGGTAAAAGTCCAAGCCAAGAAGTCAAACCAGATCAATCAAGCTAAATACGGGAAATAACGGGCCCAACCTAGGGCTGAAGTCAAACGTAGGGCTGAAGTCACCCAACTCTGGTTGTTAAGCCTGGCCTGAAGTCTCCCAACTCTGAACAAATCTAGGCTGAAGTCAAACTCTGAAGTAAATCTAGCCTGAGTGAAGTCCATCAGCCTGAAGTCAAAATAGGCCTGAAGTCAATCTAGCCTGAAGTCAACCAAGCTAAGTCAAATCTAGCCTGAGTCAAACCCAAGCTGATCAACAGCTGAAGTCAAATCTAGGCCTGAAGTCAAACCCATGCAAGTCAAACCCAAGCAGTCAAACCCAACCGCCTGAAGTCAAATCTAGGCCTGAAGTCAAACCCAACCTGAAGTCAAACCCAAGCCTGATATCAACACAAGCCTGCACCAGCTCCTATGCTTTGAAAGAAACAGCACAAGCTGAAGTCTAAGCCAAGCCTAAAGGTCAAACCTCCTATCATCCCCTGCTCTGAAGTCCATCTGCCTCAGTCAATCTGCCTAGTCTAACTCCAAGCCTGATACTCAACCACCTCACTCATCTCCTCTTCTCTTGTGGTAAGCCATCTCTCAGATACCTAGTGGTCAGAACATGCGCTGGCAATTGACGACCCGTTGATTCATAAGGAGATTTCTCCCTGTTACATTATGCTGACTCCACTCTCCCCAAAGTCCATCGACGATGACTTTAACCGAGGCCCCGTGAACGCATCCTCAACATCTTCGTCTCACGTGCTGGTCCTGTTCGCTTTCGTAAGAATAGCCATCGTGTGGCATGTGGACAGATGACATTTACAAAGCTGTGAGTATACTCGTGGACTGGATTGTTAAAAAAGACTCATCGAAAGTCACTTGATCGGCTATTAAATGAAAAATAAAAAATAAAAATAAAATCGTGCTCGCTGGCGGGGGGATTGACTCATCTCGAAAGCCAACAGTCTCTCTCGGCAGACATGCTTAGCATACCGCCCTTCCAAGTTGAGAAGGATACTCCGTCCTTTGTGTTTGTAGGTGTGTCATGTGTATGATATGTATGTGGTTGTTTGTGTGCTGTGTTTTTGTTTGCTTTGCAGTAGCGTGCATGCTGAGGAAGTTGCAGTTGAGTATGTATGTTGTTGTATGCATGTATGATTGATGTATGTGAGTATGTATTATGATGTATGTTTAGATGGGTTGTTGTGTGTGTGTTGTGTGTGTGTGTGTGTTGTGTGTATGTGTGTGTGTTGTGTGTGTAGTATCCGACTTCACTTTGTTGTATTATTGTATTGTTGTGTTAATTGTTTGGTTGGGATTGACTTCGAGTTAATATTTGTGTTATGGTTTACTTAATTTATGTAGCTAATTTATTATTATGAGGATTTTCTTGATTGCTACTAGATTCTTTTCTTAATGTGTTTGTGCATTGCTGGTATCCTATTACCTTCTTTTGTTCTTTTAATAATATATTTTGTGTGTTCTGATTTTCGTCTTCTGAATTCAACATTATTATCTCTAAATACTACTGTTTAAAGTTGCTTTCTTATGTTTGTTTGGTATTATAGTTTAACATTTAATGACTTATTGAAATCTGTGTTATCCCTAAGGGGGGACGGGGTTAAAACATCACTTGATTTACCTTTTTCCTCCAATAAACGAATTTGCCATTCTTCCATCACAACCCTTGCCTTCCCTGTCTTCCTTGACCATTGTCCTACCTCCACATCGCGCGCAGCGCGCGCGTGTGTGTAACAGTTGCCATGTGTGATGACGTGTGTCAGTAGTGTTGTGATGTGTGTGTGTGTGGAGTGATGGGTGGAGAGTGTAGGTGAGAGAGGACCTTGATCACTGACGGATGCGAGGGGTAAATGAAGAAAAAAGGAGATGGGAGGGGGGTGACAAGTAAGAAACAGAACAGCATGCAGACAGAGGACATGAGCAAGCGGGTCAAAGTAGTGTAACAAAAGAGAAAAAAAAAGGTTGTCGTACAATCGAGGTAAAGATGAGAATTCAAAATACCAAAAAAGAGAACTGTGACTTATTTTTATTCCATTCCGCATTTTATTCAGTTTATTAAAATGGACTGCCAAACCAATGTGTGTCCTGCATTGGCACATGGGTATGTATGAGCATATGTTCTCACGAACTTCGGGTTTTTTGGTTCTGTGTGTGTGCCTGTCTGTGTGTGTGTGTGTGCGCACGTGTTTGTGTGTGTGTGTGTCTGTGTGTGTGTGTGCGCACGTGTGTGTGTGTGTGTGTGTGTGTGTGTGTGTGTGTGTGTGTTGGGGGGATAATGTATGGAAGGTAAGAACTTAGGTAGGGAATGGTATGCACCTTGTAATTATACTGTAATAAGTTTTATACCAATGAAAGTGTGTATGAATATATACTCTAGAAAATACACATTTTCTTAATGTGTATTGCTGCACTAATGCTGGATCTCCCTATTACCCTGTTGTAGTTTGGTTGATTTTTTAAAAATATTATTATTGTTGTTGTTCTGTAATGTCAGTTACTTTGTTTACTTCACGCAGTTATCATCTCTAAATACCAGCCTGCTTTTAAAGACTTGCTTTGTACATGCCTCGTTATTTGGTGATTTAGAACAATAAAATGAGCTTCATCGAAGAGTTGGCTGCTGTGATGGTTTCTACGATGCACGGGGTTTAAACTCCCTTTCTATCTTTGAACTATACCATTCTTTTCTCTTCCCCTCTTCCAACACACACACACACACACACCACACACACACACACACACACACACACACACACACACACACACACACACAAATACATACATATACTGAAGAGAGAGAGAGAGAGAGAGAGAGAGAGAGAGAGAGAGAGAGAGAGAGAGAGAGGAGAGAGAGAGAGAGAGAGACAGACAGACAGACAGACAGACAGACAGACAGACAGACAGACAGACAGACAGACAGACAGACAGACAGACAGACAGACAGAGATGCTAACACAAAACGAACAGAACACAAAAAAGCGTGACACACAAATCGAGAGAAAGACAGATGAGTGGTTCCATCAACCTAACAAAAAGTAGAACTGTGACTCATATTTTTATCTACAGCCTAACCCCCAACAAGATAGATCGTTATTTTGAATGGACGCCCAAAAAAATGGCATGTGTTTTAACACCTCTTTATTTGACAGGACTGAACGCTCAGCCCCTCCATTCAGCAATCAAGGAGAACAGCATTTCTCGTCCATGGTGTAAACAAGAACAGTATTTTTTCCTCCTACTTTATCATCAACAACAGTATTGTCCTATTTTATCAACAACAACAGTATTTGTCATCCTACTTTATTAACAACAACAGTACTTGTCATCCTACTTTATCAACAACAACAGTATTTGTCATCCTACTTTATCAACAACAACAACAGTACTTGTCATCCTACTTTATCAACAACAACAATATTTGTCATCCTACTTTATTAACAACAACAGTACTTGTCATCCTACTTTATCAACAACAACAACAACAGTATTTGTCATCCTACTTTATTAACAACAACAGTACTTGTCATCCTACTTTATCAACAACAACAACAGTACATGTCATCCTACTTTATCAACAACAACAACAGTATTTGTCGTCCTACTTTATTAACAACAACAGTATTTGTCGTTCTACTTTATCAACAACAACAGTATGTCCTACTTTATCAATATGTTGGGGTGGTAAGTAGATTACCTCCCATGTGATGGACAGCCCAATGGCAGCATTGTGTTTCTATTTAGAGACACACCTGTGAATTGTAGATGCTCTGTTTCCTTGGGTGGTGGTCAAAAACCCTCCCTTGTATATACTTTGCTGTCATGGTGAAATGTAATTTATGCAACCTGTTTTCAGAGGTCACATTCTAAACTGACTAGCTGTGCCATATTCCCGAGGTTTGTGCAGAGATGGGACATCAAATATGTCCACTATATTACATCAACAACAGCAGTACTTATCCTCCAACTTTATCAACAACAACAGTATTGTCCTACTTTTCAACAACAACAGTATTTGTCGTCCTACTATATCAATAACAACAGTACTTGTCGTCCTTTATCAACAACAGTATTTACCATCTTTCTTTATCAACAACAGTATTTATCGTCCTACTTTATCAACAGTAAAAGTATTTATCATCCTACTTTATCAATAGCAACAGTATAAAATTGTCTTCCTGCTTTATCAATAACAACAGTATTTATCGTCCTACCCCATCAAAAACAGTATTCATCATCCTTCTTGATCAACAAAAACAGTATTTATCGTCCTACTTTATTAACAACAGCAGTATTTGTCGTCCTACTTTATCAAAAACTACAATATTTGTCGTCCTACTATATTAACAACAACAACAACAGTATTCCTTGTTCTAGTTATCAACAACAACAATCTTCAACACCTTTCAGAGAGCCCGGGGTTTCACTGACACCAATTTATGATACCCATTGTCCCTGATGTCGGAATATAGCTACTTTTTTAATGAGCAAAGGATGCTTATATACACATCTGAAAAAAACAAGGTAACAATTTTTCTGCTAGATTTTACACTAATGACATCTTTTCATAGTTACAGATAATTAGGTTGACAGTAACTTTCTCAGCTGTGCTTTTTGTTCAAAAACCATCTGGTATTGTAGCGTAGATTTGGTCTTTTTAAGGAATACAGCTACCTTAATGGTCCACAAAAACGGTCGCATACGCAAAATCTCACCATTGATGAACCTCAGAGCTCTAGTGGAGAAACGAAAAAATATTATACCAATGGATCTAGCTTAGATTTTAGTGTTGAATAGTTTTGTGTGTAACTGTCTTGTACATCAATTTCATTCACAGCGGACTTCTTTGTGCAACATTTGGACTGCTGTCCCTGGCAAGAACATGTTGCTACAACAGCAGCACCACACGTAATCAATTCTTGTTGATACTGTCCTGCCTGAGTGTGTATTAGTAATCCCTCTGACTGTGTTTTTCTTCTGCAGAATTTTTCCAGAAGCAACTTTCTCATTGCCGAGGGTTCTTTACATGTGTTGCTAAATGTGTGTTGTACGCGGAATCCCGGTTTACTGTCTTATCCAAAAGGCTATCACCCAGGCCATCACTGTATTACCTCTAGAGCAGCGATCCACGTACGGTGCACTGCCTAATAAGGAATAGGACCCTTTTAGGAAGACAGTCCCTTCTTTGTTGATCCATCATTAATTTAAAATCGAGGATCTAAAATTACAAACCAAGCAGAAATGTGTTAACACAGGTGAACACTCACCCCAGACCAGGTTTGAATCTCTGTTCTTGGGCGGAAACATTCAGACGACAGACTACGAGTAGTGTACAATCTCCGTTCGATTTGATATGGCAAGACAGAGGGTGAAAGAAAACAGATCCTTAACATTGCCCCCTCCCCCCCCCCCCTCTCTCTCTCTCTCTCTCTCTCTCTCTCTCTCTCTCTCTCTCTCTCTCTCTCTCTCTCTCTCTCCCTCCCTCCTCCCTCCCTCCCAATTCACCTCTCTATTTAAATTCATACATACACGCAAACACATACACACTCTCTCTCTCTCTCTCTCTCTCCTCTCTCTCTCTCTCTCTTCTCTCTCTCTCTCTCTCTCTCTCTCTCTCACACACACACACACACACACACAAACACACACACCACACACCACGCATACACGTACACACACACACACACACACACACACACACACACACACACGACGCACGCACACACGCACGAACCGCCACATTTGTATGAAACATACTGAACAAGCAGAAAGTAAAAAAAAAAGAAAAAAAAAGAAAACGACAATCACCATAATTATAAAACCAGACGGATGTTTGCAGCGTTTGCACTGAAATGCACACTCTAAAAATATGCGCGGTAAAATGAGCGGTTCAGAAATGCTGATAATCATGCTCATTTCGGTAACGCTGTGTAGCTCTACAGGCAAGCTTCTGTGACCCGCTGACGTGACGCCAATCATCGCCTATGTCATGTTATCTGACACCTGTGCGTTAGGTGATGAGGAAAATGACACTTGAAATTATAGACAGAAATTAATTCTTTACACGTTGGCCAGATTTGAATAGCTAATCTAGAACTGAAGTCAGCTGCATTCTCCTGTTCTACACGTCACAACACTACTATACCCTACCTAACCTGCATTACACTACACTGCACTGTACTACACTCACTACGTACACTAATGACATTTCACAATACTACAGTACAGTACATACTGTACTACAGTACAGTACAGTACAGTACAGTACAGTACACTGCACTACATACACTACACCGCACTTCACCGACCACAACACACCACACACACCACTCTATACTACACTACACTACACTCACTACACTACACTACACTACACTACACTACACTACACTGCACTGCACTGCACTGACTGCACTACCTGCACTGACTGCACTGCACGCACTACACTACACTGCACTGCACTTCACTCACCCACCGCACCGCACCGCACCGCACTACACTGCAATGCACTAGCTACACTGCACTGCACTGTACTGCACTGCACTGCACTACACTACACTGCACTGCACTGCACTGCACTGCACGCACCGCACGCACCGCACCGCACCGCACCGCACCGCACCGCACCGCACTACACTGCACTGCAGCTACCTACGCTCACTGCACTGTACGCACTGCACTGCCTACACTGCACTTGCACTGCATGCACTGACTGCACCGACCGCACCGCAACCGCACCGCACTAACTGCACTGCATACGCTACACTGCACTGCACTGTCTGCATGCATGCACACATACCTGCATGCACTGCACTGCACTGCATGCATGCACTGCACTGCACTGACGCACTGACTGCATGCACTGCACGCACGCATACACTACATACGTACCTACACTGTTTCTTGGGAGAGTGGTGCAGAGCCTGCATTGCCAAAAATCACAGTTTCTCCTTTCTGTGGTGATTGTCAACATAATGTTCACCGTCATCTCCTGACTCTTGGTGATTGACAAAATTTAATGTCTCCGTCATCTCGTGATCAATGGTGATTGTCAAAATAATGTTCACCATCATCTCTGACATTGCTGGTGATTGCAAAGCTTAATGTTCTACCGTCATCTCTAGATGATGATGGTAATTGTCAAAGTATAATGTTCACCGTCATCTCTAGATGATGATGGTATAATGTCAAAATATAATGTTCACCGTCATCTCTAGATGGTGATGGATTGTCACAACATAATGTTCAACCATCATCTCTAGATGATGATGGTAATTGTCAAAACATAATGTTTACCGTGATCTCTAGATGATGATGGTAATTGTCAAAACATAATTGTTCACCATCATCTCTAGATATGATGGTAATAATGTCAAACATAATGTTCACCGTCATCTCTAGATGGTGATGGCGACTGTCAAAACATAATGTTCACCCTCATCTCCAGACACTTAGCGATGATTGTCAAAACATAACGTTTACTGAATCTCTAGAGGGTGATGGCGAGTATCAAAACATACTGTTCACCGTCATCTCTAGATGGTGATGGCGACTGTCAAAACGAAATGTTGACCGCCCGTCTCTAGACTTTGATGGTGACTGTAAAAATAATGTTCACCGCCATCTCCAACGTGAGAAATCATCTTACTTCTCTATGTAGGTTCTGCCTCAGTAACTCGTTACAAAGCTGATAACCTTCATAATTTAACAGAAACGTTGTCAAAAGAGCAATGTGCTGTTGTGAACTGATTTTTGTTATGTATGCATAGATATATGAAAATACTTATGTACTCGCGATAGTTATTTCCACAAACACACACACACACACACACACACACACACACACACACACACACACACACACACACAACACACACACACACACACACACACACACACACACATACTCTTTGAGGATAACGAGTATAAAAAATATCCAGTAACCGTTTTGTAGAAAATGTAGTGGATTCGTGCCTATGCTCTATTAAATGATGGCAGTGTCACCAGAATTCCAGACATTGCTACTCATACAGCATCAGCCTTAGATTTAACATTTATATCTCCAGCACTAGCTCCGGAATGTGGCTGGACAACACACAAAGACACCCTTGGCAGTGACACCTGCCTGTTATTATAACTCTTCATAGAACAACTGCTACTTGTGACACCCTTGCAGACAAGATTCCTAATTTTAATTATAAACAAGCTGATTGGGAAAACTTTATAATATTCTTGCAGCCTACAACACTGAGAGCTTTGAAACTGATGCATAGACCACTTCTATTCTATTTTTACTGAAACCATCCTGCAAGCTGCTAGTTTGTCTGTCCCTAGAAAAAACATGCGTGAATCAAAGAAACATCATGGAAATATATGGGGACACCAGCATGTGACAATGCAGTTAAGAATAAACGTTCAATGTATAAGATATATCTAAAAGATAAAATGCCAGAAAATTATATCAAGCAGAAAGAAGATAAAAATCATAGCAAGATAATTATTGCTCAGGCTAAAAGACAGTTTTGGTCTTCTTTTTGTACCAGTGAAATATCCAGTCATAAAGATCTGAAGTTTGGAAAAACATTAATGAAATGAAAAACGGTGTCTGTCTACCAAGTTGCCCAGTAAAGCTGGGGAATAAAGAATGTCCATCCAACAAAGAAAAGGCAGAAGCCTTTGTAAACATGTTCTCAGAATCAATGCGCATTGAAGGGCTATCATGTGAGCATAGAAAACATAGAACAGAAGAGGAAAACAAAATAGAGTTGCATTCTGAACCAATCTCTGATAATGATGAATATGTCAACGCCCCAATCTTATTGAATGAAGTAAAAGAAGCATTATTTTCACTTTCCAACAAGAAAACATCTGTCGGATTGGACGCAGTATCTAATGATATGCTAAAACATTTACCATATTTTTTTTTAATCTCTGCTACACAAACTTTGTAATAAATGTTGAATTGACGGTGTCATGCCAATGAAGTGGAAACATTCTATAGTTGTTCCAGTACATAAGCAGGGAAAGCCAAAAACAGATAAAAGTAGTTACAGACCTATTGCCCTGACTTCACATACTGGCAAATTAATGGAGCATATCATTCTTAAACGATTAATGTATTACTGTCATAGAAATAACATAATCCCAATCAACCAAGCAGGCTTTCATAAAGACCGTTGTGCCATAGACATTTTGGTTAAACTTTCAACACACATTTAGAGCTAATTTGCTTGACGAAAAAACGTTCTAGCAACATTTTTTTACATTAAAAATATGACCAAGTTTGGCACGCTCGATTGTTGCTCAAGCCGAAACATCTTGGGTTTTCTGGACATATATATCATTTCATTAAAAGTTTTCTGTGTAACAGAAGTGTACAAGTCAGAGGAAACAACTCATACTCAGGCTTTAGGTCTCTTCACATGGGACTACCCCAAGGTTCTGTTATAGCTCCTGTCTAGTTCAATATTTTATTACACGATTTTCCAAAAAAGTTATCAAATGATGTCATTTTAGTGCAATATGCAGACGACATTATTATATATGTGGATGAATGTCAACATGAAGCGAAACACACCAAAACGGACAATAAATTACATCACAAAAATGTACCAAATCCAACTTGACAATATAAATGACTATATTTTTTAGAACGGACTTTCTTTTTCTGCAGAAAAACACATATAGTACTTTTTAACAATGGTAGTAATCCAGATGAGCTACCGAGTTTCAGGATTGGCAGTGAAATTATTCAATATAAAAACATAATAAAGTTTTTTGGTGTTATTCTTACGTCTAAGCTATCTTGGAACGTACATATCGAGTATACCTTAACTAAAGCAAAAAAGTGTTTGAATTTACTTACAAATGGTAAGTAAGCAATTTTGGGGACAAAGCACTTTAAATGTTAAATGTTTAGCAACATCTCTTATTCGTTCCAAACTGTCTTATGGACAAGAGGCATTTTTCAATGCACCAAAGTATTTACTTAAAAAGTTACAAAGTATGGATTGTAAGGCATACAGGCTTGCCCTCGGAGTACCTTTTCATGCACTGGCTCTTGGAACTTACAGCGACATTGGAGAATTGCCACTAAATGAATACCGACAGCTGGCATGTGCAAAGTACGTACTTAGAAGCACAACTACGGAAATTTTCACTTCAGACGAAGTAAAAATTAAATCAGAAATTAAATTTCCTAAAAGGGCGAAACAGATAACTTCTTTATAGACAATTGGTACGTATGTTTCAGACCTTTTAAAAAATCTGGAATCAATCAACATATCATAGACACTCAAACTAAAATTCTACCTGATCCCTTATGGGAAATGAACAAAGCAAATTTGATATAGAATACACAAATATGGCTAAGAATGAAAATCAAAATGATATCATGATCTCTTTAGTCCGATCGCACATTCATCAGAAATATTGTCAACATTTAAAAGTTTTTACAGATGGTTCACATCTAGATGATCAAGAAACAGGATCAGCTTTTGGAATACCATCGCTTAAAGTTGAAAAATGTTATTATGTTGTAAACATCATTCGATTTTCACAGCTGAGCTAATAACAATTTTAATGGCTCTAAGCCATTTTCTCGATCTTCCGCTGAATATATTTCAAACTTTACTTTGATTCTAAATCGGTACTCTACTCTTTTATCTCTAAAGTCCTTGAAAAAGTTGTTCTGAAACAACTCAATAGCCATCTTCTTTCCAATAATCTCTTCCCCCCTTTTCAGTCTGCCTATCGCGTCAACCACAGCACTGAAACCACCCTGGTTCATACTCTAAACATGCTTCTCCATGCTTCTGACTCAGGGAAAATCTCCCTTCTTACTCTTCTCGACTTATCTGCTGCCTTTGACACCATAGACCATTCAATTCTTCTCTCCCGTCTCCAAAACATGTTTGGCATTAAAGGCACAGCCCTCACCTTGTTCACTTCATACCTTAAAGACCGAGTCCACACAGTTGCAGTAAACAAGATTCAATCAGCACCTGCCAAACTGGAATGTGGTGTCCCTCAGGGATCAGTTCTGGGCCCTCTTCTCTTTACCCTCTATACTGCTCCACTGTCACATATAATAGACCGTCATCATATCAATTATCACTTTTATGCTGACGACTCGCAGATTCAAAGCAGCGACACGCCTGAAAATCTTCCTTCTCTCTTGACAAATATGACCAGCTGCCTTCAAGACATCCAACATGGATGATACAAAACAAATTACAACTAAATGCAGATAAAAACCGAAGCCATGCTTGTAGGCACCAAACAAACTCTCCTCCATTCCAACAACTTCAATAGAATTCGGTAATACGTCAGTTCCGCTATCCACTTCTGTGAAGTATCTAGGAGTCGTTGTGGACAACACTCTCTCCATGCAAAAATTTCATTACCCAAACCTGTCCGTCATGCTACTATCAACTACGGCGTATTAGCGCAATTCGAAAGTACCTGTCCACTGATGTAACATCCAAACTCGTCACTTCTCTTATTCTCTCACGTCTGGACTATTGCAATTCTCTTTTGGCTGGTCTGCCAGCATCATCCATCCACTCCCTTCAACGTATACAAAACTCTGCTGCTCGTCTTGTCCTCAGAAAGAAAAAATCTGAGCACATTACCCCTCTCTTGAAATCTCTCCATTGGCTGCCCATACCACAGAGAGTAAACTACAAGATCAATACCCTCTGTTACAAATGTCTCCACAATACTGCACCCTCCTACCTCTGTGAATGTCTTCACTTGTACACACCTTCTCGCTCCCTCCGCTCGTCGGCAGATACTTTGTCCTTAAGAATACCCAGATTCAACCTATCTACCGTTGGCCGCCGCTCTTTCTCTGTTTCTGGTCCATCGATCTGGAACGACCTTCCTCTCTCTCTCCGGCAAAAGCCTACTTATGACACTTTTAAATCCAACCTCAAGACACACTTATTCCAAACCTAAGTTTTCTCCTTTCCGCTTCCATCTCTTACCTGTCCCTGCCTTCAACATCCACCTGCCAAAGTGCATAACGTTTGTAGGTGTGTGTGCCCACGCGCGTGTTGCGTGCTTGCGTGCGTGCGTGCGTGAGTGAGTGTGTGTACATTCGAATTTGTTAAAACTGTAAATTGTTGTTAATTGTGTGTTGTGTTGGTCGGATGCAAGCTCTTTGATTTGTTTTTACAAGATATAGCGCTATACAAATTCCATGTATTATTATTATTATCTACGCATTAAAATCCACACGTTCTAAGAAAATGTCTTCAGTTATATTAGAGATCAATCATATCATACATGTTTTAGCTTTAAGGGGTATTTGTGTCACTTTCTGTTGGGTACCTTCTCATGTGGGATTCTTACCAAATGAGTGGGCTGACAGAGTTGCAAAGAGAGGTGCAAAACATGGAGAGGATTCTGCAGAGCTACACGTTCCATTATCTTTACAAGAAGGCTATCACTTACTAGAAGAGGAATCGTGGAGCAGGGCCAAAAAGGCTTATTATCCAAAGGAGCGCATATCAGAAAGGTCTTCATTCACTGTCCCTGATTTAAAGGATATTGATCACTCTGAGATCAATACATGTTTTTTCACGGCAAGAAAGGTTAGTGCTTTATTTTTTCGGATAAAACTGAATGTGTTCATAACTAAATATTGCAAAAATATAAAATGTTTGTGCGGTGAGAAAATTACAAACAATCACATAAATTTTTAATATAAGAGTCTAAAACCATTCTTACCCTCTTTCTCGGAAAAATCCTTGGATAAGATTTTACAAAATCTTAATTTTGCATTTCGTATAACAAAATCTTTCATGAATAGTTCTTTAGAAAATTTGTTATAGTTTTAAGTCATACTAGCAATTGTTATGTATTTACTTGTTGTTATCACTGTTTAGCCCTATTCTGTGTACTGTATACATTATTAAGAAAAAAACACCCATTTTACTGCACACATCCATCAGC
>CM060318.1:12825384-12827884 GCA_030674155.1 Stramonita haemastoma
AACTGAAATTCTTCTGGTTGTGCTTTTCAATAGCGAGGTGTTACTTAAACATATTCCGTCATGGTGACCTGAATATCCAGATTAGCTTCAACTCTACCCCTCCACCCCTCTCCTCCACCTCACCTTTATCATTCGTTTTCTCTCACTCTACTTTTTCAGCCGCATGTTCAGAAAGAGGGAGAAAAAGAACATGGATTGTGCGTCTGTACAGAACAGCTTTTCTTTTGTAACACCGATCCTATGTAAACCCAACCATTGCTGCTCTATGGGGTATGAATATTTCTTGTCAACTCCACAAAAAACCCTAACCTGGATGCTGCACACTATAATCCAAAATTATTCCTGTGGCCTTTTGAAGCTGCCCTCAAAAGACAATGATAAAAGAGAAAGAAAATATGCTTAGAATATATGTTGGGGAAAAAATGAATAAGACAAAATAAGCACCTAGTGAATCTTTGTGCCTTAAGTTTGGGGATCCTATAAAAGGATGCAAGGGAGGTCATAAAGTTTGTATCCAGCCAAGTGGTCAGTCTTAGCTGGATAATAACCCAAACTTTGCAATACACTTTAATTGCATGCACAGCCAAGAGAAGTTGGGAAAAAATATAAATGGCCTACACTTGGATCTACTAGAGATGCAATTCCCACTTGACCACAAAGTATTATTGAGGAAAAAGTAGTGAGGAAAGACAAGTGCAGGTACCAACTTCTCTATCATTTTGAAAATGACTTATCAAAGATTCAAATAAATAAAAAATTGAAATGAAAATAAATTCTAAGAAATAATGTCTTTCAGTGGCAGCATTGTAGGCATTTCTGAGTAAGAACCATGTCTTTGGCCTGACCTGACTCGAGTTTCGGCTCCTGGATGAGCCCTCATCAGAGGTCCCGGCGGTGATTGAAACTCCACCTGCTGTGGTACCTTACAGCAAGACACTTTTCAGAATTTAAAAGTGTCAGTTGCATTCAAAGGAATATTTGATATTCCTGTGGCCTTTTGAAGCTGCCCTCAAAAGACAATGATAAAAAGAGAAAAATAAAATTCTTTGAAAAAAAAATTCTTCAAATGATGCTAGAAACTGACCTCCTGCGTGTAAGCACATGCTGATATCCTATTCTTGTATTTAAAAAGTCGTGTCGAAGGCTAGATGTGCTATAGTTTGTAGCTGAAAATTAATGACACAATGCTGCTGTTACTTTACTGTCCCTTCTCTTAACACTACTACCACCGTCCTTTCACTTACGGTTGACATGACTACTCTTCCTACCGTTCTAAGTAGTATAGCAACAAAGCATAAAATGCTGCGGGTGCTGGTGCTACTGCTTCTGCTGGTACTACAACAGCAGGAACAGCTGATGCGAAAAGGAAGCTAAACAAAGCCTGGCAAACAGACAGATTTCAAGGAATAAAAAAAGAAACAAAGGAAGGAAGGGAGATGGATCATGGGATGGGATGGATGGATGGATGGATGTGTGGATGGATGGATGGATAGATGGATGGATGGATGGATAGGTGGAATGGATGGATGGATGGATGGATGGATGGATGGATGGATGGATGGATGATGGATTATTTAACATGTCACTGATTTCAGGTGGAATACGTATCAAAGAATGCAGCAGCAGCGGCTGGCTAGAGATAGGGAAGACAACTCCCCCCTCCACCCCCATTCACCTGTGAAGGCTTCTCTAACAGCAGCATCATCACATGGACACTGCATGCCAGCGGGGTGCAGCAAGACCTATACACCTGCGGCCCTGACTATAATCAGTCTGTCTGCAACGGTAGTAACATCACCATCAGCTGGACGGGTCAGGGGTCCCAGGGGTCCAGTGTGCTGACCATTGTTGGAGATCACAGGAGTAAAGTGGGCAATGGGTCTGTTCAATGCCAGGTGTTTCAGAATGGACCGAGTGCAACATGTGACATCAACGTAATTAGTAAGTCTTCCTGTTTCTGCATTGCTTCTCATTCTATCAGCATAAAAGTGTGGATAACCGGAACAGAGTCTTAAACTCTGACTGACCTTAAAATATTTATCTCCGAAGCCGGAATGCGGCCACATTCATGGTGGGCAAAACGATTACATTCGCAAAACCTTCACCATTTGGTGAACCTCGGAGTTCAAGCCGAGGAACGAACAAAATGTCTAAGGGAATGTAAGAGCAAACACTGGACAACTTAAAATATATATTGAAAATGTTTTCCCTTTTCCATTCTGAGATCAGTGACAATGTAAAACTGTGTTTTATCAAAAGCACTGCTGTTAGGAACCGTTGAAAAGAATTGTTTACCATTTTGCACAACATGTGCTTCTAAGCTGAGGACCGGTAGTCGAAAAAAAGAATGAATAGCTGTATAGATCATTTATAGAGCGCATACAAGTTTCCACACTACTGACATAATTGCAGGTCTGGGAGAGAAAGAAAGGCAAGTTATTGTAGAAGAAATGACAAGATGTAAGTGGTATAGCGATATGAGATACGAACAAACCCGAGG
>CM060318.1:12830384-12832884 GCA_030674155.1 Stramonita haemastoma
AGTGCAAATAACTGTTTGCTTAAATTTGAAGACATTACGACATGTCCAAAGGACTTAGTGCGTTTTTGTGATAAATAAGCATTTTCGATTGAAATGTGGCTTGAAACAACGTTGCTTCTAATCCATCTTCAGAAAACAGAAGTGTAATCCAGTCATTTGCACTGCATAGTGGTAGTAGGCACCCATCAGTCTCGGAAGACTATGGAGTTGCGCCCTAGTCTTTAGAGCGCAAAGCCTGGAGAGGTAAATATAGGAGGGCAAGCTGTTACCCATGCAGTAGACCCCCCCCCCCCCTCCTATCCACGCCACTGGAATGGCAGTCGCCGATACAAATGGTTCTAGTACCGTTGCAGGAGCCGCCAGAACGTTGCCATATACAGCCTCAAACCGCCCTGGGACTCCAACTCCCCGACTTTTCCTTAAGGATGGTGTCTAAACACGACACCTGTGTGCATGCTGGTTTTATCTTATAATTTTGTCATCCGCTCCTACCGGTGCACAATGGCCTACTCTTCCGAAAGGCGGAACGGGGTTTTAACGTGTGCGCAAGGTGTTCTGCATGCGGTCGCACACGCGGCCTCGGTTTAGTCTCATCCGAATGACTTTGACATTCAGTTCGATTATTTTCGTCAAACTGGGAAGAAAGGGCGAGGCTGGGTATCAAACCCAGAACCTCAGGGTTTACTTGTTGGCAGGCAAACGTCTTAACCATCCTGCACCTTCCTGCCACCGCATAGCAGAGAAAAAGCAAAAGGTGTTGGTATATCATAAACAACTCAAAGCCACTCAAATACTAGGAGGATTTTATTTCAGTTTTAATGGTGGTAAGTTGGTCAGTCATGTTCACAACTTGCTTTTCCATAGTTTGGTCCACTAGTGGGGCAACACTGAACATTATGCAACCAGCTTCCTCCATACAAGCGGTATGTAGTTGGATTCAAGACCATTCCACTTTCCGATAGCCGCCGCTGTAGTCTAGTGGTTAGGGCGTTGGACTCGTAATCTAAAGGTTGCGGGTTCGATCCCAGCTTTCGGCTATAGCGTTGTGCCCTTGGAAAAGGCACTTTACGGCTATTTTCTCACCCCACCCAGGTGTAAAAGGGGTACCAACCTTGTGTTGGGGGTTAACCCTGCGATAGACTGGCGTCCTATCCAGGGGGAGTCTATGACTCTCAGTCGCTTAACGCAACAGAAACCGGGATAAGCACCGGCCTGATGAGCCTTAGGCTCGGGACAGACTTTAACTTAACCACTTTCCGATGTTGTCTTCCCATCGTTTTCTCTGTCTGCCTCTTCGTCTCCTTCCTTGTAATGTTCCTGTTGGACAGTCTTGGCCAGTCCAGATGTTTGTGTGAAGTGCGAGTGTCACATTAGTTTGCACATTTTTCACTGAAGTCAGGAGCTCTTCGTATGGCCAATGGCGTTTTCAATTCTGGTTTTTACTTCCTTGATAGCTATGTGATCTTTCTGTGAGATACCAAGAAATTTGCGAAAGCATCTCATCTCCATTGCCTGTATCCTTCTTTCAATGTCTGCTGATATAGTCCACGTTTCACATGAGTGCAAAAATAAGGACATGACCAGGGACCGCATCAGTCTGATCTTGGAGCCAATAGCGATGTTCTTGGTGTTCCAGAGGACTTTTGATTGGGTCATTGCAGCTGTGGCTTGGCCTATTCTTGACAAAATGTTCGGCTTTCATCCTTCATCTGATATTATAGCTCCAAGATATTTCAAACTGTTGATGGTCTCAATTTTCTTGTTTATAATGGTAATGCCAGTGCTATTTGTCATCAACTGGGTTTTCTCTCTACATATATATATATATATATATATATATATATGCATTTATATATATATAATATATTGTAAATAGTATGTGTGTTTGTGCGCGCACACGTACGTGTGTGTGTGCTTATATTATATATATTTTTATATTTATATTTTATTCTTTTATATCAAGGATAATAGGATAAGCACCCATGTGTTTTTTTTCATCCAGTCCCCGTGTGTATGCAGTTGTGTAGATATTGTCATCTGTTTCCACCGGCACACAATGGCCTACTCTTACGAAAAGCGGAACAGGATTTAACTTGTGCGCAAGATGTTCTGCGTGCGTTCGCACACGGGGCCTCGGTTTACAGTCTCATCCGAAAGACTTTTTGGGAGAGTGGAGTCAGCACTGATGTTAACTCCAGGGGAAAAATCCCCTCCAACGGGAATCGAACTCGGGTCGTCAAATTGCAAGCCGCAATGTTCTGACCACTAGGCTATCCCGTCCCGTGTGTGTGTGTGTGTGTGTTGTGTGTGTGTGTGTGTGTGTGTGTTGTGTGTGTGTGTGTGTGTGTGTGTGTGTGTGTGTGATTTGCTTATGTTTTAAAAAATAAAGCCTCCGTGTCAAGGCGTCAACATCATACACATCTGTGAACGTTGTACTTTGTGTTAAACATTGTGTTTCTCCCCAAGCCAACTACCACACATTGCTCATCAGGAATGCAGG
>CM060318.1:12840384-12860384 GCA_030674155.1 Stramonita haemastoma
GTGCTCAAATGCATGTATGCAAGCACGAGCACAAATGTGTGCATGTATGTATGTTTGTAGGTGCGCTTGAACAACAGAGAGAAAGACACAGAGAGAGAGAGAGGAGAGACAGAGGGAGAGACAGAGAGAACACTGAACACTGAAATTGTTTAATGTACATCGGCCTTAGGCCACAATACAAAAGAATGGTGGGCATAGAGTGTGTGCATATGACATAGGTCTTATAAACATATTACTATCAACGTATATGTATTTGAAATAATGTATGAGTGATTATAAAGGAAGAAAGTTATATAAGCCATTTCTTAACCGTTAATTATGGAACAATTCACACCTATGGTAAATGACACTGTTTTAGATGTATTATTCATCAATACAAATATCAATTTCTAGAAAGTTATCCTATTTCTTCTATTGGTTGCATGAAAGATAAAACGTGATAAATTGTATCTATCAGTAGGTACAGTGGCTTTGAGACGGCATTAATTCGTAATGTACAGCCAAACAGGAAACTCTTTACTGTCCAGATATGTTACAGCATTCCGAGCCTTTCTTTGTCCAGTTTTTGTCACATACCCTTAGGCCTAGGCCTAGGCTAGCCAAGATAGGGTTGTAGTAAGTCTCCAGGGGATAGGGTCTCCCAGTGTAGTGTGTTCAGGATTCGCTTCCCATTCTGCAAACTGGCGAGTTTGACAGGTTCCTCTGTTAACATATTTTCCTCTTGCTGTTTGACAAACCAGTACACACATACTGGCTCAGTGTTTGGGGAGAGAGAGAGAGAGAGAGAGAGAGAGAGAGAGAGAGAGAGAGAGAGAGGAGAGAGAGAGAGAGAGAGAAGGCAGGCAGGCATCAAGACCCAGGCCTGCATGTACCCATGCAAGTATGCACAGACGCACACATGCTTGCATACACACACACACACACACACACACACACACACACACACACACACACACACACACACACACACACACACACACACACACACACACTGATTACTGTTTCTCTGTCATGGTGGCAGCAGCACACAAACTGTAAAGCAATTTATCTTCTTCAGCCTCTCCAGGATCCTCATCCTCTAAGCCTGCTCCTACAACTCCCCAGTCAACAGGTATGTGCCTTATATGAAGGTTTGTTTACACATCTGCAAGAACAGGCCCAATTTTTTCATTTATCTATTTTATCCATTCATTTCAATTTTATTCTTTTCTTTTATTTCGAAAATAATGGACTAAGTACACACGTGACTTTCTACATCTACTCCCCGTGTGTAAGCAGTTTTGTAATTTTGTCATCTTCCCACCCACACACAATAGCCTGCTCTTTTGAAAAGAGGAACAGGTTTTAATGTGTAAGTTGTTCTGCATGTGAGACCTCAGTCTCATCCGAAAGATGTGTGTGTGTGTGTGTGTGTGTGTGTGTGTGTGTGTGTGTGTGTGTGTGTGTGTGTGTGTGTGTGTGTGTGGTTGTGTGGTTGTGTGTGTGTGTGTAAGTGCGTATGTGTGTATGTGCCTGTGTGTGTGTGTGTGTGTGTGTGTGTGGGTGGGTGGGTGGGTGGGTGGGTGGGTGTAGGTGGTTTAGGTGTTTGGGTGTGTATTGTGTGGGTGGATGTGTGTTTGGGTGCGTTCTTGCACGTGTGTGTTTGTGTGTGGTGTGTGTGTTTGCGTGCGTTCTTGCATGTGTGTGTGTGTGTGTGTGTGGTGTGTGTGTGTGTGTGTGTGTGTGTGGTGTGTGTGTGTGTGTGGAACACACACACACAAACAAACGTAAACAAACAAACAAACTGTTATTTATGCACACATATTAATTACTTCTCTATCGTGGTGGCAGCAGCAATCAAACTGTAAAAGCAATCTTGTTTGTCCTCTCCAGGGTCCACAACTTCTAAACCTGTTACCACAAAAGCCCAATCAGGTATGTGCATCAGGTGAATTTGTGTATACCTGTACGCCAGAACAAGCACATGTACGCTCATGTGTGTTTTCTTTTTTGTGCGTGCGTGTGAACACAGGAGCATGTGTTTGTGTGGTTGCGTGTGTGCGTGTGTGCGTATGTGCATGTGTCAAGTCAAGTCAAGTCAAGTCAAAATGATCTTTATTGAGGGTAAAAGATTAAGTTTACACAACTTTTTTTCATTCTGCCCTCACAAAAAAATCAAGAAAATTGACTTCTAAAACAATCAAAGACAAATACAAACCTTCGTTGAAAACTAAAATAATGAGGATTTTCATCCAAACAGAATCTTACAAGATAACAAACTCAAGACAGTGACATAAACTCAAGTCATACAGACAAAATAATAGAAATACATTAATAACATTGATATGAAAAACAACAAAACAGCCAAATGTGTCGAACATAAGGGTGGACTTATAATTCGTTCATCAGATGTTTCTTTAAAAGTTTCTTAAACATTTGTTTTGAAGGAACTGAATTTAGAAACGGAGGCAATTTATTCCACAATGTTTTTCCTGAATAAGCAAGGCTTGGTTTATAGAGATTATTATGGGGCCTGGGCAGAAACAGTCTATGTGTAGGCCTGTTTTTATTGACAGCAAATTTTTCCACGATTATATATATATAGATATATATCGATTATATATATATATATATATATATATATATATATATATATATATATATATATATATATATATATATATATATATATATATATATATATTTGTTGAACTGCAGTCTGTCTTTGAGTTGAAGAATATCTAGTTCTTTGTAGTTGGTGGTGGTCAGTGTATTAGGATTCAAACCGATAAGTTTCACAGCTCTTTTGTGCAGGCGGTTTATATGCTTTAGGTTTGTTTCACTTGCACTATCCCATAAGGTAGAAACATAATTTATAAGAGATAGAATATGGGCGTGAAAGAATAGTTTTCGTGACTGTAGATTTAGGAAATTCTTGATTTTTCTAAGTTGATATAATCTTACTGAGATTCGTTTTCCTAATGTGGCTATGTGATCTGACCAAGACAAGTCGTTGTCAATCACTGCACCTAGTACTTTGTGTGAGAACACTTCTTCAATTTGTTGTCCATGGATATATATTGGCGCGAATGGAGAACGAATTTCTGTCTTTTTTGCCGAATGGTTATAAACATACATTTTGTCTTATTAGAATTAAGAGACATATGATTGAGTTCTGTCCATTCGATAAGTTCATTGATATCTGCCTGCATGTCATTCACAAGCTGGTTTGGATCATCGTTGTTACAATGAATTGATGTATCGTCAGCAAACATTTGACATGAACAATGGATATGCAGAGGTAGGTCGTTAATATAAATAGAAAAAAATAAGTGGCCCTAGTATTGATCCCTGTGGTATTCCATATTTCACGGGTAATAACGTTGATCTCCTAGGACCGTTTTCAACAAGTTGATGGCGATTAGTGAGAAATGAGTCTAAAGATGATGATGCTTGGTTGGAGATTTTACAGCATTTTAATTTTTTGATGAGGAGAGAGTGGCTAATAACATCAAAGGCTTTAGCAAAGTCTATAAAAAGAACTCCTGTAATTTCATTATTATTGATATTCAAAAGACAATGCTCAATTAGTTGTATTAAGGCTGTATGGCAAGAGTGGTTTTCACGAAATCCTGACTGGTTTTCATTAATTAGATCATATATTTTAAAATGAGAATGTAAGTAGAAATGTATATGTTTTTCTAATGGTTTAGATAGGACTGACAGTATGGATATTGGTCTATAGTTCGAGGGATTGGTAGGGTCTCCTGATTTGTGTAAGGGTATTACTTTTGCTCATTTAAATTTCAATGGGAAACATTTTTTGTCAATACACAAGTTAAATATGTACGTTAGGGTATCGGTTATAGCATATGCACTGATTTTTAATATTTTACTATCGATTTTGTCAAGGTCTTTTGATACTGACTGTTTCAATTTGAGTAAGCTATTAAGCACTTCTGTTACTGTTATTGGGGGTATAATAAAATCAGATGAGATGCTCTTTGATGAACAGTTTTGGTTTAATTCTTTCAGCTCGTTTGTTTTTGTTTTATCATTAGATATTATAGAGTCAGCAATGTATGCAAAGTGAGAATTCAGGTTTTCTGTTGATATTTCTTTTATCTGTGTGTGTGTGTGTGGTGTGTGTGTGTGTGTGTGTGGTGTGTGTGTGGTGTGTGTGGTGTGTGTGTGTGTGTGCGTCTGTGTTGTGTGTGTGTGTGTGTGTGTGTGGGTGTGTGGATGTGTGTATGTGTGCATGTGTGCATGTGTGTGTGCGCGCGTGTGTGTGTATGTGTGTGTAGGCATACATTAGAGAGACAGACAGACAGACAGACAGAAACACAGAGAGAGAGAGACAGAGAGAGACAAAAAGAGAGTCAGAGAGTCAGAGAGACAGAGAATGAGAAACAGAGACAGATTGTGTGTGTTTATGTGTGAAAAAATAACTTTAATAACAACAGTGATAGTTTATTTAGTTTATGCAGCCATCTGGCCAACATGAACAGGAAATTTGCTAACGTAGCTGTATGCTATGCAACTTTTTTTTTTTTTTTTTAATTATTTTATATCGAGGAAAATGGAATAAGCACTCGTGGGTTTATTTTTTACATCCAGTCCCCGTGTGTTTGCAGTTTTGTCAATCTTGTCATCTGTTCCCACCGGCACACAATGGTCTACTCTTACGAAAAGCGGGACAGAACAGGATTTAACGTATGCAACTAAAGTTGTATGATAACAGACTGAAAAGTGTATTGTAGGCATACTAACAAACCATGTCCATGTTGTTTTACACAACGTCAGCATAACATTTCCTAACTATGAAACAGATGTAGTCCGACTTCTAAATTCCAATGATCGTATAATGCGTATAGTAAGTCTGGAGACTGATTCCTTTGACATGTTGATACATCGTAGCTGTATCTTCAATTCCAATGGGAAAGGGTCGTGATAAAGTGGTGAAATCTTTTCAAGAAGCATAGCATATTTGGAACAGACTAACATGAAAGGATACAGCTCTTTAGTACATTGTTTCATTATTAATTTGCAGACGGGGTTTTTCATTACTTTTCTTGGTTTGGGTAGGTCATGCTATTCAGAGGCAATTTTAGCACCTTAGTAGAAACACAACACGACGGTGTTCACGTAAATCTGACTGACTTACATAAGTAGCTCTCATTGCTTCTCGGTGGTGCATAAAGTAATCAGAGTGAGACGAAAGGGATCCATGCCATTCTTGGCAAGATGTCTTCTGTAGTCGTTGTTTGAATTTGGACAGAAAGCAATACGTTTCCTTCATCCTGCATTTTCCACGCATAGCCAAAGCCGTGTATGCACAGTGGTACTCTTACACAATAAGCCCAGTGACATCTGCCTGACCAGTCGTGCATTTATAACATTGTGTAACATTGTTTAGTGTACCTACTATCAGACTTAGACACAAGACTGCTCCAGGTGTTTATAATGTGATTTTTTTGTTTGGGTTTGGTTTTTGTTTTTTCCCTCGGCTAGAGATCCAAGGGTTCACAAAAGGTGACAATTTTGTGTATGCGAGTGTATTCCCCACCATTAAGGTAGCTGCATACCAACTTCAGGGATCAGTTAAAAAATACAGCCTACAATTTTGCCAGAACAGTCGGAAGGTGCCCCCCTGCTTTTTCCAAACTCGGACTATCGTGGGTTTTTTGACGTGCATAAGTCTTTAAGTACACTGAACCGTTGGTTTAGAGTCTCCTCTGAAATATTTGAGGTGCAGTTCTATCTTTCTATCAAATTGGAAAGAAAGAGCAAGGCTAGGAATTAAACGCGAACTTAACGGTTTACTTGTTAAGCAGGTGAATGTCTAAACACCTTCGTTCTTTCTTACAACATCAATAAAAGCATCCATATAGATAGGAAATCTTCAACGTTCTCCAAGAGCAACATTGTTTTAACATCTCATCCTATTCCCTCAAATCATTTAGCAGAATTTGGTGTGCACTTGTTCAATAGCCTCATACCTTTGAAATCCCTTGTTTTCTGATACATACACAAGGACTGGTTTTATTTTGGGTCAAATGTTTTAAATATAGTAGCTACTGATTTTTTAAAAGTCTTTTGCTCTGGTTCCAGCTATGGCTAAAGCAAATCCGCCTTCATACGTCAACACTAGGATTCGCAAGTTATGTAAAATAAATTCAATACCCTTTGTACCACTTGCTGCTAACTCCGACTTTACTCTATCGAAAAAATGGAAAACAGCAGAGGTCTTAGGACACACCTTATCGTATACCTGATACACATTCAAAGTAATAGCTCTGTGTTATTGTGTTATCTATTTTAACAACAGCCTTAACATTTCTGTATATTTCATTAAGAGTTTGAAATATTTTTTTACATATCAAGCATATTCCTGTCTTCTTCAGGAGGAGATATAAAAGTTTTGTGTTGATTTACATTGTCAAACGCTTTATTGAAGTCAACAAAGAGCATTTGAAATGGCTATTAAGATGCATCTAAACCACAGAATTTAATGAAAAGTGTGTGTGTGTGTGTGTGTGTGTGTGTGTGTGTGTGTGTGTGTTGTTGTTGTTGTTGTTGTTGTTGTTGTTGTTGTTGTTGTTGTTGTTGTTGTTGTTGTTGTTGTTGCTGCTGCTGCTGCTGCTGTTGTTGTTTAGTTGCCATTCATCATGAATATCTTATAGCCACTGCACTTTCTGTAAAAAAAATAGTCATGTGTTTGATGTTTGGTTGATTGGTTACTGTTGGGATATTTGTCCCATTAAAACCCACCATGTAAAAAGTTCTATTTCCACAGGGTCAGGAGATAACATAAGTGTTTTTATACGTGTATATGAGAAGGCACAAACCGCCTGTGTTGCACATCAATGCACACCTACTTGTGCACTCAAAATTTTAATATCAACCCTACGTGTGTGCATCCGCAGTGTAAGTAGCGTAAGTAACATGTGTTTGTGTCATCTGCCTGAATGCAGAACCTTGTATACTGCCTTGGTGCATGTATATGCTACCCATGTACAAGACCTGACACTGTCTTTTTATTTCAGCGGGAGGTGATGACGGTATTCCCCTGGTACCACTGATTGCCGGAGGGGTGGGGGTGGGGGTGGTGATCATTATAATCATCATCGTCATTGTCATCGTTATGAAGAGGAAACGACGTAAAAGACCGAAAGAGCAAGTCAATGGATCGGCCAAAGCAGCCAACACTACAGACAATGATGGTAGCTTGTTACTATGAAGTTGTTGCTTTTTGTTGTTGCTGTTGTTTTCTTCACGTTCTATTTCCTCTTTTGTGATTTCTTCTGATCTATTTTGACTAGGCGTTTTTTTCTTCTAAATATCTGCTTTTCTGTCTGACTGTGTGTTTCTCTGTTTGTATTGTTTGTGTCTACCTGTAATGCGTTGTCTTTCGTTGCCTCTCAGTGTGCTTGTACTATCACAGTATACGTACTCCTTCCTACCTACTGAACAACTTGCCTCCTACCTCACTACTTTCTGTCTACAGACTTATTTGTTCCTGTTTACTATCTGTTAAATAAAAAATATATATTTCCGCTCAAAGCTGGGTCTACTATTGATCCATCTTTTTTGCCACTACGTTCCACGTTGAGTTGTTTTCTTCCTCTTTTATATTTCTCCTCTTTTTTATTTGTCTTTCTTCATTTAATCTCCTCCTTTCTTATCTTCTCGTTTTCTCTGTTAAACTCTGTCCTTCGTGCTTCCTTTCCTCCTTTTTCCTTTATTTTTTTCCATTTCTGCATCTTCTTTATTGTCTGCCTGCCTGACTTTTGGTATGGTACTTCTTTCTGTTTGTGATACTCTTCATACTGAATGCTGAGTGAGCAGAAACATACTAATACAGCTCATAACTTTCAGCCAGAAAAGTCAGACAATGTTCACCTAAAGAAAAAAATGTCACCAAAAATTCAACATAGACTTCACTGGAATGTATACGGATTCATACTATATCCAGTTGCTTACCTTTGTGTATATATACATAAGTGTGTAAAACCATAAACAGGGGATATTTTCTCCATCAGTTAACTTCACAGTAGTTAAAACAGGCTATTTTATCTGTAGCACGTATACCCCTCTTTTTGCCAGACTTTGAAGAGCACATCAACCCAATCTACGGCACTGGAGAGGAGGCAGATGAAACGTCCAAGTCCTATCCCAGACCTTCTGCTGTGGCTTGAGGATTCCCACCGATGCTGAGACAGCACCACCCCCACCCCTGCATCCCCGCATCGTCGTCACCCCCGTCCCCATCAGCAGCCGCCTCCTGCTCCGCTGACCGCTCCTCCCTCTGCTGCTTCAGGAGGGCAGCTCTCCAGGACCCGTCATCCTGATGATGCTCTCTACACTTCTGTGGACGAGGAGGACGTGGCTTTTCCCGCCACAGGTGAAAGGTCAGAGGAGGATGAAGGACTGGGTGACTATTCAGCCATTGATGATCCTCATCTTCAGAATCCAGCCTCCTGGCAAAGTGCTGCAGATGTAGAAGAAGATGATGACGCTTACACTCTGGTTGCCATGGATCCTGAATCCTCACAGACGTCACCAGATGCTCCTCCCAGGGAAACGAGTACGCCGTGGTTGATAAATCCAAAAGGAAGACCAGGTCAGGTTCCGCCAGCATCGCTCAGCCCTCAGGTGCAGCTCCTGAAGAACTGGACAGCGCATACTCTGTGGTGGACTTGGATTCGACTTCACCGGGCAGCAGAACCACTCTTCCTCCCAATGCCAGCTCTGCCCACGCTGAGGACTCCAACAATGTCTACGCTCAGGTGAACCAAGGCGCCAAGAGAGGTCACGTGCCTCTTCCAGAACAGTCCAGAGCTAACTCTGTTCCTATGCAGTCAGAGGGAAACGTGTATTCGCAGGAGCGGAAACCAAAAGCCTCTGCCAAACCCAAGCCTGGCATTCAAACCCAAACCTGACATCAAACCCAAACCTGACATCAAACCCAAACCTGACATCAAACCCAAACCTGACATCAAACCCAAGCCGAAAAGTGGAACGAAGAAAACATCGGGTCTATCACGAAGTATGATTAGCCTCTCTCTCTCTCTCATCTCTCTCTCTCTCTCTCTCTCTCTCTCTCTCTCTCTCTCTCTCTCTCTCTCTCTCTCTCTCTCTCTCTCTCTCTCTCTCTCTCTCTCTCTCTCTCTCTCTCTCTCTCTTCTCTCTCTCTCTCTCTCTCATCCAAAAGTGAATGTCCCGGAAAGGCAAAAAAAACCCTCTGTATTTTGCATTTCTAGACTTTTACAAAGCCTTTGACTCAGTTAGATATGATGAAGAAACTCAAAATCACGAGTTCCACATTCTTGCCCACCCTCACTTTTCAGTGCCTGAATGTATGTTTCTTTGATACGTGCAAAGAGCTATAAGAGTAATTATCTGCATGAAGGTCAAGAATCTAAACCATGAAACATACTGCTTTCCTTAACTATGCTTTGGTTGGTCAGACATTTGTAACTAAAGTGCTTAATAATTTATTGGTGTGGCTTGTCTATTCATATCTCTGTTAAATTGTACGTTTTACATAAGGTCTTTCTGGTTTTTCTGTTGACAGACAAGCAGCCCAAGGACCAAGGGACCAGCGCTCATTTACTGGTACGACTTTTGTCAGTGAGCTTAGAAAATATCGTTCTGAAGATGCATCAGTATAGAATAAGATAGCATGTTTCGTGTAGTGGTCCGATTATTTTATTTCCTTTTACTTACAACACGTATCCACCACTCTCCATCGCTGCTGAGGACTGCAGGAGCTCCACGTTATGCCACCAGTTTTCGCCAGTTTTTGTTTCTCCGCTGAATTCTTCGATCTCCTGTAGCCCTTCCAGACACCTGACCTGGTTTGCAATGTAAAATGTTGGTGATCTGCCTCTTTTCCTTCTGCCCTTAGCTGTCGTCGTAAGATTTTTTCGCGTACTTCTGTTTATATGACTATTATATCTCAATATGTGCTTGTCAGTTCCAGCCTTCCTTTGTCTATGCATTGAAGGTTCGTCATTAATGCTTTAATTTGTTCTACTGTCTATTTGACTCTGAGAAGTCACGTGTAGAACCACATTCCCACTGCATTTATTTTTCTTGTAACAATGTTCGTAGTGTCCAGGCTTCAGACCCTACAGGTCAGGTTCATGCTTTTACAACTTTGATTTTGATTTAATTTCCATTGAGGAGGGGTGGGGTGGTGTTGGGGATTGGAGGACAGCCAACATTATCATCACACCGCTATTACCTATGTATTCATAACTTTATGATTGTTTTTTTTTCATTATCCACTGTTCTGCATATTACTGATTGAAATGAAACAATTATGAAGACTAGTTAAAATACCGAAAACATGAACTTCTCTGTCATCAAGAGTTAAATATAACCACTGCAATAAGAGCTTTAAAAACCCACACAGAACTATCATCATGTCCCAATGTATTAGGAATGGAGTGTAGGCTGTGTCCCACACTATAGGGGAACGAGTGTAGGCTGTGTTCCATGCATGTGACCAAAGACACTGCCTGCAGTAGAAAGGAACCTCCCTCATTTAAGTTGAATATCTCACTTAAGCATTAGCATGGATATTAAGAGAGGGAAAAAAACTTTTACAGAAAAAAGAAGATGGCTACTTGTCAGTCTTTTCTTTCAAAAAAAGGTTATGAATCTCACTTAGAAACAACAAGAGCTCGAAATAAAACCTTACAGAACCATCATAAGTGCCATCATACCCATCATCTCAGCATCACCAACATCATAATCATCATTATCATTGTTACGATTACCATTACGTTCACGATGATGATGATGATGATGAGATGATGATGATGAGATGATGATGATGATGATGATGATGATGATGATGATGATGATGGATGATGATGATGATGATGATGATGATTGTTGTTGTTGTTGTTGTTGTTGTTGTTGTTGTTGTTGTTATCATTACTGTGGGTGAGAGTTTCCACAAGGCTCTCTGGGAAATTATCTATGTCCTTACAAACGGGAAGTCAAACAACTTTTCCTTTGAGTTGCTTGTCATCCTCCCTTTTTCTGTGTGTGACACAATTCATTCCTTTTGTGTACTTATTTTTTCTTCGTTTGTCTACTTAATTGTGTTGTCATCTATCTATCTTCACTTGTACATTGACTCATTTACCAAGGCTTTGATTTCAGGCCATGGCGCAGAGTGAAGCAGACAATGACGAGTACAACACTCTGAATTTCTCCCCAAGAGGTCATGGGCCTGAAACTGACAACCCTGAGGACCCCATGTACAGCCATATTTCCCACGTTTAGAGGGAGGGAGAGAGGGAGGGAGGAGACGAAGGGACAGAGAGGGTAGGGAGGATGGGAGAGGGAGAGATGAGATGATGATGATGATGATGATGATGATGAGGAGGAGGGAGGAGGAGGAGGAGAGGAGAGGAGGAGGAGAGGAGGAGGAGGAGGATGCAGCTGTTGTTGTTGTTGCTGCTGTTGTTGTTGTTGTTGTTGATGATGACGATGATGATGATGATGATGATGATGATGATGATGATGATGATGATGATGATGATGGTGGTGGTGGTGGTGGTGGTGGTGGTGGTGGTGGCGGCAGCTTAATTTAGGGATAACACAGTATTCTGACTTATGATGGACTGGCCCACATGTGGTGCTAAAGAATCCACTGTACGTCACACGGTGACATTTTGTGCAACATTATAAATTGCCCTTTCATATAACCCTTTCCTTGTCACGCCTCAGACCCTGCATTGTAGACTCTGATACCACGGTCTCATTAGCTTTAAGCCAGTCATGTCTTCATTATAGCCACGACCATGGCGACAGTATTTAATCATCCAACGATTATCTTCTTTCCCATGAGTGTGTGTGTGTGTGTGTGTGTGCTTTGTTTATACTACACCTTTGCTTTAAGTTTGACTAAAGTGCCAGGGTTTTATGTGTTGTGCCATCCTATTAATAACACTTGGTTATATTAAGACTCGATACATACCAATATTTTTTGCTATGATATCTAGTACAGCAATCCAAAGACAAAGATGTGTTCTTAATTTATGCACAATGCAGAGTTACATGAGAAAGTTATCATTCACAGTGCTTACAGCATCAAACTAGTCGTTCACTGTAGTTATAGCATCAAACCATTCATTCACAGAGTGGTTATAGCACCAAACCATTTTTCATCAGTAGTGGTTATACCACCAAACCATTCATCCCCTGTAGTTTATACGCATCAAACCATTTTCCAGCAATGGTTATAGCACCAAACCATTCATTTACAGTAGTTATAGCATCAAATCATTCATTCACAGTAGCGGTTATGGCATCAAACCTTTATTCACAGTAGTTATAGCATCAAACCATTCATTCACAGTAGTTATAGTAACAAACCATTCATTCACAGTAGTGTATAGCATCAAACCATTTTTCCCAGTAATGGTTATAGCATCAAATTATTCATTCACAGTAGTGGTAATAGCACAAACCATTCATTCACAGTAGTTATAGCATCAAACCATTCATTCACAGTAGTTATAGCATCAAACCATTCATTCACAGTAGTTATAGCATCAAAACCATTCATTCACAGTAGCAGGTTATAGCAGCAAACGATTCATTCACAGTAGTGGTTATAGCATTACACCATTCATTCCCAGTACTTATAGCATCACACCATTCATTCACAGTAGTGGATTATAGCATAGCACTAAACCATTCATTCACAGTATAATAGTTGTTATAGCATCAAACCATTCATTACAGTAAATACAACATCACATCCTCCATTTACAGTAGTGTCATAGCATCAAACCATTCATTCACAGTAGTTATAGCATCAAACCATTCAGTTACATTTGTTATAGCATCAAACTATTCATTTACATTGTTATAACATCAAACTATTCATTCACATTTATGTTATAGCATCAAACTATTCATTCACAGTTGTTAAAGCATCGAATTGCAAACCATTCATTGACATTAGAGGTTATAACATCAAATCATTCATCCACACTACTTATAGCATCAAACCATTCATTCACAGTAGTTATAGCACCAAACCATTTATTCACAGTAGTTATAGCATCAAACTATTCATTCACAGTAGTTATAGCATCAAATCACTGATTCACAGTAGAGGTCATAGCATTAAACTATTCATTCACAGTAGTGGTTATAGCAAGGGGACGGGATAGCTCCTGGTCAGAGCACTGACTTTCCCCCAGCCAATATTAAGCAGCATCCAGCGTAGTTGCCAATTGGATGGATGACCATTTGCGCGCCTTGGCTTCAGTACAGTCCCCCAGTCCTCCCAGCTGTAAATGGGTACCTGCCCTCTTAAGGGTCAAGAAGGGGTAAAGCAGCAAGGGGGAGGAGATGGGCACCGCCCTCAGCATGCTAGCCCCTAGAGAAGTTTAGGTCTCTGACCCCTCACTCCCCTACGACCACACAGGTTATGGGACACCTTTACTTTTTACCTTTTACCTTTAAGTGGTTATAGCATCAAACCATTCAATCAGAGTACATGAGGAGGTGGTTTTGAGTCTCTGATGTGTCAGCCTTTTAGGGGATCCATTCTTCCCCCCTCCCCTTCTGAGTTAACACTGGTTCCCATTCCATTTTCCCCCAGGCCTGTTGGACGAGACTCTTTTATATCAAAGCCCCCTGTACCAGCACACAAGTAACAGTTTGTTCACACGTCAGGGATGCCTCCATCTCTGGTATAGGAGATCAATACGCCAGCTATGGCCGGTGGCCCGGATGACAGGTGTATACCCAGCATGCAATTTCTTACCGGAAGAGTAATAAGTTTACCAAGGTCAACTTGTCATTTACACACGGCCTGAAAAACAGTGCAGTCACAGGGATTTCCTTTAACGACTTTTTAATGAGTCAGTTTCATTTAGGACGAAGTCAAGTCAGACCAAGTCGAATTATGTAGCGGAATAATAATATAATTTATATCTTTTGATATGAAAAATTCAGCAGCCTCCTGTGTGGTAATACTCACCAGTCATTCCCCTTAAGGTGCTACTTCCATGTTTCTTTCAGTCATCAATGATGTACTTTTATTTGTATGTGTGCAATGTTATTTTTTCATAAAAGCTGAAAACAAAGAATAAAAAAAATCTTCACACATACACACACTTCCACATACGACACATTGACAAAACCGCATACACCTGGAGACTTGATGTAAAAAGAAAAAGCACATGAGTGCTCATTCCATCATCCTCGATATAAAAGAATAAATAATAAATATGCGCACACACACACACATGCACGCACGCACGCACGCATGCACGCATGCACGCACGCACGCACACACACACACACACACACACACACACACACACACACACACACACACACACACACACACACACACACACACACACATACATACATACATATTGTGCCACCAACATTGCCATGTCTGCATGTTTTGTTTTTCTTTTTTGGAGATTTTTTGTTGTGGTTTTGGTTTGGATTTCGTGTTGTTTGATCACTGCCATGCCATCATTATTTGGCTTTGTGTCGCGATTAGAAGATGGTCATTGCCAACCACCCTGGCTATCCAGATTATGTATTTATTTCCTTGCTTTATTTTCTATTGGATTAGTTATGTATTCAGTGTCCCCGTGGGGATGCCGGGGGCTCTTTCAGTATAAATAGCATCCCCAGCTTCTGGAAATTCTATGCTAGTCATTTTTACTTCTCTATCTCTCTCTTTGTTTCTGTCTTTCTCTTTATCTTTCTATAAATTCATGTGCTTATTTTCTGCCTTCCCAGCCCACTCTCCTGCCTTTTTTTTCAAGCAGCTCTTTCAAACAATGTACTGTTTTCATTATATGACACTCCGCTTGTTTGTTTGTTTTTTGTTCTGGCGACCAGGTAGTGATACTTAGATACTGAGATGGGCACAGGATGTCCATTCTGCATTAGTATTTGCCCATGTAGCACTGTGTATACATGTATTTTTTTGTACTTAATTTTTTTTCCCTTTATTACTTTTTTTTAAAACGGAATGATGAATTAAGCGGAATGGCTAGCGTCCTCAGCACAGCTGGACTTCTGCCTTAAGGAATGAAATAATTTAGGTATTGTGTCAATTAATGTTGTTTTCTTTTCAGATGGATGGTGTTCGATATTTGAAAGTATTAGGAAGTGTTGGTTTTGAACCGGAAGTTGAAAGTTACTGGAGCAACTGAAACTGAATGAGGTGACAGCCCTGATATGACTTTCGTGGTCGATAGGGCTATTAACAATATTATAATTATGATTATGTATTCAGTGTACCTATTCGTTGATATAATGCTCAAATGCAGAAATTTTTGCTGCAAAGGAATTACGGTTTCATGAAATACTGCATAATGGTAAGCATAAACTTCTTACATACCAATAGCTTGTGATGCTTTTAGAATTTCTTAGGCGTCTTTGAAAAAAATAAATTTTACTGTGATCCAAGCCACATGTCCTTCGATTTGAAATTGTTGTGTTTGTTGCTGTTGTTTTTTGTTTTATTTCCTCTACTGTGTTTTGGACTTCAGCCACTCTTTCAAATGGGTTATACAGTGAAGTCCTTTACCAATCTATTGTTTCCTTTACCCCATGCTGGCAAAGACGACAGTTCCAGGCTCCCTGATGCTCTGCATTCCTTTGAGTTACAAGTCCCCTCCACTTCACAGTTCCCTTTCCCCACACCCAACTCTCCACAAACACTGACATAGTCACATCTTACCCTCCCCACACCGTCTCATGTGATAAACTCTCACATGCACGGACGCACACATACGCATCACGCACACACGCACGCACGCACACACACACGCACACACACGAAACCCACACACACACTCACACACACAACAACACACACACACACACACACACACACACACACACACACACACACACACACACACACTCAAAACAACAAGTGATCGAGAAAGAAACATACAAAACAAAAAAATAACCCATCTTCCCACAAGTGACTATTCTTCTGCATCAGCATTTTAACAACTTGTGAAGACAGGGTGGGGGTCTTGTAAGGTTTGGCTGTCATGGCTACAGATTGTCCACTACCTTTCCAGATGTTGTTCAGACATCAGTGTGGGTATCCTAAATAGATTCTAATTATGTGGCTAATGGAGTCAAGATGCTCACCTGGCAAACCTGACCAAAAAATAAACTGACACCCTTTTAAACTGTTTCAGGACATCCTTTTTTTATCAACCTTTCGAAAAACACGACTCACAAAATGGCAATAAAAAGATATTACATAAAGAAAACTCATTGAGACTGTCCAACATAAAACTTATTCTTACTCTCTAATTTTCCCCTGGGAAAATCTTTGTTTTTGTTTTTTCAGTTTGCACTCTCACAAAGACAATAGAAATAGTCAGATTGGAAAATGTCTTGTAATTTGCAGTCTATGCAGTTGATCTCAACCTATAATAAAAGAAGAGGTTCTTTTCCACAGAAAGGAGAGTACCACCCGAAAATTCGATCTGACGAGCCGTCCAATAAGGACATTATTCACTTCACGACACACAGACGTCATAGTGAATAATAATTAATTCTATGGTGTCACACCCACTGCCATTTACTTCACAGGTGTAGAGAGAGGCAGTCTGTGTCACTCGCTCAGTTTATGCAAATGAGTCTACCCAAACAGCAAGCGCTGCGGGGTGTTGTGTCTTCCCTTGGGGCAAATAAACAGGATCTTGCCCAGTGGGCACGTGTGTGTGTGTGTGTGTGTGTGTGTGTGTGTGTGTTGTGTGTGTGTGTGTGTGTGTGTGTGTGTGTGTGTGTGTGTGTGTGTTCATTCTACTCATTTCCTTTTATTTCCGAGGATAATAGAATAAACATTCACGTGCTTTTTTTTTTTACATCCAGTCCCTATGTCTATACAGTGTTGAAAAATTTGAACATCTGTTCCTGTCAGAACGCAATGCCCTACTCTTTCGAAAAGCGGAACAGGTTTTAATCATGTGGCAAGATGTTCAGCTGGGTTGCACAAGCCTCTGTTTATAGTCTCACCCCAAAGACTTTTGGGGATGTCGAGTCGGCACTGATCTGAACTCCAGGGGGTAAATTCCCTTGAAGGGATTTGAACCTGGGTTAGCTGATCACAAGCAACGGCAACGCCAGGCAAGGCTGACTTGTGTGTGTGTGTGTTGTGTGTGTGTGTGTGTGTGTGTGTGTGTGGTGTGTGTGTGTGTGTGTGTGTGTTGTGTGTAAGCATGTGCCCATGAGTGTTTGCAGATAGATGTGTGCATGTCTTCGTGCAGATGAGTACGTGTGCTGTGTTTATAGTGAGTGTGTGTGTAATAATTATATGTGCATGCGTTTTGTGCAGGTGTATTATATGGTGTGGTGTGTGTGTGCATCTGCAAGCATTTGAGTACAAATACATATGTGTGAGTGCGAGTACACATATGCAGGCATTGTATGTGTATGCATGCATCAGCTGGGTGTTGGTGTTTTGTTGTGTGAGGCAGTACAATGATTTGTGCTGAGTCTTTGTTTCACACTGCTGACACAATACCAAACACAGTACCATGTGAGTTTCAAGACTTGGTTTCTCACACCACCCGACAAAAGAGGTTATAGCCAGCGTGTTCTCATCACCTCTCTGTTGTGTTTGACTCACAAACACTGGGCTTCTGCTTTTTCCTCTCTCTCCATAGTCACCTGTCTTTTTCTTTTCACTTCCCTCCACATCTCTCCTCTCGATCCACCATACACACACACACACACACACACACACACACACACGTGCGCACTCTGGTAGGCCCTCACTTGCACGTAAGTAAGTTGCTTAACAGAGGACAGCCACATTGATCTAAACTGTTGTTATTATGTTGTGTTATGCTGAAAAGCTGACATGTGTTGACTGTGATCCATCGAGTGTTGTGCATGAAAGAAGTCCTCAGTATAACGCCATGGATCTGCTTTGAGTGTTTGGTATGCAATGAATGAGTGCCTGCAACATTTTTTTCCCTGTCAGTGCTTTCCGATTTTGAGGACAACAGTCATGCTCGTGCAGGCACAGGCACTTGACATTTATATTACTGCTGGGAAAACTGTTAGAAATAAAATCTGTTCACTTTGATCCTTGTTCACTGCACAATGTTCCCCTGGAGTTAGCATAGGACAGCACTAGTGCCAGAATTTGTAAAGCTGCATGTCAACAAAGAGAGGTCGAGAAAGCGGGGTCAGAAGAGGGTTAGGCCCACAAGGTTTCAAATTCAAACCTTCTTTACATTCTATCATTTTATCGAAGTCTGATCTATCAGACCAAAAAGACGGATCTTAATTTTGAACAACTGCAATTCAACATTTAGTATTTATCAGAATATCAGAAATCGCGTTTACTCTGTTTTACTGAGAATTGGTTCAATTATCTAATCAGTGACCAGAGGGTTTGAATAGATTGGGTGTACCATATGGAATAGATAGAAAGAAGAGAGTGAAAAGTTCCTGTATGTGCATGAAAGTTTGGGTATAAGAGCAAAATTGATGTCAAGGTGGGGTAGCTAGCGTGTAGTACAGATTTTGACTTGTTGTCAGCCGCACTGCATTCAAAATACCTGCTTGGAGAGTTTGGTCAAGTGTTTATTTATTTATTTTTTTATAATTCATTCATTTATTTATTTATTATTCTATATCGAGGATAATGGAATAAGCACTCTTGTGCTTTTTTTACATTCAGTCCCCGTGTGTATGCACTGTGTAAATCTTGTCATTTGTTCCCACCGGCACACGATGGCCTACTCTTACGAAAAGCGGAACAGGATTTAACGTATGCGCAAGATGTTCTGCGTGCGTTCGAACACGGGGCCTCGGTTTACAGTCTCATTCGAAGGACTTTTGGGGAGAGTGGAGTCAGCACTGATGTTAACTCCAGGGGGAAAATCCCCTCGACCGGCAATCGAACCCCGGTCTTCAAATTGCGAGCACAATGTTGTGACCACTAGGCCATCCCGTCCCGTTTGTGGCAGTGTGTTACATTCCTTCCTCTGCCTGTGCTGCAGGTGCCACCTCGGGGATGGCAGACACAGTGTACACCTGCAGCTGAAACCTCCTGACTGGCTGTGTTTTGTGCTGGGCAACTGTAACCACTGGGACTTAGGACACGTTTTACCTGCTTTTAAGCAGTACATCACGTGCTTGAATCATCAACAACAAGATCTTAGAAATGTTTAGGAAATATCTAATTTATTTTATACCACTTTATATCACAGCAGATTTCTCGGCATAAAATTCGGGCTACTCTCACGGTCCGGCGAGAGCGCATTACCACAAGTGAAGCGACATCCATTTTTCTTTCTTTTTCCTGTCTGCAACTGTATTTTGTTTCCCTATCAGAGTGGCTTTTTTCAACAAAATGTTGCCAGGAACAACCCTCTTGTTGCCGTGGGTTCTTTTACGTGCTCAAATAACTATGTGTAACACACGGGACCTCGGCTTATTGTCCCAGCCGAAAAACTAGCACCCTGACCACCACTCATGGTCTAATGGATGGGGGAAAAGTTTGGGGCCCAAACGGGATATATTATGTCATATCATATTATGTTATGTCCTATCCTATCCTATCCTATCCTATCCTATCCTATCCTATCCTATCCTATCCTATCCTATATTGCATATATTATATTGTATTATATCATATTACATCATATTACATCATAGTAGAGTAGAGTAGAGTAGAGTAGAGTAGAGTAGAGTAGAGTAGAGTAGAGTACAGTATAGTACAGCATATTATATTATATTATATTATATTATATTATATTATATTATATTATATTATATTATATTATATTATATATATTATATTATATTATATTATATTATATTATATTATATTATATTATATTATATTATATTATATTAATATTATATTATTTTTATTTTTATTTTATTTTATCTTATTTTATTTTATTTTATCTTATTTTATTTTATTTCATATTGTATGCATGTTACTCTATAACAGATCACAGCACAATGTC
>CM060318.1:12867884-12872884 GCA_030674155.1 Stramonita haemastoma
TACATCTGAGCGCATGATAGATTTTCCTAACCCACAGAGTGCTGACATGAATGATCTTCTGGCACCCCCCTGACTTACCTGATACATCACTGGGACAGCACACTGAAACTTTGAGGTAGTTTGTCTTGGCTGAGTTAAACCTGGTGGAGTTTATCTCTCTACAGGTCGCAGATGGCATGCTGGGTATGTTCAAGTTATATCAAGCCCCAGTCATGGCTGGCCTACTTTCCGACCGAAGGTAGAAGAGTTTTAACGTATGTGCAAGAGATGCAGGCGTTTGTTCATGTGACACCGCTGTGTTCTCCCATCCAAAGGACTTAGCAATTAAATGAGTCGGAACCAGCAATAACACCCAGGAAAGAAACTTCCATCAGATATCTCAGGGGTGACTCAAGTAGGCTACAAGTCCTCTGAATGCCGTCAAATCATGCATTTTAAAAAAGCAAATTCGTTACTGGGTAGTGTTGTTGTTTTCTATCATCGGCTACAGCTCCGAGGTTTACCAATGATGCGATTTTTGCGTGTGGGACCGTTTTTTTTCCCACCATTAAGGTAGTTTCATTCTGACTGCAGGGATGCTGTCTAAACACGAAAACAATGTGCGTGCGTTTCTAAACTGTTGTCATCCGTTCCTACCAATATCCTTCTCTTCTGAAAACGACAACAGGTTTTTTCTTCTTTCTTCTATGCCTTCGCTTACCGAGTGGTATGTGCATGCCTGGTCCTGCGCTTGTAACTTTGCAGGAGGTCTGTCTGCTGGCCTCAATCGACACTTTCCAACTTCAGAGCAGCTCACTTCATTGTGCAGGTTGCATGCTGGGTATACTCATATATCCGTAACACAACAACCGCTGACATGAAATACGGGATGTTTAGCGTGCATATTTAGATCTTCTGCATGTGTATATACACGAAGGGAATTAAAACACAGGCGGGTCTGCACTTAACTTATCCTAGGAGATTGTAAAAATCCATACCCTTAATTCACCAGATGATGCCACCGAGATTCAAAGCCATGACTTCATGGACCCACAGGATTGAAGTGGAACGGGTTTTAACGTGTGTGCAAGGTATTCTGCGTGCGTGTGCACACAGGACCTCAATTCATATTCTCATCCGAAAAACTTTTGAGTGAGAGTAGTCGGCATTGATGCTACTTAAGTCAAGGGGAAAATCCCTTCGAACGAGGCCGTCAGGTCGCGAGCTTGACGCTCTCAACTTTTCATCTTTAGCAGGCCAGATGTGCAATGGCTACTCGCATGAATGACTATAATGCCCAACATGTAATATGTGATTTGGAGAGGAATAAGCTCCATCAGGTTCAACTTTCCGGAGACACACTGCCTCAAAACACTGTGCAGTGTTCCAGCAACACCTCAAGGAGTTAAGGGGGAGCTGAGGAATGCTGTTCCCCCCTGACACACCACTGTTACTGCACCACCGCGATTCACACAGTGTTGCCGTGGCCAGTGTTTTCAGGCCTATAAATAACACACCAAGCGACCGGTGTCTGTAGTTCTTTTTTCAGGTATTAGTCTTTCACTTGTAACTAATTTCAAAGTTCCCCACACAACACGCATTTTATGGGTGAAAAAAAACCCAAAGAAAACGCAGTACTGAAAGACGTAGGCCTACATCAGATCAAAATCTACAGCAAACCTGCTCTTATACGGAAATACTCCATCCAGCCTCTCTGGTTTGTGCTTGGCTACTCGCCTGCACGTACACCCCCCCCCCCCCCCCCCCCCCCCCCTCCCACATACAAAGCAAACGCATTGCTTTTTCAATTTACGATTCGGAAAAGCAAATATGACTTTAGATTTGACATATCTTAATAATTATGTAGTGTCACATAATGGCGGTCCTGTCTACTTAGAAATATGCAGAGAAATCTGTGTGCTGTTGCTAACTATATCAGTGGGCTTTCATTTGTTTCTCTGCACACATTCAGTGCCAACTCTGCTATAAAAAGCTAATGCTGACCCTGCACTGCGGTCATAGTCGACTTTTCTGCAAGAAATTTAAGTTGAAGTGAATGCTTAAAGGAAGCACGCATTTGAAGAAAGCAGTGGAAATGAATAGGTGACACTATGAATTCCTGGTAAAATTTCACAGAAAACCCACAGTATAAAAACAGTAAAACAGGAAAAGGTGTTCCATAACCTATGTGGTTTTAGGGAAGGGAAGCATCAGAGACTTCAGATTCTTTAGGGACCAGCATGCTGAGGGCGGCGCCCATCTCCTCTCCCTCGCTGCTTTACCTTCCCCGTCTCTAAAGAGGCAGGTACGATTTACAACTTGGTGAACTAGGGGACTGTCCTGAAGCCAAGGCGCGCAAACGGTTATCCATCCACTCGGTAGCCACATTGAATGCTGTTTAACCTTACCTTTGGGAAAGCAAATGCTCTGACCACTGAGCTATCACGTCCCCAAAACAGGGTTGAAAGAAAAAGTGTCAGAACAATGGTGTAGCAGTGTCCTTTTCAGCAAACCTGTACAAAAGAATTCCGCAACTCCTCATTGTATTACTATGACATGCATGTTCCTCACCATTTTATTTTTTTGCCCAGGCCAAAAGCTGTGTCGTTATTGATGTCAGCTAATTGCCAAGGCCTACACTAAAATGTTGTTATGTTGTAAAATGTTGTGTTGATATTGCCTTCAGCCATGACAAGCTCTTAACATAACAACTTGCACTCTTCTTTAAAGGAGAAAAATTCTCTGAAGTCGAAGTATGGCTGACAATATACCGAGGTACTTGAAAATTCAAACACGCAAACTTCGCATTCAGTGTGCAATTTCAGACTGTGATTACCAGGTGGGGTGAGTAAGTCAGAGTGAACTTTCTGGGTGACCCCCAGATGCAGAGTGTTAAACTGGGGAACGCACAACAACAACTAACGTTTTTTTATCTTCTTTCTTACTGCTAGTTTCTGTAGCAACTGCTTCAGTTACCGCCTCCAGTATTACTTTTGCATACTTTTACTACTTTAGTAGTACCGCTACTTTACTGCTGCCTCTCTTGATACAACCATCTCTGTCTTCTGATGCTGTTGCCGCTGCTGCTGCTAGTACTACTACTGCAGCAAGAACAGCTGATAGGAGAAAGAGGAAAGCTAAACAGAGCCTGGTAGACCAACATTAAAAGTTGAATGAGTGAGTAAGTGAATGAATGAGTTGATAAATGAGAGAAGGAAAGAAGAAAAAACGAATGAATCAATGTCATTGATTCCAGGTGGAATACGTATCAGAGAATGCAGCAGGAGCGGCTGGCTAGAGGTAAGGGAAGACAACTCCCCTCCACCCCCATCACCTGTGAAGACTTCCCTAACACCAGCACCATCACATGGAGACTGTATGCCAGCGGGAAAAACAAGGCACGTACAACTGTGGCCCTGACAGTAATTGGGTGTGTCTCCGCTAAAAGCAACATCACCATCAGCAGGACCAGTCAGGGGTCCAGGGAGTCCAGTGTGCTGACCATTGTTGGAGATCACAGGAGTAAAGCGGGCAATGGGTCTGTTCAATGCCAGGTGTTGCAGAATGGACCGAGTGCAAGATGTGGCATCAACGTTATTAGTAAGTCTGCCTGTCTATCTGACTGTGCCTCACACGTTATCCTATCATTATAAAAAGTGTTGTTAATCATACGATGGTCTTAAATCTAACAGATTACACAAACATCCCAAGAACTATATTGTGAACCAGACAACAGTTTATGAATATACCTTGAAAAGTAACAAAAAAACAACAGTTTTTAAAAAATCCCAAACTTTCAACCAGTCCATGCAGCATATTTAACGAAGATGAGGGCTGGTAGTTATGAAACAAATGAATGCGTTAATGCGGACATTGTTCACAGTTAGTGTAACAGTCTCCACACCACAGGCATGAGGGCAGGTCAGGAAGAGAAAGAAAGGAAAGACAGGTGGTAGAAATAACGAGGTGGTGGGGGCACAGCGAAATGCGATACAAACATATAGAAAAACTGGAAACACACATGTAACCCCCCCCCCACCCACCCACCCACACACACACACACACACATACACACACACATACACACAAAAGCACACACACACACGCACACACACGCACACACACACACACACACGTGCGCGCGCGCATGCACACACGCACGACCTTAGGCGCGCAGGCACCCACCCACGCACGCACACACGCACGCACGCACACACGTTTGCACGTACACACACACACATACACACACACACAAACACAAACACACACACACACACACACACACACACACACACACACACACACACACACACACACACACACACACACACACACACACAACACACACACACACACAGGCACGTGTGTGCGAGCCTACACAGATTTCTTATTATTACACCAGATACCAGTGAATGATCAACGAGTATACAGTCATTGTCTCAGATGACAAGCCAGAGGTGTGCACGCCATAAGGTGGCCATGTAACGCGTGAGTGCTCCTTTAGTAATGGCACCGAGAACTACCATCTGAGTCCTCGGCCAACTGTAGAGAATAAGAGAAGCAGTTCCGCTCAGAGTGAAAATCTGATGACTGCTTAATCCGTTTGAACCTCGGTGAGGAAACGCAAATAATGCACAATTCGTAAAAAAACAATGAACATAGACTATAAACTGGATGTGTATATGGGGGCCTTAGTTCATGTGCAGAACAGAAAATCACATAATAACATCCATCTATGTAACGGAAAAAATGTAGTTCTGCAGCAAGATAGAGGACGAATTCCATTTACTTGATGGCTCGGGAACAGCAATTGGTTCGAATTTTTTTTTTTTTTTTAAACAGAGACAAAGAGATATAAACCTTTAGACAAATTAAGCATAATAATTTATTACAATCGATAACTTACAAGCAGATGGTATAAGATGTGTATGTAAATGTTTTGAAAAAAGAAGGAAAAAAAAGAAAAGTGAAGTAGAATACCACATGTCCTTAATGTTCATTTTAGTCATTTTGAGTTAACA
>CM060318.1:12882884-12890384 GCA_030674155.1 Stramonita haemastoma
GTTGTGTGTGTGTGTGTGTGTGTGTTGTGTGTGTGTGTGTGTGTGTGTGTGTGTGTGTGTGTGTGTGTGTGTATGTGTGTGTGATTTTTAAATTTATTTATTCTCTTATATCGAGGATAATGGAATAAGCATTCGTGTGCTTTTTTCTTTTTTTACATCCAGTCCCCATGTGAATGCGGTTTTGTAAATTTTGTCATCTGTTCCCACCGGCACACATATGGCCAACTCTTACGAAAATCGGAACAGGATTTAACGTGTGCGCAAGATGTTTTGGGTGTGTTCGCATACGGGGTCTCGGTTTATAGTCTCATCCGAAGGACTTTCGGGGAGAGTGGAGTTGCACTGATGTTAACTCCAGGAGAAAAATCCCCTTGAACGAGATTCAAACCCTGGTCGTCAGATTGCGAGCGCAATGTTCTGACCACTAGGCTAACTCGTCCCCTGTGTGTGTGTGTGTGTGTGTGTGTGTGTGTGTGTGTGTGTGTGTGTGTGTGTGTGTGTGTGTGTGAGTGTGTGTGTGTGTGTGTGTGTGTGTGTGTGTGTGTGTGTGGGTATGTGTGTGTATGTGTATGTGTATGTGTCTGTGTGTGTGTGTAAGTATGTGTGAGTGTAAGTGTCTGTGTGTGTGTCTGTGCGTGTGCGAGTGCGAGTGTGTGTGAGTGTGTGTGTGTGTGTGTGTGTGTGTGTGTGTGTGTGTGTGTGTGTGTGTGTGCGCGTGTGTGTGTGTGTGTGTGTGTGTGTGTGTGTGTGTGTGTGCAGTTACATGCATGGGCTACCATGTATAGAAGAGTGCATATAATGTATGCTACCCATGTACAAGACCTGAAACTGTCTTTTTTTTTTTTTTCAGCGGGAGGCGGAGGTGATGACGGTATTCCCCTGGGAGCACTGGTTGGTATAGTAGTGGGGGTGGTGGTGGTAATCATTATCATCATCATCGTCATTGTTATCGCTATGAAGAGGAAGCGGCGTAAAACACCTAAAGAGCAAGACAATGAATCGGACAAAGAACGGACGTGGGCCGCTGACAGCAATGATGGTACATTGTTACTAGGAAGTTGCTTTTCTTGTTGGTTTCTCCTCCGCTTTGTTTTTTCATCCTCTGGATCTCCTCTCAGCTGTTTTCCTCTAAGAATCTGTTTTAAATCTGAGCGTATCTGTCTGTCCGTGTGTAACTATGTCTGCATTGTTTGCGTGTCTGTCTGTGACGTGTTTGTCTTTCTGTTTATCTGTCAGTGTGTCTACCACATCACAGTTGTACATACCTTCGTAAATTCTGAACAGTTTACCGCCTACCTCACTTACTACTTTCTGTCTACAGACTTAATTATGCCTGTCTGCTACATGCATTTCTTTCTTCGGATGAGACTTTAAACCAAGGCCCCGTGTGCGAACGCACGCAGAACATCTTGCGCACACATTAAATCCTGTTTCGCTTTTCGTAAGAGTAGGCCATCGTGTGCCGGTGGGAACAGATGACATTTACAAAACTGCATACACACGGGGACTGGATGTAAAAAAGCACAAGAGTGTTTATCCCATTATCCTCGCTATAAAAGAATAAATCAAATCAAATCAAATCAAATCTTTCTGCTCATATTTGGGTTCCCTATACCTTCATCGTTTACATTATTTATATTCATTCATCTCCTGTATAGCTATCTTTCTTCCCTTGAACTCCCTTTCTTTGCTATTAACTGTCTGTGTTTTACTCCCTGTTCTACATTCGTTCTTTGTTTTTGTTTTCTTTCCATTTGAAGTTTAACTCCTTAATCTGTCTGATTTTCGGCAGGTTATTTTTTTCGTTTTGTGATACTGTTCGTTCTGAGCGTCGACTGAGAAGAAACATACCAAAACTGCTTTACACATTTCAACCACACAAGGTCGAACAAGTTTAACTTTAAGAAGAAATGTCAAAATTAAACAAAACACACACACACACACACACACACACACACACACACACACACACACACACACTTTCTTGCAATGAATGGGCAGATCGCGCCGCCAAAAGGGGTGCGAAACAAGAGAAAGGATCAATAATTTTGATGTATCCACTCTCAATCTCTGAGACTTACAATCTGTTGGAAAAGGAATCCAAGAATGAAATGAAATTATTAGTTAAAGATTTTGGTAGCATTACTAAACATCATAATGTAAAGGCTTATAACTTAAAAAATATGGTTTCGAATTTTCCACATTATAGTATAGTGAAGCTCAGACAAGTAATCTCGCTACTTTATAGACTAAAGCTAAATGCATTTAAAACAAAATTTGTGACAGGTATTACGTGCTGTTGTGGTGAAAATATTTCAAGTTTTCATTTGATTTTTGAATGTAAAGTTATAAAAACATATTTGCCCAATATTCCCGGTTGTTCATTAGAAAAAGTTTTCAGTGATTTTTCATTAATGTTTAGAATTTGTGAATGTTTGCTTCATAGTCCAGTTGCCCGTTTACTTTAGATTGGACATTACCTTTTTCTTGTTCCAATAACATGTTATTTTATCGATGATAATTATTGCCTGTAAGAACACACACACACACACACACACACACACACACACACACACACACACACACACACACACCACACACACACACACACACACACAGAGAGTTACACAGTCACACACACACATAGTCACACACAGTCACACAGGCACACACACACACACACACACACACACACACACACACACACACACACACACACACACACATTGTAGCATTTATCTTCCTCATGTTCACTTGCTTCTATGTGTTATCTTTTTGTAGTATAGTTCAAGCAGTTTCTGATGGTTAGACCTTTTTTGTTGTTGTTTTTGTTTTTTTCACAAGTCCACACAAACACACCGACCTTTTTTTTTTTTTTTTTCCAATCACTTGTCTAAAATCACTTTTCAGTGGATAGACGTTAAAATGAAGACACACACACACACACCACACACACACACACACACACACACACACACACACACACACACACACACACACACACTTCACCCCCAATATATAATGATTCTTACTTGATTTCATGGTTTAACTATGTATATACACGTAAATGTGTACCCCAGGGCCTGGTTTTTTTCTTTGTTGAGTAAGTTCACAGTAACAGAAAAAGGCTACCCCGTCAGTAACACAAATACCCCTCTTTTTGTCAGGTTTTGAAGAGCACATCAACCCAATGTACGGCACTGGAGAGGAGGCAGATGAAACGCCCAAGTCCTACTCCAAACCTTCTGGTGTGGCCTTGAGGATTCCCGTGGATACTGGGAACAGCACCACCCCCACCCCTGCATCTCTGCACCCTCACCCCCGTCCCCATCAGCAGCCGCCTCCTGCTCCGCTGACCGCTCCTCCCTCTGCTGCTTCAGGAGGGCAGCTCTCCAGGACCCGTCATCCTGATGATGCTCTCTACACTTCTGTGGACGAGGAGGACGTGGCTTTTCCCGCCACAGGTCAAAGGTCAGAGGAGGATGAAGGACTGGGTGACTATTCAGCCATTGATGATCCCCAACTTCAGAATCCAGCCTCCTGGCAAAGTGCTGCAGATGTAGAAGAAGATGATGACGCTTACACTCTGGTTGCCATGGATCCTGAATCCTCACAGACGTCACCAGATGCTCCTCCTCAGGGAAACGAGTACGCCGTGGTTGATAAATCCAAAAGGAAGACCAAGTCAGGTTCCGCCAGCATCGCTCAGCCCTCAGGTGCAGCTCCAGAAGAACTGGACAGCGCATACTCTGTGGTGGACTTGGATTCGAGTTCACCGGGCAGCAGAAACACTCTTCCTCCCAATGCCAGCTCTGCCCACGCTGAGGACTCCAGCAATGTCTACGCTCAGGTGAACAAAGGCGCCAAGAGAGCTAAATCTGTTCCTGTGCAACCAGAAGGAAACGTGTATGCGCAGGTGCAGAAACCCAAAGCCTCCGCCAAACGCAAGCCTGACATCAAACCCAAACCGAAAATCGTAAAGGAGGCAGCAGAACTACCACGAGGTATGACCACAACAGGGTGGCTCTCGCTCTCTCTCTGTCTCTCTCTCTCTCTGCCCTCAACCTCACCTATCACCCCTCCTGTTCTCTGTCTCTTTGCTGAATTTGCCCACACACCAGAGCGTTGCTACAAGGAACAGTAGAGTTGCTGTTACAGCCTGTTCCTGTCTGTATATAACTGCTGTTTTACTCTGAAGTTAAAATTTTACGAGGTGACAGCGCTGATATGGCCTCTTTGGTCAGCAGGGCTATAAACAAGATGATTGGATTAGATTGGAGTTCGCACACAGGCACACCAGCCATGCAATCAAAAGTGTAATCTGAACGTGACCTCACACTGATCATATATTTCCACTTGTGCATCAAGAAATGATTAGCAGCATGCTTTATTCTGTCTTCACACAAAGCACAAAGCCAGCAGCACTTTGTCCTCAAGGACAAACAACCTTCTTTCAAAAGCTACAGAGGCATGGTGGGTACCATGGCTGAAGAAGACAACACTGAAGTTGACACCGAAGTAAATTTGACATGAATTGACTTCTCTCCCTTGAATCCCCAAAGAGTTCTTACTGTACACTGAATGTGTTGATGTCATGGTTACCACTGGCCATAGGGACTTACTGATCTGTGTAAGGTGGACAGGGGTTTTAACATGTGTTCAAGGTATTTCACTTTGCCTCAATTTGTAGTATCATTTATTACAAATCATTTGAAAAGACATTCGAATAAAAATGGATTACAATGAGAAATGGGAAAAATAAGACAAACATAAAAGTATCAATATGCACGGTTTTTCTACATCAGATTGAAAAATCAAAATCTCTAAAAGAGCGAGATTTTTCTTTGTGGAGTTAAACAGACATAAATATAGCAATAGTGACTTAAAGAACGGATTTCTATAATTAGCTGGTGGGCGGGGTTTTGAGAGTATGTCTTTAACTTAACGTAATTTTGGCAATGGCAACACTGCTTTATGTCGTCCTACCACAGCATTGCTGGCAGGCTAAGTGATCCCAACAGTTCGATTTCATTTACGATTATCTGGACGGTTTTCTAGCTAAGAACTATTCTTTTTTTAAAGTAAGGTTTTCTTCTGATCATTTGACACAGGAGTTACAATGTCGTCAGACGGTGTTTTGAGAAAATTGCTCCTTTAAAGCAATGAATTGCACTAGCTGATTATTTGCGTTCTACTGAACTAGTCCTATGGCGACAAAGAAGGGGGAAAATAAAACTGTCTGATTGTTTCTGTTGACAGACAAGCAGCCCGGTGACCAAGGGACCAGCGCTCATCCCCAGGTACGACTTTTGTCAGTGAACTTAGGGAAAGATGTTTTCCTTGATGCATAGGCATCAAACAAGATAGTATATTTTGTGTTGTAGTCCGAACATTTTCTTTATCCTTACTTTTAAGACCTTGCCAACTATTTTAGAAAAATAACGTCACCAGTGGACATCTCACATTTCGTAGGGGGTTTCATCTATGGAGGGGTGAGGGGGAGGTGGTGGGGGTGATAATGGGGATTGAAGGACAGCCAGCACTATTGTCACACCACGATTATCTGTGCATCATATCTGTGTGGTGATGATGATGATGATGATGATGATGATGATGATGATGATGATGATGATGATGATGATCTATCATCATCATCATCATCATCATCATCATTATCATCATCGTTTTTGTTGTTGTTATCATTATATTATTAGTATTATTTTTTTTTCATCATCATTATTCGCGTACACCAGATGGAATGGTTCTTCAGGTTTCCTCTGATTTCTATTTTTGATTTAAGCAAGGTAGCTACTGTAAAGCACATATTACTGACGTGATAACAATAACTGTTAGTGAGAATATCGACAAGGCTCTGCAGGAAACTACCTCCTGAAACTTTAGATCGCCAAGTCAGCTGGCTCTTCAGTCTCAGTTGCCTAATTTTGTGCTGCTCCCCCCCCTTCCCCTTGTTGTTGTTGTTGTTGTTGTTGTTGTTGTTGTTGTTGTTGTTGTTCTTCTTCTTCTTCTTCTTCTTCTTCTTCTTCATCTTCTTTTTTCTTCTTTTTCTTCTTCTCCTCCTCCTCCTCCTCCTCCTCCTCCTCCTCCTCCTCCTCCTTCTCCTCCTCCTCCTCCTCCTCCTCCTCCTCCTCCTCCTTCTTCTTCTTCTCTTCTTCTTCTTCTTCTTCTTCTTCTTCTTCTTCTTCTTCTTCTTCTTCATCTTCTTCTTTTTTTCTTTTTCTTCTTCTTCTTCTCTCTCCTCCTCCTCCTCCTCCTCCTCCTCCTCCTCCTCCTCCTCCTCCTTCTTCTTCTTCTTCTTTTTCTTCTTCTTCTTCTTCTTCTTCTTCTTCTTCTTCTTCTTCTTCTTCTTCTTCTTCTTCTTCTTCTTCTTCTTCTTACATCAGAAATAATGCATTCCTTTATTGATATTGTCCAGTTACTTGTCTGACACTTGACTGTGCACGCATCAACTTCGCTCCTTTCATTCTAAACGTATGTTCTGATTTCAGGCCACGGCGCAGAGTGCAGCAGACGATGACGAGTACAACACTCTCAATTTCTCCGTAAGAGGTCATGAGCCTGAAACTGACAACCCTGAGGATCCCGTGTACAGCCATACTTCTCATCTCTGAGGAGAGGAGACAAAGAGAAATGGGGAAGGGGGGGTGGGGGGGAGAGACAGCGAAAGAGGGGGAATGAGAGAGGGAGAGACTGAGATTAAAGACAATGATATACTTTTTTATATCCTGCCTTTGCCCCGTCTAGGGACTTCAATAACAAAAAATTCAAGCTATCATTCAAAGAAAACAAGTAATGGGAAAAGAATTACTAAAATCAATATACAAGAGAGAGGTTTCATTTCTTTCTTTATTTATTCTGTTATATCGAGGATAATGGAATAAGCATTCTTGTGCTTTTTTATATATCCAGTCTCCATGTGTATGCAGTTATTTTTGTAAATGTCATTTTGTTCCCACCGGCACACGATGGCCTACTCGTACGAAAAGTGGAATAGGATTTAACATGTTTGCAAGATGTTCAAGAGAGAGAGAGAGAGAGAGAGGAGAGAAGAGAGAGAGGAGAGAGAGAGAGAGAGAGAGAGAGAGAGAGAGAGAGAGAGAGAGAGAGAGAGAGGAGATTCATTTCCCCCAGGACCTAACGCTGGTCCCCACTCCGTTCCCGGTGGATCTGTGAGATGTGACTCTACATGGAATCCCTATGTCCCAACACACACATAGTGATGCGTGCACACGTCAGGAATCTTCCATTTTTGGTAGACCATTACGCCACAGTCTGCAAATCCAGCATCACTCAATCAAGGGTCCAGGGCCCATGCCCTGTGCTAAAATCAGCCCCCCCCCCCCCTCTTTTTACCAAGTGGAAGTGGTGTCAGTTTCTGCTATAATTAGCACCAGCTGGGCTGGAATGGATAGCAGCTGAGAGGAGCTGAATGTGGGGGAATTTGACAGCTGTGACGCCCCATTATGGCCGGTAGCCCGGATG
>CM060318.1:12895384-12897884 GCA_030674155.1 Stramonita haemastoma
CAGTGTGAACTTTTTGCTGATGACACTTCTATTCATGCCTCTCATCCTGACTTGGAACAACTTGTTATTTCTTTACAAGAAAATGCCAATCAATTATTAAAGTGGACTGAGCTCAACCATATGTCTTTGAATGAACACAAAACAAAATACATGACAATTACTTCTCGACAAAAGCGACAAAACATCTCTTTTCTCATGCCTCATATTTATCTTGGTAATAACGCTATCAGTGAAGTTAACACTCATCGAGTATTGGGAGTCATTATTGATAACAATCTCAGCTGGTCATCCCATATTGACAGCCTATGCAAGCGAATCTCACAAAAGGTATATCAACTTTCAAAAATTAAACATTATTTAGATCTCAATGCTCGTAAACAATTTTATCATGCTTATATACAATCTATCATTGATTATGCTTCAACGTTGTATGACTTAAGCAGTGGTAACAACTTAAAACCTCTTTTAAGGATCCACAAAAGAGCTCTTAAACTCATACTGTTAAAATCTTCTAGCTTGTCACCTCAAGATTACATTAAACTAGATATCCTCCCCTTAAATTACCAGCTCGAATACAATAAAGCTGTTACAATGTATCGAATAATGAACGAACTTGCTCCAACTACTGTGACTGCAAGATTTCCCCTTAATCAGTCAAAATACACGAACAATATACTGATTCGGAAACCAAGGATTGACATGTACAAAACTAGCCTTTCCTACTCAGGAGGAGTTCTATGGAACACGTTGTCAGAATGCATAAAAAATGCCAGCAGTATCTTGTCATTTAAACGTGCTTATAAATGTCATCTTATGCATTCATTGAAAAATGAGTTAACCTAGTCAATAGTTTGTATTTCCTGTCTTTATTGCTACTATAATGCTAAGCTAAAGACTTACGTCATATACGAGTGTTTTGTTAGTTGAAGCGTATTGATCTTAAACTTGCGTATTTCACATTTTAAAGTAGTTTTTATTGTATAATAATCCCTACAGTGCATCATCCATTTGTCGTGCATATGCAGCATGCAGTGATCAGTATGTTTTAATATGAGATTGAGTGCGTGTGTGCGTGCAGGTGTATGCGTTTTGTGATATTTTCTTATTATACATTCTTCTTTTTTTTTTTCTTTTTTTTTAGAACTTTTCGTTGTTCTGTGTTGTCCTCAATAAGGGGAAATAGGGGGGGGGGGAGTCTCTTTGCTTTTGGGTATTTATTGTTGTTGTTAGGTAATGGCTTGTTTATTTTAATTATCTCATTACCCTGGTAAAAAATTGTTCATAATTTCTCTCTTTGTATCTGTTTGTCTGTTTGTCTGTTTGTCTGTTTGTCTGTCTGTCTGTCTGTCTGTCTGTCTGTCTGTCTGTCTGTCTGTCTCTCTCTCTCTCTCTCTCTCTCTCTCTCTCTCTCTCTCTCTCTCTCTCTCTCTCTCTCATTTACTTCAGCTGTTCGCCTATTATTTGAAAACAGGTATAATTGCATGATTAAGAATCAGGTTATGTACCCCCCCCCCCCCCAATTGTTTGTCATTGTTATGATTTTCTTTCCTCTTTTTTGTTTTTGTTATTGCTATAGAAGGCTGGATGTAAAAAAGCAATTGTCATGCTTACTCTATCACCTTCTGAAAATAAAATTAATTCAATTCAATTCAATTCAATTCTCTCTCTCTCGTCCAAAAGTGAATGTCCCCGAAAGGCAACAAAACCTCTGTATTTTGCATTTGTAGACTTTTACAAAGCCTTTGACTCAGTTAGATGTGATGAAGAAACTCAAAATCACGAGTTCCACATTCTTGCCCACCCTCACTTTTCAGCGCCTGAATGTATGTATTCTTTGATACGTGCAAAGAGCTATAAGAGTAATTATCTGCATGAAGGTCAAGAATCTAAACCATAAAACATACTGCTTTCCTTAACTATGCTTTGGTTGGTCAGACATTTGTAACTAAAGTGCTCAATAATTTATTGGTGTGGCTTGTCTATTCATATCTCTGTTAAATTGTGCGTTTTACATAAGGTCTTTCTGGTTTTTCTGTTGACAGACAAGCAGCCCAAGGACCAAGGGACCAGCGCTCATTTACTGGTACGACTTTTGTCAGTGAGCTTAGAAAATATCGTTCTGAAGATGCATCAGTATAGAATAAGATAGCATGTTTCGTGTAGTGGTCCGATTATATTTATTTCCTTTTACTTACAACACGTATCCACCACTCTCCATCGCTGCTGAGGACTGTAGGAGCTTCACGTTATGCCACCAGTTTTCGCCAGTTTTCTGTTTCTCCGCTGAATTCTTCGATCTCCTGTAGCCCTTCCAGACACCTGACCTGGTTTGCAATGTAAAATGTTGGTGATCTGCCTCTTTTCCTTCTGCCCTTAGCTGTCGTCGTAAGATTTTTTCGCGTACTTCTGTTTATATGACTATTAGATCTCAATATGTGGTTGTCAGTTCCAGCCACCCTTTGTCTATGCATTGAAGGTTCGTCATGAATGCTTTAATTTG
>CM060318.1:12902884-12910384 GCA_030674155.1 Stramonita haemastoma
CTTCCCAGTCCACTCTCCTGCCTTTTTTTCAAGCAACTCTTTCAAACAATGTACTGTTTTCATTATATGACACTCCGCTTGTTTGTTTGTTTTTTGTTCTGGCGACCAGGTAGTGATACTTAGATACTGAGATGGGCACAGGATGTCCATTCTGCATTAGTATTTGCCCATGTAGCACTGTGTATGTATATTTTTGTACTTAATATGTTTTTTTTTCCTTTATTACTTTTTTTTTTAAACGGGATGATGAATTAAGCGGAATGGCTAGCGTCCTCAGCACAGCTGGACTTCTGCCTTAAGGAATGAAATAATTTAGGTATTGTGTCATTTAATGTTGTTTTCTTTTCAGATGGACGATGTTAGATATTTGAAAGTATTAGGAAGTGTTGGTTTTGAACCGGAAGTTGAAAGTTACTGGAGCAACTGAAACTAAAGGAAGTGACAGCCCTGATATGGCTTTCGTGGTCGATAGGGCTATAAACAATATTATGGTTATGTATTCAATGTACATATTCATTGAAATAGTGCTCAAATGCAGAAATTTTTGCTGCAAAGGAATTAGGGTTTCATGAAATACTGCATAATGGTAAGCATAAACTTCTTACATACCAATAGCTTGTGCTGCTTTTAGAATTTCTTAGGCGTCTTTGAAAAAAAAAAATTTTACTGTGATCCAAGCCACATGTCTTTCGTTTGAAATTGTTGTGTTTGTTGCTGTTGTTTTTTGTTTTACTTTCCTCTATGGTGTTTTGGACTTCAGCCAACTCTTTTAAATGGGTTATACAGTGACAGTCTTTTACCAATCTATTGTTTCCTTTACCCCATGCTGGCAAAGACGACAGTTCCAGGCTCCCTGATGCTCCTGCATTCCTCTTGAGTTGCAAGTCCCCTCCACTTCACACGTTCCCTTTCCCCACACCCAACTCTCCACAAGCACTGACATAGTCACATCTTACCCTCCCCACACCGTCTCAATGTGATAAACTCTCGCATGCACGGAAGCACACATACGCATGCAAGCACGCACGCACGCACGCAAACACACACGCACGCACACACACACATACTTCACACACACACACACACACACACACACACACACACACACACACACACACACACACACACACACACACACACACACACACTCAAAACAACAAGTGATCGAGAAAGAAACATACAAAACAAAAAAATAACCCATCTTCCCACAAGTGACTATTCTTCTGCATCAGGCATTTTAAACAACTTGTGAAGACAAGGGTGGGGGTCTTGTAAGGTTTGGCTGTCATGGCTACAGATCTGTCCACTACCTTTCCAGATGTTGTTCAGACATCAGTGTGGGTATCCTTAAATAGATTCTAATTTATGTGGCCAATGGAGTCAAGATGCTCACCTGACCAAAAAGTAAACTGACACCCTTGGACATCCATTTTTTTATCATACCTTCCGAAAACACGACTCAAAATAATGGCAATAAAAAGATATTACATAAAGAAAAACTCATTGAGACTGTCAACATAAAACTTACTCTTACTCTCTAATTTTCCCCTGGGAAAATCTATTGTTTTTGTTTTTTTAGTTTGCACTCTCACAAAGACAATAGGAATAGTCACATTTGGGAAATGTCTTGTAATTTGCAGTCTATGCATTGGAATCCCACCTGGTGAGAGAAAGAAGAAGGTTTTTTTTCCACGGGAAGGTAGAGACGCACAAAAAGTTCTTATCTCGCAGAACCTGTCCAATTAAGGACGTTATTCACTTCACGACACACGCACGTCATAGTGAATAATAATTAATTTTATGGGTGTCACACCCACTGCCATTTACTTCACAGGTGTAGAGAGAGGCAGTCTGTGTCACTCGCTCAGTTTATGCAAATGAGTCTACCCAAACAGCAAGCGCCGCGCCGGGTGTTGTGTCTTCCCTTGGGCAAATAAACAGGATCTTGCCCAGGTGGGCACGTTGTGTGTGTGTTGTTGTGTGTGTGTGTGTGTGTGTGTGTGTGTGTGTGTGTGTGTGTGTGTGTGTGTGTGTGTGTTCATTCTACTCATTTCCTTTTATTCCGAGGATAATAGAATAAACATTCACGTGCTTTTTTTTTTTTTTTACATCCAGTCCCTATGTCTATACAGTGTTGAAAACTTTGAACATCTGTTCCTGTCAGAACACAATGCCTTACTCTTTCGAACGGAACAGGTTTTAACATGTGTGCAAGATGTTCAGGGTGGGTTGGCAGAAGCCTCGGTTTATAGTCCCACCCCAAAGACTTTTGGGGATGTCCAGTCGGCACTGATCTTAACTCCAGGGGGTAAATTCCCTTGAACGGGATTTGAACCTGGGTTAGCTGATCACAAGAGCAACGCCCAAGGCCAGGCAAGGCTGACGTGTGTGTGTGTGTGTGTGTGTGTGTGTGTGTGTGTGTGTGTGTGTTGTGTGTGTGTGTGTGTGTGTGTGTGTGTGAGCATGTGCCCATGAGTGTTTGCAGATATATGTGTGCATGTCTTCGTGCAGATGAGTACGTGTGCTATGTTTATACGTGAGTGTGTGTATATAATTAGGCCTATATGTCCATGAGTTTGTGCAGGTGTTTGTATGTGTGTGTGTGTGTGCATCTGCAAGCATTTGAGTACAAATACATATGTGTAAGTGTGAGTGCACATATGCAGGCAAATGTACGTGCATGCATGCATGGGTGTGTGTTTTGTGAGGCAGTACAAATGATTTTTGCTTAGTCCTTTGTTTCACATGCTGACACAATACCAAACACAGTCCACATGTGAGTTTCAAGACTTGTTTTCTCTACACCACAAAAGAGGTTATAACCAGGTGTTCTCATCACCTCTCTGTTGTGTTTGACTCACAAACACTGGGCTTCTGCTTTTTCCTCTCTCTCCATAGTCACCTGTCTTTTTCTTTTCACTTCCCTCCACATCTCTCCTCTCGATCCACCATACACACATGCACACACACACACACGTGCGCACTCTGGTAGGCCCTTACTTGCATGTAAGTGTGTAAGTTGCTTAACAGAGGGCAGCCACATTGATCTAAACTGTTGTTATTATGTTGTGTTATGCTGAAAAGCTGACATGTGTTGACTGTGATCCATGGAGTGTTGTGCATGAAAGAAGTCCCCACGTATAACGTCATGGATCTGCTTTGTGTGTTTGTTATGCAATGATTGAGTGCCTGCAATATTTTCCCTGTCAGTGCTTTCCGATTTTGAGGACAACAGTCATGCTCGTGCAGGCACAGGCACTTGACATTCATCTTACTGCTGGGAAAACTTAGAAATAAAATCTTTTCACTTTGATCCCTGTTCACTGCACTAGGATAGCACTAGTGCCAGAATTTGTAAAGCTGCATGTCAACAAAGAGAGGTCGAGAAAGCGGGATCACAAGAGGGTTAGGCCCACAAGGTTTCAAATCCAAACCTTCTTTACATTCTATCATTTTATCAAGTCTGATCTATCAGACCAAAAAGAGGGATCTTCATTTTGAACAATTGCAATTCAACATTCAGTATTTATCAGAATATAAGAAATCGCGTTTACTCTGTTTTACTGAGAATTGGTTCAATGATCTAATCAGTGAGCAGAGGGTTTGAATAGATTTGGGTGTGCCATATGGAATAGATAGAAAGAAGAGAGTGAAAAGTTCCTGTATGTGCATGGAAGTTTGGGTATAAGAGCAAAATTGATGTCAAGGTGGAGTAGCAAGCCTGTAGTACACATTTTGACTTGTCAGCCGCACTGCATTCAAAATACCTGCCTGGAGAGTTTGGTCAAGTGTTTATTTATTTATTCATTCATTCATTCATTTATTTATTTATATTTATATATATATTTATTTATTATTTCATATCGAGGATAATGGAATAAGCACTCTTGTGCTTTTTTACATCCAGTCCCCGTGTGTATGCATTGTGTAAATCTTGTCATTTGTTCCCACCGGCACACAATGGCCTACTCTTACGAAAATCGGAACAGGCGTGCGTTCGCAGACAGGGCCTCGGTTTACCGTCTCTACCGTCTCATCCGAAGGACTTTTGAGGAGAGTGGAGTCAGCACTGATGTTAACCTTAAGGGGAAAAATCCCCTCGACCGGGAATCGAACCCCGGTCGTCAAATTGCCAGCACAATGTTCTGACCACTAGGCCATCCCGTCCGTTTGTGGCAGTGTGTTACGTCCCTTCCCCTGCCTGTGCTGCAGGTGCCACCTTGCAGATGGCTGACACAGTGTACACCTGCAGCTGAAAGCTCCTGACTCACTGCGTTTTGTGCTGGGTGACTGTAACCACTGGGACTTAAAACACGTTTTACATGCTTTTAAGTAATACATCACGTGCTTGAAGCATCAACCACAAAATCTTAGAAATGTTTAGGAAATATCTATTTTATTTTATACCACTTTATGTCACAGCAGATTTCTCAGCGAGAAATTCGGGCCGCTCTCCCGGCCCAGCGAGAGCGTGTCGCCACAAGTGCAGCGCCACCTATTTTTTTCTTCTTTTTCCTGTCTGCAACTGTATTTGTTTACCTATCAGAGTGGCTTATTTCAACAAAATTTCGCCAGGGACAACCCTCTTGTTGCCGTGGGTTCTTTTACGTGCGCAAATAACTATGTGTAACACACGGGACCTCGGCTTATTGTCCCAACTGAAAAACTAGCACCCAGACCACCACTCATGGTCTAATGGATGTGGGAAAAGTTTGGGGCCCAAACGGGATATATTATGTCATATCATATTATGTTATATCCTATCCTTTCCTATATTGTATATATTATATTGTATTATATATATTACATTACATTATATTATATTATTTTATATTATATTATATCATATCATATCATATCATATCATTCATATCATATCATTCATTCATTCATTCATATCATATACTATCATATCATATCATTATCATATATATATCATATCATATCATATATCATACTATACATGTCATGTCATGTCATGTCATATATATCATATCATTTCATATCATATCATACTATACCATGTCATGGCATTCATGGCATGGCATGTCATGGCATGTCATATCATTCATATCATATATCTTCATATCATATCATATCATTCATACTCTATACCATGTCATGTCAGTCACATCACATACTATCACATTCATGTCATGCCCATGTATGTCATGTATATGTTATGTTATGTATGTATGTTATGTTATGTTATGTATGTCGCGTCGCGTCGCGTCGCGTCACGTACGTCACGTCACATCACATACATCACATCATTATTATATTATATTATATTATATTATATTATATTATATTATATTATATTATATTATATTATATTATATTATATTATATTATATTATATTATATTATATTATATATTATTATATTATATTATATTATATTATGTTATATATATATTTATATTATTATTATATTATATTATATTATATTATATTATATTTATTATAATATATATATTAATTATTTATATTATATTATATGCTGCCACTGAAAGACATTATTCTCTAGAATTTATTTTCATATCATTTTTTTTTTTTTTTTTTTTTTTTTTTTAAATTTGAATCTTTGATAAGTCATTTTCAAAAATGATGGAGAAGTTGGTACCTGCACTTGTCTTTCCTCACTATTTTTTCCCTCAATAATATTATATTATATTATATTCTTTAATTTAATTTATTTTATTTCATATTATATGCATTTTACTCTAAAACAGATCACACCACAATATGTCTCATACCTGTGAATACATGCAAAATACCAAAACCCAAAACAGACCCAGTTGTAAAATAGTCGGTGGAAGTGGGGATAAATGAGTACATGAAAGTGTTAAAAGGCTACTTTGAGTGGTAGCTACAGATTAAGATGTGTTTCTTGATGCCAGTGAAACTGGGAATGAAGGATGGATGTTGTTCATGCTTGCATTTCTTTTAACAAACATCTTATTGTTCCTTAACAGAACATTCGTGAAGATATTCCCCAACAACAAACCCAACATCACGAAATCACTGAAGTCAGCTCGTAATGAAAAGAAACTACATTCTAAAGTGGCAGTCCAATTGGAAAGGTAAAAGGCTATACAAACGGAAATTTGAACAGCAGTTTCAAAATGGGTTATATGGTAGATGCATGGACGGGGTTGAAAACACAGACAGCGAAAACAAGCCGAAAATTGTCGCTCAGACAGTGACAATAAAGACGATGCAAATCTTTTTAGATGAACTGAATTCATTCTATTGCTGCTTTGATCAAAGTATGAAGACCTTGGACATGAGCTCAAATGTTATTATTTATCTGCCAAACAAGTCTATGATGATAATCTAAACACAGATATTTTTAAAAACTTATGCTTAAGACATGGATATATGTTTGAAGATTTATTTTTTTCTTCGTTTAAAGGATAGGCAAATAAGCACTCATGTGCTTTTTTTTTTACATCGTGTCCATGCTGTTTTGAAAATGTTGTCATCCATCCCAACTGGCACAAATAGCCTTGTCTTCTAAAAGGCGAAACATGTTTTAACGTGTGTGCAAGATGTTCTACAGGTGTCCACACACGGGGTTTACAGCCTCATCTAAAGGACTTCTGAGGGAGTGGGGTCTGCACTGATGCTTACTCCAGGAGATTGTGTGTGAAGAAATCTAAGAAAGAGAATGCCATATTGCACTGGGCTTTTCCTATCACTCTATTCAGCTTAGGCACTGCTTTTAACATGCTCTGGCGGCAATGATGAACGTTGCTCCTTCTGCACCAACCAAATGTCATCTGACTGTAGGTCCTTGACGTTTATGTCCCGAATGATGATATAAAAATGTGTACGATAATATAGTATAAATGTGAACAATAACATACAAATGTGACCGATAACATATAAATGTGAACAATAACATACACATGTTAACAATACATACAAATGTGAACAATAACATACAATTATGAACGATAACATACGAATATGAACGATAATATACAACTGTGAACAAGAACATACAAATGTGAACAACAAGATACAAAATTAATGTTAACGATAACATAACAATCTAAACAAGAACGTGCAAACGTGAACGTTAACATATAATCATGAGCGATCATGATTAAACAAAGCAATGCATGGGAATGGTGTATTTTTAAAAATAATTTTAAAGGCCTTATTCTTTATCTGTTTACTTATACATTTTCCGTTGCTTTTCTATGCTATGTTTATTTTTTTGTTGCTATTTTAATTTTTTTTGCTGTTTGTTTTTCCAAGGAAGAAAATGGGGAGGGGGGGGGGGTGTTCACTTACAATTACTCGCCAAGTTGGGTGTTTAAGGGTATCTTTGTCAGACTTAAAGGTGTAGCATAGTGCCGATCAAGGCAAACTGATAATGTGGTTATTTTTAGGGTGCTCTATTCAAAACATGCAGAACCGGTTTTTTTCCTCCATGTGTGTTGTGGTGTGTATGTGTGTGTGTGTGTGTGTGTGTGTGTGTGTGTGTGTG
>CM060318.1:12912884-12927884 GCA_030674155.1 Stramonita haemastoma
ATAAAATTAAACCAAACTGAACGAGAAAAGATTCGATATGAAAAAGAAATACGCACAGGTGAGAGAAATAGAGAGAAAGAGAAAGAGAGATTGATTGATTGATTTGATTTTTTTTATTTCGAGGATAATGGAATAAGCACTCTTGTGCTTTTTTTACATCCAGTCCCCGTGTGTATGCAGTTTTGTAAATGTCATCTGTTCCCACCGGCACACGGTGGCCTACTCTTACGAAATGCGAGAGAGAGAGAGAGAGAGAGAGAGAGAGAGAGAGGAGAGAGAGAGAGAGAGAGAGAGAGAGAGAGAGAGAGAGAGAGACAGACAGACAGACAGACAGACAGACAGACAGACAGACAGACAGACAGACAGACAGACAGACAGACAGACAGACAGACAGAGGGGGAGAGAGAGATAGAGAGAGGGAGAGAGAGAGAGAGGGGGGGAGGGAGAGAGAGAGAGAGACAGACAGAGAGACAGAGAGAGAGAGAGATGAACTAAATTGAATTGAATTGAATTGAACTGAATCTTTTTTTCAGAAGGTGGAGGAATAAGCAGTGACAACTGCTTTTTATATACATCCAGCCTTCCATAAAAAATACAAATTGATAAAAGCAATTTGAAACCAATGAGAGAGAGAAAAAATACATAAATATAAACTATGTAGAGGCGTATCTCCAAAAGTATAATATAAAGGTCATGACACACATGAAAAAGGGAGGGAGAGAGAGAGAGAGAGAGAGAGAGAGAGAGAGAGAGAGAGAGAGAGAGAGAGAGAGAGAGAGAGGAGAGAGAGAGAGAGAGAGAGAGAGAGAGAGAGAGAACTCTGAACTCTGAACTCTCTGAAATGCTTTAATGTACTTCGGCCATAGGCCACAATACAAGCAACAAAAATAAAGAAGGTGGGTGGTGGCTCGTTGATGACATATGTATCTTCATAATAACTGTCAACAAATACATATTTACAAATAGTAGGGCACATACATAACATAGCATCATCATCATCATCACTATAATTGACCCAAATGTCATCTCCATCATCTCATCATTATTACAGTTATGCGCGCACGTGCCCTCACACATACACACACACGCACGCGCACACACGTACACACACATTCCCATATACATACCATCTGACACAGACACACGCACGCACGTACAGAGAGAGAGAACTCGAACTCGAACTCGAACTCGAAAACTTTATTCACAAAAAGGCCATTGGCCCATACATGAAGGGGGGTTGCCGAGCTGCTTAGTATTTTGGTGAGAGGAAAAAAAAAAAAACCCACAAACAACAATAACCTAATAACAACAACAAAAATTACTGTATAAACAGTCAGATACACAAATATAACCTACGACAACAATATATCTCTTATTCTGAAAGCTTTACACAAATATAAAGTGAGGCTACGCACAACCTCAGGCTGACTTGACGCCATGAGTAAACAAAGTCGAAAAGAATTAGGCTGCCTACTATATTTTACAGGGATGTAATTCTGCCTAACATCCTCTAATACTGGACAGCATAACACAAAATGTACTTCATCCTCAGGTGCTTGCTTACATAATGGACTTAGTAACCTGGGGTCATCAACATCATGTTCTCTATATCTGAACTTATGAACATTTAAATCTGAAACACCCAGTCTAAACTTTGACATAATTCTTTTCAGATGAATGTCCACATCAAGCTTTAGATAAGGTTTGACATCATGTGTACTTGTAAATTGTCTGTACAATAGATATCTTTCACTGGTTTGTATGTGATCACTCCATTGCTGCCAACGGCAGTCAATCAATCTTTGCCTGAACATGTTTATAAATTCTCTACAATTTCCAACACCTTGATTGAACCAAACAAATCCAAAACCGAGTTCACATAAACAGGTACGTATTTGTGTAGCCCAGTTATTTTTCCCTTTGGCATCTAGATCATAAAGCATCTTATAAGATCTAAAAGGTAGTCTGTTCTCATCCATATGCAAAATCTTAATCCAGTATCTTACACATCTTACAGCCGCATTAACAGATAGAGGGTATCTGTTAGTTTCACTATACACAAGATCATTTGGTGTACGTCTATCTAAGCCTAAAAACTGCTTTAAAGCAAAGAGGTGCACTGATTCACAATGTGTTACAGCTGCATCCAAGCCCCAAATTTCTGCACCATATAATACAATGGGTTGTATTTGCGCATCAAATATCTTAATGAGCAAGTCAAAAGAGTTATTATTCAACATTCGTAACTTTCTCAAAACCAATAACAAACTTCGTTTACCTCGACTTGCCAGATCTTTACATGCAGCTGTGAAACTAAGCTTTGTAGAAAAGCAAATACCTAAGTATTTATAGACATTAATCACAGGCATGACTTTTCCATTGTACAACCATTTTTCATGAGCAGCTAAATAACCACCCTTTCTGAATACAACAATATTACTCTTATTCAGATTAACCTTAAGATCAAGTGCTGATGCAGCACTGCTCAAGCTATTCAACTGCTTTTGTAAGCCAACAACCGTTTCAGATAGCAGGATAACATCATCAGCAAGTAGAAGAATAAACAATTCTGTGATATCTTGGGGGAAAGTGGCACCATGTTTACCATTATTGATGACTTCTCTAGCTAACTCATTAATAAAAACAGAAAATAATAATGGGCTACATACATCACCCTGTTTAACGCCAGTGGTACAGTAAATTATGTCAGTCAGTTTTGTACCACATCTTATTCTACTTCTGACATTCTGGTACATGGCTCTCAAACATCGTAATAATTTACCCTTCACACCATTTTTCAGGAGAATAGGCCACAACAAATTTCTATTAACAGAATCAAATGCCTTTTCAAAGTCAATAAATGCCACATACAGCTTACGGTTATGAGCAAACTGTTTCTGTACAAATGCAAGCAGAGTAAACATATGGTCTATAGTGGAGTATCCTCTCTTAAAGCCAGCTTGATGTTCACCTGTAATATTATCTTTCTTAACCCATTCTTGTAATCTATTATTAATAATGGTACTGTACAATTTACTACTTATGTCACTAAGAGAAATTCCCCTGTAGTTATTAGGGTTATCAACATCACCCTTTTTGTGTAGAGTTAAGATTATAGATTCAGTCCAGTTATCAGGAAAAAGGCCATCATCAAAGATTTTGTTGAATAATTTTAGGAGAAAAAGCACAACATTTTCACCTCCATTTTTCAGCAATTCTCCAATGATTTGATCAGGACCAGCTGCTTTATCATTCTTTAGTTTTCTAAGTGCCAAATAAATTTCCTCTTTAGATATTGGGCGATCAAAATCCTCCTCACTTTCATCATTGTCAACATTAGTATTCATGGAGTTGTCTGACGAGCCTTTCTCCAACAAAGATTTGAAATGTTGAAACCAACTGTCAACTGATATATTATTCTTAGGTTGACTATTTCTAAATGATGCCTTCTTAACACTTTTCCAGAACTGGACTTGAGAAGAGATTGAAGACACCATATCTGCAAGTAATGTCATATTATACTGTTTCCTTTTCCTTTCTAGCATGGATTTATATTCCCTTCTTAAAACACAATACAAGTTTTTGTCTTCGTTCTTTAGCGTTTTTCGATAAGTCTTCAAAAGTTTTCTCACTCTATATTTCATATTTTTACATTCATTATCAAACCATGTAGCAACTGTTAAACCTTTATTGACATGTACCTGTTTTTTCATACATTCAGCACTGGACTTAATGCAACCATTGAACAAATCTAGAGCTTCATTAATGTTCTCATCAATCATCTGTAAGGCACTTGAAAAATTTACACACGTGTCCTCCTCACAAAGATTATCTTTATACGCTGAGAGTTTGTTTTCATCCCACACAATCTTTTCCACAACAGATGGCTCTTCAGCTATTGCATATGTTTTATACAATGAATTAATATGTAGTTCAACAGGAAGGTGATCTGAATCAGAACGTTCCGCAACATACAAACGACATGAGTCAAAAATCTGAGAGAACAAATCATCTGACACTAGAAAATAATCATTAACACTGCATCCTCCATCGGAAATGTACGTGTAGCGTCCTTGCTTATCACCAGTGCACATGCCATTCAGAATTTGTAAACTAAGTGTAGTACACATATTCAATAATAATTTACCATAACTATTGAGAATAGAGTCTTCAGAGTACCGATTACCACTGAGAGACATGCTTTTACTTTGGAGATCTGCAATCTCGTCATTTGCTACATGATGACAAGACAAGTTTGATGTCCTGCTGTTTAAATCTCCACACAATATTATATCAACTTCATCCAAAGTCACCATGCAATTGACTAAATATTCTTCCATCATAGCAATCCCACTATCATTGTCAAACATGTTATAAAAAGGAGAACCTTCAGGTGGGATATACACACATACAAGCAAAACATTTCTTGAGGTACACAATAATGATTTGTCACAGAGAAAAGTACAAATGTTAGGGTATGGAACTTCTAAACATTTCACAAGAGCAGCTAACTCATGCTTAATCAAGCAAACAACTCCCCCGGATCGCCTCCCTTGATGACTAACTTTAACTGCCGACTTACAGAAGGCCTTATAGCCACTAAACACATCTGGCTGTATGTCTTCTAAAAACGTTTCTGTCAAACAGATAAAATCAAAACTGCATACATAAGATACAAAATCCCTATCAGAGAGTTTTGAAAGCAATCCATTTACATTCCAAGATAAAAAAGAAAAAGGGTTATTTGTTTTATTTATATTGTCACAATCCAATGGATCTACAACATACAGACTGACATTATCACTATCATCATTAATAAGACTAGACACCAGGTTAATGCTTTCAGCAGTATTCCGATCATTACTCTTATTTAGAGTTGGCTCTTTATTCAAAAACTGTGTAGGCCTACTACCCGACAACTCGCCAGCTGACGACGTAAGTAAAGGGTTAGACCGGTCTTTGTCTCCTAACTCCACGCTACGCCTAGGCGTAGCGTCTTTGTCACCCGCCACAGCGCGAAGCCGTATTACGTCAGTGTCGGTCTGAAGCGTCTCAACCGGTGTACCTATACTTACTGTCCTACCCTGTGAATTGTGTCTATGGAGGAATGTATGTATGGGCCGGCCAAAGAGTTATTCGTTTCTCTGAAGATCGTTGAGGGTCACCTTCTCACCGTTTATAATCAGATGATCAAAGACCATTCTTACTTGTTTCCCTTCTGCTCGAGCACTCTTCAGATAAGGGGTCAGCTTACGCCTGATGTCCCTAACAGTATGAGAGAAATCTTCATCAACAAAGATACTAGACCCTTTCAGACGAGTTTTAGCCTTCAGAATACTAAGTTTATCCTTGTAAAAACAGCACCTGGCAATGATGGGAGAGTTAGGTTTGGAGTTAATACGGTGTACTCTATCGAACTTGATATTTCCTGCAACATCCATTTTTTCAGAGAGAAGATTTTTCACAACCCTCTCACAGTCAGCACCAGTCTCGTTTGTTTTCTTTTCTAGTCCGTGAAAAATAATATTATTTCGTCTTGATCGTCCTTCTAAATCATCTGATTGCTTTTCTAACTTTCCAATCCTATCAACAAGTTCTGTATTTGACTGTTTCAACTCTACATTTTCTGATCTAAGATTGTCCATGTCATGTCTAAGGCCACACAATTCCTCTTTCAGACCACTAACACTGTCTGTCAACAATTTGATTTCGCTTTTCATGCTGTCCATTGTTGACTTCAAGGCGGTTTCCAACTTCTCTAATTTGGCTGTCATGGTATGGATCGTCACTTCCTCAGGGGCTGCTGCAGAAGAGGACTCTTCTCTGTGGTGTCTCACCGTTGGCGTGCTGGCAGGCACATCTGCGCTGGCTTTGGCCTTTCCTACAGCTTTCCCTGTAGCGTTACTACGACCACCAGTACCACCAAGCAAGCTGGTTTGCCTCAGTTTGCGGCCAGTAGATCCAGGAGGGGTGGGTCCAGGGTTCGTCTCCACATCACCACACCGCAATAAAAGCCCGCCCCAAAATAGGAGTGTGAGGGTCAGTCCTAGCAAGACACCGTCTCGTCTGCTTTTTAACGTCAGTGTGGAGGTACGCATGGCAGATTTGAATTCTGCCCGTTTCGACATGAAACAGGCAAATACTGCCGCAAATGTCCCACACACGGCTCTGTAGAGCTGCACGGATATTCCCATTTTGCTCACGATTCTAAGTGCAAAAAATGAAAGTCTAAAGCCACTTATAACTTATAACCAATTCACAAAAATACCAGAGCAATTTTCTTTCCCTCTTCTTCTTCACATCACGTGATCGGCCCCCCCGAGAGAGAGAGAGAGAGAGAGAGAGAGAGAGAGAGAGAGAGAGAGAGAGGAGGAGGATGTGGAGGGTAAGGGAACAAGTACACACAGACATAAACAGTCTCAGTATTATTCTTCCTCACAAGAAATCACGAGTGTTCGCTCTCTCTCAAATTCACTCACTCACTCACTCTCTCTCTGTCTTTCTCTCTCTGTCTCTCTGTCTCTCTGTCTCTCTTTGTGTGTGGGGTGTGTGTGTGTGTGTGTGTGTGTGTGTGTGTGTGTGTGTGTGTGTGTGTGTGTGTGTGTGTGTTTGTGTGTGTGTGTGTGTGTGTGTGTGTGTGTGTGTGTGTGTGTGTGTGTGTAGCCTACGTGAAGGGGTGAGTATTCCAGTGTATTATTATCATACTATTATCACTATTGTTGTTATTATTCTTTTTGTTATTATCATAATCATTGTATTTTCTTAGTTCTTTTTGAGTTCATTTTGTTGTTATGAGTTGTAACAATGTCGTAGCTAAATATTTTTGGGTGGGGTTTTCTTTGTTGTACTTTGCTTGTTTGCTTGCTGCTTCATTTCTGTTAGTTTGTCTGTTCTTTGGTTAAGAGTTTTTGTTTAAGTGTTTTTTTTTTCTTGTTATGTTTGCTTTTTCTGTTTGCTTTTTTTTTTTTGCTAGATAGATGGCTTAATGAAAAAATGCAAATTTATTGCTTACTCAATGTATCATCTGAAAATAAAATTTTGATTTCATTTGATTTGATTTGATCTGATTCTCTCTCTCTCTCTCTCTCTCTCTCTCTCTCTCTCTCTCTCTCTCTCTCTCTCTCTCTCTCTCTCTTACTGTCTTGTTGGCCTTCTTGTTTGGTTTATTGTTGTTGTTAGTTGGAGGTGTTCTTAAACTGATGTGATCGCTGATTAGGGCGGGGACTGGATGTAAAAAAGCGCATGAGTGCTTATTCATTATCCTCAAAATAAAAGAATTTGATTTGATTTGATTTGATTTGATTTGATTTGATTTGATTTGATTTGATTTGATTTGATCTCTCTCTCTCTCTCTCTCTCTCTCTCTCTCTCTCTCTCTCTCTCTCTCTCTCTCTCTCTCTCTCTCTTTTTATTTTTTTCTATCTTAATGTTATCCCTGAAAAGGGCGGGGACTGGATGTAAAAAAGCACACGAGTGCTTATCTATTATCCTCGAATAAAAGAATTTTGCCTTGCCTTGCCTTGCCTTGCCTTGCCTTGCCTTGTCTCTCTCTCTCTCTCTCTCTCTCTCTCTCTCTCTCTCTCTCTCTCTCTCTCTCTCTCTCTCTCTCTCTCTCTCTCTCTCTCTCTCTCTCTCTCTCTCTCTCTCTCTCTCTCTCTCTCTCTCTCTAGTGGTCAGAACATTGCGCCGTCAATTTGACGACCCGGGTTCGAGTCCGGTCGAGGAGATTTTTCTCCTGGAGTTAACATCAGTGCCGACTCCACTCTCCCCAAAAGTCCTTCGGATGAGACTTTAAACCGAGGCCCCGTGTGCGAACGCACGCAGAACATCTTGCACACACGTTAAATCCTGTTCCGCTTTTCGTAAGAGTAGGCCATCGTGTGCCGGTGGGAACAGATGACAATATTTACAAAAACTGCATACACACGGGGACCGGATGAAAAAAAGCACATGATTGCTCATTCTGTTATCCTCGATATAAAAGAATAAATCTCTCTCTCTCTCTCTCTCTCTCTCTCTCTCTCTCTCTCTCTCTCTCTCTCTCTCTCTCTCTCTCTCTCTCTCTCTCTCTCTCTCTCTCTCTCTCTCTCTCTCTCTCTCTCTCTCTCTCTGCGTTTGCGTACACGAGCGCGCGCGCGCCCGCGCGCCTGTGTGTGTGTGTATGCGTGTGTGTGTGTGTGTGTGTGTGTGTGTGTGTGTGTGTGTGTGTGTGTGTGTGTGTGTGTGTGTGTGTGTGTGTGTGTGTGTGTGTGTGTCCGCATGCGTAGATAAACATGTGTATGTGCGGTTAATGTGTGAACGAGCTATTCTGACAGGACGAATAGAGGTAAAAGAGATCAAATCAATGAGGAAGAGGCAGAGAAAGGGGTGACGGAGGAGGAAGTCCAAAAAGAAGAGGGGGGGGGGAGTAGAGGGGGAGAGAGGTGGAGACAAGGAGACAGAGATTCTTACATTGACAGGAAGGAGAGAGTGGTGAGGGAAAGAGGGAGGGGAATGCACACTGAATTTCTTCCTGCTCGGGCACTTCAGCAGCGCGGCGTTTCATGAATATATTCCGTAATGTGACTTGGATATCTTGATTCCTTTCAACCACTAACAACCACCCCCCCCCCCCCCCCCCCCCCTCTTCGTTCTTGTATCACAACTTAAGCCTGCAGAAGGTGCATATTTAGCAGGAAGAAAGAAAGGTAGATGCATTGTGCAGAACAAGTTTTCGTTTGTAACCATGGCACAAATCAAAGCCTATGCTGCTTTACAGAGCGTGAATATTCTGAAATAATTGAGGAAGTGTATCTGTCCTGGGCATTGCACACTATTCCTAAAATTCAGTTTTTTCAGGGGAATGTTATGTGGAAACGTTCCCCAAGCATTACACTGGCCCAGAAAATATGGACCTTAAGTCATGCTTGATCATCAGCTTCATGTGCAGAGCCTAGCCCGGTGTAATACATCTGAGCGCATGATAGATTTTCCTGGCCCACAGTGCGGATATGAGGGGCCTTCTGGCACCCGCTGACTTACCTGATACATCACTGGGTCAGCACACTGAAACTTTGAGGTAGTTTGTCCTGGATGAGTTGAACGTGGTGGAGTTCATCTCTCTGCAGGTCGCAGATTTCATGCTGGGTATGTTCGAGTTATATCAAGCCCCAGTAATGGCTGGCCTACTTTCCGAGCGAAGGTAGAAGAATTTTAACGTATGTGCAAGCTATGCAAGCGTTTCCTCATGTGACACCGCTTTGTTGTCCCATCCAACTAAAGGAGTCGGAACTAGCAACAACACCCTGGAAAAAAAACTTCCATCAGACATCTCAGAGGTGACTCAAGTAGGCTACAAGTCCTCTGAATGCCGTCAAATCATGCGTTTTTAACTGCAAATTCGTCACTGGGTAGTGTTGTTGTTTTCTGTCATCGGCTACAGCTCCGAGGTCTACCAATGACGCGATTTTTGCCTATGTGACTGTTTTTTCCCACCATTAAGGTAGCTTCATTCCGACTGCAGGGATGCTGTCTAAACACGAAAGCAAGGAGCATACGTTTATAAAACTGTTGTCATCCGCTCCTACCAATATCCTACTCTTCTGAAAACTGGAACAGGGTTTCTCTTCTTTCTTCTATGCCTTCGTTTACCGAGTGGTATGTGCATGCCTGGTCCTGCGCTCGTAACTTTGCAGGAGGTCTGTCTGCTGGCCTCAACCGACACTTTCCGATTTCAGAGCAGCTCATTTCATTGTACAGGAAGCATGCTGGGTATGCTTGTATATCCGTAACCCACCGAATGCTGACATGAATTACGGTTCGCGCATACTTTGATCTTCGTACATGTGTATATACACCGAGGGAATTAAATGACAGGCGGGTCTGCACTTGAACTTGATCTAGGGGATTGTACAAATCCCCACCCTTAATTCACCAGACACTGCCTCTACCGAGATTCGAAGCCGTGACTGCATGGGACCACAGGATTGAAGTGGAACGGGTTTTAACGTGGGTATGTGCGAGATATTCTGCGTGCGTGTGCACACAGGACCTCAATTCATATTCTCATCCGAAAGACTTTTGAGGGAGAGGAGTCGGTATTGATATTACTTAACTCCAAGAGGAAAAGCTCTTCGAACGAGTGTTTCGTAAGTGGCTCAATCCCGGGCCATTGGGTCGCGAGCTTGACGCTCTAACCACTACGTTTAAGACATCTCAACTTTAGCAGGCTATATGTGCTATGGCTTTTTTTTTTTTACACCACTTATTGCACAGCAGATTACTCTGCGAGAAATTCGGGCTGCTCTCCCCGGGGAGAGCGCGTCGCCACAAGTGCAGTGCCACCCATCTTTTCTTTTTCCTGTCTGCCATTGTATTTGTTTCCCTCTCAGAGTGGCTTTTTTCTACAGAATTTTGCCATTGGGTTCTTTTACCTGCGCTAAATAATGTGTAATAAACAGGACCTCGTTTTATCGTCTCATCCGAAAGACTAGCACCCAGACCACCACTCATGATGTAATGGATGGGGGAAAAGTTTTGGGCCCAAACGGGACTCAAATCACCACACACTCCGACCCTGACTTTTTTCGCTATCTTGGCAGGCGCGTTACCTTTAGACCACCGATCCACCTAGCATGAATGACGCAATAATACCCTGCATGTAATATGTGATTTGGAGAGGAATAAGCTCCGTCAGGTTCAATTTTCCGGAGACACACTGCCTCAAAACACTGTGCAGTGTTCCAGTGACACATCAAGGAGTTAAGGGGGAACTGAGGGATGCTGTTCCCCCCTCACACACCACTGTTACTGCACCACTGCGATTCACAGTGTTGCCGTGGCCGGTGTTTTCAGGCCTATAGATAACTCACCAATACGAGGGGCGTTTGTAGTTTTATTCCGGGTGTTAGTCTTTCGTTTGTAACGAATTTCGAGGTTCCGCACACAACATGCATTTTATTTGTGAAAAAAAAGCTAAAGAAAACGCGGTACTAAAAGATGTAGATCTGAATAATAATAAGAAGAAGAAGAAGAACAAGAAGAACAAGAACAAGAACAAGAACAAGAACAAGAAGAATACATGGAATTTGTATAGCGCTATATCTTGCAAAAACAAATCAAAGCGCTTGCATCAGATCAAAATCCACAACAAACCGGCTCTTATACTGAAAAACTCCATCCAGCCTTTCTGGTTTGTGCTTGGCTACTCGCCTGCACGTACACCCCCCCTCTTCCACTTACAAAGCAAACGCATTGCTTATTCATTATACGATTGGGAAAAACAAAGATGACTTTAAATTTGGCATATCTTAATAATTATGTAGTGTCACATAATTGCGGTCCTGTCTACTTAGGAATATGCAGAGAAATCTGTGTGCTGTTACTAACTATATCATCGGGCTTTCTTTTTTTCTCTGCATGCATTCAGTGCCAACTCTGCTATAAAAAGCTCATGCTGACCCTGCACTGCGGTCATAGTCGACTTTTCTGCAAGAAATTCAAGTTGAAGTGAATGCTTAAAGGAAGCGCGCATTTGAAGAAAGTGGTGGAAATGAATAGGGGACTCTATGAATTCCTGGTAAAATTTTACAGAAAACCCACAGTATAAAAACAGTAAAACAGGTAATGGTGTCACATAACCTATGTGCTTGTAGGGAAGCGAAGCATCAGAGACCTCAGCTTCTCTAGGGGCCAGCATGTTGAAGGTGGCGCCTATCTCCTCTCCCTCACTTTCTATACCTTCCCTGAGCCTAAAGAGGGCAGGTACCCTCTTACAGCTGGGTGAATTGGGGAACTGTACTGGAGCCAAGGCGTGCAAACAGTCACCGATCCACTTCGTAACCATGCTCAATGCTGCTTAGCTTCAGCTTGGAGAAAGCGAATGCTTTGACCACTGAGCTGCCCCGCCCCTAAAGCAGGGTTGAAAGAAAAAGGAACAGAATAACTATGTAGCAGAGTCCTTTCCAGCAAAGCTGTAGAAAAGGCTTCCGCTATTCTTCATTGCATCACTACTTATATTTCTACATGCTTGTTCCTCACTAACTTTTTTTTATTTGCTCAGGCCAAAAGCTGTATCAGTTATTGATGTCAGCTAATTGCCAAGGCCTACATTAAAATGACAGTTATGTTGTAAAATGTTGTGTTGAGATTGCTTTCAGCCATGGCAAGCTCTCAACATAACAACCTGCATTATTTTCTTTAAAGGAGAAAAATTATCTGAAGTCGAAGTATGGCTGACAATATGCCGAGGTACGTGAAAAGTCAAACACGCAAACTTCGCATTCAGTGTGCAATTTCAGACACAGTCATTACCAGGTGGGGTGAGTAAGTCAGAGTGCACTTTCTGGGTGACCCCCACAGTGTTAAGCTGGGGAACGCACAACAACAACTAACGTTTTCTTATCTTCTTTCTTACTGCTAGTTTCTGTAGCAACTGCTTCAGTTACCGCCTCCAGTATTACTTTTGCATACTTTTACTACTTTAGTAGTACTGCTATTTTACTGCTGCCTCTCTTGATACAACCACCACAGTCAGCTGATGCTGTTGCCGCTGCTGCTGTTAGTACTACTACTGCAGCAAGAACAGCTGATAGGAGAAAGAGGAAAGTTAAACAGAGCCTGGCAGACCAACAGTAAAAGTTGAATGAGTGAGTGAGTGAGTGAATGAATGAATGAAAGGAGGGGGAGAAGGAAAAGGGAATGAAATGAAGGATAAAGGAATGTGTCACTGATTCCAGGTGGAATACGTATCAAAGAATGCAGCAGCAGCGGCTGGATAGAGGTACGGGAAGACAACTCCCCCTCCACCCCCATTACCTGTGAAGACTTCCCTAGCTCCATCACATGGACACTGTCTGCCAGCGGGGTGCAACAAGGCCGGTATTACTGTGGCCCTGACAGTCAGCAGTGTTATTCCACTAACAGCAACATCACCATGAGCAGGACCAGTCAGGGGAAACAGGTGTCCAGTGTGCTGACCATTGTTGGAGATCACAGGAGTAAAGCGGGCAATGGGTCTGTTCAATGTCAGGTGTTTAAGAATGGACCGAGTGCAACATGTGGCATCAACGTTATTAGTAAGTCTGCCTGTCTATCTGACTATGCCTTACAATTTATCCTATCATTATAAAAAGTGTTGGTAATCACACGATGTTCTTAAAATCTAAATGGTTACACAAACATCCCAAGAACTATATTATGAACCACGCAATAATTTATGAATATACCTTGAAAGGTAATGGTAACCCTTACCCCCCCCCCCCCAAAAAAAAAAAAAAAAGTTTTAAAAAATCCCAACCTTTCACCAGTCCAACATGTTTAACTAGAATGAGGGCTGGTAGTTATGAAACAAATGAATGTGTTAATGCCGACATTGTTCACAGATAGTATAACAGTCTCCACACCACAGGCATGAGGGCAGGTCAGGGAGAGAAAGACAGGAAAGACAGGTGGTAGGAATGACGAGGTGGTGAGGGCACAGCGAAATGAGATACAAACATATAGAAAAACTGGAAACACATACGTAAACACACACACGCGCACATACACACACACACATACACACACACGCACGCACACACACACACACACACACACACACGTGCGCGCGCGCGTGCACACACGCACGACCTTAGGCGCGCAGGCACCCACCCACGCACGCACGCACGCACGCACGCACGCACGCACGCACGCACACACACACACACACACACACACACACACACACACACACACACACACACAGGCGCGTGTATGCGAGCCTACACGGATTCCTCATTATTAGACCAGACACTAAAAGGTTTCCAGTGAATGATCAACGAGTATACAGTCATTGTCTCAGATGACAAGCCAGAGGTGTGCACGCCATAAGGTGGCCATGTAAGGCGTGAGTGCTCCTATAGTTATGGCACCGAGAACTACCATCTGAGTCCTCAGCCAACTGTAGAGAATAAGAGAAGCAGTTCCGCTCAGAGTGAAGATCTGATGACTGCTTAATTCGTTTGATCCTCGGGTGAGAAAACGCAAACAATGCACAATTCGTAAAAAACAATGAACATAGACTATAAACTGGATGTGTACAATGGGGCCTTAGTTCATGTGCAGAACAGAAAATCACATAATAACATCCATCTATGTAACGGAAAAAATGTAATTCTGCAACAAGATAGAGGACGAATTCCATGTACTTGATGGCTCGGGAACAGCAATTGATTAGGAAAAAAACAGACACAAAGAGATATGAACCTTTCGACAAATAAGCATAATAATTTATTACAATCGATAACTTAAAAGCAGATGGTATAAGATGTGTATGTAAATGTTTTGAAAAAAAGGGGAAAAAAAGTGAAATAGAATGCCACATGTCCATAATGTTCATTTTAGTCATTTTGAGTTAACAATAGATTATTGTAAATGGTGTTTGCTTTGTTATAACAGTTACGTCTATATTATAACTATTTATAGTAATAAAAGATTCTAACTCTCAACATGACATTTATATCGACAAGTGTGTAAAATTGTTTTGCTTTTTTTTTTCTTCCGTTCCATTCCCATAACCACAACTTTGTATCTTACATACTAATGATGTCGAGATTTAGGTAACTATTTTTCCTACCGGATTTATAGGAAAGAAAAAAATGCTCCTCCACCTCCCTTCCATTCTTTTTCCTTTGTTCTCTTTCTGTCTCCCTAAGTCTGCCTGCCTGCCAGTCTATCTGTCTGTATGTCTGTCCGTCTGCCTGTTTGTCCTTAATTCTCTTTGTCTGCATGCCTGTTTGCATGCCTGTTTTCCTGACTGCCTGTCTGTCTTTCTGTCTGTCTCTGTCTCTGTCTGTCTGTCTGTCTGTCTCTCAGTCTCTGTCTCTGTCTCTGTCTCTGTCTCTGTCTCTGTCTCTCTCTCTCTCTCTCTCTCTCTCTCTCTCTCTCTCTGTCTCTCTCTCAGTATTAACTTGCAACATTAATATAGCACGTTACCAAACACAACAAATCATGTAGACACAAAAGGTAATTTTTCCAAGGTGG
>CM060318.1:12932884-12940384 GCA_030674155.1 Stramonita haemastoma
AGACGTGCATAAAAGAATCCAGCAAACCATTGGTCCCTACGAAAATCTTCTATCAATCGTAAAGAAGCTAAACTTAAATGGTACGGGCATGTCACAAGATGAAAATGACTTGCAAAAACAATACTGCAAGGCACTGTCCAGGGAGGAAGAAAAAGAGGCAGACCAAGGAAGAGATGGGAGGTTAACATCAGTGAATGGACAGGCCTAGAACTCAACAAAATTTTGAGAAAGGCAGCGCAGAACAGAGAGAGGAATGGAGGGAACTGGTTGTCAAGTCTTCAGGGGTGCCCCCACGGTTGCCAGACTAAGGGAGAGATAGAGATAGAGAGATGTGATAGCAGTTCCTCTATGGCGGAGTTAGTACCACTACAGCTGTTTTAAAGTATCTCTTCTTTGTCCCTTTCAAATTCCACAGCAATTACACTTGTTCCTACAGTCTCCCCACTACGTCTGTGCATCGTGTAATATATATTATATATATATATATATATATATATATATATATATATATATATATATATATATATATATATATATATATATATATATATATATATGTGTGTGTGTGTGTGTGTGTACAGGAGTATGCAAGAACGCAAAAATGCGCGTTCGAGTGTGTTTGTGCTTCTGTGTGAACGCAAAGATGTGTGTGTGTGTGTAATTATGTGTGTGTTTGTGTGTGTGTGTGTGTGTGTGCGTGCGTTCGTGCGTGTGTGCGCGTGTGTGTGTGAGCGTGTGTGAGTGTGAGGGTGTGTGTATAAAAATAGAGAGCATGCACACACGCACATGTAATCGTTGCCTCTGTGGTGTGTGTGTGTGTGTGTGTGTGTGTGTGTGTGTGTGTGTGTGTGTGTGTGTGTGTGTGTGTGTGTGTGTGTGTGTGTGTGTGTGTGTGTGTGTGTGTGTGTGTGTGTGAGTGAGTGAGTGTGTGTGTGAGTGTTTTTTTTAATTTATTTTATTCTTTTATATCGAGGATAATGGGATAAGCACTCGTGTGCTTTTTTTCATCCAGTCCCCGTCTGTATGCAGTTATGCAAATATTGTCATCTACTCCCACCGGCACACAATGGCCTACTCTTACGCAAAGCGGAACAGGAGTTAACGTGTGCGCAAGATGTTCTGCGTGGGTTCGCACACGGGGCCTCGGTTTACAGTCTCATCCGAAAGACTTTTGGGGAGAGTGGAGTCAGCACTGATGTTAACTCCAGGGGGAAAATCCCCTCCAATGGGAATCGAACTCGGGTCGTCAAAATGCCAGCGCAATGTTCTGACCACTAGGCTATCCCTATCCAGTGTGTGTGTGTGTGTGTGTGTGTGTGTGTGTGTGTGTGTGTGTGTGTGTGTGTGTGTGTGTGTGTGTGTGTGTGTGTGTGTGTGTGTGTGTGTGTGTGTGTGTGTGTGTGTGTGCTATCTACCTATTTACATTCTTTTACTTTTGCATCCAGTTCCCGTGTGCAAGTGGTTTTGTCAATTTTGTCATTCTGTACCACCGGTACACAATGGCCTACACTTCCGAAAGGTGGAACAGGTTGTAACGTCTGCGCAAGATATTCTCCTGCGCATTCCCAAAAGAGACCTGGGTTAAAACCTTCGCCGTCCGCCGTGGTTGTACTCACACCCAGACCTCTACACTTTGCTCTGTAACTGGGAAGGAGTTACTTATGCCATTCAAAGGACTTTCGGCATCGGGGCAGTGGGGTCACAGTACCGATGTTATCTCCAGTGGAAAACTTTTCCTGAACGGGCGTGTCGCTAGGTGGATCGAACCCAGGCTTTAACCAGGGCTGTCAGACTATGAGCCCAATGCTCTCTAACCACCAAGCCAGCCCCTCTCGTGTGTGTGTGTGTGTGTGTGTGTGTGTGTGTGTGTGTGTGTGTGTGTGTGTGTGTGTGTGTGTGTGTGTGTGTGTGTGTGTGTGTGTGGTGTGTGTGTGTGCGCGCGTGTGCGTGTGAGTGTGTGTGATTTATTTACATGTGATTACACCTTCTATATTATTATTATTATTATTATTATTATTATTATTATTATTATTATTATTATTATTTAATAATAATTCTTTTATATCGAGGATAACAGAATAAGCAATCATGTGCTTTTTTTCATTCGGTCCCCGTGTGTATGCAGTTTTGTAAATATTGTCATCTGTTCCCACCGGCACACAATGGCCTACTCTTACGAAAAGCGGAACAGGATTTAACATGTGCGCAAGATGTTCTGCGTGCGTTCGCACACGGAGCCTCGGTTTAAAGTCTCATCCGAAGGACTTTGGGGAGAGTGGAGTCAGCACTGATGATAACTCCAGGAGAAAAATCTCCTCGACCGGACTCGAACCCGGGTCTTCAAATTGCCAGCGCAATGTTCTGACCACTAGGCTATCCGTACCCCCTGATGTAAGCAACATATAAATATTTAGGTTACAGTTTGTGAGAAATAACCTTCTCTCTATTTTTTCTCCAGAATCCACATCTTCTACACCTGCCCCTACTGCACAAACCTCATCAGGTATGGGAATCATAGATATTTGTCTACCAGTATGCCAGAATGTTCACACAACATATATAATTATGTATATATATATATATATATATATATATATATATATATATATATATATATATATATATATATATATATATATATATATATATATATATATATATAATTTTATAGTCTTTCAGATGAGATGATAAATGGAGGTCTCGTGTGTTACACATCACTATTTAGCGCACTTAAAAGAACCCACGGCAAAAAGGGGGTTGACCCTGGCAAAATTCTGTAGAAAAAACCCACTCTGATAGGGAAACAAATAGTTGCAAGCAGGTAAAAGGGAAAAAAATGGGTAGGCGCTGCACTTGTGGCGACGCGCTCTCCCAGGGAGAGCAGTCCTAATTTCAGGCAGAGAAATCTGCTGTGACATAAAGTGGTACAAAATACAAAATATGTATATATATATATATATATATATATATATATATATATATATATATATATATATATATATATATATATATATATATATATATATATATATATATATATATATATATATATATATATATATATATATATATATATATATATAATTGTGTATGTGTGTGTACGCTCATGCCTGCGTATACGCATAGATGCGTGTGTGTACGTGCATGTGCCCCTTGCACGTTGACAGTAACAATAGCATTCCCTGGTTGTGTGTTTCATTGAGCTCTACAACAACACAACATCAAAACGTCAAAACAGGTATGTGTGTATGATGTCTGCAATGTGGCAGTGTTCATTAATTACATGAATGAATCTTTAATTTCATGTAATGACCTCTCTCTCTCCTCTCTCTCCTCTCTCCTCTCTCTCCCTCTCTCCTCTCTCTCTCTCTCTCTCTCTCTCTCTCTCTCTCTCTCTCTCTCTCTCTCTCTCTCTCTCTCTCTCTCTCTCTCTCTCTCTCTCTCTCTCTCTCTCTCTCTCTCTCTCTCTCTCTCTCTCTCTCTCTCTCTCTCTCTCTCTCTCTCTCCTCTCTCTCTCTCTCTCTCTCTCTCTCTCTTCTCTCTCTCTCTCTCTCCAAATTGAAACTTAATGATGCAAGATGACAAAAGCCTTCATGATTTAGAAGATCCATATATCATTCCAACAAAATTATGGTATTTTGCTTAAGAATACTGGTTGTATCAAAATAATTAAATGAACTACTCAAGTTGTTTCAGGGCCTAACACTATGCTGTGTACACTTTGTACCTACTTATCAATTCTCTTATCAATTTTATTTATTCATTCATTCATTCATTCATTCATTCATTTATCCATTTTATTTATAATTTGTCTGAAATGTTCCAAAGATTCCAAGCAGATGTGTGCTAACACCATGAGTGAATGACATACCCAGTAAGCTTGAAGCGTTTTTTCTGGTGCATTTTTGGAAAGGAATGAGGAGGTTAGTGGGGGGGGGGGGGGGGGGGGGGGGGGGGGGAAGGAGTGTATGAAATTGTAATGGGTGATGGCCTTCTACAATAGAATTGTTCAGAGTTCTAAACCACATGGTAAATGTACATGCTGTTTGGGCAGAGTTGCTCAAACGCACATGTTTTGACCATTAGATATGTAATATTGTTATGTTGTAGTAGTAGTAGTAGTAGTAGTAGTAGTAGTAGTAGTAGTAGTAGTAGTAGTAGTAGTAGTAGTAGTAGTAGTAGTAGGCACCCATCAGTCTCGGAAGACCATGAAGTTGCGCTCTAATCTTTAGAGCACAAAGCCTGGGTAAGTAAGTATGGAGGGCAAGCTGTTACCCATCCAGCAGACCCCCCCCCTCTCCACGCCACTGGAATGATCCGTTGGAAAGGCAATGACCCATACGAATGGTTCCAGTACCGTCGCAGGAGCCACCAGAACGTTGCCATATACAGCCCCGGGCTGCCCTGGGACTCCAACCCCCCGATTGAGGGTGTCTAAACACGACACTTGTATGCTTGCTGTTTTTGTTGTTTTTTTAAAATAATTTTGTCAACTGCTCCTACCGGCACAAGATGGTCTGCTCTTCCGAAAGGCGGAACGAGGTTTTAACGTGTGGGCAAGATGTTTTGCTTCCGTTTTTCACACGGGCCTTGGTTTATAGTCTCATGCGAATGGCTTTCACAGTCAGTTCGATTTTTCCGTCAAAAAGGGCGAGGCTGGGTACGAATCCAGAACCTCATAACCTTTACATATTGGCTGGCGAACGAACTACTCACGTTGTGGTAAAGTATTGAAATACGTTGAGCCTGTGAGTTAACCTTTGTTCTGTGTGGCACACAGAAACAAATAAATCAGCTGACTAACCAACCGTTTGCATCGAATTGTAGTGGAGTGTGTGTGTATGTGTGGGTACGTGTGTGTGTGTGTGTGTGTGTGTGCGTGTGTGTGTGTGTGGTGTGTGTGTGCGTGTGTGTGTGTGTGTGCGCGTGCGTGCGTGCTTGTGTGCGTGGGTGCGTGCGTGGGTGTGCTATTTACCTATTTAAATACTTTTACATTTACATCCAGTCCCCATGCGAAAGTGGTTCTGTAAATTTTGACATTCTGTACCACCTGCACACAATGGCTGCGCCTACACTTCCGAAAGGCTGGGATTTTAACGTCTGCACAAGATGTTCTCTGTGCTTTAGCACAAGAGACCTAGTACCTAGGTTAAAACCTTCGCCGTACGCCGTGGGTGTGGTCACACCCAGACCTCTGTATTCTGCTCTGTAACTCTGGATTTAAAAAAAAATCTCATCCAAAGGACTTCCAGCATGGGGCAGTGGAGTCACGACTCTGATGTTACCTCTAGTGGAAGACTTCTCTAGAGCTGTCATGGCGGTGGTGGATCGTACCCAGGTATAACCATGGCCTCAGATCACGAGCCCGAGGTTCTAACCACCAGGCCATCCTGTCCTGCGCCAGTGTGTGTGTGTGTGTGTGTGTGTGTGTGTGTGTGTGTGTGTGTGTGTGTGTGTGTGTGTGTGTGTGTGTGCATGTGCGTGTGTGTGTGCATGTGTGTGTATGTGTGTGTATGTGTGTGCACGTGTGTGGTGCTTGTGTGTGTGCACGTGTATGTATGTACACGTACACGTGTGTGGTGCTTGTGTGTGTGTGTGCGCACGTGTGCTGTGTGTGTGTATGTGTTTGATTTATTTACATGTGATTACACCTTATTCATCAAGATGTAAGCAACATATCAACAATATTTATGTTACAGTTTGTGAGAAGTGAACTTCTCTCTGTTTTTTCTCCAGAATCCACCTTAGCTACAACTACGCCTACCCATGGTGCAGATTCTTCATCAGGTACGGGAATCATAGATATTTGTCTACCAGTATGCCAGAACAGCTCTCTCTCTCTCTCTCTCTCTCTCTCTCTCTCTCTCTCTCTCTCTCTCTCTCTCTCTCTCTCTCTCTCTCTCTCTCTCTCTCTCTCTCTCTCTCTCTCTCTCTCTCTCTCCTCCTTGAAACTTAATGATGCAAGATGACAAAAGCCTTCATGATTTAGAAGATTCATATATCATTCCAACAAAAGGCGTTCTGTTTTAGAATAATGGCTGTATCAAAATAATTAAAGGAACTACTCAAGTTTTTTCAGTGCCTAACACTATGCTGTGTACAATTTGTACCTACTTATCAATTCTCTTATCAATTTTATTCATTCATTCATTTATTTATCTATTTTATTTCTTTTTTGTCTGAAATGTTTCAAAGATTCCAAGCAGATGTGTGCTAACACCATGAGTGAATGGCATAGCCAGTAAGCTTGAAGCGTTTTTCTGGTGCATTTTTGGAAAGGAATGAGGAGGTTAGTGGGGGGGAGGGGGGAGGGAGTGTATGAATTTGTAATGGGTGATGGCCTTCTACAATAGAATTGTTCAGAGTTCTAAACCACATAGTAAACGTACATGCTGTATGTGCAGAGTTGCTCAAACGCACATGTTTTGACCATTAGATATGTAATATTGTTATGTAGTAGTAGTAGTAGTAGTAGTAGTAGTAGTAGTAGTAGTAGTAGTAGTAGTAGTAGTAGTAGTAGGCACCCATCAGTCTCGGACGACCATAGAGTTGCGCTCTAATCTTTAGAGCACAAAGCCTGGGCAAGTAAGTATGGAGGGCAAGCTGTTACCCATGCAGCAGACCCCCCCCCCCCCCTCTCCATGCCACTGAAATGATCCGCTTGAAAGGCAATGACCCATACGAATGGTTCCAGTACCCTCGAAGGAGCCACCAGAACGTTGCCATATACAGCCCCAGGCTGCCCTGGGACTCCAACCCCCGATTTTTCCACAGGGAGGGTGTCTAAACACACACTTGTATGCAAGCAGGATTTAAAAAAAAAAAATTTGTCATCTGCTTCTACCGGCACCCGATGGCCTGTTCTTCAGAAAGGCGGAACAAGGTTTTAATGTGTGGGTAAGATGTTCTGCACGCGTTCGCACGGGGGCCTTAGTTTATAGTCTCATGCGAATGGCTTTGACAGTCAGTTCGATTTTTTTCGTCAAACTGGGAAGAAAGGGCGAGGCTGGGTACAAATCCAGAACCTCACGGTTTACATATTGGCAGGTGAACGAACTACTCATGTTGTGGTAAAGTATTGAAATACGTTGAGCCAGTGAGTTAACCTTTGTTCTGTGTTGCACACAGAAACAAATAAATCAGCTGACTAACCAACTGTTTGCATCGAATTGTAGTGGAGTGTGTGTGTATGTGTGTGTGTGTGTGTGCGTGCGTGCGTGCGTGCGTGCGTGCGTGCGTGCGTGTGCTATTTACCTATTTAAATACTTTTACATTTACATCCACTCCCCATGCGAAAGTGGTTCTGTAAATTTTGACATTCTGTACCACCTGCACACAATGACCGTGCCTACACTTCCAAAGGGGAGGAACAGGTTTTAAGGTCTGCACAAGATGTTCTCTGTGCATTAGCACAAGAGACCTCGATTAAAACCTTCGCCGTACGCCGTGGGTGTGGTCACACCCAGACCTCTATATTTTGCCCTGTAACTCTGCAATTAA
>CM060318.1:12957884-12980384 GCA_030674155.1 Stramonita haemastoma
GTTGTAAAGACAGTTTTGTCAAATAACTAGTCGAAACTAGATTGCTTGTCGCCTTGAGAATAGCGATGCATTCATATTCATGATGCACCCAAGTAAGTTCATAAGCGCGTGTGTGTGCGTGCGTGCGCGCGCACGAACGCACGCACGCACGCACGCACGCACACACACACACACACATACGCACACACGCGTGCGCACACACACATGCGTGTGCGCGCACGCACACACACAGTGACACACATACACACTCAGATGTTTGTTCATTTGTTTAGTCTAATATCACCAAGTGTGAATAGACTCTAAATTAAACATCATCATCATCAACAACAACAACAAAACAACAACAACAACAACACAACAACAACAAAACAACAACAACAACACCACACACACACACACACACACACACACACACACACACACACACACACACACACACACACACAGTGACACACACACCAGTGTTAAAATTATGATTGTACATTAGCTGTTATTTTGTTATTTTGTAACCTAATGAGTAGTTATGCTCTTGGAAAAAAAATGTTGGTTGCTTCTCTCTGTAGTGTGTGTGTGTGTGTGTGTGTGTGTGTGTGTGTGTGTGTGTATTCATTGTATTGTAATTATCACTACGCATACTCTGGTACACCAGTGTGCCCAAATGTGTTTACATACATATTATATGTGTGTGTGTTGTTTGTTTGTGTATGTTTTTGAAAAAAAGTTATTTCATTCTTTTATTTTGAGGATAATTAAATTTTGTTTGAGTGTGTGTGTGTGTGTGTTTGAAACAAAAAAGTTATTTCAAAGAAAATAAAAGACAGAAATGAGTAACTACAATTTACTCCTGTCAGAAGAATATTTTTAGTTTGGTTGCTTAAAATTAAACTACTGTGAACTTTCTTAAGTCTTCATGTTTGTTCATCTGTCTGTACTATGTAGATTTTATTATTTCTAATTGTTTTTTTCCAATATTTCAGGGGGGTTATCCCCCAGAATTGTGTACTTTCAACAAAAGTGGGAGGTTTGCCACTTTGTATTTTGTTTGGGAGACATAGAAAAATCCACTGCAAGAAAAGACAATAACATAATTTTAAAGATGAAATATATCTTGAAAATTACCTTTTGAATTTTGAAGGCTGATGATCATTTAAAAGGCAGACCTAATTATAGTCATCTAATGCCTTTGCTGCATTAATTTTTTCAGTGTTTTGCACCATAAAGGTTTATGACACATACTGACGTAGTGAAAATGGAAGAACAAAGAAGAGGAACACTAGAGCAGACGAAATCATTAAAAAATCACTGCACTTTAATACTCAGTCACAATCAGTATTACTGTCAGTAGAGGAGTCTATGAGAAAATCAACAACCAGCCCAAAATGTAGCAATGCATGAAATACTACAACTGTACAAGACATAATTTATCAATAGGCATCTTTATCATGATATTGAGTCTGTGACCAATTCATGATTTTATTGATTGATACTTCAATCATGTTACTGTTTATAGTAGCTATTATTGTATTAATGTACACTAAATCTATCATAAATAAATAGATATATATGGTACATTATTGACTGATTTTGATTTCAATCTTGAAAAGCTGAGACTTAGTAGCTCAGACTGGCATGCATTTTAATGCTGGCTTTACCACCACAACTCCAGCTGCACAGCCAAAGGCATGGCTTACTTACTGATCTTTGACTGACATCATACCCAGTCTACAATAACTAACTAACTAGTACAAATGAAAATGGAAGGCAATCAGTTTTTACAGTTTTATCAGGTAGTGGACATGCACTCTACAAGTACAAATTTACTTTAATACAGAATGGTGTATGAGATTGAGAAATGCTGTGGATAGAATGGATCCAGACTTGATTAGTTCATGATAGTTGTCTTATGGATGAATTTGAATTCACTTCATACAATTAATATATTATCTTGATTATTATAATATTAATATTAATCATTACCTCAAAAACATGCAAAATTCATGCAAGTTTAGTTATGAGCATAGCTAAAATATAGTAAAAGCAACAGGGTCTGCAAGTAAAGATTGTGACATAAAATAGCACAAAATGTACAGAACTGCATAGTATACACACAGGGTTTGGTTATAAAAAAAAGAAGAAAAAGTACATGAGTGCCCATTCCATTATCCTCAAAATAAAAGAATAAGTAAAAATCTAACAAATATCAATACACATTTTCAGGCAAACCATTTTAATGATTTTATTTCATACCTAGGCATAAACAGTGAGCAGTCATAAATATATTCAACACCCATCCTATCCACACATATATATATGTGCTCCTAATTAGGCAAGCACTGGTACACATGTACAAACACACACACTCATATATGCATGCACATACGCGCGCACATAGTGACATACACACACACATTCTCCACTCTCCCCAAAAGTCCTTCAGATGAGACTATAAACTGAGGCCCCATGTGCGAATGCACATAGAGCATCTTGCGCACACGTTAAATCCTGTAAGATTAGGCCATCGTGTGCCAGTGGAAACAGATGACATTTACAAAACTACATACACACAGGGACTGGGTGTAAAAAAGCACATGAGTGCTCATCCCATTATCCTCGATATAAAAGAATAAAAAAAAATTTAAATATTAAAAAATAAATAAGCACACACACACACACACACACACACACACACACACACACACACACACACGTACAAACTCCAAGACTATAATATAATAACTTGTCATAAATAATATCTGACAGAGAAATATTCAACTATTTCAAGTAGCAAAGTAGATGACTGTTTTCAGAAATGTACCAGTAGGAGTTCTCAGTGTACATGTGCGCAATGAAAGTTTTGGTAAGATTTTTGTTATTTTAATTGTGGAAGTATTAAAAGCACCTTTTGCACGTGAGGAGCTGTCTCAGTGTCTGTGTACCAGCGTGAATTCATTGAATCCTTAGAAATAGTTTGCATACTAATTTACTATGGGGAAAGTTAATTATCTGACACCGAGTGACAGTGAACTCTAATTAAATAGGGCTTTTACTGTTTTAGAATAATCATCAATGGAATGTTCATAAAGTTTGCTGAAGGACAGTTGTGCATGGGAAGCAACAATAGTAGCATCAGTTATCTTTAGATCTTTTCAAACCCCCTCCCCTCCTGTTTAGTGTTTCACCAATAGTGAGATTTTTGTGTATACATGCAACTGTATTTGCCGTCCATTAAGGTAGCTGCTTTCTGACTTGAGGGTTAATGTATCATATTCATGAAGATTATGACAGAGAAATTCTTGTAAATCTAGACACGTAATGAGGTATATTTTTTTTTTAAAGATTAGTTGATGGGCTTTTTTTTTATGCTGGATTTCTTGGAACTTACTTTTTAATACACTTGTTTCTTCAGAATAAACTTCAAAATTTAGAAATAAAACTCACATAATTTTGATAAGCACTGGATGTATTCTTTGGTCATGTAGTCTAAACTACGTGTTTTATTTTTATTTTATACTACTTTATGTCACAGCAGATTTCTGTGCATGAAATTAGGGCTGCTCTTTCCAGGGAGAGCGCGTCGCCACAAGTGCACCCATTATTTTATTTTTATTTTTCCTGTCTGCAACTGTGTTTGTATCCCTATCAGAGTGGCTTTTTTGCACAGATTTTTGCCAGGGACAACCCTCTTGTTGCTGTGGGTTCTTTTACTTGTGCTAAATAATGATGTGTAACACACAGAACTTCAGTTTATTGTCTCATCTGAAAGACTAGCACCCAGGCCACCAGTTATGGTCTAGTGGATGTGGGTAAAAGTTTGGGCCCAAATGGGATTCGAATCACTGCACACTCCGACCCAGACTTTTCACGTTCTAGGCAGGCGCATTACCTCTAGACCACCGCTCCACCAACTATATTATAAATATCATATAAAAGATCACCACCCATAGCCACAAACATGTAGAGGTAGCTATCAAGTCTGTTTAATATAAGTATTGTAATATCTGTCTAAGTATACTGAGAAAACAATGTTAGAACTGGTTTTTTGCTTGTTTTACTGTTTGTTTATTTCTGTAGTTTGTAAAGCGGTCTGCAACTAGTGTAAGATTTTGCAGAAGATTAAGAGCACACTCAACATCCTTTAAAGCTGACTGTAAGATAAATACCAAAAATTAAAATGAAAGAACTAACCAAGAATGAAAAAAAAAACAATCCAACTCTGCAAATTAAGAGTTCTCACAGGTATGAGTACTATAGATCTGAATGTTGCTTGCTTAGAACTGTGAACTTTCTGCTTTATTGCTAGCCCTTTATCAAACTTTTGGCTTATCTAATCTCCCATAAAATAATAAATATTATTTCTGCCATATGCCATCATATGGCATACTGTTTGCCAAAGAAATCTTGATAAAACTAATGCAAAACCTGTGCCCATAGATCTCTTAGTGATAATTCAGATGGCATCATTGGGAGGCAGTCCGTTTTACTAATTATTTATTTAGTATTACATGTGATTGTACTCTAAGTGCATCATTTTTATTTTATGACCTGGTGAACAAGGATTCTAACTTTGCAGACAAATAATGGTTTTATTTTTATGATGAGATTAATGAGACCTACTTTCTGGCAGTTTCTCTCATTTATTCTACTTAGAAACAGCATAAGTAACTTTATTTTACATCTCATTAATACTTCGATGTTCAACAAAAAATAATGGTAGGCCTGCATATTCACTTGAACTTTTTCAGAGACCATTGCATAGTTTTTTCCTCTCTGTGTGTGACAGGAATGAGGTGTGGCGCTACTCCAAGGAGAACTATGGGGGCCAGTGGAGGAATGCGGCCATCAGTATGGGGCGTGGACTGAAGTGGGCTGTGGCTGCCATGGCTGTCACCATCGCTGTCAGCAAGCTTGTCAGCAAGAAAGACGATGGACATGGAGATCACCACTGATCCACTGTTGGTGTGAAGTAGAGTTTGTGAGCTGAAGCTTCTTTCGACATGCAGTGACTGGGCTAGTGTTAGTCTGTGTGTGAGAGAGAGTGTGTACTTTTGAAGGAACTGTTCAAGGTACAGCGTACATGTTTGTTTACTTTCTGTCAATTTGGGTTCAGAAATTTCTTTTTGCTTTTGATACTACTTTTCAGATGATGTAATGTCATGTGATTGGTTTATGAGTAAATTGGGGACTTCTTTGCTCTGAGAAAGTTTCCCCTTTAATTTACCCATGTACTGTTTACTGACATTTAAGAGCCTCATGAATCAGTGTCATCGACTTGAAGTGGTGTACTGTTTTGGATGAAAGTGTTTATTTTTATTGTTAAGATCTTCATTTCCAAGACAGTTATTGTGATAGTGTTACCTGCAGTCAGGCTTACTTACTCTGGCCATGAAAGAATGTTAGACACTAGGCAGAATAACTGGCCTAAGACAATGCTACCTGATAGAACTTTGCAGGAAGTGGGTTGAGGGAGTGAAAATGCTCAAGAAAGCAAGCTGAATGCAAACAAGATCTATGAAAGAGGGGTTCTAAATGTCTACATTACTATCAGTCCAGTTCAGAAGACCGTAAGTCACCTATATTGCACTTTGTTTTTGAGATTCTAGTACATCCCGTTGATTGTTTTTTTTCTTATAGCAATTTTGTTGATTTTACTTTTTGCACATTTACTATAGTATACATATATGTTTCAGACTGATTCTGGATAATTGATGGAGAGAAGAGTGATTTATAAAGTGAATCTAGAGCAAAAATCGCTGGAAGATTCGTTAGTTTTACTGTGTATCAAGATTTGATTAGAGAAGCTTTATTATGGGGGCTGTGCTCTTGCAGAACTTTACAAGGTTTGTAATCATGAAAACTATGTTTCGATGAACCATTGGGCATGATCAGTGATGAGTGAGTAAATAGAATATAATTTTGTTTTTTTGAAAAAATATATGGACTTTGTGTGTTTCATGTGAATAATCAATGCGTGTGTGTGTGTGTGTGTGTGTGTGTGTGTGTGTGTGTGTGTGTGTGTGTGTGTGTGTGTGTGTATTTATTTATTTATTCTTCTGTATCGAGGATAATGGAATAAGCACTCTTGTGCTTTTTTTTATATCCAGCCCCCATGTGTATGCAGTTTAGTAAATGTCATCTGTTCCCACTGGCACACAATGGCCTACTCTTACGAAAAGGAGAACAGGATTTAATGTGTGCACAAGATGTTCTGCATGCATTTGCTCTCAGGGCGTTGGTTTATAGTCTCATCCATGTGTGTGTGTGTGTGTGTGTGTGTGTGTGTGTGTGTGTGTGTGTGTGTGTGTGTGTGTTGTGGTTGCTTGCTATTGATGTTATTATTTATCAGTCAGATCCTTTTTTATCAGCTTTATTTTGTTTTATGATTATATAGAGGGGGGAGGGGGTGTAACTTTTGACATTCATCACTAGTAGAACTTGAAGGAAAGACAATTACAGTTGAACAGTGGTGTTAATTTTTTGTTGCACTCAACTAGAGAATGCTTTCTCTGTTTCTGGAAGAGTCTGAGATTAGTGTCACCAACTTTTGACTCTGTCTCAGAGTTAACTTTGTGAATTTGAGTTCAGGATCTAATGTAAAGGGATCTTGGGGGTTGTTTTAGCTTTATTTCTGAGTAAATTTCTGATGTGATGACTTCAAATTCAACAGATGGGGTGGGGGACAACTTAACCTAGTGGTTAGAGCGTTGTACATTGCGCTCATGATCTGCTGACCCAGGTGCTAATCCCGTTCAAGGGGATATTTGATATTCCCCTGGAGTTGACATCAGTGCCAACTCCACTTCCCCCAAAAGTCCTTCAGATGAGACCATAAACTGAGGTCCCGTATGCGAACACATGCAGGACATCTTGCATAAATTTTAAAACCTGTTCCACTTTCTGTAAGAGTAGGCCATTGTATGCCGGTGGAACAGATGACAAAATTTACAGAACTGCATACACTCATACACTGGATGTAAAAAAGCATATGAGTACTTATTCCATTATCTTCGAAATTAAAGAAAGAATAAATAAAACAAAGAAATAGACTCAACTTTACTTCAGGTGTACCCTGAGGCAGGTTAGTTACAGAATCAATAGCAAATGACTAGTGGTTTGCCCACTGGGGCAGGTCAGTCTTGTAGTGTGTGCTAACACTGCAAAGAATGCTCACAACCTATGCATCACACAATTTTCCACGATGACAAGGACCCAAACCTCTTGATATAAGAATTTGCAGGGAAAGGACGTTTTTTGATATGCAATATTCTGTTTTTTTTGTTGCATTTTTTTGTTTTTATCTGCTCCATCTAAAAACATGTAGGGAAGGTCTCTGGGACTTTAAAAATGTCATCTAAAAAAGTAGCATGAGTTTCAAATAGGGAAAGGAGGGACAGTGTAAATGAATAGTACTCTGTATTTTATTTTATCTTTTAAAAACCAAATTACATATAATGTAACACACACACACACACACACACACACACACACACACACACACACACACACACACACACACACACACACACACACACACACACACAAATCTAATCCAATCATATTGTTTATAGCCCCGCCGACCACAAATGGGCCATGGAAAATTCAGCCTCAAGTGTTTTGATGGTGTTACTGATTGATTTATTTCATGTTAGACGAACCAAAGTATGAACATGCATCATGCACATAGGAAAAAAAGCGTTCAAGATTTTATGTTTTAAGTATTCTCGTATAACCAGCAGCACCCATCAGATACATATGTTAAACCCTAGTCTTTTATCATATCTATCATTGCTCCATTTGAAAGCAACCCCCTGACTGTGAAAACCTTGCACAGGCCTGGTCGCTGGTGGACTAGAAAAGTGTGGAAGATTTCCTGGCTGCATGGTGACAGTCAGATTCATTGTCAGTGGAAGTCAGTCATCTGGAGCAGTGGGTTCCAATCTCCACTGAGATTATGCCATGCCCGGTTTGGAGCGATGTGTCCTTTCTTCGTTTACTTCTTTTATTTTGAGGATAGTAGAATAAACATCAATGTTCCTTCTTACATCCAATCCCTGTGTGCATGCAGTTTTGTAAATTTTGTGATCTGTTCTCACTGGCACACAGGGCTTACTCTTCCGAAAGGTTTAAATGTGTGCACAAGATGTTCTGCATGCGTTCACACATGGGACCATGTTCTGAAAGGTTTAAATGTGTGCACAAGATGTTCTGCATGCGTTCACACACGGGACCTACACTGATTCCTTATTCATCCCTGTGCAAAGCCTCCAGACGATATAAAATCTCTAAAAGATGAGGGAACACATGCATAACATCACGTTAAGAAACCATACCCCTTTTGTAGAAGAAAGGCAAGCCACAGCTGGTGAAAGAGGTATGGGCGTTGCTAGGTTGAACCTGCTCAATCCACATCGCATGTGGGCAGTTCCCCTGCAGTCCCTGAATGACTCCTCAAGGAGTTCCAGCCAGGCCAGAGAAGAGATAGTAAATGTAGAGATGGTGGTGATGTTGTGATTTTATCACATAGGTACAAGAGATGGTGATGATGATGTGATTGTATTGTGTAGATGGTAAGTACAAGAGATGGTGATGATGACATGATTATATTGTGTAGATAGTAAATGTAAGAGATGGTGGTAATGTTGTGATTATTTGACGTAGATGGCAAGTGTAGATCTGGTGGTGATGTTGGGATCATAATTATTACATAGATGGTAAGTATAAGAGATGGTGGTGATGTGATTATATTACGTAGATGGTAAGTGTAGAGATGGGGGTGATGTGATTATATTACATAAATGGTAAGTGTAGAGATGGGGTGATGTGATTATATTACATAGATGGTAAGTGTAGAGATGGGGGTGATGTGATTATATTACATAGATGGTAAGTGTAGAGATGGGGGTGATGTGATTATATTACATAGATGGTAAGTGTAGAGATGGGGGTGATGTGATTATATTACATAGATGGTAAGTGTAGAGATGGTGGTGATGTGATTATATTACATAGATGGTAAGTGTAGAGATGGGGTGATGTGATTATATTACATAGATGGTAAGTGTAGAGATGGTGGTGATGTGATTATATTACGTAGATGGTAAGTGTAGAGATGGTGGTGATGTGATTATATTACGTAGATGGTAAGTGTAGAGATGGGGGTGATGTGATTATATTACATAGATGGTAAGTGTAGAGATGGGGGTGATGTGATTATATTACATAAATGGTAAGTGTAGAGATGGGGGTGATGTGATTATATTACATAGATGGTAAGTGTAGAGATGGGGGTGATGTGATTATATTACATAGATGGTAAGTGTAGAGATGGGGGTGATGTGATTATATTACATAGATGGTAAGTGTAAAGATGGTGGTGGTGGTGTGATTATAATTATTACATTCCAGCGGACATTTCTGCATACGCATACACAGTTACAAGACAAAAAGGTCTATCTGTTTAAAATTGTTTATTTACTATCAGACTCCATTGGCTTTCCCACAAAACACATATAGGATATACTGAGCACGCACTGAAGTGGACAGTCAACATTAGTGAATGGATGCGACTTGTGCTGAGGTTATGATATCATAGCATCTGCAGTGGAACCAGAAGTCAAAACAAGAACCCCATTTCAGGTGATTAATGGATACCCCAGTCTCCCATAAAATGCAAATGAAAGTCAGTCATCTGGAGCTGCATAAAATGCAAAAACGGTATCACTTTATGTAGAAGGACGTAAAATTGAAGATAACGAAAATGCAAAAATTAACAGAAAGGAACCTTCTCTGGAAAGACCAAGACATTTGTTGGCAGCAAATATATTTTCGTCAGATAGTCCCCCCCACCTCCACCCCACTTTCTCCTGGTTCAATTTATGTGCCTCTATAGTAGCTGTTGGATAGGTGAAAGAAAAAAAACCCTCATTCCTGAGTGAAATACCTTTTCATAACTTTTGTTTTATAGAATTTAAAACAAAATTAAGCAAAGCAACAAAACAACCCGGTTTTTCCCCCGAACACTAACAATACTACAATTTCAACACATCTACAGACAGTTCAACAATGCTCATGTCAAAGTCAGACACAACTCCTAAAGCTGAGTCAGATCATCCAGTTAGCAGGAAAACCTGCAGCCGGCTCACAGCTTAGAGACCAGACAGAGGATAAGAAGACGCAGCAGTGGCATCGCTGGGGCCCAGTGGTCCCGGGCATGCAGTGATGCCGAAGGAGTAGCGGGTTCGGCCCTTCCCCGCTCCCATGCATCCATCAGTGGTGGAGGTTTCAGGGCGGGCAGCGAGCTGTCCTGTCTCTGCGGCCACTGGAAGGGGAGGGACGAGGTAGGGCAAGTTGTAGGACATGGCTGGCTGCACAGCACGCTCACTGGCTGACTGGTCAGGGTACCTGCAGGAGAAGGGAGGAGTATAGTATTGCTGTTGGTGTCAGTGTACATGTCACACACTGACACTCTGGGGTACGGGTGCACACTCCATCTGTCTCCCTCTTCTCAGTAATTGTAAAGTTGGGTTTGGGGTTTGTTTTTGTTGTTGTTTTTCGTTTATCAGCTAGAACTTCAAGGTTTAGCGTATACAACTATTTTTGTCCACCATGAAGGTGGCCACATTCCAACTGCGGGGATTGCTATATGTCTGTTCAGTTTGACATGATCTATAAACTTACTTTCAAACTGATATAACTAGCAACAGTTAATTCAGTGATAATAATAACAATCATCGTCACCATTATCATCATCATCATCATCATCTTAATAAAAGAGTGAAATACAGTGCGGGGTAAAGAACACACTCTTCTGTCCAATACTTAAAATATCAATGCTGTCGACTTTATGGGAGAGAGAGAGAACTGACAATAAAGACAATATTAATTACAACAATTTTCACACAACAGATTTCGAAATAACCTCAGCAACAGATATACAGAAGGACTGAGAACTGCACATCACGTGGTGGACAGACCTATTTGTATTTATGCAAAGTCCCTTTTTGTGTAACCCTGTCAGCACAGAGCAGTCTGTCTCGACGATAAATGATGGACTTTACAGGTATTCATTATCACATCATTCTGCACATTACTTTTTATGACATTGTTTTTATTCCATGCACTAAGCAGGCGCAATTTAAAAGCTGCCGTACCAATCTCTGAACTTTCTAAACAAAAACATTTTCCGAAGTCAGGAGCAAAACGTTTGTCTCTTATGCCTGGTTAGAATCGAGTTGATATCAGATTACAATAATTTCAAATGAGAACTAACATTCTCACGGTCACACTCAAAAGCACCCTTTTAGCTCCTGGATTGTTCTATTGTGTTATTCTGATATTTTTCACAGTATCATGGACCCAAACAAAAAAACCTTTGTTCAAACGCCTTTAGCTATAAGGCAATGCAGTAAAAATTTAATTTAAATACAGTCTCATTCTTTACTTTTTCATCTCAACACTTCAATACTCATAGGACTAATTCTGCGTCAAAACAAAATGAGATAGTAAAAATCATAATTCACACTTGGGAATTACTGTGAGAATACACACTGGATGAGAAGTTTGTGGACACAGCTGTTTTCAAATACCTCGCCATCTAGCTAGCAATATTCCGATTTCAGATAATTTTTCATCCCATAATAGAGGATACAAGCTGCAATGTTATGAGCTTGGGTGAGGACATTTCCTACAGGAAGGCCTTAAAAATGTGCTTACACCCAAAACAAAGTATTAGGCCTCGGCCAAAGTGGACTATTCTAGTCTCCTGTTTATGTACAGAGATAGGTTCCAGTGCCTGCAATAATAGGCTAGCCTAATGAAATATTCCCGGCAGTGGGCAAAGCTCGGATCAGGTCAGGCAGAATGTGCGGTCCTTGCCAGACAGACAACACAAGACAAACAGGCAAAAAAGCAAATAAACAAACGAAAACTTATAAATTGCTGTCATCAATGGTTTTGTTTATCTTTCAATAATTTTGTTGTACGTTGTTGGCCTGCGCTTCCTTTAAGTCCATGGGGTTTTTTTCTTATAAACCAGCCTTAGGCGGATCATCGGTGTAATGATGACGGAATTGTTAAGGATTACCTGCACTTGTTTTTTCTCCATTGCAGGACTGACGATGCCATGACAGCAAACAAGAGCAGATACTGATGTCACCATTCTGTAGCCTACAAAATTTTGCAAAATTCACATAAACAAAATGTTAGTAAAGTGCCTCCTAAGATGTGGTACCTTTTGACAGCGGCGTTTGAAACATATTATGGTAAAGACCACTGACAAAGATTGCCTGAGTTAATCACGTGTTACGGCCCCTGAGTGGGCCACTGCCAGAGAGCTCAGCACTAAGGGAGCTAATTAGGCCTGACAGAAAAAAAAAGTTTTTTTTTTTTTTTAATAAAACACAGGTTGTGTGGTCGCTTTCTCTAAAATTGAGAACAATACTGTAACATAACAGAACTACTACAAAAAGAAAGTGATAATAGACGCTAGAGAAGAAAACTTTGGTAAACTAGCTGCCTGATCGGAATAAAATATTTCTATTCGGGGATATCTATTACAGTAGGTTCATGATTGTAACCATATCTATCTATCTATCTATTTATCTATCTTTCTATTTTTCTATGTATCTATCCATGTATCTATCTTAGAAGGCTCATATATATATATATATAAATATATATATATATATAAATATATATATATATATATCGCTCTGTGTGTGTGTGTGTGTGTTTATGGAGACAGACAGACAGAAAGTGACAGACACCAGTGACAGTTTGGTTTGAACTGCGTTCTTATGCGTTCTGTGTCCTGAAAATACCCTGTGCGATTGATACATAAAAGACAACAAAGCCAAAACAAACCACCTAGTTAACCCATGGTCTAAAACATCAAATAAATTTACCCACTTTCTCTTCATAAGCCCTTACCTTTTACTGACAGCTGATAGTGCTGATAGTGTCCTCGTAGAGTCTTGAGACTGACCCTGCAACGTGCGTTTGTTCTGCGCTGGACTTGGCGTCTGTAGTCCTCCTATCTCTGCAGTGAATTTAAATGTGCATGGAGCTGTCAATGTTGAAAACATCAACACTTCACTATGACTATTAAAAATTTTTGCTGTGCCCAGTCAGTTGACGCCACATTGATGCATGCTGTCATCACTCACCTTGCTGTTTCAGTCCCTATCCTCTACCCCCGCCCCCACCCCTCTGCCCTTCTGCCCTTCTGCCCTTACCCCCCACCCCCCCCACCCCCCAATCTCCCTTTAAAGCCGAAGAAGTTTCAACTAGGCCTACAGTATTTTCAAATTCAGTGTTGCTCGTTTTCTTGAGGGTTACATTCAGTTTTTATTTATTTATTTGTTTATCTATTTATTTATTCTTTTATATCGATGATAATGAAATAAGCACTCATGTGCTTTTTTTTACATCCAGTCTCCGTGTGTATGCAGTTTTGTAAATCTTGTCATCTGTCCCCACCAGTACACAATGGCCTACTCTTACGAAAAGCGGAACAGGATTTAGCGTGTGCGCAAGATACTCTGCGCGCGTTCGCACACGGGGCCTATTCCATTATTCTCGCTATAAAAGAATGAATGAATGAATAAATGAATAAAATTTTCCTCTTAGTTGTGGATGCCTATGGAAAATTTGTGCTAAAAATGTCGTGTGCCTCTCTCTGTTTCTAAATCCTTGTTCCTTTTCTTCCTTTCATCTGCTTCCTTTTTGGTCAGTTTTCTACCTTCTCAGTCCTTTTCCAGCTTTTGTCCAAAGAGTCTTCACCGACAATTTACTTTCCTCTTTTTTATTTTAGGGGAGGGAGGGTGGTGGTTAGAGAGTTGAGCTCGTGATCTGACGGTCCAGGTTGAGCCACCACAGAGCCCATCCTAGGGGATTTTCCCCTTGATGTTAGCATCAAGGCCGATTCCACTCTCCCTAAAATCCTTCGTATGAGACTGTTAACGTTGTGTGCAAACATACGCAAAAAATCTTAAGCACACATGAAAACCCGTTCTGCCTTTCGGAAGAGTAGGCCATTGCGTGCGTGTACCGGTAAAAACAGATGACAATTAAAAAAAAAGTTAAAGTATCCACACTGGTGTCGTGTTTAGACATTACCGATGAAGTCGTAATGCGGCTACCTTAATGGTAGGCCAAAAAAAAACACCACCAACAAAAAAGGTTGCATAGGCAAACATCTTCCTAACAGTGAACTTCAGAGCTCTAGCCGAGAAACAGGGAAATTTTTCCTCTTTTTCCACATCTTCATGATCACCTCTTCTCCCCTCTTTACACTCACCCCATCCCCCCTTTTTTCCAGCCATCTCTACTGATCCTGCCCTCCTCTCCTGTCAGCTGGTCTTTTCCTGTCATCTGGTCCTCATCAAGCCTTCTCCACATTGTTCATGTTGGTGTGGTTTCTCTTCTGCCCAGTGGTCACCGTCACCATTCTGTCATTCCACACTCGAGCAATGGTCAGTCGTGAAATCGCCCTGTCTGCAGTCATGCCGGGAACGGGATAGCCTGGTGGTCGGTCAGTGATGCACTCGTGATCTGCTGACCAGAGTTCGAATCTCGTTTAAGAGGATTTTTCCTCTGCAGTTAACAACAGTGCCTACTCCACTGCCCCCAGTCGTCCTTCAGAGGAGACTATAAACTTTGGTCCCGTGTGCGAACGTACGCAGAACATCTTGCACACACGTTAAAACCTGTTCCGCTTTTCGGAAGAGTATGCGGTTGTGTGCCGGTGGGAATAGATGACAAGATTTACAAAACCGAGAGCTTACAGGCATGCGACGAACGTCATGGCTGGCTGTTATCCATGGTCAGGGCCATCCATGATCAAAGCAGCCGCACTAACACTGATGGCTGCATGTTATCTGCCATTGCCAAGCCTTCGCTTTATGCTTTCCCCTCTCGGAAATGTCTACAACAAGAAAAAAAAATCGCTGGCTTGGCCTTGGCTTATGACTTGTCCAGCCATTCCAAGATAGAAATACAAAAAAAGGGGAGCGAGGCATCAGAGACCTCAGTTTCTCTATGTGACAGCGTAATTAAGGGCAGCATCCATATCCTTTCCCTCGCGGCTTTATCTTCCCTTATGCTGAAGAGAGCAAGTATCCATTGACAGCTGGGTGAATTTGGGGACTATACTGAAGCCAAGGCACGCGAATGGTCGCCCATCCACTCTGCAACTACGCTTAATACTGCTTAACCTTAGCTTAAGGAAAATGAGTGTTCTTACCACTAAGCTATCCCGTCCCAAAACGAATGACCGGCTGTCAAACGTTGAATTCACATTGCTTTTGTCGATGATACTTGACTCGGTGACTCTTCATTGACCCCTTAACACATGCAAGTCTTAAGAGCTTGCCAACCTCCTCATTTCAAAGCTCATAATGCCTAAATGGAATAAACCCACTATTTCCTAGCCGAGACTCGCCTGAGCTAGCCACAACACCAAAGTGCTTGATGTAAAAGTACACTTCATGTACGCTTTTTTCTGCCTCATTTTTGTGACCTTCCTGCCCTGCCGTTTCCACGCTGTCCATTTCAATCTCCTTACCCTAGTTGTACCCAGATTCCGTATGTTCCATCCTCCCCCCAGAAAAGTCTTTCGGATGAGACTATAAACCGAGGCCCCGTGTGCAAACGCACCCAGAACATCTTACGCACACGTTAAATCCTGTTCCGCTGTTCGTAAGAATAGGCCATCGTGTGCCGGTGGGAACAGATGACACAATTTACAAAAACTGCATACACACGGGGACTGGATGTAAAAAAGCACATGTGTGCTTATTCCATTATCCTCGATATAAAAGAATAAAATTAGAATAAAATAAAAACCTACTGACGATGGTGATAGCTTAGTCACAGAGCCAGACTGAGTGAGATGCCCGCCCGGGGTGTTGACTACCACAATGTCCCTGCAACGACCTTATTCCGTGAACCCTTAACCCCGAAGGCCTTGATACAACCCACCACAGCCACTCAGAAGTGTTTGAGAAACCAAACCTGGGGTCACCATAAGATCAGAGCAACTTGGGCCATAGATTCAGAGACAATTTCTTGCTGATCAATTGGGATGAGGATGATGCAATGATGCTGCTATGGAAGTGCACGTGCTTTGTGACTACAGGACGGGATTGTAGTCTACCTTCCAATACAATGTACCCCAGCGTCAATGGAGCCCGAGAGATACAGACACCCACAGTGTTGGTGGGGTAAATCAAGGAACACTCTCAAAATTGCATCCGTAAAGTGGATGAACCTCAACAATGTGGTCCCAGTCTTTTCAGGGAAACTGTGGGTAGAAATCGGACAGAATTCGAAAAATCCTGTGACTCTTATGGGATTTGAACCTGCGACCTTCCGTTTCCATAACACCAGGTGCTAACCACTGCTGTTTTGTTGTTGTTGTTTTAGTCGAATTATAGTCCTTTCCAGATTTCTCGGATATCAGGACTGTAGTCAGAAGCCAAAAAGTCAGAGGTCCCACGCTTCGGTAAGTTCTCCCACTTCAGCACCTCGGCCACCCCAAAAATGTTACAGTTGTAGAAGCAACGTCATGAGATGAAACTCTCTAACCACCGCACCATGGCAACTGGTGTTTTACAAACGCAATGATAGCCCCTCCTCCTCCCCCCCCCCAACCCCCCATAACAGCAATAACGAAAAATAATTACTCGTAGGTTAGGAGTGTTTCAGTAGGCTAATGGCTGCTAGAAAACTCTGCTCCTAGCAGGGCCCTACATTCAGGGCACAGGTGGGGTGGGGTTGAGGCGGGAGGGAGGGGGTGATGAGGTGAGGCCTAAGTCAACAAGCCCCGGACGTGGCTGTCAACATGGCAGCAGTTTTGACAGTGGCCCTGCCTGACCCATGCTGCACACCCCTCCCGCCTTCTCCCACCTTCTCATTTTCTTTCATCATGCTCTGTCGATCCTTGTCTCTGTCTTCCTCTGCCTTGTGTGTGTGTGTGTGTGTGTGTGTGTGTGTGTGTGTGTGTGTGTGTGTGTGTGTGTGTGTGTGTGTTCATGTTTGTTCTCTTCTGAGAAAAAATGTGTTATTAAAACTTAGCAAATTCATAGTTAAGAGTAAAGTTGTATGACATTAATGAAAAGGTTGACTATATTTTTATTTCTGTGAAATTCTGTGTATGAACGTATTCTATTAATGCAAATTATATATGTTACAGTTGATTTTGTTTTCTTAAATCCTCCATGCCCCAAGAGAGGTAAAAGGCGAATTAAATATTGAATCTTGAATCTTGTGTGTGTGTGTGTGTGTGTGTGTGTGTGTGTGTGTGTGTGTGTGTGTGTGTGTGTGTACGTGTGATGGGGGTTGGCGCATGTACGCGCAAAGAGGAAGAGAGAAAGACAGAGAGGGAGAGTCTGAGAGACGGAGACACAGACATAATAGAGGCAGAGATAAAGAGACAGTGAGACAGATTCAGAGACTGAAAGAGAGAGAGACACAGACAGACAGACAGACAGACAGACAGACAGCTCGGAAGGCTGACAGTGACTTGTGAGATAATGATTTGCTTGTAGGGTTCCTACGTTTTTCTAGGAGTTAAATATTATGTTTTCCCCCGTTGTCTTTTTCCATCTTGCTCATCCGAAATAAGGGTATCTCTTGCCCTTGCTTTCATCCAGAGGCCTTCCTCCAGACAGACAGACAGACAGACAGACAGACAGACAGACGGACAGGGCTGGTGTCCTCCATACCACCTGCCTGACTGCTCTTGGGCATTACATAGTTTGGTTTTTAACACGTTTTCAAGATATACTGCATAAGTCTGTGCATAAGACTTCCATTGATAGTCTTAGTAGTTGGCCCTGTGTTCATGCGCGTTTTGCTGTTGTTTGAGGTTTTTTGTTTTGTTTTGGGTTTTTTCTGTGCATGGTATTATGATTTGTCAGAGGGCGCCTGTGGCCCAATACCGCTGACTTCAGCCCTCTAGGTTTCTGTCAAGGTTACCCCACCCTTATCTCCTGTTACCCTGGGAGCCCAGGGGGGCAGAGCTTTTACCGCGGCTCTTGATCGCGTGATGTTCCCGTCATAGGTCATAAAAATGGGATACTTCATGGCGACAACAGAGCCACCTGTTATATAGGAACATCGCCAGTTGTCCGGGGCTGCTTTCGCAGCTAACCCCCTATCCGCCACCTGGACCCGCCTGGTTGAGGATGGTCGCCTCGCCAGGACTGATAGTCTTATCCAGAAGATTTGGCATGTGGGAATGGAGTCAGCCCTGATGTATATGTGGAGAATCACTACTTAGCTTAGGAGGACGGCTGTACAGTTAGGGACTGTGCCATGTGCCGTGCTGAATGGAACTCTCTCTCTCTCTCTCTCTCTCTCTCTCTAGTCCTTTGGATGACTTTAAACCGAGGCCCCGTGTGCGAACACACGCAGAACATCTTGCGCACACGTTAAATCCTGTTCCGCTTTTCGTAAGAGTAGGCCACCGTGTGCCGGTGGGAACAGATGACATTTACAAAGCTGCATACACACGGGGACTAGATGTAAAAAAGCACAAGAGTGCTTATTCCATTATCCTCGATATAAAAGAATAAATCAAATCAAATCAAATCAAATCAAATCTCTCTCTCTCTCTCTCTCTCTCTCCTCTCTCTCTCTCCTCTCTCTCTCTCTCTCTCTTTCTTCTTCTTTCTTTCTTTCTTTCTTTCTTTCTTTCTTTCTTTCTTTTTTCAGAACATGAACAAATTTTCAAGTTTTCAGTGTTTTTGTTTCTGTATTTCATCAATATTTCAGGCAACATGTTCAATGACAATTTCAGGATTCACAATAACAATCAACAATACATGTACATAACGCAAAGGTTTATATATATATATATATATATATATATATATATATATAATATATATATATAATAAAATTCTCTCGAGATAAGCAAAACATATAACAACAATGATTCCATGAATTATATGTAACAAGTGTTCATAAATCGAGTATATATTGCAAACGTTAAGCAGACGACCAGCGCCCAGGAACAGAAACGGAATATCTAAGAACACGCACAATGTAACAACAGCAACGACAAAGGAACCCCCCCCCCCCCCCCCCCCCCCCCCCCCCCCCCCCCCCGCAAAAATACAGAAAGACGACCAAACCAACAAAACAACAACAACAACAACAACAACAACAACAACAAAACAAGAGATATCTTAAGAAGAATCAGAGAGAGGATGTAAACCACTGACAGACAATTGAAACAAACAGCCTGCATGACCCGTGTATTCAAAACCTGCACACACAAAACACACACACACACACACACACACACACACACACACACACACACACACACACACACACACACACACACACCGGGCTTAAATGTTATTCACTTTATAAATAATTTGATACCAACGACAGATCCTCCACAAATTTCAGCCAAACCATTCATAACACAAGCCAGAATGAAAGACATGTTACATCTCTGATTCTCTGCTGTCGTCTTTGTTTGTTAGTCTATCTGTCTGTCTGTCTGTCTGTCTGTCTGTCTGTCTGTCTGTCTGTCTGTCTGTCTGTCTGCCCTCCACCCCCCCACCCCCCCCTCTCTCTCTCTCTCTCTCTCTCTCTCTCTCTCTCTCTCTCTCACTCTCTCTCTTCCCCTTCCCCCTCTCTCTTTTCATTCCCCCCTTCTCTGTCTCACTCTCTGGAAGACACAGTCCCATTCAGTCACTGTACCAGTCAATCAGTCATCTGGTCTGACGTCGTCAGGTTAGTCATTGGAGTCTATAGCCACACAGAGTGGGCCCACTAGTATGTCAGACAATAACAGCAAACCAACAGGTTTTTTGATAATGAGGGTATGCATTCCAGTATGATTGCGACCAGCGCATAAGGTAATGACTTGTAAGCATCTACATAGGGTTCTGTGACAGGTTAAAAAGGGGGAATCAGTTCAGGATCTCCGGAAAGAAAAAAAGACATGTTTGAAACATAACGCACAATAATAGCCCCAGCGATTCTCCACACCTTGCAAGTGATTACACACACACACACACACACACACACACACACACACACCACACACACACACACACACACACACACACACACACATACACACACACACACACACACACACACACACACACACACACACACACACACACTCACACTCATCACAAAATGGGGAAAAAGGGGGAAAGAAGATTATAATTATGTTATACATATAAATGAGAAAGCGAATCAGTCATGAATGTATAACAAACACATTAATGATAAGGAAGGAAATGAACAGCTACAGACTGAATTAAATCAATTCCTAAAATGAATTGATGGGAAAAAAGAAGATTGAGAAAAGAATAGATACATTACAGTAGTGAATTTCATCAATCAGAAATAACGTAAAGCACCATGCCCGGATGAGAGAAGGGGTGGGATGGGGAGTGATGGGGTCAGGGGAGTAGGGGGGGGGGGAGGAGGGGGGAGAGCGGGACAGGAAAAAAAGAGACAGGGGTTGGGCTTTTGGGAGATAACCACAAAGCAACTGTGCCAATATATATATATATATATATATATTATATATATATATATATATATATATATATATATATACATATATATATATATATATAAAATATATATATATTATGTATATATGTATTGCTATCAATCGAGCTATTATGCCAATCACAGAAATCGGACCCACTCACTGATCAGCTGTAGAGCTCTAAAACTGATGCTACCTGCTTTGATACTAAAATTGAAACTACCCGTATTTTAAGCAGTCCCTAGGCTTACATAACGTGTATTCTGTGTTCAAGCAAAACATGTGTGAATCGGAGCTTTCAACAAACAACTTGAATCACAAATAACTAGCCGAAATAGATGAATGAATAAATTCAATAAATAAATGAATAACGAAATAAAAGAGAACTTGGCACAAAAATGCACACACACACGCACGCACGCACGCACGCACGCACGCACGCACGCACGCACGCACGCACACACACACACACACACACACACACACACACACACACACACACCACACACACACACACACACACACACACACACACACACATTTCTTCAAAGCTACTACCACCACCAATTTCAACAAAAATCCGAAACATCACGAATCTTTTTAACCTGCCACAGCCCTAAACTATGTGTGACAAATAAAAAGAAACTTGGCCCTTTTAAACAGTAGCAACCACAATAACAAAACCCTCAGTTACAAACAAGTTGATGATCAAAGAATTATATTCGGTAGCATCAGGTAATCTTCACATGACAGTACCTCTGAAAAAATCAAAACAGAACCCCGGTTTCAGTTGATTGTGTTTGCACATATCACATTGTAGTCAGTATGCACTGATTGTGCATAGATCCCTCCACATACATCAACATCCATTCTTTTACGCACTACCATCTACACATGAATATACAAGCATCCACACGTTCCATGACGATCGAAAAATTTCACCCAATTGGGATTGAGCATAGTTCACTGTCAGCGGAAAACCCGATTCGTCTATTCTACATAAATTCCCAATGTTTATAATTATGAAAGACTTGTATAGTATCAGTTCAGCAGATATGATAATTCGTGCCGTCTTTTTCTACAGTGGCAAAGCGTTGAGTTACAATGAGGTAAAGCTATTCTTAAAGCGAACGAGAGCTGTTTCAGGTAGAAAACCATCCAGCAAAGCTGACTTCATTTTTCCAGGCTATAAAACAACACAGCTTCGACACAGAAACACCCCCCCCCCCCCCCCCCACCTGAAGAGAATCCCCCTTGAAACAAAGAATGCTCTCAAACCAGTCCCTGTCTTCCATCTTTGGAAGTGGAGTGACGAAGAAGACAGCAATGGCGGGGCACTGGGGACTTGCTTCACTCAGCCCTACACCACTGGTAACAGGGGTTAGCGGTAACTGTGTGAGACCTTCTACTGGAAAAAGTGCAGGCTACTTAAAATAAATCTAGAAACTGGCCGAGTTACATTCTTTAAAGATGAACAACCTATTTCAAAATGAAGTGTCTAGAGTTATTTTGTGTCTTTACTGTCCATAAACAGAGAGGAAGACTAAGAAGCGTGACAAAAAAATGAAGGTTTTTTAAAAACATCCTGCTGCTAGTAAGAAGTGTACGTTTACTGGGCATGAACAATTCAGTGGTGTCCGCTCTCTCAGATGAGTTTGCTCACTGTCACTCAAGTCCAAGACATAAACAGTTCAACCCGTAGATCTTGAAGTCCCTGGTGTGATGGACAGGAGGAGGACGAGAAGACAAGAAGACACTGGGCAAGGATGCACATAGTGAAAGCCCTCACAGTATATCAGAGATGCACGGAGTTCACCCTCCGGGTCATTGTTCCCCACGAGGATTGCCTTTCCAGTCTCTGAGCTTCAGCAGAAGGAGCACAGTCCTTTCTCGAAAAGAAAGCAGCTCAGAAGAGAAAAGCCCCCGTCAGGAACTGAGGAAAAGCCCAGCAGCGCGGAAGACTACGGAACTCGGTC
>CM060318.1:12985384-12987884 GCA_030674155.1 Stramonita haemastoma
AATGCTCCACAATACAATACTCCACAATACAATACTCCACAATACAATACAACACAATACAACCCAACAACATGACAACAGAGCACACTGCACAACGGTGGCACAACAACACTGCCTGACTGTGGACACCCCCCACACAGACACCGTCTCCTCTGACACTCACATGAGTTGCGGTTCTTGCACGTCAACATCTTTGAAGCCAGGGAACACGTTTTTCAGCGCCTTTGTCAACTGAAACACACAAGAGGTTTTGGATACATCAGTGCCTAGCTGACAACAAGTCCTCCTGTTGTTTCTGTCAGGGCCTTCCTCCCTCAGCTGATCACCTGAGGCACTCAGCCCACCTGGGAAGGAATCCCTGTGAGGACCCGTTGGTATGCATTGGACGAGGAAGTGTGCGTGTATGGCTGTTATGCACATCTTTCATCAACAATAAACAAAAGGTTAAGCTTTAAGCTTGTTGATTATGATTCTTTTTTGGTAATATAATTGTTCTCTCTCTCTCTCTCTCTCTCTCTCTCTCTCTCTCTCTCTCTCTCTCTCTCTCTCTCTCTCTCTCTCTCTCTCGCCTATGCTCGGATTTGGATGTGCACTCCTGAATGCTGAATGTAATGTGTGCATGCGCGCGCGCCTTTGCATGCGTGCATGCCTCCGAGTGAGTATTCGCCGGTCAACAAATGAACATTATTTCTAAAACACGAGAGAGAGGGGGGGGGGGGGGGGGGGCGAGGAGGGATTTATCTTCTCGCACCACTGTCTCCAATGTTCTTAAGAACAGCATTAGTTTGGTTTTTTTCAGTTTTTACTTATGGCTGTGAACAAACCAACTTACCTGTTTCTTTATCTCTGCTGCGTATTTCTCTTTCTGTTCTTGGGTGAGGTTGGTAGAAGAATTGGAAGGGCGAACCCCTATGGTACCGTTGAGCTGGTACTCTCCATCTTCAGTGAAACTCCGCATCTTTCTTGTAAATGATTTCTGCAAGACAGTCAAGATGGCATGAGCAAACTGGGATAGCAATTCCTCCTTTCATGACCATTTGAAAACGGAATCAGTCTACTTCTGCTATGCAGTCTATGGAAATATTCTACTGCAATAATTATTACGTTGTGCAGTTTGCGTTTCACGTCTCTGAGTTTCTTCTTACAGACAGTAAAAAGCAGTCTTTTGTTTCAGCAGCTGACACAAAACGACACTTCAACTCAGCGTATGCCACCTCAACAAAATACTACTGCAGCAAACGTCAACATGTCAGGAATTTTTTTTTCATCACGCTTTTCGTGTGCAAAAGTCATGTCAAGTCAAGTCAAGTCCAGTCAAAACACTTAAATCATCATACGAAGGGCAATTACAATACTGAGAGTCATATTGATACGAACCATAATCACAAAACGACCCAAGAAAGCTATTATTTCATACTAGTTTAAAAATTCCAATACAACTTAAAAAAAAAATCGCGCGCGCGCACGCACACACACACACACACACACACACACACACACACACACACACACACACACACACACACACTACACACACACTGACAAAAAAAAAACTTTCGGGATGTACCTGATGTTCCTGAGCCTTCATCCGTCGAATCATCGTCATCATTTGTGCCACCGCCGTTGTTGTTGTTGTTGTTGTTGTTGTTGTTGTTGTTATTGTTGTTGTTATTGTTGTTATTGTTGTTGTTATTGTTGTTATTATTGTTGTTGTTATTTTTGTTGTTATTATTTTTGTTGCTATTGCTATTGCTGTTGCCATTGCTTTGTCGTTTGTGTCTGGACAGAAGGAGACCCCTCCTCTCATCCATGTCCTGAAGATCGTCCTCATTCTCCTGGTCGACGAATTCAAAATCTGTAACATAGATTAGGAACATGCAGTGAAGTGGTGGTGGTGGTGGTGGTGGTGGTGGTGGTGGTGGTGGTGGTGGTGGTGGTGGTGGTGGTGGTGGTGGTGGTGGTGGTGGTGGTGTGTGTGTGTGTGTGTGTGTGTGTGTGTGTGTGTGTGTGTGTTTGTGTGTGTGTTTAGTATTGTGCGAAAGTATACACATACACACGCACAGAGAGAGAGACACACACAGAGAGAGACAGAGACAGACAGACAGATAGAAAGATATATATATATATATATATATATATATCAGACAGACAGACAGACAGGGAGAGACAGAGAGAGAGACAGACAAAGACAGACAGACAGACGTACAGACAGACAATAGAGAAACAGATAGACAAGACAGAGAGAGACAGATAGACATACAGACTGAAAGACAGACAGATACAGAGACAGAGACAGAGAGACAGAAGAGACACAGAGGAGAGCAGAAGAAAAGACAAAAGGCCTTCACAGTTTCCTTTGAGCAGTGCCTCAAGGCCAAGTCACACAAAAGATCAGTCATCATTCCACCAGGTCCTTTGCATCGAGGACAGTGCTACTGCAAACATCATCAACATCAAAATCATCATCATCCATCATCATCTTTCATCGAATCATTGACTA
>CM060318.1:12995384-13010384 GCA_030674155.1 Stramonita haemastoma
CCAATATCACCAGGGGTGATGAGAGTGACAGCAGAACCCTTCAATCCAACTGTTCTGATTCAGACAGCAAGAATCTCACACAGGGCACACCTCTCTCTCCACTGTCAATTGACTGAGGACAATTTTACCCATGAGCGATCATCTGATAGGCTCTTCCCGCGTGCTGCCTGATTGCAGATAGAAAGACTGCACTCAACCTGCCGATAGTGTTATTTGCCAGGGCAGGGGGCTAGGCTGGGAAATGAAGGTGAGGAGAATGGGAGGGTAGAGACACGGAGCATGGGTGAACGTACTTAGTGTAAACAACGTCAAAGTGTAGGAACAAATAATGACATACAGAACATGGCTGTTTAGATAATTCTGTGTAGCGTGTGTCTCAACAGTCAAAGTAGGCACGCAAGGTGTCAAACCACAGCGCCAAGGACCTCCACATTCACAACTCAGATGAGCAATATGAATGGATTCTTGATGCCAGAGGCCAGAAACATTTTTTTCGCAAGTAAAAAAACCGAAAGGCATAACTAAAATAAAAAGGTACACAAACTGCGTACGCTCAGCTTCTTGCAGTGATTTGGTTTATGTCACATGCAGGGATGCATATACAATAATAAAAAAAACCCTTTAAAGTAAATAAAAAAACCCAAACAAATAAAACAAAAAACCAAGCAACCCAAACTCCTTCAGAAATCCAGACATCAATCACAGGTGGCAGCATCTGATGACAGAAAAGGACTGTCAAGTGACAGATAAAAACTGCCTGAGATTTGAAGCAGCAAGGGAGATAGCTAATGAAAAAGTCCGGGAATCACCAGAGAGCAAAAGCATATCCAAGAGAAGAAAAAGCAAATAGAAAATAGATCAGAAAATAGTTCTAGAGAGGCCCCTCCCAGTTTGCCAGGAAATTGCTTGAAAGTACTCAGAGTAAGTTGGGAACATTAATTTTTACAGTAGACACAGACGTTTTGACCAGCACCTTGGGACTACGGGCCCATTCTCAGAGTGCACCGGGAAACTGCTTGAAATGGAGGGTCAGTTGGGGAGTGTAGCCCCAGAGAGGGTGTTCAATAAAAATCCACCACTTTGGGTTGAAACAAAAAAGTGATCAGGAAAAGCCAGAGCCAAGCTGTCATACGGGCTTCACGTAATACAAAGCAATACAATGCAATAGTATAATACAGCTCAGTGGTGGCAGTACAGCACAATGCAATATAATGCAGTCTGTGCTATACCATTCAAATTAATAATTCTCGCTATTCTCTTTTACATTTTGCATGGATGATGATGAAGGAAAAACCTGCAGCTTAACGGAAACCTACTTGACAATGATTGCATCCAGTTTAACGCAGATATATTCAGCAACAATAGCATATTTAACCAAAATTAGAATCGATATATTCTATCGCCGGGGTCATTCGTCTGCTTTCACTTTAAACTGGACAGGAATGCTAAAGGAATCGTGGTCTGACATCCCCGATGACTGTTAACATGTTTGCTCCATAAAAAGTGTGGTTGGGTAAGACTCAAACCGTTGTAACAGAGAGTATCACCATGGTTTCCTTTCACAAAGCTGGGTCATGAAGCTGATGCTGCAGGAATAGGGATTTCCAAAAGCAGCATTATTTTATCTATGTAACTATTCATTTTGTAAAGTAAGGGACATGAATGAAATGATGTGCTATGGAATTTCAACTTCAATTTGACTAAAACGTAAAATGTAAAGTCATTATGGGGTGGGGGGGGGGGGGGGATTTAGCGTTCAGCTCTATGCATAAAGACTATTCTTTTAGGGCCACGAGGTGCGAGGGAAGGCAATAGTCAACTCTGATATCCTCAGACTGCCCCTCTTTTGACATTGCATTGTTAGCTTCTGTGCTTTGGTCTATCCTGGTCATTCAGATGACATCTTCATCATATCATGTATGTGAAATACCATCTTCCCGCTGTTTTCAATCAGGCAGCAGAGCACTTCAGGGCGAAAGGACGACGTGGTTTAGAGGCTGAGCCATGTGCAGGTATTTTGAGCCTTGTCAGGGATTAGGGGTTTCAGCAGAGCATTAGAGATCCTGTCAACTGCCGCATCACTTATCAGGGGGGGCTGAAGGAATCCAGTTTTTATCTCTACAGCAACTTCAAAACTTGGATATGGATTTGTTGTTAGAGTTTTAGACATTTTTTGCAACGTGGGTATACACATGTTGCAGAATATCTTTTCTGATGTTTGAGTCTTGTGTCTATATGTACTTGGAAATACTTTATCAGTTTTATCATCATCATCATCATCATCATCATCATCATCATCATCATCATCATCATCATCACACAACAACAACAACGTCATCATCATCATCATCATCATCATCATCAAAAATCTTATTTGGAAACCATAAACCCAAGTGCAGAGTTCATGATATCGTTGTGCCTTAAACTATTGTTATATTGAAAAGCAGACAGTGTTCTGATGCTATTGTTGATACTGCTAAGTTGTTGATAACTTTACATCTTCATCTTTAACATGATATTGGAGCCTTTGTTTTTTGTTGAAGTCCTCAGTTTTTCTTATCGGCTGTTCATAGCAACGGAAGAGTGACAGACTGCACTGAGGAAAAGCTACTCTGCATAGTTACCACGTTGAAGTCACGGTTGATCCCCACAGAAGACGAACAAGTACAGTGTGTGGCTTGGGTATAGTCGTCAGAATTGAGACTTTATGAAAATGAAGGGAAGGAATAAGTGGGCGTTAGGTCACCCTCTTGCTGCTGATTGAATGAAAAGTATATCCCTCAAGTCGGAATGCGGCTACCTTAACTGTGGATAAAAACAGTCGTATACACGAAATCTGACCATCAGTTGAACCTCGGAGATCTATGTGAGGAACGGGAAAAGTCTTTCTGTGAGATGTTCCCCTCGTGTTTGCTTTTAGGCATTGTGTACACCAGGTTCTGTTTGAAGAAAGGAAAGGTTAAAACAATCTTTCGGCTGACAAAACTGAAACTGTTACTTTGAACAAAGTATTTGTTTAAATGTTTCCATGTGGGATTTTAATGGTACAATGTTAAAAACGAAAGCTTGAAAAGAGCTTTCAGTCTTCATCCAGTCCTCTCTCTTGAGAGCTCTCCGTCACTGATCTCTTTCCCTTTCCTTCTTTCAGTCTTTTTGTTGTCTGTCTCTGTCGTCTGTTCTGTCTGTCTGTCTCTGTCTTCTGTCTGTCTTCTTCTGTCTTCTCTTCTGTCTCTCTCTTCTCTTCTCTCTCTCACACACACACACACACACACACACACACACACACACACACACACACACACACACACACACACACACAAACATGTAACATTTCCTCAATGCTTGTGTGGTATCCATTAACGATTAAACTCATCGCTAGACGATGAATAATGGCAACTTTACCGTAAGGGGGTGTGGAGTGCTTGGAGGGCGGTGGGATGGATAGTGGGCAGTAGGGATGGTAGGAGAGATAGCTGGATATGGCTATTTCATTCATTAAAAAAAAATTGTTTCATATTTTATAATACTTTAAGTCACAGCAGATTTCTCTGCGTGAAACACGGGCATCTCTCCGCGGGGAGAGTGCGTCGCCACAAGAGCAGTCGCCACCCATTTTTTCCTCTGCAACGTATAATTTTGTTTCCCTATCAGAGTGGCTTTTTTTCTATAGAATTTTGCCAGTATAGCATAGCATCTTGTGCGTCGTTAAAGACCCATCCCTCTGTCGCAGCAGGGAGGTCACCTAGGCCTAAGGTGTCGATGACCTGAAGATAGCCAGCAGCCAGCTTGCTTAGGCAGGAGATTCCAAGCAATGCATCAATGACTATTTAGCGACTTGAGAGAGACAGAGACAGAGACGAGATGCAGACAGACAGAACTCAGAAATGTTAATGTACCTTGGTCTGGGGTCCCAATACTTAAGTTTGGTGTAGAAATGACAACGAATGCCACACAATAGGCAAAAATCCTAAGGAAAACACTTCATATCAGGCTTCAATTCTCTGAAAGAAACCATTAAGGCAATACACAATTGCGTAAAAGGACATGTGTATCAAACAAACTTCACATGACTAATTTGAGTACACCTTCCTTGTGTTTGGACAAAAAGTAAATATACACATAGCTGATTAAAAGTACAACTAAGTGATAACCAGAGAGAGAGAAGGGGCCTTTCTCCATGTCGCGCTGATTTTTTTAAAAAGTATATAATAATTATAGCGATCACAGGTGAAAGGTGGGGGGGTTTTCAAGTTGAGGTGACGTGTGTTTGCTGAACCCCCACTTGATCAGCACACAAACTCTTTTTCATCCACTTTGTTTAGCTCTGCCATGCCGCCGACTCTCAATCTCTTCCTGTTCACATGTGTTGTTATTGATCAACAGATGAAAAACTGTCTCAACGACGTACAAACAAACAACCGGTTACGTTTGCTAGTTGTGCCATGCTGTAAGGGGGGTAAAACTGACGTCATGTATTAACTGTCATTTTTGTTCTCACTGAGTGTATTCCATGTGAGAGTGTGGGACCGTGGGTAATTATTTTTCCAGATCACTGCATGGGGTATTGAGAGGAAAGAGGACAGCGACAAAAAGGCATTCAGCCACATGCCTTTGGCAAGTCAACAGGCCTGCTTGACATGTCTTTGATGACATGTGGGTGACGTGATGGTGACGCTATCAGATAATAGTGGGTCGAGGTCTTCGTCCTGAGCTGACCTAAAGAGAAAGAGGGCACGAGCGCCCATTGTGTGTGTGTGTGTGTGTGTAGTGGTGTGGTGTGGTGTGTGTGTGTGTGTGTGTGTGTGTGTGTGTGTGTGTGTGTGTGTGTGTGTGTGTGTGTGTGTTGTGGTTGAGTAGCCTATGTGTATCTCTGTGTCTCTCTGCGTCTCTGTCTCTGACACGTTAAATCCTGTTTCGCTTTTCGTAAGAGTAGGCCATCGTGTGCCTGTGGGAACAGATGACAAGATTTACAAAACGGCATACACACGGGCACTGAATGTAAAAAAAGCATATGATGGCTTATTCCATTATCTTCGATGTAAAAGAATAAAAAGAAATTGTTTGTCTGTCTGTCTGTCTGTTGTCTCTGTCTGTCTGTCTGTCTGTCTGTCAATCTATCTATCTATCTATCTATCTATCTATCTATCTATCTATCTATCTATCTATCTATCTATCTATCTATCTATCTATCTATCTATCTATTATATAATATAACAGCCTTTCTTCAATAAATATCGTTTATATATATATTTAATATATATATATATATATATATATATATATATATATCTGTAAATATGATATATATAAGAGAGAGAAGATAGAAGATAGAAGATGAGATAGATAGATAGATAGATAGATAGATAGATAGATAGATAGATAGATAGATAGATTGATAGATAGATAGATAGATTAGTAGATAGATAGAAGATAGATTAGATAGATAGTAGATAGATAGATAGATAGATAGATAGATAGATAGATAGATAGATAGATAGATAGATAGATAGATAGATAGATAGATAGATAGATAGATAGATAGATAGATAGATAGATAGATGATAGTGTCCTGTATTTTTTTTTACTTGAAAAGAGACGGTCAAGTTTCAGAAGTTTATGAGACATTATTCGTTACAAAGATTACAGAAAACTGAAGAAAATGTTTCACATTTTTTTTTAAAGAATAGCTTTGTATTTACTGAAAAAATTGAACAGAATCGGGAAGAAGGAAAAAATAAAAAAGACAGGCTACCCTCCCCCCCCCCCTCATGGCCAAAAAAATAGCAACAGCACAACAAACACTCCTCCTCCACCCCAACCCCACTCCTAAAACAGTAAGCAGCCACCACCACCACCCTCCGCCCCCTAAAGAGGAAACGAAACCTTACAAAAAGTTCCACTTAGTTTCAGTAAGTAAAATTCAATACTTAGCCAAACCCTCTGCTCAATTCCTGCCTTTATCAAAGGCCCATGTGTTAATTGTTTTAAATCACCTATAAGAGAGAGAGAGAAGAGAAGAGGGAGGAGAGAAGAGAGAGAGAGAGAGAGGAGAGAGAGAGAGAGAGAGAGAGAGAGAGAGAGAGAGAGAGAGAGAGAGAGAGAGAGAGAGGGGAACAAGGGCAAGGCAAGGCAAGGCAAAGGCAAGGCAAGGCAAGGCAAAATTCTATTCTTTTCAGGGATACATCAAGTTGAAAAGACACTAAACAATAAAACTTTACGCAGTACCAAACATCACACAAGCATAAGGATATATATATGATAAGGTAATAAAAATGCACTCGATCAGAAGACAAAAATCAGAAGTCACAATAAAAAGATTTTGATTATGGAAGAATAGAAAAGTGTTAATAGGTAAAGAGCAAACAAGAGAACAAGATGAAATAAACAACTGAAAACATCAATCCACCACCATCTGTCAAAAGTTACACATGTGATATAAATCATACATTTGGATAAAAAGGTTTGATTCGAACTACAAGTTCTCCAAATGGGCCTGGAATGAAAAAGAAGAGAGAGAGAGAGAGAGAGAGAGAGAGAGAGAGAGAGAGAGAGAGAGAGAGAGAGAGAGGAGAGAGAGAGAGAGAGAGAGAGAGAGAGAGAGAGAGAGAGAGAGAGAGAGGAATCTATGTGGGGAAAAATTCACAACAAACCTTCTCTTCTTCACTTTGCCCGTATTTTACGCCTGAGTGATATCTGTATCTAACACGTCTCGCGCAGACGTTAGAACACTTCATGGCCTTTCTCATTGATCACTGGCATTGACGCCTTATATAAAAACCAGTCAAAGGTTTGATTCGAACTACGAGTTCTCCAAATGGGCCTGGAATGAAAAGAAAAAAGAGAGAAAAACTTTTTCTTCTCATGACGTAGAGTAGTCCTTGTCAGCATTGAATATGGGACCAATACAAGTTTGGGCGTGGGCTGCTAATATAACTGCTGATAGTTTACTGAACAGTCCGGTTGTGTGAGATAACTTCTAGCTTCTATACACGTGTAGAGAAAGGGTTCAAAGAGGCTTTTAGAAGAGAGAATGAATGCCTTTAGCGGCCCTGAATGGAGGGCAGGCCAGCGCCGCACAGCGATAGCCAGTCGGCAAAAGCCACAATTAAGCCAATTAAAAAGTGCGCACGGCTTATGGGCTTCAAAAGCAAAACGAAAATAGCGACAGCAGTAGTTAGGCAACTTTCTAGCGAAACAACAACCACGATAACGATACACAACGACAACAATGGTAGTGGCAGCAGCAACAACAACAGCTGTAAAAAAAAGTGTATTTTGACAGTTGTGAAAAGTTTTATGCATGTATGTTTATAAAGTATGTCTCCATGTATGTATGCATCTGTGTATTCATCCATGCATATATACATACATAGATTCATCCATGCATACATATTTCTATAGATACATACAAACACATATGTATGTATGTATGTATGTGTGTATGTATGTATGTTTTGTATTGTATGTATGTATGTATGTATGTATGTATGTATGTATGTATGTATGTATGTATGCATGGATGAATTGATCTATATATATCTCTGTTCGCCTGTACGTAGTATTAATATATATATATATATATATATATATATATATATAGAGAGAGAGGGGAGTGAGTGAGGAGAGAGAGAGAGAGAGAGATATGATAGATAGATAGATAGAGATAGAGATATATATCATGTGTGTGTGTATGTGTTGTGTTTCTGTGTCATGTGATGTGTCATAAAACATTATATGTATGTATGTATGTATGTATGTATGTATGTATGTATGTATGTATGTATGCATGTTATGTGTGTGTATAACTATGTTTATATGTATGGACCCACGAACAGATAATTTTATAAGCACAACTGCACACACACTACAACACACGTATGTTTATAATACATACATACATATACATACATACATACATACATACATACATACATATCATACATACATAATACATATCATACATAATAATATTATACAATTGATATAGTGACAATAGTATTATTATATATATAATAATCTATTTATATTATATATATATAGTATTATTATGTATTATTATGTTATGATATGTATGTATGTATTAATGTATATATTATATGTATGTATGTATGTATGATGCATATTGTATGTATAGCTATGTATGTATGTATGTATGTATGTATGATGTATGTATGATGTATGTATGTTATGTATGATCATGTATGATATATGTATGTATGAGTATGTATTATATGCATGCATGCATGACATGTAGGTAAGTAAACTGAGTATGTACGTACATATGTATGCATGCATACACGCAACTTGTATGTACACATGCATGCACTGAACAATGTTACGGTCAAGCCAAAACCCTGGAGATTTATTCTGTTTCCTGGTTGAAAAAATGGTGTTACAGCAGATTCGCTGTTTAAAAATTTAAAAAACTCAGATCAGCAATTAGACTGGCGATGTTGTATCGCTAACCGAGTTTTCTGCCAACCGCTTTGTACCCCTCATTCAGCGAGCACTGGTGGTGTCTACACTTCACCTCACCACACTACACTACACTACACTACACTAGCTAGGCAAAGGCTTGCACGGCAGTCAAAGGGACAACCGCCATCAATCATATCTCTTCTAGATTTGGAAAGAAAGAAGTGTTAGCGTCTGTCATGTCTGAATCGGCTTTTGACCACCCAGACCCTCCTTCCCCCTCACCCCATGTCCCCCCTCCCCTATCACTCATTTCCATTTTCTATTCTCTGTATTTAGTTTATCTGTTTTATCATTTTATTTCGAGGATAATGGAATAAACACTCGTGTGCTTTTTTTTACGATAACTAAGTGGTCAGAGCGCTTGCTTTCTCTAAGTCAAGTATCGTCGAGCGTGGTGACCAATTGGATGGGTGACCATTTTGCGCGCCTTGGCTTCAGTACAGTCCCCCAGGTCATCACGCTGTCAGTGGGTACCTGCCCTCTTTAGGGTCAGGGTGTATACAGTTTTGTCAATTTTGTAATCCGTTCCCGTTACGTATGAGAATGTGTGTGTGCGCACGCGCGCGCGCGCGAGTGTGGTGATGGTTGTGTGGTGTTGTTGTGGGGGGGGGGGAGTCTGTGTGTGTGTATCAGAACATGGGGAAAATGACTTATACATGAATAGAAAAAAGAGTGTACCTTCACATACAGGGACATTTACACCAGAGAGAGACAGAGGACAGACAAGTGTGTGTGTGTTTTATTTGTTTATTCTTTCATATTGAGGATAATGTGTGAGAGTGTGCGCGCGCGCGCACGCGCGCACTCGCGTGTGTATAATGATAATTACCACTACCTTGATGTAAATAGTATGCTATAATTATTCTGAGGCGCCTGAATCGCGTTCAGCAACACTGGAAAAACATCAGGAAGCCACTTTATTTCTCAGTGGAGGATAAATGACCATGACGTCAGCTTTGCCATTTGCCATGTTGCATGACGTCAGCAAACGAGGCTGCAGAAGTGTCAGGCACTAGGACCTGAAAAGCGGAAAGAGGGGGAGGCTGTGGTGTCTTCAATGGACTGGTTTGTCTGCCCCTGGAATGAGCGCTCCGCCAAACACGGCAGTAGAGTTTCAGAAATCATGACGTCAGCACTCACTGCCTTGTCAGGCCTATTCAGGCAGCGGTGTCCGCAGGGTGTTTCGACAGCTGAAGAAATCCGTGAAGAAATGTGACGCTCCACCACATAAGGGGTCGCATTGCACCAGAGGTCAATTTTTAGTTATTGACAAGTTTTAGTTATTGACAGTTTAGTTTGACAAGTTATTATTTGCAATGAAAAGGCTATTCAAAAAAAAAAAAAAAGGATTGAAGATCAGACAATTCTGTGCAAAGTTATCACAAATTGAAATGATACACTGCAGGATGTGACAAAATGAGAAACGGGCAAGTTTATTTTCGTAACAGGTTGTTAGAGTGAAAGCTTGGGTATTTTCTAAAACACATTAATTTTAAAAGCAAAAGAAATAAAAAAATTATGCCTTGATATTTCATTACAAGGTAGAATAACGGATATAGTTTAATAATTAATCAAAATGTCAAAATTGACAACTTGACCCCCAATCTGCTTTTAATGGCTACTCGCGGAAAATTGGGTAATGTGGTAAGCGACTCATTGTGTGGTGGAGCGTAACAAATAAAAAAATAATAATATGGAGTAATTTGTTTTCTGCTTCGTTTCTTTCTTTGGTTTCATACATCCAGCAGCAGCATGGCATTCCCACTGTCTGTTCTATTCCATTTAATCCATTCCACTATTCATTCATAACACTTGTGTTTTGTTTCCAGCGGCATAAAGCTTGATTTCCAGAAAACCCGTACAAGACACAAAACTTGATGCATCATCTCACCATCAACCAGTCAACCATATCTACAGGAGGAGAGAGAGAGAGAGAGAGGGAGAGAGAGAGAGGAGAGAGAGAGAGAGAGAGAGAGAGAGAAGGAGAGAGTTTGCAAGGAGCATATCAAGTCCAAAACTGCTTTCGATTTAAAGTCATTCATCCGTTCATATACAACCATCGTCACAAATTACATGAAGCTGTATTAGACCCGTTCTTCCTTTAATAGTTTATTGCACTTTTTGCCAATAGTAAGCAAGGTGTGGTAAGTTAATATTCTGTCCAAAAAAATGAAAACGGATAAAGAAAAAAATCGAACAACTCAATGCTATGTTTTTAAAAAAAAGTCGTACGGACTGCGTTCGACCGTCTCGACCTTTTGGGTGATATGTCAACTGGGCCTTTGATGGAGACCAAAAGAGAGATCAGTCAGTGAGTGCAAGGCAGAGACTGGTACAGTGCGGGGCACAAGTTCATAGGGACTGCGTTCAATTCAAGGCAAAGGGAGTGGTCCACTGGTGTTACATGCTGCACACATGCCAGATGAAGTTATTTGAAGAACGTGGTCCCCATGCTGTAAGGAATAAATATCGGGACAAAAATGATGAACGTTTCAAAGAGGGTAGTGTGTTTTTGTGCAGATCTGGTTGTGAAAGTATTTTTATTTTTTTAAAAGTTATTAAACAGTGTGGGTTGGTTGTGGGGGGGATGGGGGGAAGAGGGAGGGTACTGACCTTGAAGAAACTTACGGTTTTCCTGAAGTGCCAGGTGAAAGTGAAGTGGAACTGTCTGGTCATTTCAGTTTCTTGAAGATCACATCTAGTTGATATTACACTAACATTAGTTGATTATTACACTGACATCTAGTTGATTATTACACTAACATCTAGTTGATTATTACACTGACATCTAGTTGATTATTACACTGACATTAGTTGATTATTACACTGAATCTAGTTGATTATTACATGACATCTGTTGATTATTACACTGAATCTAGTTGTTATTACACTGACATCTAGTTGATTATTACACTGACATCAGTGATTATTAACTGACATTATTTGATTATTACACTGACATCTAGTTGTTGATTACATGGACGAAACAGTCATCGAATTTTGCATTACATCTAGTTGTTTATTGCACTAACGAAACAGTCATTGAATTTTGCTACATCTACTTGTTATTCACTGACATCCAGTTGTTTATTACACTGGACGAAACAGTTGCTGAAGTTAGCTTCAAATCTAGCTATTTATTACGCTAAACGGAACAGTCATTGGGTTTAGTATCACAACCAGTAGTTTATTACACAACAAAACAGTGATTGCATTTTGCTCACTAGTTATTTGTTACACTAAAGGGAACAATAATTGATCTTGGCATAACAACTAGGTGTTCATTACATAATGAAACAATGATTAGACCTAGTATCACAACCAGGTGTTTATTACACTAAACGGAACAATCATTGAATTGAGTATTACAACTAGTTGTTTTTCACCTTGAACGAAGCAGTCATTGAATTTAGCATTATATCTAGTTGTTTATTACACTGAACGTAACAGTCATTGAATTTAGCATCAATCTACTTGTTTATCACACTGAACGAACAGTTATTGATTTTGCATCACATCTAGTTGTTTATTACACTGAATGTAACAGTTATTGAATTTGCATCACATCTACTTGTTATCACACTAACGAAACAGTTACTGAAGTTAGCTTCAAATCTAGCTATTTATTACGCTAAATGGAACAGTCATTGGGTTTAGTATCACAACCAGTAGTTTATTACACAACAAAACAGTGATTGCATTTTGCCTCACTAGTTATTTGTTACACTCAACGGAACAATCATTGATTTTAGTATAACAACCAGGTGTTTATTTACATAACGAAACAATTACTGGATCTAGTATCACAACCAGGTGTTTATTACACTAAATTGAACAATCATTGAATTGAGTATCACAACTAGTTGTTTTTCACCTTGAATGAAGCAATCATTGAATGTACCATTATATCTAGTTGTTTAGCACACTGAAAGAAGCAATCATTGACTGTAGCCTCACGTCTATTTGTTTAACGCACATGGAAGTTTCAGCCAAGATTGTGTGTCTTTTGAACTGCAAACTGCGGGATATAGCCTAGTGGTCAGAACATTGCCCTCGCAATTTGACAACCCGGGTTCGAGGGGATTTTTCCTCTGGAGTTAACATCAGTGCTGACTCTACTCCCCCCAAAAGTCTTTCAGATGAGACTATAAACCGAGGCTCAGTGTGCGAATGCACGCAGAACATCTTGCGCACACGTTAAATCCTGTTCCGCTTCTCGTAAGAGTAGGTCATCGTGTGCGGGTGGGAACAGATCACATTTACAAAACTGCATACACACAGGGATAGGATTTAAAAAAGCATATGATTGCTTATACCATTATCCCCGATATAAAAGAATAAATAACTAAAATATTACAGAGGGGACAGACATCCATCTCAGTCCAGCATGTGGAGAAGAAGAAGAAAAAGACAAATTTCCCTTTTGTTTGCTTGCCGAACTTAAGAAACACCATCTTCCACAAGTGTATTTTTGAAAAAAAAAGGAAAAGAGTTGAGAAGAAGAGTGAAAAATATTGTCATGTTTTATGTGCTTTATAATCATAACAAAACTGTGTTTTAAACGGGAAACAAGTGTCGTGTTTTTTCAGAAAAGCATGCAGTATGTTCCTTTATGAAGTTTCTATACTGGAATGATAGGGTATAAACTGATAGGTTCCTACGAAAAGGGGTGCATATGCACGATAGATAATGCAAAATCACGATACGAAGCGAAATGGGGATGACTACAAATGTCATTTGCTTTTGAAAACCCGATATCTTTGCAGAATAGGGTCAGGCTTTCTTTTACTGCTAGGTATTTAAAGAGCTGACTGATGTTCAGTATAATATAGACTACTGTCTGATGATGGGTGTTATGCGTAGTATTACCATTATCATCATCATCTCATCATCATTATTATTATTATTATTATCATTATAATCATTATCATTATCATTGTTATTGTTGTTGTTATTATTATTATTATCATTATTATCATCATCATCATCATCATCATCATCATCATCATCATCATCATCATCATTATTATTATCATTATAATCATCATTATCATTATCATTATCATTGTTCTTATTATCATTATTATTATTATTATTATTATTATTATTATTATTATTATTATTATTATTATTATTATTATTATTATTATTGTTATTATTATTATTATTATTATTATTATTATTATTATTATTATTATTATTATTATTATTGAATTTTTCTAACAGGTCCAGCAAAGTGGAACAACTAGTTTTTGTTGAATCACATACAACAGGTATGTTTAGACGTTGACGATTATTTCATACCTGTTTTCACCCCCACCCCACCTTCTTGGCAATAAAAAAATCCCTAATGTGTTTTGCTTAGTAGCTGTGAATTTCATAAGTTGTGCAAAGCGGTTAGACTGGTTTTGTAAATGTTTATTGATCAGTGACAGTGAAACGTCGACGATCACAGTCATTATGGCTGTCATTATTTTCTTCTTTTTCTCCAAAGGAGGACAACTGCAAGCTTGTTCCCTGTATGTATCTGTGTGTAGTTATTACATGTTCATGACTTGGGGTGTTTTTTTTTTTCGCTTTTATGCATTGACGATAACACTGCCGTCAAACGGTGTTTCGAAAAACTTTGGCCTTGTAACTGCACAGCTGAACGACTTGGCCTTTTGAATTCAGCTGTATAACGGAACTGCGCCATTGCAAGCGTATCACGTCAGATCACTTGAAAAGAAAGAGTCAAAGTAAAAACTGCCGTAAAGCTATCTCTCATTTTTGATCCCCTCTCTCTCTCTGTCTCTCTCTGTCTCTGTCTCTGTCATTTTCTGTCTGTCTGTCTGTCTGTCTGTCTGTCTCTCTCTCTCTCTCTCTCTCTCTCTCTCTCTCTCTCTCTCTCTCTCTCTCTCTCTTCTCTCTTCTCTCCATGATGGCATGCAAAAGATTTTTAGAGGTGCCAAACAAAACCCCAAACAAAATGATATATGGAGATTTGTGTAGATATCCACTCTATGTAAATTCATACACTGCCTGTATAAGATATTGGTTTAAGTTATTAAAAATGAATAGCGAACGGTTACCACTCAAGGCGTATCAAATGCTGTTGCATCTAGATAACTTAGGAAAACAGTGTTGGGTTTCGAAAAGAAGAGAAATTTTATGTTTAACTGGATTTAATATTGTTTGGTTGCAACAGGGTGTTGGGGATGTCAAAAGGTTTCTAAAACATATTTAAACAGAGACTCATTGATTTGTTTATTCAAGAATGGTCAGGAACTATAAGAGATCGTGATAGATATCAACCTTACAGATCATTTAAGACTATTTTCGAAAAAGAAAGTTATGTACTACATGTTGAAAATTATTGTCTTCGTGTTGCCATTACACAATTAAGGTTTAATGTACTCCCACTTAATAACAATGTACATCGCTATAGTGAATCTGTTCATGAAAAATTCTGCCCATTTTGTAAGAACCAGATTGAAAATGAAAACCATTTTGTGTTTATTTGTGTTGTGTATGAAGATTTAA
>CM060318.1:13015384-13017884 GCA_030674155.1 Stramonita haemastoma
AATCCTAAATAATTATTCAGGATGAGGACAGAACATGGCCTACTGCAAGAACAAGCCGAACTGACTTATCTCAAAAGGCACGATACGTGGATCCACAGAACGCTTGATCTGAATGATCTTCATGCCGCCTTTTGGAATGCCAGCCACCTCTGATAAGGAGAAGAAAGATATTTGCCCTTTGTTACACAACGCGGACTCGCCAGTGCTTTACGCTCGTTCAAATGAACACACTTGCATTATGAAGGCATACTTCTTGAAGATCCTGTAATTTATGTAAGTGTTTGTTTTTCAGGTTATAGAAACAGACACAGACACAAACACACACACACACACACACACACACACACACACACACACACACACACACACACACACACACACACACACACACACACGCACACACACACATACATACATACATACATACATACATACATACATACATACATACATACATACATACATACATACATACATACATACATACACGTTAAAACTCGTTCCGCTTTTCGGAAGAGTAGGCCATTGTGTGCCCGTGGGAACGGTTGACAAAACTAACAAAACTGCATACACACAGGGAGTGGATACAAAAAAGCCACATGGGTGATTATTCCATTATCCACGAAATAAACGAATAAAGAAATTAATAAGCAATAAAACACATTAACATTGACACTAACAAAGAGAGACAGACAGATAGACAGACAGACAGACAGAAACTCAGACAGATAGAAACTCAGACAGACAGACAGAAACAGAGAGACAGAGACGGAGAACATGCATAACCCGTAATAGAGTCATCAACAGGGTATTGGCCAGTGTGGTCGGCTGAAGACAGGATTGACCGTTTTCTGTCCCCGTTCCTGTGCATTAGTGGCTGTTGAGGTGGAACAGTCAGTCCGTCAGTCAGTCAAATGGTGGCCATCTTCATCTGGCCAAGATCTAGTCAGGGGACAGGGTGATCCCCCGTAGGGCCTGTAGCCTGCTGCCTTCCTTCTGGTCAGTCAAGCGTTCTGTCCCTTCAGTCCGTATAGAAATGATGAATATGATCGAGAGAATAAAAGACTGTAAAAGAGATAAAAATCTGAGAGAGAGACAGAGACAGAAAGAGAGACACAGAGAGAGAGAGAAAGAGAGACAGACAGAGAGATAGAGAAAGAGAGAGATAGAGGCAGACAGACAGACAGAAACACAGGGAGAGACACAGAAAGAGAGAGAGATTTATTCTATTTATTTTATTTATTCTTTTATATCAAGGATAATGGAATAAGCAATCATATACTTTTTTACATCCAGTCCCCGTGTGTATGCAGTTTTGTAAATGTCATCTGTTCCCACCGGCGCGCGATGGCCTACTCTTACGAAAAGCGGAACAAGATTTAACGTGTGCGCAACGCACACGGGCCTCGGTTTAAAGTCTCATTCGAAGGACTTTTGGGGAGAGTGGAGTCAGCACTGATGTTAACTCCAGGGGAAAATTCCCCTCGACCGGGAATCGAACCCGGGTCGTCAAATTGCGAGCACAATGTTCTGACCACTTGGCTATCCCGTCTTAGAGAGAGAGAGAGAGAGAGAGAGAGAGAGAGAGAGAGAGAGAGAGAGAGAGAGAGAGAGAGAGAGAGAGAGAGAGAGAGGGGGGAACACAGAGAGAAAGGGAGAGGGAGAGACAGAAAAAGAGAGAGGGAGAGAAAGATAGACAGACAGAAACAGACAGAAGGAGAGACAGGAGGATATAAAGAGAGAGAGAGAGGGGGGGGGGGGGGAAGCCAGGGAGAAAGGGAGAGAAACAGGGAGAGAGAGAGAGACGGAGAGAGTGGAGGTAGGGGGCAAAGAAAGAGAAAGAGAGAGAAAAAAAGAAAGGGATCGGGAGAGAGCTAGAAAGCGAGAGAAACTTTGAGGGAGCCTTGGTGTCTTGGTTTTGGTTTTTAAGGCTGTTGGCTTGTTTGATAACCTTTGTGTTTATTGATTGATTAATGATAATTGTTGTTCATATTGCTGTTTATTTGCTTAAAGGCGAGGGAACCCCATGGTGTGTGACTTGTGATGTGCAGGTAAACATCAAGCATCTGCTCCTGGAGTGTCGAGACGTCCAGGATATTTGGCACAAGCATTTTATTATAGCAGACTCCCTAAAGATCCTTTTTGTGATATTCCACCCGAACCAATTTTTAACTTCCTGAGAGAGTCTGGCTGTTTCTGTCTGATTTGAGTGAATGTGCTACAGTTTGTCGCTAAGATCAAGGTTGTTTTAAGGAATCTGGTTTTGGTTTTATCTCATTTTGTATGTGGTCGATACGATTTTTCCCAAAACGCGGTGCCCACCCTACGCTGATGACCATGGTGTTGCCACAAGGAAGGACAGCAGAGTTGGTTTTGCAAAGAAATATTGTATTGCACCGTGCTCATTCATATCATGCAGCATTTCAAGACACAGATAAGAGAGACACAGAGAGAGAGAGAGGGAGAGCCAGCGAGCGAGCGAGCGAGCGAGCGAGAGAGA
>CM060318.1:13020384-13025384 GCA_030674155.1 Stramonita haemastoma
CTATAAAGATACCATCATCAAGGCCAAAAATACTGTCAGTTATGATGATATCAGGTAATAATCTGCATGAATAGTGAAAATTATGAAATAATACGTGTACTATATCAGATCTTGTTAATTGCTATTTACCTTTAGCTTTCAAAGCTATAGCGTGCTTTCTAAACAATCATACAGACATTAGCGGGTAGCAAAGAGAATTACATAAGTGCTTCAAACCTCTACTAAGACTTTTGTAATTGGATACCATTATTTGACAAAAATATTATAAAAATCGTTTTGAATCAAATATAAATTGATGGACAACTTCAACAATAAAGATATTTGTTTTCATATTGAGTTCAGGGCTGCCCCTCAAAAGAATTTGCAAATGAACATATTCAGGGGGAAGCAATGCAATTGTGTTGGCACGGACTAAATCAAAATTAGGACAGAACAGAAAATAGTGTTCGGCTGTCTCCTGTGCACTACCACAAGCACATAATGGATCATTTGCTACATGACGATGAAACATATCATATTTTAGGTCACTTATTCCAAGTCGAAGTCGACAATGCAGTATTTGTTCTTTTCTCTTACCATGATAAAAATACAAAGGTACAATAGGATCATTCATAGATAAATATCGTTTGAATTGACTTAAGGAATTACTATTTTTAATAGAATCTGGAAGAGAGTTCCACAGTAAAGTAGTTGACGGAAGAAAGGATTTTTTATATATTTCTGTGTTACACCTTGGTAAGCTACGTTCATAAGGCCTTCTTCTATGATACAGATTTATATCGGTTGTTAGTGCAGGAACAAGATCAACTAAATATTGGGGACACAAACCATTAACCATTTTATGATAATAACAGAGTTTGTGTCTGGTTCTTCGTTCTTTCAGAGTACAGAATCCAGACTCTTGGTACAATTTTTCATGGGATGTGCCACGAACAGCCCCGACTATTGTTCGTATTGCATCAAGCTGCAACATTTCTAATGATTTTGACTGCGTTTCAGTACAATTATCCCATATTATGTCGGCATAGTCAAAATGAGGGAGTATAAATGACTTAAACATTGTTTCAAGTGTCTTCCTATTAAGTTTATATTTATAGCTTTTAAGGCATGAAACCAACATAGTTACAGTATTTATTAAGCTTTTAATATGCTCATCCCATTTACAATTGTTCTGAATAATGAGACCTAGGTGTTTATGCATGCTTTTATTTTGGAGGTGGGTTGATTCGAATGAGAGAGGCAAGATCGTGTTATTGTTTCGAGAAAAATTTAACAGCTCTGTTTTGTCTGCATTAAAGCTAACTTTCCAGCACTTAGCCCAAGACTCTATTTTTTCTAAATCTGAATTAAGTATTTCGGCGCGAATATATGAATCGTTTAGTGCTAAAGACATGCTAGTATCATCTGCAAATAGTTTTATATCAGATTCTATATTGTTCACAATGTCATTAATGAAAATTAGAAATAGAAGTGGACCTAAGACTGATCCCTGAGGAACGCCAGCACGTATTGTTTTAAAGTCTGATTTATGTCCTTTAATCACTACTGCTTGGGTACGATTTGAAAGATAGTCAGTAAACCAGTCTAATAATTTACCGCGTATACCATATGTTTTCATCTTGTGCAGGAGCCCCTTGTGCCAGACACGGTCAAACGCTTTTGATATGTCAAAATATACTGCCTGTGTTGTGATTCCTCTATCATATGAGGAACAAAGACTGTTATATATACAAAGTAACTGGTTGACAGTGGAGTCTCTAGGAGTAAAACCTGATTGGAATGGAGAAAGAATGAGATTTGATGATAGGAAGTGATACACCTTAGAATGAATACATTTTTCTAAAACCTTCCCAACACAACTCAGTAATGAAATTGGTCTATAATTATTGCATAATTCTTTTGATGCTTTTTTATGTATTGGATTAACTAAAGCTGTTTTCCAAAGTTTTGGGAACCTACATTCAATTAGACTTCTATTAAAAATATTTGTTAAGGGATACAGAATTAATGGTAGTGACAATTTTAAGAGTTTATTGTGTACTAAATCTAATCCTACTGCTTTATTCACATCAAGTTTTAGAACAACTTCTTCAACTTCAGAAGCTGACAACAAAATTTCGTTTATTTCTTTTTCAAGAAAAGGAATGTCAGGGGGAACATCGTTGTCATTCTCTAGAGTTGACTGGGAAATGAAAAAATTATTGAAAATATCTGCCTTATCCCTGCTTGAGTAATAAACAGTGTTGTTAAACAAAATAGGAGGAATTTCGTTAGAATCTATTCCTTTCTTTTTTAAAAACTGCTTCACTAGTTTCCACCACTCCTTTTGTCCAAACTTGGACGGGTCTGAAACACTACGTTCAAGTTCTAATGTGTATTCTATCTGTCTTTCCCTTTGTATAGAGTTTACATAGTTCCGAAACTGGCGAAAACGAAGCCAGCTTTCAGGCGTGTTAGTTAGTTTGGCGGTTTTGTGAATGACTTTACGTTTGGCAATTAACATTCTAATTTCATCTGTCATCCAAGGTACATCATTGGGACGAATAGTAACAGTTTTAACTGGCATACATAATTTTGCTTTATCCATTAGAATTTTTGAAAACATCTCAGCACTTTCGTCTAAAGTTACAGCATGAATAACTTCATCCCAGTTTACTTGCAATAACAGATTATGAAATTTTGATTGATCTAGTTTGTTATAGTTAAATATTATTCTTTTAAAAGGCTGCTCTTTAGTAATGGTATTTCTGACCCTGGCACAAGGAACACTGTGGTCACTACAGACAGCTGGCAGAACTTCAACTGAGTGTACTAGGTTAGGACTCTGTGTAATAATCAGATCTAAACAAGAATGTGTTGAATCAGTGATCCGAGTAGGCTCATTAACTAATTGTTTAAGCTGATAGCGATTGAGAAGGTCAATTAGATAGTGAGAAGGAGTATCTAGGAAGTTTGTGTTAAAGTCACCAAAAATTATAAACTTAAGTAGCGTGTTATTAACGTTATCTATACTTTTTTCTATTAAATTCCAATAATTAACCTTTGAGTTGGGTGGACGATAGAACGATCCAATCAGTAGACTCGTTTGGTCTAATTTTGTTTCTATCCACACTGCTTCCAACTCATTGACATGCAAATCAGGCCGAGCTTTACAATATAGATTATTTTTTACATAAATAGCTACCCCACCATGTGGGTCATGCGGTCTGTCACACCGAACTGGTGGATGAAAATTAGTCAGGTGAATGGAACTGTTGTGGTCCATTTCAGAAAGCCATGTTTCTGATACAGTAATTATATCAATGTTATGGTATTCTGATTGTAACATTTGCATCTTACTTCTGATACTTCTTGCATTTATGTGCACAATTCTTAAATCAGTTATAGGAACAGGCCCTGGGTTAATCTCTACGTCTCCACACAGTAACAAAAGTAAGTGCAACCACAGGAAAGTAACAGAACCTTTATTATCCTTATCATTATTGCTAATAACCCAGTACACAGAATCAGAAGAATTAGAGCTGTTTGTTAAATGGCTTTTATCATCATGAATAAAAGTAACAAAATGAGCAAACACTGACAGTGTTATGTTATGGGGATGTCGGTTGCATGACAATATTAAAAACTGTACAATCAAAGATTTATCAAGAAAGGCTAGTTTCCTTGCTTTGGCCAAGGCTTTAGAATGATACATGCCGATCCTTGCACGATACACATCTACACCTACTGCCATTTGATTTGATTTGATTTGATATATTCTTTTATATCGAGGATAATGGAGTAAGCACTCTCGTGCTTGTTTACATCCAGTCCCCGTGTGTATGCAGTTTTGTAAATGTCATCTGTTCCCATCGGCACACGATGGCCTACTCTTACGAAAAGCGGAACAGGATTTAACGTGTGCGCAAGATGTTCTGCGTGCGTTCGCGCACGGGTCCTCGGTTTAAAGTCTCATCCGAAGGACTTTTGGGAGAGAGAGAGAGAGAGAAGAGAGAGAAGAGAGAGAGAGAGAGAGAGAGAGAGAGAGAGAGAGAGAGAGAGAGAGAGAGAGAGAGAGAGAGAGAGAGAGAGAGAGAGAGAGAGAGAAACTTGAAAAGAAAGGAAACTTGAAACAGGGAAAAGGATAGTGCACATATGAAGCTACAAACAATAAAAGGAAAATGTTTGCTTTCTTTTTCGGCCCAGTATCTCGGTTAATAACTATGATTGTGTATCTTTCTGTCTGTCTGTCTCTGTCTCTCTGTTTGTCTGTCTCTCTCTGTCTCTGTTTTGTTTTATATCGAGGATAATGGAATAAGCGCTCATGTGCGTTTTTTTCACATCAGTCCCCGTGTGTTTGCAGTTTTGTAAATTTTGTCTTCTGTTCCCTTCGGCACACAATGGCCTACTCTTTCGAAATACACACGGGGACTGGATGTAAAAAAAAAGCACATGAGTGTTTATTCCATTATCCTCGATATAAAAGAATAAATAAATAAATAAACAAACAAAAAGCGGAACAGGTTTTAATGTGTGCGCAAGATGTTCTGTGTGCGTTCGCACACAGGGCCTCGATTTATGGTTTCATTCGAAGGACTTTTGGGGAGAGTGGAGTCTGCACTGATGTTAACTCCAGGGGAAAAATCCCCTTGAACGGGATTCGAACCCAGATCGTCAGATTTCGAGCATAATGTTCTGTGTGTGTGTGTGTGTGTGTGTGTGTGTGTGTGTGTGTGTGTGTGTGTGTGTGTGTGTGTGCGCGCGTGTGTGTGTGTGTGTGTGTGTGTGTGTGTGTGTGTGTAGGTGTGTGTAGGTGTGTGTAGGTGTGTGTGTAGGGGGGGTGTGTGTATGATATGCATGTGTGTGTATGTGTGTGTTTACGCACGTATCCGCAAATGTGCGTGTTTGTGCGTGTCGACCTGTGTGTATATACGTGTGAGTGTGTGTGTGCTTCATATTTAATCCTTTATTTTATGGGTAACTTGGGAAAACTATCCAAGATTTGTGTGTGCGGGTGTGTA
>CM060318.1:13030384-13035384 GCA_030674155.1 Stramonita haemastoma
AAACCCTGCACATCTGCTCACTCTGTGTTGTCATCGCGTTGTCATGTTTTAGTCATTTTGGATATGATATGGTAATCATACTATGATAGTAATATATGGCATGACATGACATGATATGATATGATATATGGTATGGTATGGTATGGTATGGTATGGTATATGGTATGGTATGGTATGGTATGGTATGACATGCCAGGGTAGGTAGGGTAGGGTAGGGTATGGCATGGTGTGGTGTGGTGTGGTGTGACGTGACATGACATGGCATGGCATGGTATGGCATGGCATGACATGACATGACATGATATATGATATGCCATGACAGTGTATATGACATGCCATGACCGGTGGTCAGAGCTTTGATTTGCACACAGGCAACAGTGGGGTCAGTAACACCATGAGGACATTATTTGGCTGAAGCTGTCCACTTTCCGGGTGAGTGCTTTTGAATACAGCACTTTCTGGGCAGTCTGCATACTTGATTTATAGCGCAGCTGACTCACTATCTGTCTGTCTGTCTCTGTCAGCCTTCTGTCTGTCTGTCTGTCTGTCTGTCTGTCTGTCTGTCTGTCCTGTCTCTCTCTCTCTCTCTCTCTCTCTCTCTCTCTCTCTCTCTCTCTCTCCTCTCTCTCTCTCTCTCCTCGTCTCGTCTCTCTCTCTGTCTCTGTCTCTGTCTGTCTCTCTCTCTCTCTCTCTCTCTCTCTCTCTCTCTCTCTCTCTCTCTCTCTCTCTCTCTCTCCTCTCTCTCTCTCCTCTCTCTCTCCTCTCTCTCTCTCTCTCTCTCTCTCTCTCTCTCCTCTCTCTCTCTCTCTCTCTCTCTCTCTCTGTAGCAGCACTGACATAACAGGGAATAAGCTACCCCACCCCATTCTGTATCGCTGTGTATGAGTGTGTGTATTGTGTGTGTGTGTGTGTGTGTGTGTGTGTGTGTGTGTGTGTGTGTGTGTGTGTGTGTGTGCATGGCGCGCGCGCGTGTTTGGTGTGTGTGTGTGTGTGTGTGTGTGTGTGTGTGTGTGTGTGTGTGTGTGTGTGTGTTTATCTTTCAGACTTTGAACTTAATGCAGGAACTTATGTTCAACAATGCTCCCTTGGCCATAAATTCTCTTACGTGCATCAGATGCACATTGAATACAGAACCTTGATTTGCCAGTCTGTTCCATGCAAACTGTGTGGTTGTGTAATCATTTCCATATTAGGTATGCTTTTTATGTGGAGGGGGGTCAGAATGTTGCCAGGGACTACTCTTTTGTTGCCGTGGACTCTTTTACGTGCGTTGAATATTTTTTCCACATACAGGACCTCGATCGATCATCGTATCACCCGAAAGACTTGCACCCAGACCATCAATTATGGTCTAGCGGACGGGAGAAAAGTTCGAATTTAAATGTTGATTAGAGTTAAAGGTGTTCCCATAACCATGCGGTCATTGGAGAGTGAGATGTCAGAGACCTCAGCGTCTCCAGGGGCCAGCATATTGAGGGTGGTGAATAGGGATAAAAGTCGGGAATTGTCGCTTTGTAGGCAAGTGATTTACTTGTAGACCACTGATTCAGGTTTTTAAAAAATATTATTTCTATTTTATTTTTTTATTTCGAGGATAATGAAAGAAGCACCCATTTGCTTTACACATCTAGTTCCCATGTGTATGCAGTTTTGTCAATTTTATCATCTGTTCCCACCGACACAAAATAACTTACTCTTCCGAAAAGTGGAACAGGTTTTAATGTGTGCGCAAGATGCTCTGCCTGCTTTCGTACACGGGGCCTCGGTTTATAATCTCATCCGAAGGACGTTTTTTGGGAGTGGTGTTGGCACTAATGTTAACTTCACAGGAAAAATCCTCTTGAACGAGATTCGAACCCGGGTCAGTAGATAACGAGCGCTTCACTCTGACCACCAGGCTAACCCGTCCCCCGTGGACATGGGGTGAGCGGGAAGGGCAAGGGCAGGTCTGGCACTGTGACCCTTGTCAGTCACTGGTTACACACAGAGGGAAGCGGGAGGGGGTAGGAGGAGGGGGTGGGGGGAACGTGTGAAGCGTCTGCCTAAATCAGCTGCCTGACTCTGGTGAGCATTAGGCCACTGGCAGCAGTGATTGTAGAGGCTCTCTGAGGGCGCTCCTCGTCAGCAGGGTTTGTGTTCTTTTGGCAGCATGGACAGAAGGTTTTCTTTTGTTTGTTTTTAATGACAAGTGTCCCACTGTAAGGTACCGACCGCCGAGAATGAAGTTTGAATCACCTCAGGGACCTCTGACGAAGGCTCATCCAGGAGCCGAAACTTGAATCCGGTCAGGCCAAAGGCATGGTTTCTTACTCATAAATGCCTAAAAATGCTATCTTTGAGAGATACCCTTTTCTAGGTTTTTATGGGGGGGGGGGGTGTTCCTTTAATTGAATCTTTTAAAAACCTTTTCAAAATGAGGGTATCTGGTTACCTGTTTTGCTCCACTGCTGTTTTCTGAGTAAGGTTATCCTTTTGGTGGAAAAGAGGGGGAAACGAGGGATAATGTCATTGAAGTAACGAAGTAAAAGTGAAACAAACGAAAGAAGCTTTTCAGCGAAAAGGACTTCTGTTTTACTGGCTATTTCAAGCCCAGAAAACTATGACATAGAATCGATATATCAGAGACTTGTCATAATGCACGATGCTAGATGCTTCATTGCTCCTACTAAATTAAAAGAATCATTAAAAGAAAACACGGTTTTTCTGGAAAATGACAACTTTTTGTTAATTTGTTTTGTTTCTTTCCTTTTTGTGTGTGTGGTTTCTTGCCAGTCGTTTGAGGACACAGTTTCAGAGAGGCAGACCCCGACCTGTGCCATGTATGGTCATTGTGTACATGCCTGTTGTTTCCTTCACTGAACTGGCTGTCAGCCACCTCATAGTTATAAGTACCTACAACCAATAACTGTGCCCCAAATAGGCTTCAACATCGGACTTTTCTCTCCTATTCCGCAATACCTTGAGTGGTCCGAGCATTAGTCCTTTAGGGCGAGACAATAAGTCGTGGTCAATTTTATAATATGCATGTAGCTCTCCAACAACAAAAAAGTCATCCTTGGAACAATACTGAATGCAGCAACCTAACTGGCTTGAGCAGACACGCAGACAAGGACCATAAAGCCTGGCACTACTGACCTGTGGTGACAGGCTGTCCCCTGTGCCCTACCCTCAGATCGAGGAATTCATCGTGACGAAAAGAAACTGGACAGTATCCTACAAAACAACATGCTACAACACGATGCTAGTTTTTCAAATTACTGATAAGATGCAAAAGCTCATTCATTTTTTTCTTGGAATAGAAGGGAGGCAAAGGCCTGGTCTGACCTTGAGGCTCTGGTTTCATACAACTTCTACATATTCATGCTGGTGGCAGAAGGTTTTCCCTTTTAAGAGAGTGGTGGCAGAAGGTTTTTTCTTTTAAAAGAGTAGTGGCAGAAGGTTTTCCCTTTTAAGAGAGTGGTGGCAGAATTTTCCCTTTTAAGAGAGTGGTGGCAACAGGTTTTCCCTTTTAAGAGGTGGTGGCAGAATATTTTCCCTTTTAAGAGAGTGGTGGCAACAGGTTTTCCTTTTTATGAGAATGGTGGCAGAAGGTTTTACCGTTGAAAAGAAGATTGCAGAAGGTTTTTCCTTTCAAAAGAGGGATGGCAGAAAACCTGACAGATTTTAAGCTATTCTCGCGTTGCAAATGTTGACATTGATACAATGATACTCCCTGGCTTTTGACTCTGACACTGGGGGATAAGTGGGGGTGAGAAGTGATGCTGGTTTGTTAAGTTCCTCGGCCTCTGCCGTCTTTTCTCTCCCATTGCCGAACTAAAAGTGTTAGAAGGAGTTGGTGTGATGCTGTTCATTTTTCACTACTAAACCAGATTGAAGTCATTCATCTCTTGACCAATGGGCAGGGGCAGCTCAAACCTGTGCCATGGACTGTTCACAGATGGACAAGTGCACTAGGCTGTGTGTTAGTCTGTTTTGATATAGCAGACTTTTCATTGTATTTTTTGGTATCTTTTATCTTATTTCCACCATATAAATGCCAATATTCGTATACCTAGCCCAAAATGATGTGCACATTGAAGATCCATAACTTGATGGATGCGAATACACCAGTATACTCAGCACATAATACAACTTTATGGCATAGCGTAGATGGACTATACCTCGCGCAGCAACATCTTTTTTGGAACCAAAAGTAAAATAAAACAAACAAACAAAAGCAACATAATCCGGTCAGTGCCGGACACAAACAAACAACTAAACAAACAAACCCTCCTGCAGTAGTTATGGGTGCACAACATCCCATAATACGCTTTGTTTTTGTATGGAAGGTAGTGAAGGGAAAGGGAAGGAAGTGCAGCCATTATCAGGATTATGTTGTCAACTTGCTGGAAGAAAATGAACATTCCAGTTTCAACTGACGAAGGTAAACGTTCAAAAACCTTTCACGTGTACTGACGAGGACTTTCCTGAATCCCTGGGAAGATAAGCGGTATGGCGGCGGGCCTTTCCCATAACAAATGGACAGCCATTGACAACTGCCCCCCAACCTGATTTAGCCGTCAGGTCTCAAAGTTTGAGATTCCTTTGGCGGTTATCAGAGTTTAATGACAAGGAAACTGCTGTTTGATGGAGTCTGTCGTCTTTTCCTGTCTCGATAGCTGAAGACCGTGTGTGATTGAGCAGCGAGTGTGGCTGTAGTGGTCATTTTTTAACGGACAGTGGAGACTGATCCTGGCTACAAGGTCAGACCGGCCGTTAAGAATGTGACACAGCGCCCCCTCCCCTCCCCTCCCCCCTTTCCTGCCCACCCCCACGTCAGGAAGGTGTCAACTAATCCACTCGACAGGCCGCGTTCTTCCACATCCGGGCATGTCCAGCATCTGGCTTCCACAATGGCGGCCACTCCCTCCAGCTAGACAAGGCGACCTCAGATGCCTGGGTGTGCTGGGAAAGCTATTTTCAAACCCAGGGTGTTAGGGCAGCTTTCCTTCCCCCGGCAG
>CM060318.1:13040384-13047884 GCA_030674155.1 Stramonita haemastoma
AGTCAGACCACTCGAGCATATGGAACTGCCATTAATCCTGTCCTGTGATAACGGCCTGGCCAAATGACCCTTAGCCTACCTTCAGTGTGTCCACAGTCTGCCAAGGGTCAGGGGGTCTTGGTCAGTCCTGTGGAGACAGGGACTTGAGAGCAGGAGTGGCTGTAAATCAGTGCTGTCTTACATGGCCTAAGTGGTTCTTTTGCTCTGCCTCCCTCCCCCTCCCCCTTCTCCCTCCCACCTCAGTCCTTTTGTTTCGCCCCCCCCCCCCCCTAACCCTCTCCTTGTCCATTCTTTTCTGATGGAGAGAGCGAGAGACAGAGAGAGAGAGATCAAATCAAATCAAACCAAATCAGTTTTAAATCAAATCAAAATATTCTTTTATTTTCGAGCATAATGAATAAGCACTCCTGTGTGTGCTTATGTCAAATTTATTTAATTTATTTTTTATATTATTTATTTATATTATTCTTTTATATCGAGGATAACAGAATAAGCAATCATGTGCTTTTTTTCATCCGGTCCCCGTGTGTATGCAGTTTTTGTAAATATTGTCATCTGTTCCCACCGCACACGATGGCCTACTCTTACGAAAAGCGGAACAGATTTTAACGTGTGCGCAAGATGTTCTGCGTGCGTTCGCACACGGGACCTCGGTTTAAAGTCTCATCCGAAGGACTTTTGGGAGAGTGGAGTCAGCACTGATGTTAACTCCAGGAAGAAAATTTCCTCGACCGACTCGAACCCGGGTCTTCAAATTGCCAGCGCAATGTTCTGACCACTAGGCTATCCGCCCCCGAAACGAGAGAAGAGAGAGAGAGAGAGAGAAGAGAGAGAGAGAGAGGAGAGAGAGAGAGAGAGAGAGAGAGAGAGAGAGAGAGAGAGAGAGAGAGAGAGAGAGAGAGAGAGGAATGAATGAATGAATGAATGAATAATCTTTATTTTTCAAGGGTAACAGAGTAAGTAAGCATTACATACTTTTTTTCATCCGGCCCTTGCCCTGATCAGGGAATAAAGCTAAGAAACTCCCTCCCTACCCCTACATACCAGCATCACCACCAGCAGCAGTTCAACCAATATAAAAAAAAGGAAAACAGAATACATTCAACAAAACGCGTCATCCTAACTGGATACACTGATAATCATTTAAACAAAAAATAACACAGCAAAAAATATTAAAAAATAGCAAATATTCAGGACCATGAAACAGAAGGCATTACAAATCTATAATGCATGAGTGTGTGTGTGTGTGTGTGTGTGTGTGTGTGTGTGTGTGTGTGTGTGTGTGTGTGTGTGTGTGTGTGTGTGTAGTGTGTGTGTGTGTGTGTGTGTGTGTGTGTGTGTGTGTGTGTGTGTGTGTGTGTGTGTGGTGTGGTGTAAGCGGGAAAACAAGCAAAGTAGGCATAAAAGGGGGGGAAAAAACAGATTAAAAAAAACAACAACAACATAAAATCCTTTAAAACACAAAAAACTATATGAAAACACATTTCAATATTCAAATGGTAAAAATACAGTTTGAATCCAACATAACAACCAAAATACTCCTCTCCATAATAAGTCTAGGATAGAATATCTGAAGGTGGAAGTTGGAGGGAAAGGAAAGGGAAAGGAAGCAAGGAGAGAGAGAGAGAGAGAGAGAGAGAGAGAGAGAGAGAGAGAGAGAGAGAGAGAGAGAGAGAGAGAGAGAGAGAGAGAGGAGAGAGAGAGAGAGAGCATCACCAAATTACATCGTCATCAAAACAAACCAGTCAGCAAAAAATATTTTAAAAACTCACACTTCCATAAAAAATAACTATCATCAATGAAACCTAAAAACTCCCAATTTGACCAAACCTAACAAGGAAAAGAAAACCCAAGAGAGAGAGAGAGAGAGAGAGAGAGAGAGAGAGAGAGAGAGAGAGAGAGAGAGAGAGACAGAGACAGAGACAGAGAGACAGAGACAGACAGTCAGACAGACAGACAGACAGACAGACAGACAGAGACAGAGAAAGAGGGGCAACACCATCGCTTTGCCAGCCTTGTTGAACAGTGCTACGGTACATTTATTGGCATGTTTGAATTGTGTTGTATTGCATCGCATCGAATCGAATCATATTGTAGCATGTTGTGTATAAGGCATTATTGTCCTTCAATGTATTTTGTTGTATTGTGTTGTGTTGTATCGTATTGTGTTGTGTTGGAGTTACTTTGTTTTACCATGTTTAAAAAATCGATTTTGACTTTGTCATCCCATAAGCGCGTGCGTGCATGTATGTGTGTGTGCATGCTTGCGCCGCGCGCGCGCGCGCGTGATGTGTGTGTGTGTGTGTGTGTGTGTGTTTGTGTGTGTGGTGTGTGTGTGATTCAGTTTCAGATTCAGAATATTTATTGCCATTTAAGTCATGCAGACCTATTTGACACAACAAAACAAACATCATGTGTGTGTGTGTGTGGTGGTGTGTGTGTGTGTGTTGTTGTGTGTGTGTGTGTGTGTGTGTGCGTCCGTGCATACGTGCGTGCGTGCGTGCGTGTATGTATGTATGTGTGTGATGTGTTTGTGTGTGTGTGTGTGTGTGTGTGTGTGTGTGTGTGTGTGTGTGTGTGTGTGTGTGTGTGTGTGTGTGCGGGCACGTGCGTGTGTGCAAACATGTGTGTGTGTGTTTGTGTGTGTGCGTGCGTGCATACGTGCGTGCGTGCGTGTATGTGTATGTATGTATGTGTGTGTGATGTGTTTGTGTGTGTATGCGGGCGCGTGCGTGCGTGCGAACATGTGTGCACGATTGTGTTTGCAAATATATGCTTTGTTATGTGTGTTCCATGTGTATTTGTGCATAAGTGTGCTCGTGCGTGTATGGTTGTGTGCGAACGCACTCTGAACGTCTTGTGCACACGTTAAAATCCGTTCAGCTTTTCGGAAGAGTAGGCCATTATGTGCTGGTGTGAACTGATGACAAAATTGACAAAACTGCCTGCACACAGGGACTGGATGTAAAATAAAAAGCACATAAGTGCTTATTTCGTTTTCCTCGAAATAAAAGAATAATTAGACAAAATAATAAATAAAGAAATAAATTAAAAGGTTGTGTGTGTGTGTGTTTGCGTGCGTGTGTGCGTGTCTGTGTGCGTGCGCGCGCGTGGGCGTATGTGTGTGTGTGTGTGCACACGCATACATGTAAACACATCCCAGTGCAACACACAGATAAGATAAACAGACTGATAATATCAGGAACATAACCAAAGACGTTGGCGAAAGAAACGTGACAAAAATCGATTGAGAAAATCAACAGAGAAGTTTGATTAAAGCAAAGTTTGAACCGTTTGAAGCATGAAAGGGAGTTTGAAAACAACACACACACACACACACACACACACACACACACACACACACACACACACACACACACACACACACACACACACACACACACACACAGAGATAAGAGAGAGAGAAATGGGGGGAGGGGGGGTTAGAGAGAACGGTAACTTACACAGAAAACCAGCCAGTATTTGCATAACCGATTCCTGCAGTGTCTCTGAGGTTTGGGCTTTAGCTGGAGGCGGTGTGACAGAGTTCATGTCATAACCTCCTTCCGATCCCTGTGTGTTTCTGGTATTTGTGAATCTGCGTGTCTCCCTGTTTGGCTATCTGTCTGTCTGTCGTCTGTCTGTCTTTTCTGCCTGTCTCTCTGTCTCTGTCTCTCTCTCTCTCTCATGATCTCAGTGTGTGGTGTGTATGTGTGTGTACGTGTGTGGTGGCGGTGCGTGCGTGCGTGCGTGCGTACGCGGGGTGTGTGTCTGTGTGTGTGCGAGCGCGCGCGCGTGAGTGTGTGTTATTCTTTTATTTTGAAGATAATAAATAAACTCTCATACTGCACTGCCTGTCTGCCTTCACATAGTATTAGTAGGCACCCATCAGTCTCAGAAGACTGTGGAGTTGCGCTCTAGTCTTTAGAGCGCAAAGCCTGGGTAAGTAAGTATGGAGGGCAAGCTGTTACCCATGCAGCAGACCTCCCCTCTCCACGCCAATGGAATGATCCATTGGAAAGGCAATGACCGATACGAATGGTTCCAGTACCGTCGCAGGAGCCACCAGAACGTTGCCATATACAGCCCCGAGCCGCTCTGGAACTCTCAACTCCCCGATTTTTTGTCAGGGATGGTGTCTAAACACGACACCTGTGTGCATGCTGGTGTTTTTTTTTTAATTTTGTCATCCGCTCCTACCGGCATAGGTGGCCTGCTCTTCCAAAAGGCGGAACGGGGTTTTAACATGTACGCAAGATGTTCTACGTGCGTTTGTACACGGGGCCTTTATAGTCTCATCCGAATGACTTTGACATTCAGTTCGATTTTTTCGTCACACTGGGAAGAAAGGGCAAGGCTGGGTACGAACCCAGAACCTCGCGGTTTACTTGTTGGCAGGCGAACATCTTAACCATCCTGCCACCTTCCTTCACACACACACACACACACACACACACACACACACACACACACACACACACACACACACACACACACACACACACACACACACACACACACACACACACACACACACATATGGGTGAGCGTTCGAAGAAGAAGAAGGAGAAGAAGAAGACAAAGGTTTTATCAGGGGCAATCACATAACAAGGACGAAAGATGGAGTTGCCTCCCATATTTCCCTGTGGCCAAAGACAACAGCGAGCACATGGATTGCAATCTGTCTCCTTTACTGACAGTGCAGACAGTTCAGGATTGTCAATCCTGTCTCCTTTACTGACAGTGCAGACAGTTCAGGATTGTCAATCCTGTCTCCTTTACTGACAGTGCAGACAGTTCAGGATTGTCAATCCTGTCTCCTTTCTGACAGTGCAGACAGTTCAGGATTGTCAATCCTGTCTCCTTTACAGACAGTGCAGACAGTTCAGGATTGTCAATCCCGTCTCCTTTGACAGACAGTGCAGACAGTTCAGGATTGTCAATCCTGTCTCCTTTACTGGACAGTTCAGGATTGTCAATCCTGTCTCCTTTCTACATTCAGATTCATTGCTAAGACATGCAGTTCAGGATTGTCAATCCTGTCTCCTTTGCTGACAGTTCAGGATTGTCAATCCTGTCTCCTTTACTGACAGTTCAGGATTGTCAATCCTGTCTCCTTTACATGACAGTGCAGACCGTTCAGGATTGTCAATCCTGTCTCCTTTACTGACAGTTCAGGATTGTCAATCCTGTCTCCTTTACTGACAGTTCAGGGTTCAGATTCAATCCTGTCTCCTTACTGACAGTTCAGGATTGTCAATCCTGTCTCCTTTACTGACAGTTCAGGATTGTCAATCCTGTTCCTTTCAGACTGACAGTTCAGGATTGTCAATCCTGTCTCCTTTGCTGACTCGAATTCAGATTGTCAATCCTGTTCCTTTCGACAGTGCAGACAGTTCAGGATTGTCAATCCTGTCTCCTTTGCTGACAGTGCAGACAGTTCAGGATTGTCAATCCTGTCTCCTTTACTGACAGTTCAGGATTGTCAATCCTGTCTCCTTTGCTGACAGTGCAGACAGTTCAGGATTGTCAATCCTGTCTCCTTTCTGACAGTTCAGGATTGTCAATCCTGTCTCCTTTTACTGGACAGTTCAGGATTGTCAATCCTGTCTCCTTTGCTGGCAGTGCAGACAGTTCAGCCTGGCTTCAGCCTGGCCTGTTGACACTCCCCACTGTCCAAATGCCATGGGTGCTGTGAAGAGGTGCAGAAAACGACCCCATTTATTTTATCACTTCGGCCTGATTCACTGGGTGGGTTATGAACACTAGAAGGCAAAAGAAGAAGAGGCGGAGAAGGATGGAGGGGGGAGACGAGGTGGTGGTGGAAGAGGAGGAGGGGGAGGAAGAAGAAGAAGAAGAAGAAGAAGAGAAGAAGAAGAAGAGAAGAAGAAGAAGAAGAAGAAGAAGAAGAAGAACAACAACAACAACAACAACAACAACAAACAACAACAACAAGAAAAGCACCAATAACAGCAGCAGCAGCAGCAACAACACACAACGACTTCAAAAATGACAACAACAAGAGCAGCAACAGCAACAGCAGCAACAAGACAACAAAGAAGAGAAAAAGGAGACGTATACCGTATAATTTATTGTAAGCTACTTTCATTCACGGTATGTCATTTCTCTGCATTGGGGAGAGCGCCCTGCCATATGAACTACACGACTGACCCATTGAAGATCTTCGTTTTCCATTCTTCATTTCTTTATCTAGACAGTGGCTTCATTCTACAGAATTTTCCAGGAACAACTCTCTGTTGTGAGGGCTCTTTAACCACCCTCTGCATGAAGTACGTACATGTGACTTCGGCTTATCGTCTAAACCAGAAGACTAGCACTCAGACCACGAAAGAGATGCAGTGAATGGGGGATGTGGTGTTTGAAATGGAATCGAACCAGCAACCTCCCAGTTTCTGGGCGGGTGTGTTATCTTAGCATCGCCGACCACCAGCTGTGTTCTGATAACTGACATATGGAGGGTAAAAGATGGGCCATCAGGAAAAAAGGGCCCCACAATATGACACACAGCGGTGTCTTTTAATAACCGAGAGTGTTTGACGAGTATGACAACGACAATGTTTCTGATCCCGCCATGTTTAGAAGTGCAGTACGGAGTGGTGCTCCATGGCTGCAATAAAATACCCTGGTCCCCAAAGATCCCCCCACCTATAGTCATGGTCAGGAAACACCCCTCACCCTGTGTCTACAGGTATGTACAGGGGAGGATACCTGGCTGTGCATGGGGTCTGAGGCTTCGGGTTGAGCCCATAGTGTGTTTACCTTAGCGAGAGAGCTGGCTGATACTCTATAATAATAACAGCACAGTAATGCCTTGTGTCTCTCCTTAGATTCAAGGCCATCCCGTTGTTTGCTGATAGCTCATTGTGTAAGACGTTGTGCCAAAGGAACTGGGTGTTTTTTATTTAAAAAATTAATTTATAGTTTGTACATATCATTTTCTTGGTGTCTACATCTTCTTGTTCTGACCAATATGTCTGTCTGTCTGTCTGTCTGTCTTCTGTCTGTCTGTCTGTCTGTCTGTCTGTCTGTCTGTCTGTCTGTCTGCTCTCTCTCTCTCTCTCTCTCTCTCTCTCTCTCTCTCTCTCTCTCTCTCTCTCTCCTCTCCTCCCTCCTCTCTCCTCCCCTCCCCTCCCTCCCTCCTCCCTCCATCTTTCTCCACCATCCCCCGTCTCCCCTTGTTGTCCCATCGACACCCTCTTCTTCCTGCTTTCCTCTGAAAAGGCCAATCCTGCATACAGCGGACTGGCAGTCAGTTTACCTTGGCACCAGAACAGACAGCCACCAGCCACAATCAAACCCCAAATCTGAGACCGTGTAAAGCTCTACCGACCACAGAGACCCTTTTTAAAAAAAAACAACCTGTCAAGTCAGTCAAAAACGCTTTAATCACTCCTGAAGGGCAATTACTGAGGAACAAGGCGACAAAGTGGTGACACCCACGATACCGCAGGGCAGAAACAGTGAGTTCCTTGTGGCCAG
>CM060318.1:13052884-13067884 GCA_030674155.1 Stramonita haemastoma
ATTGGATGGGTGACCGTTTGCACGCCTTGACTTCAGTACAGTTCCCCCAGTTCACCCGGCTGTCAATGGGTACCTGCCCTCTTTAGGGTCAGGGAAGGTAAAGCAGTGAGGGAGAGGAGGTGGGCACTGCCCTCAATATGCTGGCCCCTAGAGAAGCTAAGGTCTCTGACGCCTTGCTCCCCTACGACCACACAGGTTATGGGGCACCTTTACCTTTTTACCTTTACCTCGTCTGTTTCTTTGTCTGTTTCCTTACCGTTTGTCTGTTTCCTTACCGTTTGTCAGTTTCTTTGTCTGTTTCCTTACCGTTTGTCTGTTTCCTTACCGTTTATCTGTTTCTTTGTCTGTTTCCTTACCGTTTGTCTGTTTCTTTGTCTGTTTCCTTACCGTTTGTTTCCTTACCGTTTGTCTGTTTCTTTGTCTGTTTCCTTACCGTTTGTCTGTTTCCTTAGCGTTTGTCTGTTTCTTTGTCTGTTTCCTTACCGTTTGTCTGTTTCTTTGTCTGTTTCCTTACCGTTTGTCTGTTTCTTTGTCTGTTTCCTTACCGTTTGTCTGTTTCCTTAGCGTTTGTCTGTTTCTTTGTCTGTTTCCTTACCGTTTGTCTGTTTCTTTGTCTGTTTCCTTACCGTTTGTCTGTTTCTTTGTCTGTTTCCTTACCGTTTGTCTGTTTCCTTAGCGTTTGTCTGTTTCTTTGTCTGTTTCCTTACCGTTTGTCTGTTTCTTTGTCTGTTTCCTTACCGTTTGTCTGTTTCTTTGTCTGTTTCCTTACCGTTTGTCTGTTTCCTTAGCGTTTGTCTGTTTCTTTGTCTGTTTCCTTACCGTTTGTCTGTTTCTTTGTCTGTTTCCTTACCGTTTGTCTGTTTCTTTGTCTGTTTCCTTATTTTTTTTCCGTTTCCTTATTGTTTGTCTGTTTTATTGTCTGTTTCCTTACCATTTGTCTATTTCCTAATCGTTTGTATGTTTCCTTATCTGTTTCCTAATCCTTTGTTTCTTTCTCTGTTTCCTAATCGTTTGTCTGTTACCTTATGTTTTGTTTCCTGATCGTTTGTTTCAAAATGCGAGTACACTCTAATGAATCACCTCCAGAGACAATCCACATTACGAATCAAATCAAGACAGTGACCATCAGAAGAGGATGTAGGGGGTGGCCACGTACACAAAAGAACAGAAGAGGGTGTGGGGGGTGGCCACGTACACAAAAGAACAGAAGAGGGTGTGGGGGGTGGCCACGTACACAAAAGAACAGAAGAGGGTGTGGGGGGTGGCCACGTACACAAAAGAACAGAAGAGGGTGTGGGGGGTGGCCACGTACACAAAAGAACAGAAGAGGGTGTGGGGGGTGGCCACGTACACAAAAGAACAGAAGCGGGTGTTTGGTGAGCATGCCAGGGGTGGGAAAGGGAAACCCCAACACCACCAAGCAAAGAAGCTGCTGTGTGAAGGCAAACTTGAAGAGGCGTGTCTTCCCAACTGCTGACTCAATCTCCACATCTCTGAACAAACAGGGGCTGCGGGCAGGGCGTGTTCTGCAGGAGACAGGGGAGAGGAGGTAGACAGACAGGCAGAGCGCTACCTGTCCTCTGTCTTCAATCAGGGAGGGAATGCATGGGGGCGGGGTGTGTGTGTGGCGGCGCCTGACCATGGCGACACTGCTGCTACGTGTCGCCTGGCCTGACGACGCAGGAAACAAACAGAGGAGCCAGGTCATAATAACCGGTCTTTTTATAGACTGGGGAGGCGGGATGGAGGTTAGTGCCCTCACCTAGCTAGCGAAAGGACAGGTAGGTCCGTGTTTTAGAAATACGTTGTTGTTTAATATTTTTTTTTTTAATCTTACGTCAAAGTCTAGTGTTATTTTAAAGTAATTATCACGTATGCTATTTTGTAAATTTTGTCATCCGCTCCCACAGGCACAATTGACCTACTCTTCCGAAAAGCGGATATAAAGTGGTATTATGTATATATATATATATATATATATATATATATATATATATATATATATATATATATATATATATATATCGCAACAACATTTCATGTGAGCGCAAGATGTTCTGCGTTCGTTCACACACAAGGCCTCGGTTTAAAGTCTCATCTGAAGGACTTCGGGAGAGAAGAGTCGGGCATCTCGGTGGTGGCTCGATCCTGGGCTCGAACCGGGCTATCAAATCACAAGCCCAACGCACAACACTTTAACCACCGGGCTATCTCATGAAACAGCATTCAGTGCAAAAAGGCATGCAATGCAGTCTAGTCTGTAAAGTAAAGACTATCATTAATTTATCACATTGCATCGGGGCTTGATTTTCTAATTCTTAGGCACGAAATATTTCGTGAGTTTTTACATGACTAAAGGGCGTTACCAAAGACAGATATGCCTGGAACTCTCTCTCTCTCTCTCTCTCTCTCCTCTCTCTCTCTCTCTCTCTCTCTCTCTCTCTCTCTCTCTCTCTCTCTCCTCCACACACACACATATGCATACACGGTACACACATGTCAAACGAACCCACTCTTCTCCCAACACACACACACACAGAGTTAACATCAGTGCTGACCCCACTCTCCCCTAAAGTCCTTCGGATGAGACTATAAACCGAGGGCCCGTGTGTGAACGCACGCAGAACATCTTGCGCACACGTTAAATCCTGTTCCGCTTTTCGTAAGAGTAGGCCATTGTGTGCCGGTGGGAACAGATGACAAGATTTACAAAACTGCATACACACGGGACTGGATGTAAAAAAAAAAGCACATTCGGGCTTACTCCATTATCCTGGGTATAAAAGAATAAATAACAATAAAAGAATAAATAAAAAATAATTAAAACACACACGTAAGGCATTAGAACAAATAATGTGCTTGAACAAAGAATGTGCTTGAGCGCACACACATACAATACCATGTAATGCAATGCAATGCAGCAAAAGAAATCTGCGTTTTCAATACTATGTAATAAAAGACAATGTATCGAGGAAATATATTATGACAGCGCTATGGCATAAAATATAATGCGACTAATGAAATCTGTTCTATCAATGCTAGGGCATAAAATATATTCTAACAAGGAAATTTGTCTTGACAATGCCATGTCTTACAGTATGTAACAGAGTAGAGATATATGATCTGCCGCAGCTCTGTACAGCTGAGCAAGGTCAGACAGAGAGAATGTGGCCTCTAAAAGAGGTTGCATAGATACTACATTTTATCGCGTGGGCAAAGTGTATGAAACGGAGTTTTTCAGCCACTACCCAAGGAAACAGAATCTCAAAATTCGCAGGCGTGTCCTGATTTAGAAACATGTCGCTGCGACTGTCGCGCTCTGATTGCATGGGAGGTAATCTATATACCGCCCCTTCACAGGTACATTCCATATTACAAAGAAATTGTGATGACAATGCTATGTAATGCAATTTAACAAAGTAATCTGTTATGACAATGCCACACGATACAAGACAATGCACACAGAGAAATGTTTACAACATACAATACAATACAAAAAACAATGCAGGCAAATCAAAGCCACACTAGCTTGCAATGCCCTCGACCTCTCCTGTCGAAAGACAACTGCATACACTATCTCAGAAAAAGGGTGTTGAAGAAGTTAATTAATCGGTCACAAAGTGAGCTGACCACAACCAGAATGTTATTTGCAAATACAACCATTTTTTTTAACCTATAGGCTTACACTGCTAAAATATTTGAAGTTCTAGACATGTCATTAAAATTTATCAAAAACGTCATGCTACCTGCAAAAAATGAGATAATTTTCTTAACTTCATTGCTCATATACAATTTCTATGATTTATTTTAGCAGGGAGAAAAAAAAACATAACAAATTCAAACAAACAAACAAAACAAAACAACCAAAAATAAACCACACCATTACCCAAAAAACAGGAAAACCCAAGTTTTAATAAAAACCACACCAAAAAGTAATACATCACTGACAACGAATAAGCGGGTAAAAAAAACACTATTAATGGGTAGCTTTGAGCACATTCAGGGTGGATCGTGGAGAAGAAAAGGCAGCTCTAGGCGAGGTTCATGGCTGCCGCTATCTGTGAATGGACGAGGGCGGGCAGGGAGGGATGGGGCTTACCCCTAGGGTAACTGGCGGTGTCGTGTAACATGGCTGGAAACAAGCATCAGAGGATGGCTTTCTAAAGCCGGGCTAGGGGGCTTAAGGGAACACACCCGTCTGGCAAAGAGCGGTAACTGGATGGAGTCCCTTCTGCAGGGCGCTGTGGGGCCAACAGTCTGCTGTACACACTCTCTGATCATGGCCGTGTAATGTATGCAGATGGGGGACAAGATAATGATCATTATCTTCCCCAACCCCCACCCCCATCCCACCCTCCCAGTCTGCATACATTATCATGGAGCTTTATTTTGGCAAACAGGGTCTTCTTAAGAGGAGGATTCTTGAGTTTAGCAGAGTGAAATAATTATGTCTCGATAAAAAGTGATAGCTTGACACACGGCGGAATCGGGGGCCTAGTATTCAACTGTCCTTGTCCTCATATGCTAATGTTGTGTCCCTCTGTCTGTTTGTCTGTCCTCTGTCTGCTAGCTCGACCGTTTATTAGTCTGCTTGTGTGGCCGGTGTATGTAACTCTTTGTGTCTCCGTGCTGGCCAGTCTCTTTCAATAGTAGCCTATGTTTTCTTTTTCTTTTATCCCTCAAGACCTTTTCACACAAAACTCTTTTTTTATCATATTCTTTTATATCGTGGGTAATGGAATAAGCACCCATGTGGTTTTTTACATCTAGTCCCCGTGTGTATGCAGTTTTGTAAATCTTGTCATCTGTTCCTACCGGCACACAATGACCTACTCTTACAAAAAGCGGAACAGGATTTAACATGTTTGCAAGATATTCTGCATGCGTTCGAACACGGGGGCCTCGGTTTATAGTCTCATTCAAGGACTCTTGGGGAGAGTGGAATCAGCACTGATGTTAACTCCAGGGGAAAAAGTTCCTTCAAACTCTGCCCTCTACTTGTTGGTACGTATAGTGTGGTGAGTATCCATGACAAAGCCATAGGCGTCAGTTGAAGGAAGACAAGTCACAACTGCACATTGCAAAGCAGCTATGGCCATTTAGGAAACCCCCGTCGGGAAAAAGCGGTTTGTTGTTGCAGCTACTGTTGCTGCTGTCATTGTTGCTGTTGCTGCTGTTGTTGTTGCTATTACTATGTTGTTGTTGTCGTACTTGCTGTTGTTGCTGTTGATAGTGTGTTTGTTGCTGTTGCTGTTGTTTTTGTTGTTGCTGCAGCTGTGTTTGTTCCTGTTGCTGCTGCTGCTGTGTTTGCTGCTGTTTCTGTTGCTGCTATTATTTGTGTTGATGCTGCTGCTGTTATTTTTTGCTGTTATTACTATGTTTTTGTTGTGGTGCTGCTGTTGTTGAACACCTATAACGTCACCCAGAATATGCACTCTGTCTCCTTCACCACAGCGGAGTCACTGTCAGACTGTAAGCACCACTGCACAAGCAGTGTGCAGGGCTGTTTTCCACCCCCGCACCAATCATATACAGGCAGCCATACTCCGACTTCAAAGGATTTTTTTTCTCCTTTTTAATGAGGGGACGGGATATCTCAGTGTCAGAGCACTCGCTTTCCCCAAGCTAAGGTTAAACAGCATCGAGTGTGGAAACCAATTGGATGGGTGACCGTTTGCGTGCCTAGCTTCAATACTAGTCCCCCAGTTCACCCAGCTGCGAGGAGAGGAGATGGGTGCCGCCCTCAATATGCTGGCCCCCTAAAGAAGCTGGTCTCTATGCCTGCTCCCCTCGGCCTACATAGGTTATGAACACCTTTACCTTTGCCTTTACATAGTTATTGCGAATATAAGGAGCTTTGTCATGGTTGAAGACAATCTCAACACAGCACTTCCAAAGCATAACACCATCTTAATGTAGGCCTCGGCACCTAGCTCACAGCTAACAACAACCAACAACACTTTGGCACTGGCTGCACTTTGGCCAGACCACTCGGGGGAAAATGCGGAATCAGTGAATGGCGGCAAGTTTGGGAAACAAAGAATTGGGAAATGGCGATTTGAACAAACGACAAACGGGGTGTCTGTGAAGAAAGCTGCAACGTCATTGTGTGCATCAGCACGTATACCTCAGCTATAAACAGCTCTAAACGAAACCCACACAGGCCTGCACCTAAGACCTCCCTCACTAAAGGCAAATCAACGTCCTCACACACAGTCTGACGATTCAGCCTTCGGACATTAAACTGCTGTTTTTACTGCCCAGTTTAACGCTGGTGGTGGTGGTGGTGATGGTGGTGCATGCAGTGTTGTCAGCAGTGACTGCTGTAGTCCGGTTGCTCAAGGCTGTGCATTTTTTGATCAAACCGGTCTGAGAGTCGGCGCTAGATCGAGTTTAGGTGACACCATTTAATGGAGAGAAGAAAGCCCTTATTTTACATACATACATGAGCACACACACACACACACGCGCGCGCGCGCGCGACACAACACACACACACGATACAAACACACACACACACACACACACACACTACAAACACACACACACAAACACACAAAACACACACACATACACACACATATATATATTCAATAATATAGATTTGATATTATATATAGAGAGAGAGATATTCAACTCCAAAGTCAGATACTTTATTATTATCTCAAAAGCAGATGAAATTCCGGTGGGTTACAAGCCATACATAAAAACACTAAACATGTCAAACTAATATCACGGAAATATATACAGCGCAGCACAGGTTCTGAATATCATGTCAGCACGCACCCATCACACACACACACACACACACACACACACACACACACACACACACACTCACACACACACACACACACACACACACACACACACACACACACACACACACACACACACTAACAAGAAGAAACACATAATAGTAATAATATAATATAGATAGATAGATAGAAGAGATAGAAGAGATAGTAGAGATAGAAGATAGACGACGAGTATATGAGAGAGAGAGAGAGAGAGAGAGAGAGAGAGAGAGAGAGAGAGAGAGAAACATATAAGAAGATGATATGAGAGAGAGAGAGAGAGAGTAAAACAGGCATACAGAAACTAGGCCTAATTCATATATATGGGTTACTTTCTAAACGACCTCCCCCTGTCTGTGCATATTCAACCCCCGTTGTGGCATGTCAGGTCATGGTAGACAGACAACAGTGGCTTTCAGTCAGCATGGGGATGTTCAGCGCGTGCTACTGCTGCTTAAAGTGGCAGACAGATGACTAAAATCCCCTGAAAGAAAATTTCCTCGCCCCCCCCCCCCCCCCCCCCTTTCTTAGAGGACCACTAACGACTCCCCCCCCCCCCCTCGCCCCCATGTCCCCGTGACAAACAATGAAAGAAAACAGTTAGCTGTGTGGTCCTGAAGGCAGCAGCCCTATAGTGTAGCCTCAAGTCGTTCCCGGAATGGTCTGACCCCTGGCTCCGCCAGCAAAGCCTGCTGCCCAATAGACACAGGGGATTAGAGTTTTGCCGGTTTTATGTTTTGGTCATCCCGTCTGCCTCTGTTGTGTGTGTGTGTGTGTGTGTGTGTGTGTGTGTGTGTGTGTGTGTGTGTGTGTGTGTTGTGTTGTGTCTCTGTCTCGTCTCTGTCTGTCTGTCTGTCTGTCTCTGTCTCTGTCTGTCTGTCTGTCTGTCTGTCTTCTCTCGTCTGTCTTCTGTCTTCTTCTCTCGTCTTCTCTCTCTCTCTCTCTCTCTCTCTCTCTCTCTCTCTCTCCTCTCTCTCTCTCTCTCTCTCTCTCTCTCTCTCTCTCTCTCTCTCTCTCTCTCTCTCTCCATGACTGAGGACTAGATATAAAGAAAAGCCATCATGCGTATTTATTCTTTTTCCGCAATAAAACGTTTCAGAACGTTCAGCACATTTTCTTCAGGTGAGAAGTTACCCAACAATGTGACCTGTGTGTGGTAAATGTTGTTCCTGTAGAAATGGGTTTGTTGGTGGGATAGGGGAAAAGAACAATCCATGTCTCTTAAATCGCTGATATGAGAGAGAGAGAGAGAGAGAGAGAGAGAGAGAGAGAGAGAGAGAGAGAGAGAGAGAGAGAGAGAGAGAGAGAGAGAGAGAGAGAGAGAGAAGAGGCCTATCAAAAATTTTATTTTTTAATAGCAAAAGACAGGCATGACATTTTTCGGTCACATTTTTAGAGTAAAATAAAAACTATGAAGACAGCGCAGCTAGTTTTGTGTATTTGTTGAGAATGGTATTTCGAGGTCTGCGTGTATGATAATTTGTGTTCACGTGAATATATGCATGCCCTTACTCACGTGTGAATAGTAAGTGTGTTGGTGTACGTGTGTTTTGAGGATATTCATTTTTCTGTTATGTGCATTCGCCATAATTATCAAAAAATTATGACAGTGCATGTTTTGCATATAAAGGACAAAAGCAAATTCTAAAGGAAATGTATACAAAGAAAAACAAAAACCTCCACAAAAATACATCATCAATTATCCTACAAAAATAAAGAAGTTAGTGAGGGAATAGTTTATCAAGCTATAAGATACAGGTGATTGCATTTTTATTTTAATGGAAGGTGTCTTACAACAGTGGTGAACTCTCAGGAAAAGACAACAAAAAGTGGATTTTTTTCCCAAATGCAAATATTCACACCGTGTTGGAACAAAAATGTACACGGCCGTCGATTTAAAAACAATAAACCAAAAACAACTCATGTTAAACAAAACATTGACGCTTTTCGGGCCCGAAATAATCAAACAAACACAAACATGTAGCCTACACGAAAACACATGACATGACAATCAAACATAATGACACAAACAACAAGGCATGGCTGGCTGGCTGAAGAACGGAGAGCAGTATGCAGCCCTGTTATTCCCTACCCCTGGCTCCAGGGCTTTATCCCAGTTCTTGATTAAACCATTGATGCTGGGGGCAACAGCAACGTGAGAGGGTGTATGACCAGTGGCTTTCTTTCATACTCAGGGGATTCCATTTTACACCTTAGTCTTTAGTGATCGTCTTTGACTCTCCGACTAGGAGGCTTGACTTGCACAGTCCTTATGTGTTGCAGCCCTGTGGGCTAGTTGCCCTTTAGAGAACATTTCCAACGCTGTCTGGCCTTATGTCCTCTTTGCCGAGAGAGTGGTGGATGTAGGCCTACTGTGGGCAAGACATCACTATTGTCAAATTTCTGCCCAATATCCGAAACAGCAGCTGCCCCCTGTGCTGTTTTGGATGCCACCGCCGAACACGACTGACAAACACAGAGACTGTGTCATTGAGGGGAGAGGAGCCCCTGATGTGCACCGTGTCATCCACGCTGTCAGTGTCTCTCTCGTCAGGAGCTGTGGACATGTATCGTTGTTGTCAGCATCATTGTCTGTTGCCTGGGTCCCGTGTGTGAACGCACGCAACCATCTACATACACACACACACACACACACACACACACACACACACACACACACACACACACACACACACACACACACACACACACACACCTAGGTACCATGTGTGAAAGCATGCAAACATCTTACACACACGCCACACACACACACACACACACACACACACACACATATATATATATATATATATAATATATATATATATATATATATATATATATATATATATATATATATATATATATATATATATATATATATATATATATATACGTACGCACTCACACACACACACACATGCGCGCGTGCTAAAACCTGTTCCGATCCGTTTTTCGGAAGAGTAGGCTTATGATTGTGTGCTGGTGGACGTGGGAATGGGTAACAAAATAATACAGAACTGCATTCACACGGGACTGGATGTACAAAAGCACAGGAGTGCTTTTTCCATTATCTTCGAAGTAAAAGAATGAATAAATGAATAAATAAATAAAAAGAAAAATAATGAATGACTAATAAATAAAAAGACTAATCCTGTCTACTTTATTTCCGTAATAATTCCCTTTCCTGCACTGATAAAGCATGATCACTCGTTCATACAATAGCCCCTGAATTATTGCCCAGTCTTTTATTACTTTTCTATTATTGAAAACGCACGCACGCACGCACGCACGCGCGCGCGTGTGTGTGTGTGTGTGTGTGTGTGTGTGTGTGTGTGCGTGTGTGTGTGTGTGTGTGTGCGTGTGTGCGCGTGCGTATGTGTGTGTGTTGTGTGTGAGTGTGTTTGTTGTGTGCACGCGTGTGTGTACTTGTGTGAGTGTGTGTGTGCGTGCGTGTGTGCGTGCGTGCGTGTGTGATTGCGTGAGTGCGTGCATGTGTGTGTGTGTGTATGCGTGTGCGTGTGTATGAATGTGTGTGTGTGTGTGCGTATGTATGTGTGTATGTGTGTGTGCGCGCGTGCACGTTCGCGCTTTGCGCTTTGCGCTTGCTTGCGTGCTCTCTGACATGCAAGTTTTCCTCAAATAAGGTGCTGTTATTTGAAAAGAACAATAATCATAGAGAGAGAGACTCAGAGAGAGAGAGACAGAGAGAGAGACAGAGGCAGACACAGAGAGACAGAGAGAGAGACAGAGACAGACACAGAGAGACAGAGAGAGACAGACACAGAGTTATGCAGGTGTTGTAAAATAAAAATGATAATAACAATCGTAGTTGGTTTTTTTAGACGTTCAGGAGCAAAACCCATGTAGTAGTTTTGCTCGTACCTCGGCTAGATCTCCGAGGTTCACCAATGATGAGATTTTGCCTTTACCACCGTTTTTGCCCAACCTGGAGGTAGCCGTTTTTTGCCCACCGAGGAGGCAGCCGCATTTAAAAAAAAAATCTTTGTGTATAAAACACAGGTGTCAAAGCACAAGAAAGTTCCAGACTAGCAGGCAGGCAGGCGGGGTAGGGGTAGCAGGCACTGAACGGTGGGCCATGGGTCCTGATCGATAGCTCTGCACACACGGACTAAAGTGCACTGTTCAACACCCGTATCTGACTTATATACCCCACCCGATTTAGACAGCAATAGGCTATTTTCACTTTGACTGCTTTTTTTCTTTTCTTTTCCTCTTTTGACGGCAAAATGCAAATGTCTCACCTGGCCCTCCGTCCATCTCTCTCTCTCTCTCCTCTCTCTTCTCTCTCCTCTCTCTCTCTCTCTCTCTCTCTCTCTCTCTCTCTCTCTCTCTCTCTCTCTCTCTCTCTCTCTCTCTCAAAAGAAGTTGAATACTTGCAGATCAATCGAACACTCCCCCCATTTTTTTCTTTTTTAATTTTTTTAGGGGGTGGTACATTTAACATGTCATTCACACAGGCTAGACACACAAACATAAACATGCAGACACAGATAAACACACAGACACAGATACAGTCACACACACACACATACACGCGCGCGCGCACGCACACGCACACACGCACACGCACACATTTTCAATGATAGATTTTTTTTAAAACACTGGGCAATAATTCAGGGGCTGTTGTATGAACAACGAGTGACTATGCTTCATCAACACAAGAAAGGGAATTATGACGGGAAATAAACTGGACGGGACTATTTATTTATTCATTTACTTATTCATTTATTATTTGCATTTTTAATTTTGAGGATAACGAAATAAGCACTCTTGTGCTTTTTTTTTTTTTACATCCAATCCCTGTGTGTATACAGTTTTGTAAATTTTGTCATCTATTCCCACCGGCATACAATGGCCTACTCTTCCAAAATATGGAACAGGATCTAACATGTGCCAAGATGTTCTGCATGCGTTCGCACACGAGGCCTCGGTTTAGAGTTTTATCTGAAGGGTTTCTGGGAGAGTGGAGTCAGCACTGATGTTAACTCCAAGTGTAAAATCCCCTTGAACAGGATTCGAACTCAGGTCGTCAGATTGTGATCGCAACGAAGAAGAAGAAGAAGAAGAAGAAGAAGAAGAAGAAGAAGAAGAAGAAGAAGAAGAAGAAGAAGAAGAAGAAGAAGAAGCAGGAGGAGGAGGAGGAGGAGGAAGATCAAATCAAATCCATTTTTTTTATTCGAGGATAATGAATAAGCACTGATGTACTTTTTTACATCCAGTCCCCGTTCTAATCAGGGACTACATCAATTTAAGAAACACCTTCAATTAACAACAAAAATAACAAAACAACAAGGCCAAAACAACAAGACAGTAATAAACAGAAGACAAGTTGTAAGGACAGAAGATATAATAGAATAACAAAGGCGCAATACAGTGAACTAAAGTTAATAATAAACAGGAGGATCTAGAGGAGGAGGAGGAGGAGGAGGGGGGGAGGAGGAGGAGGAGGAGAAAGGCTTTCACAAATAGAACCACGCCTTAATAAAACTGCACCAAAGCATGAACAGCAAAACAGCGAGCACAACACAAGGGACAGAAAGAAGCCATACGGCCTCTTTTCTGCCCTCTTTTCCCCTCTTCTTTTTGCTGTAGGCTTACTGTCTTGTGTTCAGGGCCAGGTACAAACAGACCCGGTTTTATGTGGCCCTACAGGGCTGACAGGCCTATAGAAAGAACCTGCCAGGTGAACGACTTGACAGAATTATGCCACCACCAATGGAGAGATTTTGTCCCTATTCTTCAATCCCTGTTCCTCTGAATTCAAGGAACACGGTGAGAGAGATTTATTTATTTATTTTATTTATTTATTTATCTGTTTATTCTTTTATATCGAGGATAACGGAATAAGCATTCATGTGCTTTTTTTCATCTGGTCCCCTGTGAATGCAGTTTTGTAAATATTGTCATCTCTTTCAGAGACAGTCAGCCAGCCTTGTGGAGCGGCAAAGCTGACCCAATCTGCCTCAGGCCCCAACAGGGGATCGGTGATCTGCAGGTAACGCACCTGACTGCAAAGGCAAAAGTCCGGGTTCGAAAAGTGTGGTGGTTTGACCCCCGTTTGGGCCCAAAACTTTTACCCAATCCACTGGACCTTGAGTGGTAGTCTTGGTGCTAGTCTTTCACATGAGACATTAAAAAAGGTCTCGTGTGATACACATCATTATTTAGCGCACGTAAAAGAACCCAAGGTAACAATTAAGGGAGTTGTCCCTGGCAAAATGCTGTCGAAAAAAGACACTCTGTTAGGGAAACAAACACACATACAGACAGGAAAAGAAAAAAAATGAGTGGCGCTGCTCTTGTGGCGACACGCTCTCCCTGTGGGAGAGCAGCCCGAATTTCACGCAGAGAAATCTGCCGTGACTAATTATGGTATACAATACAATACAACATGAAGACACAACCCTACACACTGTTGTCATCTACACGCTGTGTACAGTGTGTGTCTTCAACATGTTGCTGTTATTGCACGATGATGGAATCAGAGGAGGAGGCTGGCGCCCCGCAGATCAAGAACAGACAGGAAAGCAAATGCTTAGCATGCTAAAGGTAAAAGGAAAGGTGTCCCATAACCTATGTGGTCGTAAGGGAGCGAGGCGTCAGAGTCCTCAACTTCTTCAGGGGCCAGCACATTGACGACGGCGTCCATCTCCTCTCCCTCGCTGCTTTACCTTCCCTGACCCTAAAGAGGGCAGGTGCCCATTTACTGCTGGGTGAGCTAGGGGACTGTACTGACGCCAAAGCGCGCAGTCACTCACTCATCCATTTGGCAACCACACTCGGTGCTGCTTTAACATTGGCTGGGGGGAAAGCAAGCGCTCTGACCACTAAGCTTTTCGTCGCCACACTGCGAATTTTATTATATTTTTTAAAAATCAAACAGCTTTATTTCACAAGATACTTTACATGTAGTTGTCGACAGCTATGAGCTTCATCACCTCTTTTGAAATCAACTGGCAGGAACTGGGCTGGGCACGACTGATTGACATAAAAGACCGTCCCGGTACAAAACACGTGAAAGAAGAACTTGGAACGGGCATGTCCTCTCTCTCTCTCTCTCTCTCTCTCTCTCTCTCCTCTCTCTCTCTCTCTCTCTCTCTCTCTCTCTCTCTCTCTCTCTCTCTCTCTCTCTCTTGTATAATGGGCTGTGGCCGATGTACAATAAACATCCGAGTTCTCTCTCTCTCTCTCCTCTCTCTCTTCTCTCTCTCTCTCTCTCTCTCTCTCTCTCTCTCTCTCTCTCTCTCTCTCTCTCTCTCTCTCTCTCTCTCTCTCTGTCCTCCCCCCTCTCTGTCTGTCTGTCTGTCTGTCTGTCCCCCCCCCCTCTCTCTCTCTCTCTCTCTCTCTCTCTCTCTCTGTGTCCCCCCTCCGCCCCACCCCTCTCTCTCTCTCTGTCCCTCTCTCTCTCTCTCTCTCTCTCTCTCTCTCTCTCTCTCTCTCTCTCTCTGTCCCCCCTCCGCCCCACCCCCTCTCTCTCCTCTCTCTCTCTCTCTTCTCTCTCCTCTCTCTCTCTCTCTCTCTCTCTCTCTCTCTCTCTCTCTCCTCATCGCCAAAAGCAAGTCTATTGACTCTATGGAGAGGACTGTCACAAACGCGCCAGTCTTTTTCTTCTTTTTTTTACGCCCACGTGGCCTCATGTGAACAGCGTGGGAATGAAATGCCGATACAGGCTCTGCCCCTTTCACGTCGATCAGCCACAAACAGTGCAGTGTGTTTGGAATTGCATGGTGGGCTTGTGCACCAATCCTCCTTTCTGATCCTCAGTTGGCCTGATGCACCCACCTACTACCCCCTCTCCTTCCCCCTTCCCCCCTCCCCACCTTCGCCAGCCTGTTTTGCCGCGGTCTGAACCTGTTTCACAGAATACCGTGACTATGCAAACGCAAACGTCGAAAACAATAAGCAACATCAAATCCACACCCCTGTTAAGACCACCGTACACTACACTGATATTTCAGTATGCTCTCTTATTGCAAATGTGTCTAATTACCTACATTATTTATTTATTTATTTATTTATTTATTGATTTATTGATTTATTGATTTATTTATTAGTTTATACCAGTTTATGTCACAGCAGATTTCTCTGCGTGAAATTCTGGTTGCTCTCCCCGGGTAGAACGTGTCGCCACTAGTGTAGCGCCGATCCATTTTTTCCCTGTCTGCTTGCATTTGTTTTC
>CM060318.1:13072884-13100384 GCA_030674155.1 Stramonita haemastoma
TCCGGGGTGTCTCAGTAGTAGGGTAGCTATCCGGGGTGTCTCAGTAGTGGGGTAGCTATCCGGGGTGTCTCAGTAGTGGGGTAGCTATCCGGGGTGTCTCAGTAGTGGGGTAGCTATCCGGGGTGTCTCAGTAGTGGGGTAGCTATCCGGGGTGTCTCAGTAGTGGGGTAGCTATCCGGGGTGTCTCAGTAGTGGGGTAGCTATCCGGGGTGTCTCAGTAGTGGGGTAGCTATCCGGGGTGTCTCAGTAGTGGGGTAGCTATCCGGGGTGTCTCAGTAGTGGGGTAGCTATCCGGGGTGTCTCAGTAGTGGGGTAGCTATCCGGGGTGTCTCAGTAGTGGGGTAGCTATCCGGGGTGTCTCAGTAGTGGGGTAGCTATCCGGGGTGTCTCAGTAGTGGGGTAGCTATCCGGGGTGTCTCAGTAGTGGGGTAGCTATCCGGGGTGTCTCAGTAGTGGGGTAGCTATCCGGGGTGTCTCAGTAGTGGGGTAGCTATCCGGGGTGTCTCAGTAGTGGGGTAGCTATCCGGGGTGTCTCAGTAGTGGGGTAGCTATCCGGGGTGTCTCAGTAGTAGGGTAGCTATCCGGGTGTCTCAGTAGTGGGGTAGCTATCCGGGGTGTCTCAGTAGTGGGGTAGCTATCCGGGGTGTCTCAGTAGTGGGGTAGCTATCCGGGGTGTCTCAGTAGTGGGGTAGCTATCCGGGGTGTCTCAGTAGTGGGGTAGCTATCCGGGGTGTCTCAGTAGTGGGGTAGCTATCCGGGGTGTCTCAGTAGTGGGGTAGCTATCCGGGGTGTCTCAGTAGTGGGGTAGCTATCCGGGGTGTCTCAGTAGTGGGGTAGCTATCCGGGGTGTCTCAGTAGTGGGGTAGCTATCCGGGGTGTCTCAGTAGTGGGGTAGCTATCCGGGGTGTCTCAGTAGTGGGGTAGCTATCCGGGGTGTCTCAGTAGTGGGGTAGCTATCCGGGGTGTCTCAGTAGTGGGGTAGCTATCCGGGGTGTCTCAGTAGTGGGGTAGCTATCCGGGGTGTCTCAGTAGTGGGGTAGCTATCCGGGGTGTCTCAGTAGTGGCTGGAGCCTGTGCTCGAACCAACGCACACCATTCTAACCACTAGGCTATCCCGTCAAAGTAGCTGAGCTGCCCCCACCCCCACCCCCCACCCCTTCTCTAAAACCAGCAACAGCACGGAAGTAGGCCTAGGACAAGAGGGAACAAACCCCCTAAACCAAACTTGCTGCCTTGATGTTTTCCAACTAGTTCCATGTCACCTAGCAAAGGCCAGTCTGCGGTGGATCCTACAGGTCTGTTGTTATCCACAACTTTCTGCCGTGTCTCGCCAAACAGGCCGACAGTCATCATATGCCTTCAGCTCGGGATCGGTGGTCTAGGTGGTAATGCGCCTTGCCTAAAAAGCAAGAAGTCCGGGTCGGAGTGTGCGGTGGTTCGTACCCCGTTTGGGCCCGAAACTTTTTCCCCATCCATTAGACCCTGAGTGGTGATCTGGGCGCTAGTCTTTCAGATGAGACGATAAAACGGTGTCCCGTGTGTTACACATCACTATTTAGCGCACGTAAAAGAACCCACGGCAACAAGGGGGTTGACCCTGGCAAAATTCTGTAGAATAAAGCCACTCTGATAGGGAAACGAATACAGTTGCATACAGGAAAAAGATTTTTTTTTAATGGGTAGGCACTGCACTTGTGGCGACGCGCTCTCCCCGGGGAGAGCAGCCCGAATTTCACGCGGAGAAATCTGCTGTGACATAAAGTGGTACAAAATACAAAAATGATCCAGAGCCATTGCTGAGGGTAATCCGGCCAGTAGGCTATCGCTTCATGTCAGAGGCAGTGCACTCCCGTTGTCTAGCTGACTGTTGGGGAACTACTGAAGATTTCGTAACCAGCTTCCTCCCCTTTCTCCTTCGCGGTTCCCAGCTTTCCGTAGTTGGTGCACACTCCCTTGCACAGGTGTGCCATGCTTAACTGCTGGTGCAGTGTCTGCAATAAAAGTCTGACATTAATGAATTCCAGGACTTTGATCGGCGACGCTGGAACACAGAGGCCATGTCTTGGTAACTGGGCAACCTACACTTGTCTATCTGCTGGGTGTTTGTTTCTGCCCCGCCTTCTCCCTCCCTCCCCCTCCCCCTCCCCCCTCCCCCCCCCCCCCCCCCCCCCCCTTCATGCTATGCCCCACAATCCACCCCTCCCCTCCACTCCACACTTGCACCCGCACCTACCAAATTGAGACGTAGTCTGGTCCCAGATCAGATGTGTACAATAATTATCATAAGTTATCTCTCTTTCTTCTTTTTTCTTTACCAAGTCAGGGCATTGAATTACTGGCCCACACAGTGATCGAGACCACGCCTAGATAACGGGATTGAGTTATTAGCTCCCCTGTCTTTGCTTTGCGTGGTTTGAGTGACGCTACAGCCTACACCTCTGTGGTGTGTTTGCTTTGTAGTGAATGGCCTGTGCTGACCCTCCCTGCATTTCTCTTATTGCTATCATCACCACGCTGCTGATAATAGAACCAACTGTGTCCCTAGGGGCTGGTCCCTATCGCTGTGGGCCAACGTTCGCTGGGGCTATAATAATTATAGTAGTGTTCAACAAAGAACTTCGGACAGCAATTCGACACTATACTTATTAGTAAAAGGAGACCATTTAAAACAGAAAAATAGACTAATCCAAGGAATTTGAGAAGAAACACTTAAGAGGTTTTTTTTGGTTTTTTTTTGCTTTGAAAGAGAAGAGAAAAAATATAACCAGGAAAAGTAACGAACAAATAAAAAATAAACAGGTTCCTTAGTCACAAGTGCAATTTCTCATTATATATATATAATATAATATATATATATATATAATTATATATATATATAATATAATATATATTATATATATATATATATAAATTTTCGCTTCATATTCCCCGAAGCTTCATCAGGCTGAATTGTGGTTGATTCAGCCTGATGAAGCTTCAGAATAGAAGTGAAAATTTGCTGTTAAATAAAGAGATGAAGCTGAACACAGTCGTGTTTTTATCATTATTTTACTATTTTACCTCAACTGTGTGCCTGGAGGGAGCGGTGCCCAGCAAAACTGTGGGTTTTTATCAAGTCAACTATATAGAAAAGCGATCAAGCACTGCCGTTTTGCTGGTTTACATAAGAAATTTCAGGTGAGACGAGACTCAAAACACGTTTTCTGAACAAAAGAAAATCCATTTATGACCAGACATTTGTTTTTTCCTGACATTTTCCTACACAAAATAAAGGAACAGAACAACGCAAACTGTTTTCTTCTTTTTTTATTTGTTTGGTTTGCTTTGTTTTTTATGCGTGCTTTTGTTTTGCATGACTTTCTTTTAGATACAAGATAACGTGAAGAAAAACAAGGTCATACACAAACTGGACTGCACGTTTTACCACTGATGGTGGCTGCTCTCGGTGATGTTAATCCTAACAAATGACACACAGCCAGGCAGGTCAGAATGCAGGCGCCCATGGCGACTCCCAGTCTCCTGGAGAACCCCTGTCTGCCCAACCGTTAATCTGATAAGCATCTTGTGTACAGATCCCTGCAAACGGCCAATGTTCAAGTTTTATCCTAGCTTTGAATTATGATCGCTTTAAAATAATCAAGGTGTTTGCGTCATTCCAAACTGTGACAAGATTAGGGAGGGGCGTGCGTGCATGTGTGTGTATGTGTGAGTGTGTGTGTGTGGTGTGTGTGTGTGTGTGTGTGTGTGTGTATGTGTGTGTGGTGTGTATGTGTGTGTGTCGTGTATATGTGTGTGTATGCGTGCGCGCGTGTGTATGTGTGTGTATGCGTGCGCGCGTGTGTGTTGTGTTATATATGTTACAGTTGATTTTGTTTGAAATCCACCATGCCCCAAGAGGGGTCAAAGGCGAATTAAATCTTGAATCTTGTATGTGTGAACGTATTCTATTAATGCATATTATATATGTTACATTTAATTTTGTTTTCTGAATTAATCCTCCATGCCCCAAGAGGGGTCAAAGGCGAATTAAATCTTGAATCTTGAATCTTGAGTGTGTGTGTGTGTGTGTCAAGAGGAGTGAAAAGACCTGCCCAAATCGTGTGATATCCGCCAAGTGGGTTGTATGTAAGCTGTTGTTCGTGTTGTATTGTAGTTAAGAGACAAACTACGAGATTAGGAACTAATCTGCTGTCTGTAAGAATGTTGAAAGCCTTCATTGCCACAACTGCCCTGTCTGTAAATCTGTGTCAGTCTGCAGATTGTGTATCTGTCTGTCTGTCTGTCTGTCTGTCTGTCTGTCTGTCTGTCTGTCTCTCTCTCTCTCTCTCTCTCCTCTCTCTCTCTCTCTCTCTCCTCTCTCTCATTGATGTACACTGCATTTGATGTTTATATTTGGAATGCTTGTGTTGACATTGTCAGGTGTAACTCTAGTATCGAGTTAGGTGCCAGTTATGCACCGTGTTCTGTTTTGCTCTGTAACTTTGCGCTAAGGTCTGTTTGTATTGTTGGTTTAAGTTAGCACTTTACCTGGGATTTTGGAATATGCATTTTCAGGGGCACAGTTTAGGCACATGCCAAGGTGTATAATTATGGCAACGTATTACCGAAGGCCACGAGAAGTTATGTTTCATTTTCTTCATTTTTTCTTCTTCCCTTTTGAATTGCATTGTGACCAAAGGCCAAAGACCAGTTTAGGTACAGGCCAAAGTGTATAATCATAGCAACGTATTTCCGAAGACTACGCAAAGTTCTAATTCATTTTCTTTTCATTTTCTTTTTCCTTCTCTTTGATTTGTATTGTGGCCAAAGGCTGAAGTAGGCCTACAATAAATCATTTCAGTGTTCAGTGTTCAGTGTTCTCTCTCTCTCCTCTCTCTCTCTCTCTCTCTCTCTCTCTCTCTCTCTCTCTCTCTCTCTCTCTCTCTCTCTCTCTCATCGTATTCTCATGTTGCTCCTCAATTATTGCGCCCTCTTTTCTTTTTTTCTTTCTTTTTTTTGTTTTTGTTTTGTTTTTGTTTTTGTTTTTGTTTGTTTGTTTGTTTGTTTATTTGCTTGGTTTTTTTGTTTGTTTGTTTGCTTGTTTTTTGTTTTGTTGCTGTGTTTTCTTTTTGTTTGTTTATTTGTTTGTTTGTTTGTTTTTCTTCTTCAAATCAAAATCATCATTGATTCTTACTTCATATTTTTGTTTTTGAATGAGTGCATTTTTATAACATTACCTTAATATTGTATTTCTGTCTTATTCCTTACCTGTTTTGTTGTGCTTCTCCCCTTTTATCAAAACTTATGTTTTATGGGACCATTTTGATGAATTGATGTTTTCAGTCATTTAACCTCATCGTATTCCCATGTTTGCTCCTTAATTATTGCGCCCCCCCCCCCCCTCCCCCCCCTTTTTTTGTTTTTGTTTTTTTTGTTTTTGTTGCTTTGCTTTGTTTGCTTATTTGTTTTTGTGTGTGTGTGTGTGTGTGTTGTGTGTGTGTGTGTGTGTGTGTGTGTGTGTGTGTGTGTGTGTGTGTGTGTGTGTGTGTGTGTGTGTGTGTGTGTGTGTTTTCCAAATCGAAATCATCATTGATTCTTACTTCATATTCTTGTTTCAGAATGAGTGCCTTTTTGTAACATTACCTCAATATTGTATCTCTGTCTTATTCCTTACCTGTTGTTGTTTTTTCTCCCCTTCTATCAAAATCTTATGTTTTATGGGATTTATTTTGATGATAGATGGTGGTGGATTGATGTCTTCAGTCATTTAACCTCATCATATTCTCATGTTTGCTCTTTAATTATTGCGCTTTTTTGTTGTTGTTTTGTTTTGTTTTGTTTTTGTTTGTTTTATTTTTGTTTGTTTTCCTTTATTCAAATCAAAATTATCATTGATTCTTACTTCTTTTTCGTTTCTGAATGAGTGACTTTTTATAACATTACCTTAATATTGTATCTCTGTGTTATTTCTTGCCTGTTTGATACTTGGTATGGTTCCTTACTTTTGGTATTTGGATCATTATAATTGTTGTTGTGTAGTTGTGGCTATTATTTTCATCTTTTTCTATCTTAATGTCATCCCTGAAAAGGGCGGGGACTGGATGTAAAAAAGCACACGAGTGCTTATCTATTATCCTCGAATAAAATAATTTTGCCTTGCCTTGCCTTGCCTTGTCTCTCTCTCAAGTACTGACGGGACGAGATAGCCTAATGGTCAGAACATTCCGCTCGCAATTTGACGACCCAGGTTCGATTCCCGGTTGAAGGGATTTTTCTCCTGGAACATCAGTGTTCACCCCACTCTCCCCAAAAGTCCTTCAGATGAGACTTTAAACCGAGGCCCCGTGTGCGAACGCACGCAGAACATCTTGCGCACACGTTAAAATCCTGTTCCGCTTTTCGTAAGAGTAGGCCATCGTGTGCCGGTAGGAACAGATGACAATATTTACACAACTGCATACACACGGGGACTGGATGAAAAAAGCACATGAGTGATTATTCAGAATTATTATCCTCGATATAAAAGAATAAAACAAATAAATAAAATAAAATAAAATAAATAGATAAATAAGTAGCCTACTACATGTATACAGATCAGATTAGAGAGGGGAGAAGTAACACTTCAGTAGTGAGTACATTGAAACAGCTTATGACTAGAATAAATTAAGACTGTTTAGAGCAAAATTGATACAGATATATACATCCATGGTTATGCAGTTATGCGAGTATATGAAAAAATGATTTAGGAAAACATTTGTAGTCCTTGTTTAATGAATTTTGCAAAATTCAGTATTTTTTTCTGTTGCCCATTTTCATCAGTGATTCATATTTATAAAAGTTTGGGTGGTTTGTGTAATACCTAGGTGAATATTGGTTGCGTAAGTTCTGCAATGCTGGGCATTCTATAACCAAGTGATATTCATCACCTAAGCGGTTCATGTCACACAGAGTACAGTCTTTCATGTGGTAAGTTTACATATCTTCCTTTCTCTATTGGCATTTTATGATTACTAGTTCTGATTTTTAACATGAACAGGCTGTAGTAGCTGTCTAAGTACGGTTCAAAGGATATCTGGTGCTTATTCAAAGTGTCTTTGTTGGCCTTCTGGCAGTCTCGACAGTTTTCTACCCATTTTTGCATATAGCTACCTTTAAGTATCTGCGACAGGTTCTTTATCAGCCATGTTGTAGACACTGACTGTGGATAATGCCATACAAAGGACAGTCCATTTTTCTTCAAGTACCTGTTTAATTTTGCATAGCCATTCATTTTTATCTATATGAAAAATGAAGCATTCTGTCAGTGTCTGAAGCATAATGGCTGAGTATTTTTTACTTGGGTCAAATGACAATTTTTGCCAAAATTTTACCATACGGCTGTAAGTGTGTATAAACAAGGGGGAACAACCTGTTTCGCCATATATAAGGCAGTTAGGTGTACTCTTTTTTAATCGTAAGATAGGCCTATATATGCAGTACTCCAGATGTAATGATTCAGCTATATCAGTAAAGCTATCAACCCAGACTTCACTGCCATATGTCAGTACTGGCAGCACTAGTAAGTTAAACAAGTCAAGCTGACAGGAGATTGGGAGCTGAAGCTGTCTGCTTTTCTTAATAGGGCCATCAGTGCCCGTCTAGCCTGGTCTTTTAACCGCCTAACAGCTACAATGAATTTTTCATTGAAATTAAATGTCAGTGCCAGATATTTAAATTTGCAAACATGTTCCAGCATATTTCCATTTAGTTTAAAGGGATACTGGATACTGGTGGTTGTTTTTCTACCACAAAATGTCACTACTTTAGTTTTGGAGCAATTGATATTTAGTTTCCCTTCACTGCAGTAAGCCTCTAATTCATAGAGTTATCTATACTACTATAGTCTAGTCTTTGGTCAGACAGGGGCAATAACTCAGCTCATCGTTTACTATCGCTAAGAATGAGAGTAACTTCTCTTTACAGTACAAGTGAAGGTCACCAAAATGGCTTCCCTTGTCAACTGTAGGGCACTTGCCCTTTCATCAACCGCACGGTTCATGCTAAGGACCCTCTCCACAGCGCCGTCAGAACTGCAGAGGGGCCGACTGTGGGAACCGCTACACATACTGGCCAGGTATCGGCTGCTTTTTTGCGTGCGATCTTCGTTAACGCGTTCTTTTTGGTCATAAATGACTCGAATTTCCAAACGTGTTCATTAGACTTTTAAGTATCTCTTCTCTCTCTCTCTCTCTCTCTCTCTCTCTCTCTCTCTCTCTCTCTCTCTCTCTCTCTCTCTCTCTCTCTCTATCATATCAGGCCAAGGGGTGGATGAAAACAGTACGTGAATCTGTAAGTTACTAAGGCAGTAACTTGAGTAAGAGTAACCCATGAAAGATAAACATTAAAAATTCATTCATTAATTCATTCATTCATTCTCTTTTGCTCTTTCAGTCTTTCTCGTGGGTAAAGTTTATTCTTCCCATATTTTTTAAAAACCAAATTGACACGATTTTTATATCCTATGTTTTGTTGATTGTTGCCATGTTTGTAGTACTAGTAGTAGTAGTTGATTGTTTTGGTTGGTTCATGATTGGTTGGTAGCCTAGTTGGTTGTTTCCCCTTCTTGTGTGTGTGACTTGTGTGTGTGTGTGTGTGTGTGTGTGTGTGTGTGTGTGTGTGTGTGTGACTGTGTGTGTCACTGTGTGTGTCACTGACTGCATACATGTGTGTGTGTGTGTGTGTTTGTTGTGTGTGTGGTGTGTGTGGTGTGTGTGTGTGTGTGTGTGTGTTGTGTGTGTGTGTGTGTGTGTGTGTGTTTGTGTGTGTATGTCACAGTCACTGTGTGTGTGTGTGTGTTGTGTGTGTGTGTGTGTGTGTGTGTGTGACTCTGTGAGTGTGACTCTGTGTGTGTGTGTGTGTGTGTGTGTGTGTGTGTGTGTGTGTGTGTGTGACATGATATAATCTATTCACAAAAATTAACTTCATAAGGGACAGGCCTGTTAATGTTATTAATTTAAACAAATTATTCCATTTTAAATGCATCACACTTGCTGTATAAAGTGTTTTGGTTGGAGAAAAAGGTCTACTTAAGTCATGTTTACAATTAAACCCACCAAGGTTTATGCATTCAACTTCATAAGAAGTGTGTGTGTGTGTGTGTGTGTGTGTGTGTGTGTGTGTGTGTGTGTGTAAGTAAGTAAGTAAGTAAGTAAGTAAGTAGTAAGTAAGTAAGTAAGTAAGTAAGTGTGTGTGTCAGTGTCACTGTGTGTCACTTTCAAGTGTCATGACTCGTGTGTGTCAAGTCAAGTCAAGTCAAAATTTATTTTTAGATGGTACATGTGTTTGTGTGTGTGTGTGTGTGTCTGTGTCTGTGTCTGTGTCTGTGTGCGTGTCTGTGTGCATGCATAAGTCAGTGTTACATGTGCAAGTGCAGGCATACATTTATCATTTATGTGTGCATGTAGTGTATACCACTTGCCAGAATGTCTCACAGTCTGGCTGTGTGTGAGTGTGTGCGAGTGTGTGTGTGTGTGTGTGTGTGTGTGTGTGCATGTGTGCTGCGTGCATACGTGCATGTGTGCGTGTGTGTAAATAAGTAAGTTAGTCTTCAATTTTAACATCTTTCCATTTTAAGTGATACCAGACGTGAGATGACCCTACAATAGGGGAGTGGATACGTTAGAGACAGACAGACAGACAGAGAAATCTAATCTGTCACCTGTGTGTGTGTGTGTGTGTGTGTGTGTGTGTGTGTGTGTGTGTGTGTTGTGTGTGTGTGTGTGTGTGTCTCACTGTGTGTGTCACTGTGTGTGTCACGTGTGTGTCACTGTGACTGTCATGTGTGTGTTGTTCTATCAACAATTTTCGCCTGTGGTCTTGCAGTTTGTTAAGCCAGTTAACTTGAGTTAAGGGCTCTGTGATCCATTTCCACCAGGCCTCTAACTTGTCTAAGCCTAACCCACTTCATCATCATCATCTTCAGTGATGATGTTTACAATATAACCCCACTAGCCACAGATCTATCTAGATGATATTGATGATACCACAGCTGTTACCATGTTAAGCTCCAACAAACCATTTTATGATTTAAACTTAAACTTTTAAAGCATCATATATTCAATGTATGATATACATACAGTATACATACTGATGTAAGTTGTTCAGTTATCAGCATTAGCCCGAGCCGTTTGAAAAGCAAGCAAACTATGTTGAATGCAAGTGACTCAATTTCGTGAGAGTAAAGTCAGTAAACTCATTTAAAGTCTCTTGTTGTATTATGCTAGCTGATTTTTATTGAATACTATGGGTCATGCATTGTTTTCTATGTCTTCAGGTTTGGGAAAAGGATGATTACAGACGCATCCGTTTTATGGACAAGGACAAACTGGTAAGAAAAATGACAATCTTGAACAAACTGGTAATGAGAGGCTGGTCTTTGTGTCATGCTGCCATTTTAAGCACTAAGCAGACTGAAATATTTTAGTTAAAATCAATTAAAGATCTTTACTGATATACCAGTTTGATGGATATTGATATAGGTAGTATATTAGCAGAAAAACAAACTTTGCAGTCTGTGGTCATTTTTATCAGCTGTCAATTCCTTTAAAAAAAAAAAAAAAGTTAAAGATCTGTCCCGAGCCTAAGGCTCATCAGGCCGGTGCTTATCCCGGTTTCTGTGGCGCTAAGCGACTGAGAGTCATAGACTCCCCCCTGGATAGGACGCCAGTCTATCGCAGGGTTAACCCCCCAACACAAGGTTGTACCCCTTTTACACCTGGTGGGGTGAGAAATAGCCGTAAAGTGCCTTTTCCAAGGTCACAAACGCCATAGCCGACAGCTGGGATCGAACCCGCAACCTTTAGATTACGAGTCCAACGCCCTAACCACTCGACTACCGCGGCGGCTATCAATTCCTTTACTGAGGTATAATTCTTTTCAAATCAGCCTTAGCTGCTGAGCTAGTTTGAAGCAGTGAGTGAAACAGCATGTTGTGTGTCGTGTACTGTTTGTGTTACTCTGTGTGTGTGTGTGTGTGTGTGTGTGTTGTGTGTGTGTGGAGGGGGGGATAGTGCTTGTAAGTATGTTGCATTTTATACTGTGTTTCTGCTTGTGAAATTTTAGCTGATATCTTTTTATTCATCATATCCTATGAATCAAACTATTGACTGATTGATTGATTGAGTTGTTGATAGCCCAGTGACGGTGTGTGTGTGTGTGGGGTGCCCCAGGTGAACAGTGAGTTTGCCATCAACCTGATCGCGGAGGACCCAGTGGTGGTGGTGGACAACAACCACGTCTTCAGCGACAGCGGCGGGGCCCTGGGCCACCCCAAAGTCTACATCAACCTGGTCAGCTCACCACTCTTTAGTTTATTAATTTTTCATTTTATTTTATACCACTTTTATGTCACAGCAGATTTCTCTGCATGGAATTCGGGCTGTTCTCACCAGGGAGAGCGTGTCGCCACAAGTGCAGCGCTTACCCATTATTTTATTATTTTTTCTTTTCCTGTCTGCAACTGTATTTGTGCAGAGTGGCTTTTTTCTACTGTATTTTTCCAGGGACAACCCCCTTGTTGCCGTGGGTTCTTTTACATACACTAAATAATGATGTGTAACACACGGGACCTTGGTTTACTGTCTCATCTGGAAGACTAGCACCCAGACCACTAACTCATGGTGTAATGGATGGGGGAAAAGTTTTGAGCCCAAAAGGATTCAGACCACCGCACACTCCAAACCAGACTTTTTGCTTTCTAGACAGGCGCATTACCTCTAGGCCACCGATCCACTTTGTAGTGTCACTTCATTCAGTGGCCTGAAGGAGCTGTGCAAAGTATAGCACTGCTGGACTGGTTCCCTGGCATGTTAGAAGTTGGTGATTTCATGGGCCAACTGTTCACATGTGTCAATTCAAAAAGGCCTGTATTTGAAAGTGCAGTGATGTGAATTATATGCACGAGTGTGTGTGTGTGCATACTCACACACACACGCACACGCACGCACGCACGCACGCACGCACGCACGCATGCACGCACCACACACACACACCACACACACACACACACACACACACACACACACACACACACACACACACACAAAGAACACATGCAGAACATCTTGCGCACAGGTTAAATCCTGTTCCGCTTTTCGTAAGAGTAGGCCATTGTGTGCCAGTGGGAACAGATGACAGGATTTACAAAAACTGCATACTCATGGGGATTGGATGTAAAAAAGCACATGAGTGCTTATTCCATTATCCTCGGTATAAAATGACAAATAAAGAATAAATAACGCACACACACATACACACACTGACCCAGGTTCAGATCACGTTCAAGAGGATTTTTCCTTGAGTTAAAATCAGTACTGACTCAATTGCCCCTTCAAGTCCTTCAGATGAGATTATAAACCGAGGTCCCATGTGCAAACATAGAAAAATGTTGTGCATGTGTTAAAACCTGTTCAGCTTTTTGTAAGAGTAGGCCATTGTGTGCTGGTGAGAACGGATGACAAAATTTACAAAACTCCATAGGCGTTCACACAGGGACTGGATGTAAAAAAAAAAGCATGTGAGTGCTCATTCCATTATCCTCAAAATAAAAGAATAAAATAAAAAAATAAATACAATTCACACACACACACACACACACACACACACACACACACACACACACACACACATACACACTCTCTCTCTCTCTCTCTCTCTCTCTCTCTCTCTCTCCTCTCCTCTCTCTCTCTCTCTCTCTCTCTCTCTCTCTCTCTCTCTCTCTCTCTCTGTTGAGATTTTTCTCCTGGAGTTAACATCAGTGCTGACTCCACTCTCCCCAAAAGTCCTTCGGATGAGACTTTAAACCGAGGCCCTGTGTGCGAACGCATGCAGAACATCTTGTGCATATGTTAAATCATGTTCCTCTTTTTGTAAGAGTAGGCCATTGTGTGCCGGTGGGAACAGATGACATTTACAAAACTGCATACACACGGGGATTGGATGTAAAAAAGCACAAGAATGCTTATTCCATTATCCTCGATATAAAAGAATCAATCAATCAATCAATCAATCATCTCTCTCCTCTCTCTCTCTCTCTCTCTCTCTCTCTCTCTCTCTCTCTCTCTCTCTTCTCTCTCTCTCTCTCTCTCTCTTATGCTTTCTCTAAAGTTGTATTTTTCAGTCAGTCTTTCTGTCTGTTTCTGTCTTCCATCTGTCTATCTGTCTCTCTCAGGCTGTTGCTTTTTTTTGCTTTTTTTTTATAATTATCTTAGAGGTAATACTGCCCCCCCCCCCCCCCCTCTTCCCACCACTGATCAGTTTTCAGAAAGGCAGTGTACATTTTACATTTAAGTTAAAACCATACATCCCCCACCACCATCTCTGTCATAAGCCATATTCACATTTCAGATCTTTTTACTTGTACAGATCTTATAACGTCACATGTCATGAGTTTGGTGACTTAGTAAACATATTTTACTCACAGGAGACAAAGTATTATTCAGTGTATTACCTGAAAGTGAGAGGGGGAAGTTACATGGCCCTAGTTCAAATTTGAGAAGAAAAGACGTTTCTTATGAAGTTGTTGATTATTTTCATTGGGTACTCTTTTTTTATTATTATGATATCATCACAGAATAATCTCCACTATGAAACCAGGTAAAGTTTTGTATGTTGTTTAATATTTGTAACTGAATCGAAATGCCTGAAAATAAAAAGAAACCAGTGGTGGAGTGAGCATAATCTCCTTGATCATAAGAAATCAATGGCTGTAACAGATTCTCCTGGATAGTTTTCTTGTTCTCATTGCTTTGTTTTCATTGTGGGGTGTATTGAACAAAGCCTTTGTTTCTTAAAATGAAATAAATACATATATTGCACACTGAAGAAAGCGTAACTGATAATAACAATACAACAGAACAGCAAGGGAGTTAGCATTACTATTTACTACTGCAAGAAGGGAGATAAGCGTTACTATTTCTAGATTGACTGTGAGAAGGGAGGCAAACACAAATACAACTTCCAGATAAAAAGTTTCTCTGATGATTTGTTTCACTTGACATTTTTTTGTTGCTGACAGTTACCTTTATTTGGAGAGGGGTGTTTTTGTTTTCTTAAAACTTTCATTCACAATTTTTACAAGTTTGATTTCAAATGTCATATTCGAAACAATACAAAACAGCGTAAATGATTGGATATACAATTTTTTCCAAATGTTCTTAGTGTGTGCTCATACACAGGGTTTCTTTTCCATTCATTTTTGCAAATGATAATTTGTTATTCATCTAATCATATGTCAGAGCCATATTACTTTTTACTACAATGAACAGTATATTTACTTCATAGAGAACCAAGTAGAGGAGAAGGTTAAGGACAGCTCTATTATTATTGGGGGGGGGGGGGGGGGGGGGCTGTTTGTAATAGTAACTTCTTTAAAAAAAGAAAAAAAGAAAGAAAAAGATAATTCTGAGTAATAAGTTATATATATGTTACCATTACACTTATACACACACATGCAAATACACACACACACACACACACACACACACACACACACACACACACACACACACACACACACACACACACACACTCTTTAAAACTGCCCCAGGGAATTAGGTTATAAGGGGAAAAAAGTCAGGTAATTTAAACTTTGCATTAAAACCAACCATACATGAAGGAAATGAGCAACATGATAAACAGCACATCTAATTCCTTTGGGTTTTCTGTCCTGTTTTCCTCAATCCCTGCAGGACAAGCCTGAGGTGGGCATCTGTGGGTATTCTGGCCGCAAGTTCATCCAGAAGAAGTTCTACAACAAAGCCCACATGGCCCCTCCATCACCTACGAGGACTACCTGAAGGAAGTACGACCCGAGCATGAAGAAGCCAGACCCAGGATTAGCTCTGTGCTGCATTCTTCACACTTTGCCGTTTGATGTTTTCTTTCCCTCATGTTGATGGATCAGAGTGAATGATTGCTGAAAACAAAAAACAAAAAAGCAGAAAAAAAAAGGAACTGATGGCTGGATTTCTTCCTGTATCAGCTATGTAAGAAGATGTTTGTGTGATTCTGTCTGTAAAATGTAGAAATAAAGTGTAGGATTTGTTTTGCCCTCAGGAACTTTTGTTGGTGGCTATGTGAGAGCATGTGTTTGTGAGGGTGAAGGCAGTACTAGTTGTAGTGTGGTGTGCTGCCCCCTTTCAGTCTGAAGACCTGAAATCAAGTTGTTTCCAATAAACACTGCCCCCAAAGTCAGAAAGCAGCTACCTTAATGGGGGGTGAAAAACGCTTGCATACACAAAATCTCACCTTAGAGCTTGAGCCAAGAAATGATCACAAAAAAAAGAGAAGACATAGATCAACTCTGAAAAATTAGAAATCATCAAGGTATCTGAGGACTGTTTTTCAGCAGAGCCGTGTGGTCATTTGTACCAGTGACTGTTTCCATTTTTGTATTTTATACACAGCAGATATCTCTGTGTGAAATTCGGGCTGCTCTCCACAGGGAGAGTGTGTCGCCACAAGTGCAGTGCCTACTCATTTTTTTTCTTTTTCCTGCATGCAACTGTAGTTGTTTCCCTATCAGAGTGGCTTTTTTCTACAGAATTTTGCCAGGGTCAACCCCCTTGTTGCCGTGTGGTTTTTTTTACATGCGCTAAATAGTGATGTGTAACACACAGGACCTTGGTTTATTGTCTCATCCGAAAGACTAGCGCCCAGACCACCACCCAGGGTCTAATGGATGGGGAAAAAGTTTTGGGCCCAAACGGGTACGAACCACCGCACACTCCAACCCAGACTTTTTGCTTTTTAGGCAAGGCGCATTACTACCTAGACCACCGATCCACGAACTCATTTCTCTCACTGATCAATGACAACAGCATGAAGTTGAAAGTTGGAAGGAATGACTACAAGACTCTGCTGGAAAGTACAATCTCCAACTTAGGTACTGACAAAGTCAGGTCATCATTCACTCACCCTGCTACCTTAGCTTCAAAGTGTTGTCAATAGTGGTATCATGATTATGATCTTGTACACTGGTGTGTATCTGTAGTTATATCACCATATTGCTAAAAGAAGTCGCCAAATAGCACTTTGAAAAGTATAATCCCTACAGCAAGGGATAACTGGAAAAAATACAAGGTTATAAAAAGGTATCTGAGAGAAGAAATCATTCTTAAAAAAAGGAATAATGAAAAGCAGTCGATTCTATTTGAATATGCTTCAGTTCTTTAATGACATTGTTTGGCATCAGCAAGGAAGATCTATAGCCAGTGTTAAATTCTAGTTAATGTCAAAGTCAAACAGGTATTTTTATAATTATTATATAATAATAATAATATATGGAATTTGCATTATAACTGAACAAAAAGAGCCTATGGGTCAAACAAGGCACTACAGACAAGGAATCAACACTGTTGCATTTGCTGTGGTCATTGTCTGCTGGTTAGGAGTGGTCAGTCCAGCCAGTATTACCCACAGCTTGTCCCCTTCTGTGAATCAGGTCTTTAAGATTTATCTTCAGCATGCATTTCAGTTCTGCCCAGTGCCAGACATACTCATTCTGTGAACTGCCTCAGCACGGCATGATGCTGTGGTGACTGTGTGTGTTGTAAACGCCAGGTTTTCTCAATATATACAAGTTCCCAGTGCTAGCAAGTTTTTCTCCAATATATGGAAATGCAAGGGAGAAATGGCATGTTGAACTGCTGGGAAATTATCATGAATACAAGCGATATTTAATTCTCTTTTTGAACTGTGGATGAAAAAATCCTTTGTGAGCATTTTCCAGGGTTGACTGCCACAGCTGTGTATTGGCCTTTCAGTCTTCCCCGTTTTCCTATGGGCCTGGATGTCAGCTGTCATGGCAGATATGGGGTTGTGGCAGTCAACACTGTATACTACATAGAAGCAAGAAAGACAGCATTGGTTGGCACACACACACACACACACACACACACCACACACACACACAAATACACACCATGCTCATGCACAGATAGACATGCATGCACACACACACACACACACACACACACACACACACACACACACACACACACACACACACACACACACACTTGTAAAAAAAAAGTATTTTGAGGTAGGTTTGACTGACAATTGTCAATATTTATTGATCAGCATCAACTTCAGTAAAACATATTACCTGAAATACACATGCAGAACATTAACTCACTCCATACTGGGCCCTTTGTATTTATGTGTTCCTTTGGATACTGGCCATTTGTAAAGGTTTTTTAAAAAATCTCCAAAAATAAATGACATGACACAATGACTTGAAATTTTGAGACATTTATTTATAAATAGAATAAGCATGGTACTAAGTTTCATAGCCCTTACTTTTATGGTTCAATTTTTGTAGCGGTAGTGAAAAAAACATGTTTTTTTACAACTACAAAATTTTGAGTAGTTGCAAATGCATAGAAGGAAAATTTTCAGCATTGTTGACAAAAAAACATTATTTTCCTCATAAATCACATTGAGAAACCCTGTAGAATGTAAAAAAGGCTATTTGAGTGTGTATGCATTATACATCTTGGCATATATTAGTAAAATGCGATTGACAAATTCATAATTTTTCATTTTTCATTGTTGTTCATTTGAACAGGAGGGAGGGACCTACGCTAAGAAAAATGCTTCAGCACAGCAAATAGACACTTACCAGTGACTCCACTGGTCTAAGGTTGAAGTATGCTAAATAGACTGTACCATGGAGGGCTCTGTCTGTGATGCTGGGTGATTACAACACTTAGGGAAATTTTTTGAAAGTGCAAACGGCTATAGCCGAATGTTCGTATACAAAGGGATGGAAATAGACAACAGCTATAGCCCTCGTTAGTATGGAGTGAGTTAATGCAACTGTAGTTATATGACAATAAACATTGTATAGTTATTGCATATAAAAATATTTTGATTTAGTTGTATACCAAACATACATTGCCCCTCCCCCCAACCCCCCCCCCCCCCCCCCCAAACCAGGTTTACAAGCTTTCATTTTGCTCCAGCTTTTCTTTCTAATTTGTTTTCATTGTAACTCATTCAAATAAAGGAAATAACACTGTTCATTCTAGCATTTGCAGATGGATTACCTGGTCTCTTACAAGGTCTCTTCAGTTCAAGCACATGTTACATTGATTGCCCCAGCCTGTGGCGAGAATGGCAGAAAAGTTCCTTTTCTCTCAGCTGGATGCAGATCAAGAAATCACTCAGAGGCAAGGTGCTGACTCATAGGATGGAAAAGTCCTTGTTCACCCAGTACTGACACATGGGAATCTCCTAACATCCCCAAAGTCAAAAGAGCAGCTACCTTCATGGTCAGCAAAACTGGTCATATACGCAAAACTCTCACCATTAAATGATTAATAAACCTCATAGTTCTTGCTGAGGAACCAGGGTGAAAGGGGGGGGGGGGGGGGGGGGGGGTTGGGGCTCATTTTAAAAAAAAATTATTTTTTTTTACTCAAGCATATATAAATCTCATTAAAGGTTATTTTTCACTCAACCTTATGCAAATGAATACGGAAATAAAGGTTTTTTAGTCATCCAGGCTTTTGCCAATAAAATCCAATATTTTCCTTCACCTGAGAGAACAGAGGAAGCCACAATAAACGAAAATAAATGTCCATTAAAGACTCAGGAGGTAAAGCACGCTACACAGATGGACAGAAAAAAGTTTGGCCATTGGTCAAGCCTCAAGCCCATCTTCAAATCTCAGCCAGCATAGCTCACTCAGTCCTCATTTTTCTCCTCTCCTTTTCACCACACCCTGCCCATTTGTAAGATTAATTTATTAAATAAATTATCAAGAACTGAATAGTTATATAATACACATTAGTTATTTGGTTTTACTTTCCCTTGATGCAAAATAAAATACGAGTCTCAAATTCATGATCAGGAATGCTCATACATTTGTTAAGTTAGTTACATTCCCAATAGTATGTTCAGGCAGAGCAAAATGAAAAGAAAAACATCTGCCTGATAAAGATGTAGATGAAGCTGAAATACCTGTCTAGCCAGCACTGTCACTTGCTATGGGGATCTCACCAATCTTCTTTATGGAGATTGTAAAACCGTGCCGAGTATTTGTCAAAATTATATTAAATTTTTTTTTAAAACAAAGTAAATGACTAAACTTTCTAATTTTGGTTTCAATAACTGATTTCAGCTGACAGATGGGAGAACGACCACACTATGCTGTATAGCAGAGATGTAAGACAGCTGATCACACTATGCTGTATAGCAGAGATGTAAGACAGCTGATCACACTATGCTGTATAGCAGAGATGTAAGACAGCTGATCACACTATGCTGTATAGCAGAGATGTAAGACAGCTGATCACACTATGCTGTATAGCAGAGATGTAAGACAGCTGATGATCACACTATGCTGTATAGCAGAGATGTAAGACAGCTGATCACACTATGCTGTACAGCAGAGATTAACATGATCCACTGCTCTTTGGAGACTTGTTTTTCTGTCATCAGTGGATTGTCCCCCTTTGCCAGACAAATCCAGTAATTCACACCGTTATGGCAACATACTGGCCAAATGTAATAATTCATCACAATAAAAATCTAGTTTTCGAAAAACAGAAAATTCGCACCTTTCAATAACTACGCCATGAATATTATTTTGGTAAAGCGAAGACAACAGTTTCTGTACACTTGACTGATAAAGAAGGGATGTGATACCCTGTGATTGCCATGGTGACTTTATAAATGATTGAAACCATGGATACAAAGCTGACTGTAATAACAACTGCGAAAGTAGATCAATGGTTAATTGCTTGCTAATGGTTTCTTCTCCCAAGTTTGGATAAACTGTACATTAATCATGCAGAAATGCCTTGAATAAATAGAGATTAGTCAGTATAAGACTTCTTTTTTAAATGTACAGTAATTGAGTTCATATCATCTGCAAAGATGACATTTTCTCTTTTTTTCAAAAGCAAACTGCGTACTGGCTGGTCAATTAACCAGGCTTTGGGAATTTGAAAGAAAAGCTACAATTGAAGGAGGGACTTTGGCATTCGCATTATAAATGCACGAGTATGCATGCACATAACTGGGTATTTGTGCGATTGCACACACACACACACACACACGCACACGCACACACATGCGCACACACCATCACATACATACACACATAACATGCACACATTCCCTCACTCATTCACTTCCATAACTTTTTCTGAACCAAACAAGATGCAAACATATGGTGGGCTGCCATAGAGTAGCCTTTGATCTAGCCACCACACTTTGCTGCACATGCAGGCGCACATGCACACCACACACACATACACATACAATACACGCACATCATGCACACATACACTCATTCACTTCTATAACTTTTTCTGAACCGAACAAGATGCAAACATAATTATTGTGGGCTGCCATAGAGTAACCTGTGATCTAGTCACCACACTTTGCTGCATTCTCTAACACCCCACAGCATCACTTCATTCGGCCTATCCAGCCCCCAACTTCTAGGAAACCTCCTCAAGCTCTGCCAGTCAGTGTCTCAAAAACTGTCCATGGCTTTGAGTTTGAAGGTTTCCTGGTCCTCCACCACCTGGTAACTGGTTCTCAGCAGACACAGCACGAACAGACTGTCCAGGAAGAGGAGGCCAGTGGCCACCCAGTGACTCATGAAGGACCAGTCGTAGGCCTGGTGGGCATAGGGGGGCACCACGGGCGGCATGACCGCTGTGGGTCTGACCACTGTGTTGTCCAGATCTCTGACGGCGATGAAGCTGACACCACTGGCAATGCCACTCAAGGCTGAAACACATGATGGATTGATTGAAAGTGGATTTTGTTTTTATCTTTATTTAGTGTAGTTAATTTGCGATAATTAGACCTGATGGGAAATAAAATCTTTTCTACCTCAGGACTTGTCTACAAATTTCAAGAACTCTTTGAAAACAAAGATGTACACAAGAAGCATCAGAAATCTAGCTATGTCTAAGTACAGATTTCATACATTTATACATATTCTTTACTACCTGAATAAAATTAAGTACAGATTTTCATACACTTCTGCATAGATTTTACCATTTGAATAAAATTGAGTTCAAATTTCATGCATTTATACATATTCTTTACCATATAGATAAAACCATGTACAGACTTCAGATATTTATGCATATTCTTTATCATTTGAATAAAATCATGTACAGATTTCATCTATGTATATTCTTCACCATTTGAATAATGAGCAAAATATAATCTGAATTATATGTAATTGCTCATAAACTGTTTTACAGCTTACAAATTTTCTTTTTTTTCTGTATAATGTCATGTGTCTATGATGATTGCTTTTCTCTGATAAGCCAGACTGGAGGACTACAGGGAAGCAGACTGAAAGAACTCATCATCATCAACAGCTTCTTTCTCCATGAAACCTCTGTAGGAACACAGCAGAACCTCTAGAAATTGAAACACACTAATCTGTAAATCATAACCACAGAAATGTTTCAGAAGAAAAATACTAAAAGACAAGCAAACAAGCAAGCAAACATGGACAGCGTGCGTGCGTGTGTGTGTTGTGTGTGTGTGTGTGTGTGTGTGTGTGGTGTGAGTGTGTGTGTGTGATGGGGTGTGTGTGTGTGTGTGGTGTGTGTGTGTGTGTGTGTGTGTGTGTGTGTGTGTGTAAGTCTGCTGTGGCTCTTTGCTGCTTCTGTTTGTGTGTTGGAGCTCCTATCGTTTTTCTGTGTCCCCACACCATCTCACCAGGAGGTCTTCTGCTCTCTCTGTAAATGATCAATGTATTCATACCAAGCTACCTCTCTGATAAATGATCAATGTATTCATACCAAGTCTCTCTGTAAATGATCAATGTATTCATACCAAGCTCATCTGAAATGATCAATGTATTCATACAAGCTCTCTCTGTAATGATCAATGTATTCATACCAAGCTCACTCTGTAATGATCAATGTATTCATACCAAGCTCTCTCTGTAATGATCATGTATTCATACCAAGCTCACTCTGTAAATGATCAATGTATTCATACCAAGCTCACTCTGTAAATGATCAATTTATTCATACCAAGCTCTCTCTGTAAATGATCAATGTATTCTACCAAGCTCTCTCTGTAAATGATCAATGTATTATACCAAGCTCTCTCTGTAAATGATCAATGTATCATACCAAGCTCTCTCTGTAAATGATCAATGTATTCATACCAAGCTCTCTCTGTAAATGATCAATGTATTCATACCAAGCTCACTCTGTAAATGATCAATGTATTCATACCAAGCTCTCTCTGTAAATGATCAATGTATTCATACCAAGCTCTCTCTGTAAATGATCAATGTATTCATACCAAGCTCTCTCTGTAAATGATCAATGTATTCATACCAAGCTCTCTCTGTAAATGATCAATGTATTCATACCAAGCTCTCTCTGTAAATGATCAATGTATTCATACAAGCTCACTCTGTAAATGATCAATGTATTCATACCAAGCTCACTCCAAGAGATCCATCTTGAGCTATGAAGCTAGTTGCTGCCTCCTATTCATAAACTCAACAATATTCATAGCATGAAAATTTCTTGAATCTTCTTGAATCTTGAAGAATACAGAGCATGAAACTAACAACAAAGACTGTTTATACCGTGCACAGAGCCCCTAGGCATCCCATGAGGGAGGGGTAGATGAGTGGCTGTGTCCATGGTGTTGCCATTTTCCTGTCTGCCAGATCTTGTTGCAGATTTTTAGTAGAGCGTTGATTATGGCTTCCCCTCCAGCTTGAACCAACTCAGCTGCAATGTTGTCAGCCCCTGATGTCTTCCCCTTTTTCAGTGATCTGACTGCTGTTTCCACTTTTCTCGGAAAATAGAGGTGACTGCCTGTATCTGTGCCTGTGGGGACATTGAGGACTTCTGGATCTCATGTGGTTTTGTAGTTATACAGGTCGGAGCAGTATTCTCTCCATCTGTTAAAAATATCCTGCTCATCAGTGAGGCACTTCCCATTTTTGTCTTGGACTGTTGAGCTTTTCCCTGTTTTGTGCCAGTCAGGTCTTTCACCATTCTCACTGTATGTTTGTCTTAATGTTTTACTTCAATCGTTTCTCTTTTGCTTCTGTTATGGACTTCCTGATACTTTTGTAGTGCCCTATATTGTTCTGCTCTTTCTTCCGTTTCATTTTTCTTCTACTCTCTACATTATGTCGCATAGTTGTAGGATGTTAGGTGTGGCCCAAGGTTTTTGATTGGTCACTGTTTGCCAAGAAATCTGCTTGCTGTCTTAGTCACTGCTGGGTTGAAACCATCCATCAAGGTATCTATATCCTATCATCTCAGTCTATCAGAGTGAGTACTGCAAACTTCCCACCTGTCCTTTTCTGAAAATGTCTGCTACCTCTCGATCCTTCAGCTTTTTGAGGTCAAACTTGATCCTAATGTTGTTCAGCTTGTGAATGTTTTGAGATGGAATCGGAATGTCATCATCACAAGATTATTGTCACTCCCTGTGTCCGCTCCTGGAAAGCTTTGAGTCCTGCAATGTTTACACTTGACTGAAACCGTCTCTTCATCGGGATGTAGCCTAATCTATCGGGCTGCCTTGTTCTCCATTTGGCTATGCATGTCCATCTTCTGGATTTTTTTATGTGGGCCAAGTGTATCCAGTTGCTGGAGATTGTTGATACTAGCAATCTCCTCGAGTCTCAAGCCTCTTTCATTTGTTTCTTTCTTGCAGCGTGGTCACAAACGCCCTCTCAATCTTTGTAGGCATCTCCTCCTCTCTTGGTGTTCAAATCAATTTGTACAGCAAGGATGTCTTTCTTGAGAGTTTGATTAGAACCTCTTGTAGTTGGTCGTAGAATTCTTCTATGGTTTCCATCCGTGCAGTCTGATGTAGGAGCGTATGCTTGTAATACTGTAATGTCGAACGGGGTAGGGTAGTTTAGGTTAGGGTAATTGAGGGTAGTACAGGGCAGGGTAGGTAGAGTAGGGTACTTACCAGGCGAAGAAGAGGAGGATGGCGGTGGAGAGGAAGACACAGCCCTGCCTGCGGGAGGAGGGGAGGAGGAGGAGGGCCAGACCCCGCACAGCAGGGCGAGGAGGGCGAACAGGCAGCAGGCTGCTGAGGAGATGCTGCACCCCAACACTGTGCGCGACAGGTCTGCAACACACACACCACACCACACACCACACCACACACACACAACACACACCACACACAACACACACACACACACACACACACACACACACACACACACACACACACACAGTCACACACACACACACACACACACAGCACACAACACACACGCACACACACACACATACACACACAGCACACACACACCACACTACAACACCACACACACACACAACACACACACACAACACACACACACACACTACAACACACACACACACACACACACACAACACACAACACACACACACACACACACACACACACACACACACACACACACACACACACACACTTTCATTAGTTGTAAACTTTACCAGTTACTGTTCTTACACTGTTAAATCTGTTTGTCTGTCTGCCTGCCTGCCTGCCTGCCTGCCTGCCTCTCTGTCTGTCTGTCTGTCTGCTCATTCAATTTTCAATTTAATATTTTTTCCCTATTACTGATGTCAGACAAAGGAACATTGAGAAAACAAAAGAGTAGAGCAGATGCTTGTGAGTGACTGAATGTTTCAAGTCCCTCCGGTGAGACTATAAACCAAAGTTCCGTGTACGAACATATAGAGAACATCTTGCGCACACTTCAAGAAATGCTTTCCCTTTCGAAAGGTTAGGCCATTTGTAACAGAGTGAACGGATGACAAAATATACAAAATTGCATGTACACGGAGACTAGATGTAAATAAAGCACAAGAGTACTACTTTCGTGATCCTCAACATAATTTTTTTTTTTTTTAAATAACATGATATTTGTCACTTGAACTCTGTGTGTGTGTAGGGGGGGGGGAGGTGTGTGTGTGTAGGGGGGGCAGGTGTGTGTGTGTGTGTGTGTGTGTGTGTGTGTGTGTGTGTGTGTGTGTTTGTATAGGTACACAAAAACACCAGCTGGTTAACATGAAAATGACAAAGTTAATGGAAGATTATTACGGCAACAGGGCTTTTAAAATCATCTTCTGAGCAGTCATTTCATAACACGTAAGTGTGTGTGGTGTGTGAAAGGGAGTGGGAATGGGAGAGGAAGTGTGTTTGTTTTAGTCGAATTATAGTCCTTTCCAGATTCCTCTGATATCAGGACTGTAGTCAGAAGCCAGAAAGTCAGAGGTCCCACGCTTCGGCAAGTTCTCCCACTTCAGCACCTCGGGCCACCCCAAAAATGTTTCAATGTAGAAGCAACGAGATGAGATGAAACTCACTCCTTGGCAGAGGAAGTGCATGCATGCATGTGTGTGTGCCCGCGCACGCGCGCGCGCGTGTGTGCATTCCTGCGCACGGGTGTGTATCCATACAAACATTAAAGCGTGTCAGCATGTACTAAGACTATACACACTGATTGCAACGTAGGCCCAGGCTACACAAAAACGGCGCACCACAGCATGTAATAATTTAATATACTCACGCAGTCGGAGCTGGGTGTCTTTATCCAGGTGGCCTTCATTCTTCTGAAGCAGCTGGCGGAAGATGAAGATGCAGGACGACCCCTCTTTCGGGAAGGTGTTGTCCGCCATCAGTCTGTCAGCACACAGAGAAGAGTCAGTCTCAAACCATTAACAGGCAGACAGGTATAAAGCTGCCGGTAGCTGGTCCTGCTGTACCATGCAATCCAAACTACACCACAAGCTAACAAAAAATGCTTCTTCTTCTAGTAATTCTCCTCCTCCTCCTCCTCCTTCTTCTTCTTGGTCTTCTTCTTCTTCGCAAATCTTTTCTTCTTCTTCTTTTCTTGTTCTTCTTCTTGTTTTTCTCTCTCTCCTTCTTCCCTCTCTCCTTCTTCTTCTTCTTCTTCTTCTTCTCCTTCTTCTTCTTCTTCTTCTTCATCCTCATCATCCAAACCTCATACAGCCACTATTGCCGTCTGTCACACGACAAAAACTAATACGTTGCGCTGCGGTGCCGTTAAGTAAGTGCTGACAAGTCAGGCCCAGTGCATCCGACTTCGGCGTGGGGCATAATGAGTTATCCTTTCAGTCTTTCGGGGGGAGAAAAGGCAGGAAAATGGACCGAGAAAGCAGAAAAGAGACAAGGAGGAAAGGGAAATGACAGAAAGAAAAAGAAACAAGGCAGAAACACAGAGAGGGATAGAAAAGAGGGAATTCATAGCACAGAACTTCCAGAAAGTGGGGGTGCTACTTATACTAACAGACCCCCACCCCACCCCTCTCCCTCCCTCTCCGGGTATTCCACGGGGGTATAACAAATAATGGCCCGCTGTGATTCTGTTGTTGTTGTGCGTTCCCCAGCTTAACACCCTGGGGGTCACCAAGAGATTTCCCTGTGTAAATTAAAGAATTCAGATAATAAAATATGTCTGTAGAAGCAGGTTACTCATACTTGTTATAGATAAAAAGGTTTAGGAGTTTGAAATATTGAGTTTTTGGCGGTCATATTGGATTGTTTTCATGGCAACAGTGCAGAAAACTGAGAAATTCTTTAATTTTTATGTTTTACAAGTGATGCCCTTTCAATATATGGCATACCTTTTAACATGGGCTTGTAAACAAAATTTCATCAGTTTCGACCCCAGTGTCCCACCTTAAGACAGTGATCTCCTAGGCAACACAACAAACCATGACGCGCGTGCGCACACGTGTTGTGTGGTGTGTGTGTGTGTGTGTGTGTGTGTGTGTGTGTGTGTGTGTGTGTGTGTTCTCACAACAGAATGAAAAATGTAACCTTAATCGCAATGACATAGGCTACTACAAAGATAAATCGGTGTTGAAGATAACTCTGTGTGTGAGCGTGTGTGTGTGTGTGTGTGTGTGTGTGTGTGTGTGTGTGTGTGTGTGTGTGTGTGTCGTGTGCGTGCGTGCGTGCGTGCGTGCGTGTGTGTGTGTGTGCCTGCGTTCGTGCATGCGTGTGTGCGTGTGTGCGCCCACGGACGCGCGCGATTATTCTGTTTATTTCACTGTATCTCTGTCTGTTTGTTTCAATCTATCAAGGGGCTGTCTGGGGGATTGTTTCTCCTCCACGCTATCGCTGTTCACGCTATAAATTACCGCCTGCATGCAGAATAGGGACAGAGACAAACCAGCTGCACTCACTCACTGGCGCTTCAGCTTAGAGCAGAAACACACGGTCCATTATTTTTTCTCTCTCCCTCATTTCAATCCTCTTCTACTCGGTTCGCTTTCATCATTCAGCAAAAGAACATGAAAAGATTCACACCTCCTCCTCAAACTAAGGGCTGTGAAGTCCTGTCATGTCTTCTGACCTCCTTGGGGCCATATGCACATCCCACACTCTAGTTATAAGCTGCGTGTTCTAATGTGTACCGGTTTTAGGACTCCAAAATCACCAAACCCTTCATTTTACGCGGAGTTCCCCCCCTGTTCCTTAGCTCGACT
>CM060318.1:13102884-13110384 GCA_030674155.1 Stramonita haemastoma
CTCTCTCTCTCTCTCTCTCTCTCTCTCTCCTCTCTCTCTCTCTCTCTCTCCATCCTCCCAAGAGAACATATTAGAAAAGCGTGATTGTTTTTTTCTTCAAAGGTGAAGAAAGAATAGCAATTATCATCAAATTTCTGTACATTCCTATTGTTAACTACATATACTAAAGCAGAACCGAGATCCAAACATAGTTAGCAAAGTAAAGCTATAGACAGCTTCAGTAAGAAATGAACGTTTTTATGTGGCCCATGACACTTATTAATTTAACATTGGTCATTTTTCCTCTGACATGGCGTGACGTGTTATCTGGCACGTCACACATCCCCTCACTTTGACTGATTTCTTGTTTCCCCCTGGACACGCTAGAGGCCTGTCAGTATAAATACCTTCCCCTCCGTCTGAAAATTCTGTGATGGAAATATACTACTTTTCTGTCCATCTATTTGTTTCTGCCTCGCTCCTTTTCTTTCTGTCACCGCCTTCTTGTCTATTTTCTGACTTCTTGAAAGATCACAAAATCTCTCCCACACCAAAGTCGGTTGTTTGTGCTGGGCTGGACTTGTCAGGCGCTTAATGGCAGCGCAACACATGTTTGCTCATAAGACAAACAACAATAGTTACTGTATGAATGTCCAATGAAGGCGATTTCTGTGTCAATATAATAAATAGTAACTTATTTTGTCAATTGAAAGGTTTATATTTAACTGTAAAATTACGGCATATAGGTATATACTACAGATGACCTGTACACATTTTCAATAATGATGAACGGTATTGCCTCTTCATTAAATGCAAAGACGACCGCGATGTTCATTTCGGGGCCCGACCAAACAATTCGTCTTTTTTTATATGTAAAGCAAGAGATCAGTTTTAAGAGGATTGTCGTATCGGTGCAAAGAAGGTATTTAGAAATTAAGATGATTGAACAACTTTTTTTGCTTTAGATTATCGACAAAAGAAGCATGTTGATACATAGTTTCAACTGACAGTTGACTTTGTCTTCAGAGTTAAAAAAGGAAACGCCGAAGCCATCTCTTTAAAGCAAAACAAAAACAAAGTATAGGTGAAGAAAAAATTTCGGAATGGATATACAATTGCTTTTCTTGCTAACTTTTCTTCCCCCAAGTGAAAAAAAATCATTATGTTCCAAAGCCACAACACTACACACATACCTCAACACAATAACATAGTGTTCACATTGTGGTCAGTGACGTCAGCTATTCCCCAGTCCACAAAGTTGGCCAGTTCTGTTAACAGACTATTGTTTGCCTGCAGGCACAAATGAGGTGTGGGTCAGGTTTCTCTCCCCCAATGCTCTAAGGGGCAATGTCTTCCCCCCACCCCACCCCCACCCACCCCTTCCTGTCTCAGTCTATCCTCCAGTCACACTGATTTTGCATTCAGCCAGTCTAACACTTCTCCCGGGAGTGTGATACTCTGTAATCATTTGTAGTCACACTTTAGCCTGTTACAGGATGTGTGTGACCGATACGCTTAGAACGAGGAGGGAAAGACCAAATAGGAAACAAAGCCAAAAAAAAACCCTTAAAATCTACCAAACCTAACTACAAGAAAAAAGCCAAAACGAAACAAACAGCTGAAGAAACAGACTCATAAGCCTAAAAAATAGAACAACAGGCACTTGGGGCCACAATCAATGAGGCAGGCTTAAACTGTGGCTAATGACGTCAGCAATTCTGTTCCAATCTGGATGCCAGTCTGCCCCATTCCTTTTGCTCACAGCGGCACAAGGCAGGGCCCCGTTCAGCATCCATCCTGCAGTCACCACACTGATTCAGCTAACCCTACACTGAGCCAGGGAGGGAGTTCGTTTCCCACTGTGTGATGCAGTCCTTGTGGTCAGACTCCTACCTAGGTTCTGTGCAACACGTTACAGACAGGAGGGAAAAAGTATCATGGAGGCTGTGGTCATGGATGCTGGCTGCTTCTGGTTGCTTATTGGACCCCTGCTGTCTGCCCCCCCCCCCCCCCCCCCCCTTTCCACTCACCTCTATCCCATTCCATTCCCACAGTACAAAATTCAGAGTCCTACCACTATCTTGGAGAGAAAGACATGAACATAGGCCAATTATAGAAATTCCTGCACATTTTCCAGAAATCTTTACAGATATCTAGGCATAAAAAGCAACAAAAAAAAACTAGAAAAAAACCAACGAGTATTTTTCAGCACACGAAAAGAGAATAGAGCATTTTCATGAATATAAATTATGAATTTGCTCTGACTGCTCTATATAAACACAGGTAAGTCTTTACTTCCATCATTCTAGATTTCAAATAAAAGAAAACAAAACTCTCAATAGTTTATCTAATTTAAAACCCGATTTAGCACTCAAAAAGAGTGCATATTACAAACACTACAGAAAGTTAGCAATGTAACGTGTGGTCTAAAAAAAATAGCAACTGAAAACTTCAGTATGAGATATCATCAGAACTCTCATTCTATTACACAGATCAAATTTGAATAACTTTAGACTCACTAGTCTATGTGCTTTAATGCAAATCACATAATGAGATTCAAAGATGATGCCCTTTATATAAAAAAATTAAAGCAATTAGATATGGCCAGCGCCAATGATCATCATCAATGATCATCTTCATCATCTGATCATGAATTTATCATCACATCAGTTACAGAATGCTTTGCAGATGCCAGGAAAACAACTCCACGTGACATTGCTTGCTGAAACCTGAGCACTGCTTCTGAGTCTGGCACCTGCTGAGAGTATCCCTCAGGTGATCACTCAGAGCCATGGCATGTCACATACAGGTCAGGACAGTCCTCTGGTCGACAACCATCAGTGCTGACTCCACTCTCCCCAAAAGTCTTTCGGATGAGACTTTAAACCGAGGCCCCGTGTGCGAACGCACGCAAAACATCTTCCGCACACGTTAAATCCTGTTCCGCTTTTCGTAAGAGTAGGCCATCGTGTGCCGGTGGGAACAGATGACAAGAATGACAAAACTGCATACACACGGGGGCCGGATGAAAAAAAGCACATGATTGCTTATTCTGTTATCCTCGATATAAAAGAATAAATGAATAAATAAATAAAATAAATAAATAAAATACAACACGGATTTCAAAAGTCAGTCATTCCCCGTGGAGAAGTCGGGGGCCTGTTAGTATAAAGAGCATCCCCACCCTCTGGAAATTTTGTGCTTGGAATTCCCCCATTTCTATATCTTTTTTTTGTTTCTGCTTTGTTCCTTTTCTTCCCGTGGCCGCTTCCGTCTTATCTATTTTCTGCTTTCTTGGTCCAATCTCCTGCCATTTTTTTTTCCCAGAAAAAACTCCAAAGGTGACAATTACCTCCCACACAGCAGTCGGATGTGCTGGGTCTGACGCTTAACGGCAGCGTAACGCATACTCGCTCATACGACTGACGATGATAGCTGCTGTCTGAGCATTTAATGAATTAAAAAAAAAAAAGCCAGCCAGTCTGCCTTGTCTGTCTGTACGAGTGTCTCTGTGAGCTGTCTGTCTGTCTGTCTGTCTGTCTGTCTGTCTGTCTCTCTCTCTCTCTCTCTCTCTCTCTCTCTCTCTCTCTCTCTCTCTCTCTCTCTCTCTCTCTCTCTCTCTCTCTCTCTCTCTCTCTCTTCTGTAAAATGATTGCGACGCCAAGAGAACACGACAGTTAGAACTAATTGTCCTCACAATCTTTTCCCCACATCAAGCAACACTAACATACATACCGTCATCTGCCCCCCCCCCCCCCCCCCTCGTCCTCCACCCCCACCCTCCAAACCTGACAGTAGCTTCTTCGCTGTCAACAAGGAATGACGCATGCTTAAACTGTCAGTGACGTCAGCTCAGCTACTCCCTCCTGTAGCACAAATGGTGTCTAGTTCTGTAGAGGAGGTTTCCCCATGCACATAGGCCTAGCTACACCACACAGCTGTGTCTGTCCCTGTGGTCAGGCAGGCTTAGGCTTCCCCACGTGCTCAACAGGGCAATGCCTCTGTCATTTATTTATTTATTTATTTATTATCATTTATATCAAGGATAATGGAATAAGCACTCATGGACGTTATTACATCTAGTCCCTGTGTGTATGCACTTGTGTCAATTTTGTCATCTGTTCCATCCGGCACACAATGGCTTACACTTCCGAAAAGCGGAACAGGTTTTAACGTGTGCGCAAGATGTTCTACGTGCGTTCGCACACAGGCCTCGGTTTATAGTCTCATGCGGAGGATTTGTGGGGAGAGTGGAGTCTGCACTGATGTTAACTCCAGGAGAAAATATCCCCTTGAACGGAATCGAAGCTGGGTCATCAGATTGCGAGCGCAATGTTCTAATTACTCTGTCTACATCTAGATCTATCACTCAGCCACACTGGTTCCACTTCCCTATACTACACTGCTCCACAGAGTTTAGTTTTCCATTGTGTGAAGTAATCGCTGTTGTTAGACCCTGGCATGTTTTAGAGGCGTTTTGTGCGATAGAGGCATTCGGAATGAGGAGAGAAAGAAACTGAATTGTATGAGGCAGTTGTAAAGAATCTCTCTCTCTCTCTCTCCTCTCTCTCTCTCTCTCTCTCTCTCTCTCTCTCTCTCTCTCTCTCCTCTCTCTCTCTCTCTCTCTCTCTCTATTATCGTTCTAAGTTGATGGTATCTTGTTTTCAGCATTATAGATGTCCTACGCCTTGGAAATATGCTAGGTTGTGTTTAGCCTTATATATTGTTGTTCTTGCTCGTTATATCTTGTTTTTATTATCACCATTATCACCACTGATAGCAATTTTTATGGTGAGAGATAGTTTGTGTCGGTGTTATAATAGATAACCCTACTGTTTATCCAGACGATCATACAACCTGTAAGTGTTCTCTCTCTCTCTCTCTCTCTCTCTCTCTCTCTCTCTCTCTCTCTCTCTCTCTCTCTCTCTCTCTCTCTCTCTCTCTCTCTCTCTCTCTCTTCTATCTCTCAGCAATCTGTCATTAAAGGTCTTATTTCTGGAGCCTACTTTTAGAAGTGTGTAGTTGGCCTACATGAAGAAGACTCTCAGTTTCAATGCATGATGTGTGTGTGTGTATGTATGTATGTATGTATGTATGTATGTATGTATTAGTATGTATGTATGTATGTATGTATGTATTATGTAGTATATGTATGTAGCTGCATGACATGCATGCAGCATGCTGCATGCATGCATCATGCATGTGAGCGTATGTAGTATGTATGTATGTATGTATGTATGTATTATGTATGTATGTATGTATGTAGTATGTATGTATGTATGTATGTCACGTTATCCCTCAAAACTGGCGTTACAAAAGGAACAGAAAAAGTCAAACAAATGTGTGCTTAGACACAATCAACAAAAAGAAAGAAAATTTATATATCTATAGCACATGATTTTGCCCTTGTTCGGTTTATTCCCCTTTGTTAGGTGATTGCAGCAGAATCCCCAAAGCCCTCACTGCAAAGTTCTACAGATGCAGAATGTTGAATTAATTAACAGTGCTACTTTCTCTCACATGGATCCTTTTACAGTGAAAACAACATACAGGACATTACAAACACTGCGAATCAAATTCGGTCCATTTTCAGTTCGAAGCATTTTAGTGCGAAAATGAAAAACTACTTTATTACGTATGACGTAAAGCTTAACGTGGACTGTTAGACTTGCCAGTGAATTCCATCTCAAATATTCAAATAAAAGTTGACATTGTGATGCTGTGATTTTCGTCTTGTTCACTTTTTCTTCTTTTTTTCCTTCAAATGAAAAAGTAGCATGAGCAATCGTAGAACTGCATGCTCTGACGTCACCAATCAATGACGCATGCTGAAGCTGTAGTTACTGACGCCAGCAACTCCCTGCTGTGCACAGTGCTGTCCAGCTCTGTCAGAAGCCATGTTCACATGCAGGCAGTCAGAGCATCTATCAGACCGTTTTCCTCTGCACTGATTCCCTTTCTCCTCTCCCCCTTCCTTTAAAAAAACACAAAACCAACAAAAACCAAAAAAAAAAACCCACTAAAGCAAAGCAGCCCCTTATCCACAGTACTGCACTACAATGTTACAGTACCACAGCGCTCCACTGACCTGCAGGCATGGTGTCGTAGCACAGGCGCCAGAGGCCGAAGTGGTAGTTGTGTCGCTGCCTGAGGGCGGGGTCCAGGCTGGGGTCAGTGTGCACGGTGTACCAGTTGTCCGTCAGCAGGGCCAGCAGGGTCAGGAGCAGGGCGCTCAGCATCAGGAAGAAGGCCACGCCCACCTTACACAACTGGTCCATCCTTACTGACCTCTCTCTGTCTCTTCTTCTGTCTGTCTGTCTGCACGGTGGTCTATTCACCCTGAACAAACAAATGTTAGGAAAAAGTTTTTAAAACAAAATTAGAAAGAGAAAGGTTTCTTGGTGTTGAGCTTTTTTCAGCTTTAAATAAAACAAACGAGGCTATTAAGACTTTGTACTCTTTACACACAGAGACACCCACCTATGTACCCCCTCTTTTCCCCGACAGAGACAGACACACACACATACACACTCAATCACACACACACACACACACACACACACACACACACACACACACACACACACACACACACTCACTCTCACACACACACCACACACACACACACACACACACACACACACACACACACACAAATTCATCTAATTCCAAAGTACTTTCACTGAAAAACAACAACATTATGACCAAACAATGTTAACAACAACCCAGAAAACAAACAAAAAACCCAATATAAAATAAAAGGAACACAAGAACACCACAAAACAACAATAACAAAAACACCCGCAATATAACTGCTTGCTCAGTGAAACACTTTTCACCGTTGAGATCAAGCCATCAAACAGTAACTGGACCCGGTAAAGGCATCCATTATTAAATATGTTAAGGGGGCAGATGATCGTTATGGGATGTTTCCCTTGACCGTCACGGCCTGACGATTCGAGAAGCTGGTCTGTTGCCTGCTGAAGGCCAGGAAACCGTGTCTGTCAACACCCCCCACCCCCCCCCCCCCACATCCCCCTCCCCCTCTTCCCTCTTGAGTGACCAGACCTCTGGGGCCGGCCAATATCCATGTAGTGGTCAAATATGCGCCAAGCTGACTTCAAGCACAACTCTCCCATTATCATTTTAAAGGCTTTGTTTGCCTCGTGTGTCTCTTTTTCTTCTTCCCTACTTGAAAGAGAGAGGTGTACGAGTGTGTATGGAACAGTTGCCTTGTGTTGAGAAATTGAAGCCTCTGAATGCTTAACATAAGCCATATATCTGATGCTGAAGACACAAGCCATATCTCTGATGCTGATGACACAATCCATAATATACTCTGATGCTGTGACACAAGCCATATACTCTGATGCTGATGACACAATCCATAACTATACTCTGATGCTGATGCACAAGCCATATACTCTGATGCTGATGACCCAAGCCATATACTCTGATGCTGATGACACAAGCCATATACTCTGATGCTGATGACACAAGCCATAATATACTCTGATGCTG
>CM060318.1:13115384-13120384 GCA_030674155.1 Stramonita haemastoma
TGTGTGTGTGTGTGTGTGTTTTCATATTGTATCATTTTGTATTGCCCTTGTCGTGGCATATAGATCTACCTCTGTGCAAACATTTGGCAGCTAGGCAGCAGAAACACAGAGTGGGGCTAGAGGAAGACTTCACACCTTGTTATTTCTGGTCTGCCTGCTGCCTTGTCTTCTGCTCCGGACAGTGAGCCAGCGCTGCAGAAAAATTATTTATCAGGGACACTTCTTTTTGCTGTCGCGGATTCCTTTACGAGTGATAAACATACTGATGATAATGTACTGATACACATAATGTTACAACTAATATTTATTATTTAGTCTTGCTAGCAGTTTCTGTACACACATGCGTATGCGAAGAAGAAGAAAGGAGGAGGAGGAGGAGGAGGAAGAAGAAGAAGAAGAACAAGAACAAGAAGAACAAGAACAGAGAACAAGAAGAACAACAAGAATAACAAGAACAACAAGAGCAAGAACAAGAAGAAGACGAAGAAACAGTATTAATCCAGACTCTCAACACAAAAGCTCGGGTTCCCACACAAGTCTACCCCAGGATTGCCTGGCCTTGTTAATCCCCTGACGCTCAGCCCTGATCAGCATAATGACAGACTGTCTGTCTCCTGGGGCTGTGACAGCAGCCTGGCCTTACAGACCATATCACACACAGACCATCATCACCCCCCCCCCTTCCTCCCTCCCTCAGTCCTATCACACAGGGCTGGAGTAAACACTGCTGACTGCTTTCCAGTAAGCTCGTGAATGCTTACAGTGTGGTGTGTTGTGTGTGTGTGTGTGTGTGTGTGTGTGTGTGTGTGTGTGTGTTGTGCGTGTGTGTTTGTGTGCGATTGTGTGTGTGTGTTTCACTGTGTGTGTGTTTGTGTGTCACTGTGTGTGTGTTTTGAGTGTGTGTGTTTGAGTGTGTGTGTGTGTGTGTGTGTGTGTGTGTGTGTGTGTGTGTGTGTGTTGTGTGTGTGTGTGCGTGCGTGTTCGTGTGCGTGTGTGTGTGTTTTAGATTACAGGACTAGATCGTTATCAATGGTTCTCGTTACGTTTCTGGCAAGTTCTACAGGCGTATGATACAACCTTACCGTTAGACATACAAAAAGTGTCAATACTGTTTCGCCCAGAAGACACAACAGTATATAATATAGTTATATCACCATAATCTAGAGATCCCTGTGTTGTTAGTACGCTAGGATTGGGTGAGGGGGTGGGGTACTTCCCGATAGCCCAGTGGTCACAGTGTTACCATCGCGGTTTGACAGCCCAGGTTTGAGCCCTCACCGTGGCACCAGTTTAAGGAGACTTCCCCCTGAAGTTAACCTCAGTACTGAGTGACTGCACTACCCCGACAGTTTTTCCGATGAGACTATAAACCCAGGTCCCGTGTACAAACGCACGCAAACCATCTTGAACACAAGTTTAAACCCTTCTACCTCTCGGTAGAGCAGACCATTGTGCATGTTAGAGAGAAAACGAATATAGTTATATAGATATATATACATGTATATATATATATATATATATATATATATATATATATATATATATATATATATATATATGTATATTATATACATATATATATATAATATATATATATAATTATGTGTGTGTTTGTGTGTATGTGTGCGTGCGTGCATGCGTGCGTGCGTGCGTGTGTGTGGTGTGTGTGCGTGTTTCTTTTGTTGTTGATCATAGCATGGTGTAAACAAGTCATGCGCTTATTCATTTAATAATTTAAGTCTCCTCTCTATAAAACAATTGGAGTTAGAGTGTCCCTCATCTCCATCAGTGTCACTACAATTCCACATTACTGTAACTCCAGCACGAACTAGCCTACCCCTCCACTATGAAATAAAATATCTAGTTGTCAGACAGGGGACAGGACAGGACAGGACAGGACAGGACGGAACAGGACAGGTCAGGTAATGCTACAGACAGGTCACAGACAGGTGACCTGACCCGGAGACAGCCCTGAGCATTAATTCAGACCTGATGTCTGTGGTATGCTGACAGGGAGCGATGAAGAGGATTCATGTGCTGTTTCCTTCACTAACTTGCCGTGTTCAGTGTCAGGGTGAGGGGAGCCGTATAACTAAACTAGGCTGGATTTATTAGTTTGTTGTGTTGCGGTGGTTTGTGTTGTGTTGTGCTGGCTTGTGCTGTGTTGTGTTGTGATGCGTTGGTGTGTGTTGTTGTGCCTTGCAAAGTTTTGTACAATAATGTACTTGCATAGTACTGTATTTGTGATTTAATGTATTTTGTTGTATTCTTTTGAAAGTCCAGGTCTATTGTTTTAAAGAACATTTCGGGCGCTCTCACCAGGGAGAATGTGTGCAATCACAACAAAGCACTATCTGTGTGGTGTGTGCATGTGCGTGAGTGCGTGCGCGCACATGTGTGTGTGCGTGCGTGCGTGTGCGGGCGTGCATGCGTGCTTGCGTGCTTGTGTGTGTGTTCATGCGTGTGCGTGTTGTATGTGTGCGTGTGTGTGTGCGTGTGTGTGTGCGTGTGTGTGTGTGTGTGTGTGTGGTGTTGTGTGTTGTTGTTCTTCAGTTTAACGTCCTTCCACTAAATAGTGATATCAGACAAAAAAGTGTGTGTGTGTGCGCGCGCGCGCGCGCGCGCGTGTGTGTATGTGTGTGAGTGTGTGTGTGTGTGAGTGTGTGTGTGTGTGTGTGTGTGTGTGAGAGAGAGAGAGAGAGAGGAGAGAGAGAGAGAGAGAGAGAGAGAGAGAGAGAGAGATGAGAGGAGGGAGAGAGAGAGAGGAGAGAGAGAGAGAGAATGTGTGTGTGTGTATAAGTGTGTGCACGCCACGTATGCCTGCATTCATATGTGAGTGTGTGTGCGTGCGCGCGCCTGCGTGTGTGCGTGCGTGCGTGCGTGTGTGTGTGTGTGTGTGTGTGTGTGTGTGTGTGTGTGTGTGTGTGTGTGTGTGTGTGTGTGTGTTTTGTGTGTGTGCGCGCGCGTGTGGTGTGTGTGTTACGGTGTAACGGCCTATTCTACGAAGTAGTAAAGAGAGCTAAGGAAGAAAACAGCTTAGCTGTTAGTATGGTGTTGAACTATAGGAAACAGAACAGGAATATTTTTCATAAATCTACAAGTCAAAAATAAAAAGTAGAACAGAACATTGCAATTAACTACAAATCAAATGGGAACTATAACATACAGAAAAATTTGAACTTTGAATACGTTTACACATAATAAAGCAGATAATGTGGTAAAGTTGGGGGGGGGGAGGCAGTTGGAGAGGTATACAGAAACAGGTCCTAAAGAATTTCCTTTAAAACAAAATGATCAATCAGAGGAAGATACCAACTGGGCTGTGTAGCAGACATTCAGAAATTCTGCAAAGAAGTATATCATTGTTTAGGATACTTTTAAGCCTTACGGATGATTCTGAAAGGCAAGGATCTTTCAACATAATAAAGATATTTTCTTTAATTCTAGGACATGTAAGCAAATGTTTAACACTTATTTGTTTTCCACACAGGCATAGTATGTTCTTGCAATATTTTGTGCGAAGGGCATTTAAACGAAATCTATAGACTAAACTTGAGATTTGTCTGGAAACAGACATAGATGGCTTTAAAAAGGGGAGTTTAGTGTTTTGTACACCCGTGGTATTAAGGCAGTTTTGAGAGTAATAACTATCCGAATTTTTCAGTCTTTCATTTGCCTTATCGTAAGAGGAATGCTTTAAAAGTTCATAACCCTCTCGGAGGTCTAACGGTATAGTAACTAAAAGAGATCCTTCAACATTGCGTGCTCCTCTTCGCGCAGCTCTATCCACCCGATCATTAAAATTAATCCCACAGTGAGAAGGCACCCAACAGAAAGTAACACTAATGCCTTTCAGGGATAGTAGATGAACAACATGTTTGATTTCAGTAATCATATCTAGTCGAGTATTTTGATTTTGGGAATTTAACGCGCACAACACAGATTTAGAATCAACAAAGAGAGCAGTTTTTGAATATTTTGGAGGTAATGTAACCAGGTAATTCAGAGCCATTAGTATTGCAAAGAGCTCTGCAGTAAAGATAGAAACCCTGCTACTAATATGATATTTTTTCTCAGTGTGAAGGGTTGGTATCACAAAAGCTGCTCCAACATGTTTGTTATCAAGTTTAGATCCATCTGTGTATATTCTTAAATGATTTGAATAGTGATTTTCAATGTGCGAATTCACTAAGCTGGCAAGGATGTTAGGTGAATCACTTTTTGATAGATTTGTGTGACATATGTCAAATGTTGGCTTATTCATTTCCCATTCAGGGGTATCTGAAAAAGAAGGTGTTGTGTGTGTGTGTGTGTGTGTGTGTGTGTGTGTGTGTGTGTGTGTGTGTGTGTGTGTGTTGTGTGTGTGTGTGTGTGTGTTGTGTGTGTGTGTGTGTGTGTGTGTGTTGATTGCTTCCCTCATCTGTCAACATTTCTTTAAATTACTTTCACGGTCTTAGGGACGTACGCCGGCTATGTATAACAAGTTACTGTTGCCAATAGTGTGAAGTCCTCTTCACTTTGCCAAAGATTTTTCAACTTTCAAAAAATACTTCGAAGGAAAACTCGTAAGACTGATAAAAGTTTAATTCTCACTTTAAAAAAACAACAACTTGTGAAAATATGCTGAGAAAATTCAAGTTTTCATACGCCCCCTTGATTGCCCGTCACATTGAAAGAGACAAGGCAGGCACATTTTAGTCATGACCAGCCGGGATGACGGGATAGCCTAGTGGTCAGATCATTGCACTCGCAATTTGACGGCCCGGGTTCGATTCCCGTTCGAGGGAATTTTCCCCCTGGAGTTAACATCAGTGCTGACTCCACTCTGCCTTAAAAGTCCTTCGGATGAGACTATAAACCGAGGCCCCGTGCGCGAACGCACGCAGAACATCTTGCGTACACGTTAAATCCTGCTCCGCTTTTTGTAAGAGTATTCCATCATGTGCCGGTGGGAACAGATGACACGATTTTAAAAAACTGCATACACACGGGGACTGGAA
>CM060318.1:13130384-13150384 GCA_030674155.1 Stramonita haemastoma
GGCAGGAAATGGACTAAAAAGGCAGAAAAAGAGACACGATCAAGGAGGTGACAAGACGTAAATGAAGGCAGAAACAGAGAGAGGGATAGAAAAGAGGGAATTCCTAGCACAGAATTTGCAGGGCCCTGGCATCCCCACTGGAGACGATGCAATACGATACGATGCAGACTAAATCTATGCATTGCAATGCATGCACTGTAATACAGCATATCAAGTACTACACACACCACAACGCCATTTCAATTCAACCCAATCTAACTCATTCCACTCCACTCCACTCCACTCCTCTCCTCTCCACTCCACGTCACTCCACTCCACTTTACGTCACTCCACGCCACGTCACTCCACTCTACTCCACTCCAGGCCACACCACGTTACGCCACGCCACGCCACGCCACTCCAATCCACTCCACCCCACTCTACGCCATGCCACGCCACTCGACTCCATGCTGAGCCACATCATTGCACTCCACGTCACTCCACCCCACTCCACTCCACTCCACTCCACTCCACGTCACTCCACTCCACTCCACTCCATGTCACTCCACTCCACTCCATGCCACGTCACTCCACTCCACTCCATGTCACTCCACTCCACTCCACTCACTCCACTCCATGTCACTCCACTCCACTCCACTCCATGCCACCTCACTCCACTCCACTCCACTCCACTCCACGTCACTCCACTCCACTCCACTCCATGTCACTCCACTCCACTCCACTCCATGCCACGTCACTCCACTCCACTCCATGTCACTCCACTCCACTCCACTCCACTCCATGTCACTCCACTCCACTCCACTCCATGCCACCTCACTCCACTCCACTCCACTCCACTCCACTCCAAGACACTCCACTTCACTCCAGTCCAGTCCAATCCCACCCAGCACAAGCCAGGCCATAGCCACCACCACAGGATGGGTCCATCAGCCACCAGCAAGAGGCCAGCTAGGTGTGGGGCACTACACAAAAGCACACCGAGGGGTGACCACCCCACAATCACAGACACTGGAACAAGACAATCAACCACCCCTCCCCCATACCACCCTCTGCCCCCTCCCCTTCCCCTCCCCCATCGCTCTGCCCCCTCCGCACCCATCTCTGAACTGCATGAAAGAGAAAAACATGCCACAGAAATTATAGTGTCCAGACAGGTAGATACCATAATGGACGCTACACACCACACACACACACACACACACACACACACACCACACACACACACACACACACCACACACACACACACACACACACAAACACACAAACACAAAACCACACAAACACAACACTACACAGTAACTGATAAAATATGATAGGCTCTATTTGCACAAGAGTGAGAGCATACACAAAGTACCTGAATCTAAAAATCTACATCTTTAGGAAATGTTAAATACGTTATGTTTTGTGACAAATAAGTCTCGTTGGGACTTAATGGCAATAAAGTTGTCTGATTCTGATTCAGGTTTTTTACACACACACACACACACACACACACACACACACAACACACACACACACACACACACACACACACACACACACACACACACACACACACATACACACACACGAGCGCTCGCGCGCGCGCGCGCGCGCGCGCCCTTAATCTTAGAACTATAAAACAAATGGGATTGTTTTTGGTACATGTGATAGAATCAAATCCAAATCCAATCCAATCAAATCAAATCAGATAAAATCAAATCCAAATGTTAATAGATTAGTTTACGGTTATTATATTTTGTTTCAGATTGATAAATATGAACGATGGATTGACACAGTTCAAAATGTTCTTTGTGCAATAGGATTCAAACATGACTGTATATATGGGACAACCAGAGTAGCCTACTCTTGACGGGCACCGACCGAGTTATGCTGTTCCAAGAAAGCTTGAGGACTTACTTATAGGAAGCATTTTGGTTTGTCAGAAAAAAAGTGCTTGCCAAACTAAAACCTTATGCATTTACTACAAAAGAAGAAAGATTAGAACCTTCTATAAACAACAGCAATAACCCCAAACCATGAGAAGTACGTTTTCTAGATTTCGCATGAATTGCCATTATTCACTGGCAGAGAATAGAGGCACCAAAATAATTATTATCTCCAGAGAGGAGAGAAAGAGTCAATACTGCAATTGATTAGAAGATGTATTCACTTGCTTGATGACTGTGCCATAGACCTACATAATGAAGTTATCAATATTTCGTTATTCAAAATCAAAACGAGAAACATGAACGTAAAAAAAAAAAAAACTATTGACAAACTAAGCAGCGTAATCACAACTGATAACTGTCAACAGCCAAACAGACATTACAAGATAAGTGTATGGATGGTTTGAGAAAAGACAAACTGACGTGGAATGCAACTTTTTTTTTCCGTACATTTCAGTCACTTTGAATTAATTGGGAATTACTTTTTAATGTGTTTTAAGTGTTCTGTCAATTCAGTCTAACTGTAATTTCGTGACAATGGAAAATTTTGAATCTCTCTCTCTCTCTTCTCTTCTCTCTCTCTTCTCTTCTCTCTCTCTCTCTCTCTCTCTCTCTCTCTCTCTCTCTCTCTCTCTCTCTCTCTCTCTCTTCTCTCCTCTTCTCTCTTCTACTTCTCTCTTCCTTCTCTCTCTCTCTCTCTCTCTTCTGTCTCTCTGTCTGTCTGTCTGATCATGTCTGTCGTTTCTGTCTTCCTGTTTCGCTCTTCTCTTCTCTTCTCTCTCTTCACCTATCTCTTCTCTCTCTCCTCTCCTGTCTCTCTCTCTCTCTCTCTCTCTCTCTCTCTCTCTCTCTCTCTCTGGATTTGTCTTCACAACAATGTGGTAGCTTTAAGATGACGTTATGGCAGTTTTTCCTGTTATTGCCTGCTCTCAAGACTGCCACTTTGCCATTCTTAGCTTAGGAATCGCCCCAGTGCAAGGGTATGCTCCCAAACTGACGGATTATATAATGTGACATCCTTTTAAGCCATTGCGTGACGTTGTTTTCTTTGTCAGCCTATGAACCTATTTCTGCTTACCTTCCCATGGGGGTATTTAGGTTACGTCCCATTGCACATTTGAAATAGCATTGATGCACAATCATACAAGAAATATAACGCATTTTCTGCCGAAAAGTGCATGTTCTAAAAGTGCCATTACATAATGATCATTTTGATGTGTTGAATTCAAAGTTTAGATTTTGCATTCTGTGTCTGCGTGTGTATGCGTTCGCCCGCGTGTGTTTGTGTATGTGTGTACGTGTGTGTGTATCAAAATGTATTCATTTTATCTCCAGATGGAAGTTTAGATTTTGCACTGTGTGTGTGTGTGTATGTCTGTATGTGTGCAGTGTGTGTATGTGTGTGTGTGTGTTGTGTGTGTGTGTGTGTGTGTCTGTCTGTCTGTATGTGTGCACGTGTGTGCACGTGTGTGTATTGTGTGTGTGTGTGTGTGTGTGTTGTGTGTGTGTGTGTGTGTGTGTGTGTTGTGTGTGTGTGTGTGTGTGTGGATGGGGGGTGTCTTTTTGTCTGGAAGCCGCTCAATAAAATGTTAGAGGAAATGACGACTATTTTGTGTTAATCTTTCCGTTGTTGTAGGTAGACTGGTGCAGATATGATGTAGAAGTGAACGATAATAATTATTCACTTTGTTGTTCGGTCACATCATTTGGTTGAGAGAGAAAGAGAGAGAGAGAGAGAGAGAGAGAGAGAGAGAGAGAGAGAGAGAGAGAGAGAGAGAGAGAGAGAGAGAGAGAGAGAGAGAGAGAGAGAGAGAGAGACAGACAGACAGACAGACAGACAGACAGACAGACAGACAGACAGACAGACAGACAGACAGATAGACAGACAGACAGACAGACAGACAGCAGACAGAGACAGACAGACAAGACAAGACAGACAGAACAGAGACGCAATACATCTTGCGCATACGTTAAAACCTGTTCCGCTTTTCGGAAGAATATGCCACTGAGTGCCAGTAGGTACGGATGACAAAATTTCCAACACTGCATACACGCAGGGTCTGGATTAAAAAATATAAAAAAAAGCACATGAATGTCTATTGCATTATCCTCCAAATAAAAAAGGGGGAAAAGGCACAGAGAGAGAGAGAGAGAGAGAGAGAGAGAGAGAGAGAGAGAGAGAGAGAGAGAGAGAGAGAGACAGACAGACAGACAGACAGACAGACAGACAGACAGACAGACAGACAGACAGACAGACAGACAGACAGACAGCAGAAGGCAGACAGACAGACAGACAGACAGAGATTGCGACAGACAGACAGAAACAAACAAGCAAACATTATAAAATAAACAGGCAGACAGAGAGATAGAAACAGACAGACAGACAGACAGACAGACAGATAGAAACAGACATACAAAAGACAAAGGCAGAGGAGAAGTTTGTCAGAGAAAAAACCGAGTCAGCAGGAGACAGAGAAATCAATGAGCTGATCATTGAGTGGCCAGAAATGGGCGGGAAGGCAGGCAGGGAGGATGGGAGGAGTGGGAGGGAGGGAGGGAGAGAGAGAGAGTTAGGAGGGTGGGGAGAGGGGAGGGGAGGGCAAAGGGAAGTGAGGACTGGAGAAAACTGCAGTGATAAACAAAGGAGTCTGGAGTGAGAGACACTAACAGGAGGAATGCCACGTGCAGGGACTAGGCAGGGCAGTGGATTACCGCTGACCACATTCATCGGCAAAACGCTGCTCTTGCATTCTTGGATTGTGGTGCGAATCCCAACCATCCGAGGTTGAAAGAAAACGATGCAGAGAGGTGGGAGAAGCATTTGCATAGCCCACCTTGATAATAAGTGGTATTGGTGATAGAGTATGTACAGTTTTAGCCACTCACCCCTAGTGCAAGTCTTTGGGAATTCTTTTTTTCAGTCTCTAAAACCATCAGAGGGGTTGTGCTCAGTTTGACTGGAACAAGTCCACTGAAGGTCCAGCATCCTCTGAGAGGTGGGCTGGTGGATGGTCAGTGCTGTGAAGATGACACAATCCTCTTGACACATGGCTCTCTGGTTTCTTTTTGGACGACATGAAATGGCACTGTGTCAGATTATTACAGGTCTGCATTCCTTTTTTCTCCAGGAGAAGTCTGAGATGTGTCTTTCTCTGTACAGAAACTCACACTAGAGTCAACAGGTACAGCAGTGAGTTAACATCGGTCATGGATCCAGTTGGGTTGGTAATGGTTATCAGACTCCTTTTGTAAATGTTTTGAGTTTGGTTCCTGGTCGCTTTACCGAGCAATGTCTTATCTGAACTGCTGCTGTAGTGCTGTAGTGATGTAGTGGTGTAGTGCTGCAGTGATGTAGTGCTGTAGTGATGTAGTGCTGTAGTGCTGTAGTGCTGTAGTGCTGTAGTGCTGTAGTGATGTAGTGCTGTAGTGCTGTAGTGATGTAGTGCTGTAGTGATGTAGTGATGTAGCGCTGTAGTGATGTAGCGCTGTAGTGATGTAGCGCTGTAGTGATGTAGTGATGTAGTGCTGTAGTGCTGTAGTGCTGTAGTGCTGTAGTGCTGTAGTGCTGTAGTGATGTAGTGCTGTAGTGCTGTAGTGCTGTAGTGATGTAGTGCTGTAGTGATGTAGTGCTGTAGTGCTGTAGTGATGTAGTGGTGTAGTGCTGTAGTGATGTAGTGATGTAGTGATGTAGTGCTGACACTGACACTGACACTGACACTGACACTGACACATTTTATTGCTTTTAAAGCTGTACAAAGCTCATCAAGCATGCATCGCGAAAGATCGAATCGAACACGACGCGAAGTGTTTGACATGGAAACCATAACAAACAATGTTTTTTGTGTGTTTTTTTTTATCGGAACTGACAATATTTGTCAGTGACTGTCATTTCATATGTACACATCAAGCAGCACTCTGGTCCACGGTACACGGCCGTCATCACCCTAGGTAGAACCAGATGAGGTCACGGAGCACCTGTAGTTTGCGCAGAGCACGTGCCTGTGTGTCGGGGTATGCAGTTCTGCCAGCACGCCTTCCCCTCCGTAGGTTGTCCAGTTTCGTCACCTCTTCTGTCAGCATGTTCTTTCTTTCTTGTTTGACGTACCAGAATACACAGTCATTTTCATTTTCTGTGTGTGACTTGCATGAGAATTCCAGCACCAAGTCATCTGACTCACAGAGTAATAGATTGTCATTCTCCGTGGTATACAGTGCAACTTTTCTGAAACATTTATTTCTGTCTCTGTCTTTTAAACGTCGCTGCACTGTTTTGTTGGTCATTGAAGAGACGTAATCTTTCACTATACCAACGTTAAATCCATCTATTGTTGTTTTCTCTATCCTGTCGTTTGTGTCCAGTTCATCCAGAGAGACAGTGACGTCACAATCAGCTGCACTAGTGCTGAGAGCTGTAGTGCTACAGCTGTAGTGCTGTAGTGCTGTAGTGCTGTAGTGATGTAGTGATGTAGTGCTGTAGTGCTGTAGTGCTGTAGTGATGTAGTGATGTAGTGATGTAGTGCTGTAGTGCTGTAGTGATGTAGTGCTGTAGTGATGTAGTGCTGTAGTGCTGTAGTGATGTAGTGATGTAGTGATGTAGTGCTGTAGTGTGGAGTCAGAGAGATAGGTCTCCTCCCACTGGTCTGCTGGCCTGAATAAGCGGCATGGACCAAATCACTGCAATGGACGTTGGCGTGAAACTCCGCAGAAGAAAAGCAAGGAGAGGAACAGCCCTAAATCTGTACACATGCACGTGCCTGGACTAAAGAGGGCACTTTGCGGCGGATTAAAAGTGGATGGTAAAGTCCTTACTCCCTAAATTATCTGTCACCCTGGCAGAGTGGGTGGAAAGGGACTGACACTTCGGGGATCCATTCGTAGTAGCGGTGTCCTTTCTTTGTGGGAAGAGAGGAAGGGAAGGGTTTTTTAGGATGTGAACCGCGTATGTTTCTGCTGTTCCACAGGTTCAGTGTCAAGAGTGAGATAACACTGTCAATCATTGTCATCCACATTACGCGGGTGTGAAGTTGTGTGCTGCTCACAGGACTTGATCAACAATGTATGTTTATGACAATGTTTGGGCCCGTTGGATGCCAAGATATCTGCAGAGCATCAGCTGTCATTGTGTAGATAGATTGCTTTTTTCTTCTTCCACTTGTCTTTTCTCAACAATTAGCTGACTTTTTTCTACTTTATTATTTTTCCCTCAACATAAACAACAAGTTTTCCCTCATTGTACTATATGTATGGAAAAAATAAGACAAACCCGAAACCCAAACCAATCGTGAAAACGTAATCCTCTAGGTGCATCTGAAAGTCAGCACACAGGAGAACAGAGAAAACTGAGCACACTGCAGGAGAACACTTCTGCTGGCAGCCCAGCAAAGGAAGTATTGAAGTCCTTTTCAAAGAGAGAGAGAGAGAGAGAGAGAGAGAGAGAGAGAGAGAGAGAGAGAGAGAGAGAGAGACAGACAGACAGACAGACAGACAGACAGACAGACAGACAGACAGACAGACAGAGATAGAGAGATGCAAAGACGGAGAGAGAGACAGACAGACTGACAGACAGACAGACAGACAGACAGACAGACAGACAGACAGACAGACAGACAGACAGAGATAGAAAGATACAAAGACGTAGCCACAGAGAAAGAAAGACAATGCATAGAACAGACTCTTTCACAGAATTACCGGCCACAACCTCCCACGCATTTCTACGTAGTCAAACAAAAAAAAATCTGCAATTTGAGTAAAATCGAACAAACAAACAAATCAAAATTTTGAATGGAAGCCTCCAAGACTTCTGTCTCAATGAAACATCTTTGAATCGTCATATTTTTTTCGTTTAAAAAAAATCGTTGATCATGCAATTTTGACACCCGACACCCCAGGTCTCAATCTGGGGTCAGTGAATTGCATCATCTTGACATCTTGACATCAAAGACATCTTGTCTTTGATGGAAAAGGCAAGACAGGAGAGTAATTATAAGCAGGCAGTTTGTTTGTACTGAACGGCAAGTTCAGATATTGGGTGCAGATCTAAACAGTGTCACAGGCGGATTCATCGTTTTCTTCTGGAATCGTATTGATCGGTATTTTTCTTCCAAACTTCAGTCGTAAAATCGCATGGTGGAATATTCACCTTCACCTCCACCTGTCCTGTAGTCGTGGGGCACCACCGAAGATTTTGCAGCCAGCTTCCTCCACTCCTCACGATCCTCCGCCCTCTGTAGCAGACCACTCCACCCAAGGCCTGTCCACTCTCTGATGCTGTCTTCCCGTCGTTTTCTCTGTCTGCCTCTTCGTCTCCCTCCCCTTACTGTTCCCTGTAAGACTGTCGTGGCCAGTCCAGATGTTCGTGTGACGTGCCCGTACCACTTTAGCTTGCGTTTTTTCACTGTAGTTAGGAGCTCTTCATATGGACCGATGGCCTGTTTTATTCTTATTTGTACTTCTTCATTAGTGATGTGATCTGTGTATAAAATGCCAAGGTGTTTGCGAAAGCATCTCATCTCCATTGCCTGTATCCTTCTTTCAATGTCTGCTGTTATGGTCTATGTTTCACATGCGAACAAAAAATGGATATGATTATGAAATGCACCAGTCTGATCTTGAGCTGATGGCGATGCTCTTGTCGTTCCTGAGGACTTTCTGTCTGGTCATTGCAGCTGTGGTCTGGGCTATCCTGGAGAGAATTTCAGGTTTTGATCCTTCATCTGATACTATAGCTCCAAGATATTTGATGGTGGAACATAAACACAACTGGGGATGCTGTGAGCCTTTCGATATAAATAGTATCCCCCCACCTTCTGGACATTTTGTGCAAGGAATTCCCTCTTTTTTATCCCTCTCTTTGTTTCTGCCCTCTTCCTTTTCTTTCTGCCACCTTCTTCTCGTCTTTTGCTGCCTTCTCTGGCCAATCTCCTGCCTTTTTCAAAGAAAGACTTAAATTCTCTCATACACGGGAGTTGCTTGTGCTGGGCCTGCCTTGTCAGGCGCTCAACGGCAGCGCAACGCATTTTCGCTCATATGACAGAAAGCAATAGTCACTGTCTGAGTGTTCGACGAATAAGAAGATTCCTGCAGAACAATTTCTACTTTGCATGTCATTACAAGTATTACGGTAACTTCAGAATTTTCTAGGTAGATTTGACATTTTGGGGTGAAGGGAAAGGAACGTTACACACAGTGACGTGTGTACGCTGACACTGTCAGCTTGCGTCAGTGCTCTCTCGTTACCCTGACTCATACGTCAGACAGCTTATGCATAAACATGAGAAGCCACCGTACATCTCTCCCAGTTTAATTCATGCAAGGTATAAACAACACGCAGTTAAGTTTCAAAAAGGGATAGCATGACATGGTTTGCTAAGAGAAAAATCACATGGGACACTTTAAGTTGACATGAAGTTGCATAGTAATGTTTTGCATTGTCGTTTCTTAGCGCTTTGTTCTTGTGTGTGGGAAGAAGATTGATATCAATGAGGTATATTATCATGAATGGCTTACGTTGTGAGTACTTTCACATGCCCACATCTGTGTGGTTCTGTTAAATTTCATGTAACGCCCAACCCCCCCCCCCCTCCCCCCAAAGAAGGGGGAGCGCGGTGTTTTTGAAATAAAACCTTGAATCTTGTTAAACCTTCGTGCTGTCAACTTAATAAAGCTTGTTAGCGAACCATAGTACGCTACACCTTTTGGTACAAAACGGATTTGCGTGGGCCAGGTCTACTTCTAAATAGAGCACTACGTGTGTATTTGCGCGTTGGCGTGTATCTATGTGTACCTAAGCTTCGGTGCGTGAGTGCATGTGGGCATGCGAGTTTGTTCTTCTATTTGTCCTTTCACTGTAGGGGATATTATGCGCACGTGCGCGCGCGCTCGTGAGCGCGCGTGTGTGTGTATGTGCGCGCGCGCGCGTGCGCGCACGTGAAGTAGTAGTAATAGTCAAGTCCAGTCAAGTGAAATCAAAATGATCTTTATTGAGGGTAAAAGATTAAGTTTACACAACTTTTTTTCATCCTATCCTCACAAAAAATCATGAAAACTGACTTCTAAAACATTCAAAGACAAATATCAACCTTTCTTGAAAAAAACTAAAATAAATGAGGATTTCCTTTCAACAAATCTCTCAAGATAAAAACAAACAAACCCAAGACAGTACAACATAAGCTCACGTCATACATACAAATGATACAAATACAAAATAACATGGGCATGAAGAACAACAAACAGCCAAATATGAGGTAGTATCAAACATAAACGCTGACTTACAGTTTGTCCATCAGATATTTCTTCAAAAGTTTCTTAAACATTTGTTTTGAAGGAACTGATTTTAGAAAAGGAGGTAGGTTATTCCACAGTCACACAGAGGCTTGAAGGCTTGATTTATAGAGATTATTATGGGGCCTGGGCAGAAACAGTCTATGGGTAGGCCTGTTTTTATTGACAGCAAATTTTTCCACAATAGTAGTAGCAGTAATAGTAGTAGCAGTAGTAGAAGCGGTAGTAGTAGAAGTAGTTGTGCTGGTGGTGGTAGCAGCAGCAGCAGAAGCAGTAGCGGCAGTAGTGGTGGTGGCGGTGGTAGCAGCAGCAGCAGCAGCAGCAGCAGCAGCAGCAGCAGCAGCAGCAGCAGCAGTAGTAGTAGTAGCAGCAGCAGCAGTAGTAGTAGTAGTAGTAGTAGTAGTAGTAGTAGCAGCAGCAGCAGCAGCAGCAGCAGCAGCAGCAGCAGCAGCAGCAGCAGCAGTAGTAGTAGTAGTAGTATAGTAGTAGTAGTAGTAGTAGTAGTAGTAGTAGTAGTAGTAGTAGTAGTAGTAGTAGTAGTAGTAGTAGTCATAAGCAATATTTGACAATTTTTACACACACACACACACACACACACACACACACACACACACACACACACACACACACACACACACACACACACACAAACACACACACACACACACACGAAAGCTCGCGCGGACAAACAGAGAGACAGACAGACAGACAGACAGACAGACAGAAACAGACAATCAGACTGACAGAGTTACTTACTCTGCAGAGACATAGAGATGGGTGGTGTCGTGTCAGTTAGCATTATGTTGACCAGAAAACAGTGATTCACTGCCAACTACACCTTACCCCCCCTACCCATCCACCCCTGCCGCACCATGCCCCCCTCACCCCACCCCTTCCTACCTATACCCCACTCCGCTGTTTCTCCCCTTATATACCGGGGCTTTACTTCACAGAGATTGTATGTGCTATCTTCTTCCCTTTACTTTGTTGACATTGTACACTCTGCACTTTACTTTACTTTGTTGACATTGTACACTCTGCACTTTACTTTGTTGACATTGTACACTCTGTCCTTTATTTTGTTGACATTGTACACTCTGCACTTTACTTTGTTGACATTGTACACTCTGTCCTTTACTTTGTTGACATTGTACAGTATGTCCTTTACTTTGTTGACATTGTACAGTATGTCCTTTACTTTGTTGACATTGTACACTCTGTCCTTTACTTTGTTGACATTGTACACTCTGTCCTTTACTTTGTTGACATTGTACACTCTCTCTCCTTTATTTTGTTGACATTGTACACTCTGTCCTTTACTTTGTTGACATTGTACAGTATGTCCTTTATTTTGTTGACATTGTACACTCTGTCCTTTATTTTGTTGACATTGTACACTTTGTCCTTTACTTTGTTGACATTGTACACTCTGCACTTTACTTTGTTGACATTGTACAGTATGTCCTTTACTTTGTTGACATTGTACACTCTGCACTTTACTTTGTTGACATTGTACACTCTGTCCTTTACTTTGTTGACATTGTACACTCTGTCCTTTACTTTACTTTACTTTGTTGACATTGTACACTCTGTCCTTTACTTTGTTGACATTGTACACTCTGTCCTTTACTTTGTTGACATTGTACACTCTCTCCTTTACATTACTTTGTTGACATTGTACACTCTGTCCTTTACTTTGTTGACATTGTACACTCTGTTCTTTACTTTGTTGACATTGTACACTCTGTCCTTTACTTTACTTTGTTGACATTGTACCCTCTGTCCTTTACTTTGTTGACATTGTACACTCTGTCCTTTACTTTGTTGACATTGTACACTCTGCACTTTACTTTGTTGACATTGTACACTCTGTCCTTTACTTTGTTGACATTGTACCCTCTGTCCTTTACTTTGTTGACATTGTACACTCTGTCCTTTATTTTGTTGACATTGTACACTCTGCACTTTACTTTGTTGACATTGCACACTATGTCCTTTACTTTGTTGACATTGTACACTCTGTCCTTTACTTTGTTGACATTGTACACTCTGTCCTTTACTTTGTTGACATTGTACACTCTGTCCTTTACTTTGTTGACATTGCACACTCTGCACTTTACTTTACTTTGTTGACATTGTACACTCTGTCCTTTACTTTGTTGACATTGTACACTCTGCACTTTACTTTGTTGACATTGTACACTCTGTCCTTTACTTTGTTGACATTGTACACTCTGTCCTTTACTTTACTTTACTTTGTTGACATTGTACACTCTGTTCTTTACTTTACTTTGTTGACATTGTACACTCTGTCCTTTATTTTGTTGACATTGTACACTCTGCACTTTACTTTGTTGACATTGTACACTCTGTCCTTTACTTTGTTGACATTGTACACTCTGTCCTTTACTTTGTTGACATTGTACACTCTGTCCTTTACTTTGTTGACATTGTACCCTCTGTCCTTTACTTTGTTGACATTGTACACTCTGTCCTTTACTTTGTTGACATTGTACACTCTGTCCTTTACTTTGTTGACATTGTACACTCTGTCCTTTATTTTGTTGACATTGTACACTCTGTCCTTTACTTTGTTGACATTGTACACTCTGTCCTTTATTTTGTTGACATTGTACACTCTGTCCTTTACTTTGTTGACATTGTACAGTATGTCCTTTACTTTGTTGACATTGTACACTCTGTTCTTTACTTTGTTGACATTGTACACTCTGTCCTTTACTTTGTTGACATTGTACACTCTGTTCTTTACTTTGCCGACGATGTACACTCTGTTCTTTACTTTGTTGATATTATACACTCTGTCCTTTACTTTGTTGACATTGTACACTCTGTCCTTTACTTTGTTGACATTGTACACTCTGTTCTTTACTTTGTTGACATTGTACACTCTGTCCTTTACTTTGTTGACATTGTACACTCTGTCCTTTACTTTGCCGACGATGTACACTCTGTTCTTTACTTTGTTGATATTATACACTCTGTCCTTTTCTTTTTCGAAGTTGCATTTTCTGCATTTTACTGTAATTTGTCGATGTTGTGTCATTTGTGTAAGATAGTGGGATACAGATCTCAACAAATTCTTCTATATCTGTCAAGGGTTGTTTGATCTGCCGGTATTCCATACAAATATATGTTGTTTTCCTTAACCAGCCACCATGGCCCAGTAGTTAGCGCCTTGGATTTCGGACTGAAAGGTCACGTGTTCAATTCCCATAAGAGTAATAGGGTTTTTTCGGACTCCGACCAGCTCCTACCCAGAGTGAGTGTGCTGTGGGCTCAGTGGGGAGACTGGGACCTCACAGTCGAGCTTTATCCACTTTACGGATGCAAAGTGGAGAGTGTTGCTCAAATTACCTGACCAACACTGCAGGTTTCTGTATCTCTCGGGCCTGGTTAACACCGGGATATATTATGATAGTAAGGTTAGAGTACAACCCTGTCAAGTAGTCTCAAAACAGATGCATTTCCATGTCAGCATCATTACATGATCCTCATTACCATTGATTATCATGTAATAATAAAAATTGCCTCTAATTCGGTAGCCCCTGATGCTCTGGTCTCGTGGTGACCTCAGATTCGATTTCCCCTTACGCTTCTGTGCCTGTGGTCAGTTTGTGTCAAAGCCTTTGGGGTTAGGGGATTGCGGGGGAACGGTCGTTGGAGGGACGTTGTGGTGGTCGGCACCTCGGATGGATGACTCACCCAGTTTGGCTCCGCGACAGAGCTAGTACTATCGTTAGTAGGGGGCTTAGTAGGTGGTGTCCTGCGTATGTTAGCTCAGAACAGACACCACTGAACACCACCAAAATGACCCACCAGAAGTGCAGGGCCTCTCTGGCTGGTGGCCCCAGGGCGGCCTAATATTGATGGGCTTCCTGTAGATTCCCGACCCTGAGGATGAGACATAACAAATCTGGTATGGCTGTGGCGGGGAAACTGCAATGGGCGGCGTGGGAACAGCAGGACGGGGACGTTGCCGGAGATGAGGCAGCAAAGCAATGTTCTCCTTCACAGCTAAACACATTTTTTGTAACCAGAATTTCCACTCAAACTGTATTTTAAGAAATTAATGTCACGTTTTTCTTTAAAATGCCTTGTCCTTCGATTGCTTTCTTGATTATTATACTGTTATTGCTCCTTCCTACATAAACACGTGTTTGCTTTCTGTTGGTACCGATGAGAGATAGCTCTGTGGTTAGAGCACACACTTTCTCCTAGCTAAGGTTAAGCAACTTCAAGTGTGGTTACCAATTGGATGGGTGACCGTTAAGATCCCCAATTACAGTATAAAAAGGTAAAGGTAAAGGTGTCCCATAACCTGTGTGGTCGTCGGGGAGCGAGGCACCAAAGACCTCAGCTTTCCTAGGGGCCAGCATGTTGAAGGCGGCTCCCATCTCCTCTCCCTCGCTGTTTTACCTTCCCTGTCCCTAAAGAGAGCAGGTACCCATTTTCAGCTGGGTGAACTGGGGGACTTTACTAAAGCCAAGGCGCGCAAATAGTCACCCATCCAATGGGTAGCCACGCTCGACGCTGCTTAATAGTGGCTGGGGGAAAGTGAACGCTCTGACCAATGAGCTATCCCGTCCAGTAGATAGGAAAAAAATTGCCTTTAGACAGGTTGAAACCCAGAACAGCTTGCATTCTAGACAGCCAGTTAGTTACCGCTTGGCCACCGATCCATTGTTCCCCTCCTGATTGCGTACTAACTAATGCCTTGCTAAAAGCCTGGCCATTATTAGCTGCGAGATTTTCAGGACGTCTCTTAAAAAAGATGTAAAAATAACAAATGGGTAGAGCGGTTTGGGTGGAAAGAGCGGCGAGGTCATTATTGTATTTCACAACCGACCACCGCACTGCCAGCGGTTCCTGCGCCACTTCAGGGAATTTTTTTCCCTTCAGAGAAGAGTGCAGGTTGTGACGCTAAGAGCTGGTCATGGCTGCAGTACAATCTTAACATTAGATTGAAAGCATGACAACTCTATTCTCAAAAGAGATAGTAGTAGTAGTAGTAGTAGTTAGTAGTAGTAGTAGTAGTAGTAGTAGTAGTAGTAGTAGTAGTAGTAGTAGTAGTAGTAGTAGTAGTAGTAGTAGTAGTAGTAGTAGTAGTAGATCACTGGTAGTAGTATCAGTTGTAATAGTAGCAGATCAGTGGTGTGTGGTAGTATAGTAGTAGTAGTAGTAGTAGTAGTAGTAGTAGTAGTAGTAGTAGTAGTAGTAGCAGCAGCAGCAGCAGCAGCAGCAGCAGCAGCAGCAGCAGCAGCAGCAGCAGTAACAGTAAACCAGCCACAGAAACAGTCGCAAAAACAGTGTCAGAATCATTCTTGTCCAGGATGTTTCACGCAACAGCTGATAACAGACCAGAAGACAGGAAAGAAGAACAGCACCAGTCAGAGGTGGGGCGGCTAGCGGGGAAGGAAGGAGGAGGGCAGATGAAGACGAGATAGAAGGCAGACAAGCAGAAGGAGAACTGTGAAGGAGAAGGAAGAAAAAGGAAGGGATGGAGGAGGAGGGGAAGAAGAAGAAAAGGGAAGGAGGGGAGGGTGGAGGGAGAAGTTGCAGAAGATTGGACATTGAAAACATGATGCACTTAGAATTCCTTCCTGAAATCAGATAGATATTTGTTAACGTGAGGTAGGTGTTGACAGCAATTTTGGAAAAAGTCCATTTGAAGCTGTAACAATTTTCTTTTTAGTACACTACCTCGCCGAATCCGTGATGGTTCTGAAAAAACGCTACCAGTTTAATTATCTCAGTGTCTTTTTAGCCGCTAAACATCCTTAGCACGGGGCGGCTTTTTTCTTTCCATAGTTTTCGTTGAAGTCGGACTATCACTGCTGATATGTCGAGGTACTTGAAAGCAGCAACATACACACACACACACACACACACACACACACACACACACACACACACACACACACACACACACACACACACACACACCACACACACACACACACACACACACACACACTACAGAATGAATAAATACATAAATAAATAATAAACACACATACGTACACACACGCGCGCGCGCACACACGCACACGCACACGCATACACACATGCACATGCACACATGTACTGACTCCACTCTCCCCAAAAGTCTTTCGGGTGAGACTGTAAACCGAGGCCCGGTGTCGAACGCACACATAACATCTTGCGCACACATTAAATCCTGTTCCGCTTTTCGTATGAGTAGGCCATCGGTGGCGGTGGGAACAGATGACAATATTTACACAACTGCATACACACGGGGACTGGATGAAAAAAAAAGCACATGAGTGTTTATCCCATTATCCTCGATATAAACAGAAATAACATATAAATATACAAAATAAATTAAAAACATTGAACTTTTTTATTTCACTTACGGTTTCTTTGAGATTCTCGTGTGCGATCATAAAACTAGCGTGCACATTATGGGTACATCCAGCTGAAGAGCACTCAACAACAGCAACAAACAGCAACAAACAGCAACAAACAGCAACATTCTTTTCATCATCACGGCCACTTCTGAAAATGCTTGACTACCAATGTATATGGACAACATAGGTGAGATCAGAAAAAGGGAACAATGGAAGGATATAACTGGATATAATTAGGATCAACAGGAAAGCGAGGCATAGCACCCGAAAGAACCCAGGGCATCAAAACAGCGTCTCCTGCCAACAGTCTGTAACAGAACCCACTCTTTAAAACAAGTATACGCGCAAAACAGGAAACAACCCTTTTTTTAATTAAAGATGAGTGGTGCCATACGACGGCGACACGCTCAGACTCCTTTGGGGAGAGCTTCTCAGGTTACGCGCCAGAGAAATCTGCCCTGACCTGACAGAAGTCTGCATTACATGACAGGACTAAAGACAACCAGCTTGATAGAAGATTGGAACCCTCAGCCACAGCTCTCCAAACGTCAGCCTACACATACCTTGACCATTCTGCGCTTTCAACGTCAAAGCGACTTTCAGAAGAAAAAAAGGAAAGAAAGAAAGAAAGGGAAGATAGAAAGGAGAAAAAAATCGATGTCTGGCCACATCTGACATTTGCCCAGCTCTGCTGTGTGTGTAAAACTGGTGGTGCGTGTGTGTCAGGGAGACGGCTGTGTGCTAGGCGATCACTGAGAAACTAAAGAGACTTGTCAGGGGCAAAATGGCTCCTGCTGCCATTCCGCTGTCAGACAATGGGTCAGACACACGTACGGCCGCTGCAGATGCTCCTGTGTCTGTGATGACACTAGTGAAACCAGGCGACAAAACGGGGTCAATGTCCGGAGACCTTTCGCCTTCAAGCAGGCTCTCTCCCCTCCTCTGCCGTCTTCTTCTTCTTCTTCTCTGTAGTTTAGTTGTCCTCGCTTGTTTCCTTCCTTTTTCCGGGCTTGGTTGGCTCTCTCCTGTCTGTCGGGATGAATTTTGGGGGGAAAGAATCAATAGAGGATAGCCAGGATTTCCAACACGTTTCCAATGATCGTTATTCGTGTTGAGTCTTATTTTCTCTCCCTTGTCTGCGCAGGCTCTTTTCTTCCCTTCTCCCAATGCCAGGGGGACAAGCGGTAAGGGGAGAGAGAGAGAGAGAGAGAGAGAGAGAGAGAGAGCCAGCAGGCCCATTGATCGACTCCAACGCCAGTAAGAGCCTGTATTCCCGACTGCCGGTCTTACTGCGCATGCGTACATGTTAATGAAGGTGCGCACGACCGGCTACCGTCAGCGGAGTGGAGATGGCGGCGACTGGCTGGTGAAGTGACGACGAAGGAGGGTCAGTGATTGACCGTTCAGCCCTGACACTGACAGCCATGCTGCTGCTCCTTTCTTTCTCCGAGCCCTCGGCCACCAGGGTCAGCCGCTCTGTGGTGCCGCAGCCCTGCATGGAGTGGGGAAAGTGTGTCATGAACCTAGCTGTGGAAGGGGAGACTGGAAGGGAGAGCGTGAGCAGCTCCGGAGAGCGGAAGGACGTTCGCGTGGTGTCTTTGGCAAAATCCAGCACCGGCAACCATTTGGAAATGCTTATGCCTCCGGCAGAAGCTGTGTCCTTGTGCCGGTGCATAATGTGTGTGCCTGTGCTGCCCAGCCATGCTGGAACAAGGACCCATGTCACCATATGAACATGTGTAGGAAACTCAGCTCCGCATTTTTTCCTGAAATGTGCTGTTTTAGCATGGTCTCGGAAGCGTCGTGAATGTGTGTACTGTGATAGATGTGAAACATGTTGGATTATGTTACAATTAACAGATTCGTTCATGGCTACCATCCTTTCAAACGAAAAGCACTGAAGCAGCGTCATTTGCTGATGATGTTAAGTCTGCTCATGGCTTACTCCGGGTTGTCAGGGTGTGAGGAGGCGCGGTGTGTTTGCCGTGATGCCGTGTCGTCCTCCTCCTTTGTAGTCTGATGCTTCGCCATCAAGCCAGCTCTGGGTCTGCTCCCTCTTGTCAGGTATGGACATTTCATGTGAATATCAAAGCCAAGAAAGAAAAATGCTAAATGGAAACGTGTATGTCATTTTTGTATTCTCATATGAGACTAAGGAAGTGACTTATTGTTTTATGGTATGTGTTATATAATTGGGTTGAACATTTATTCTTCGTTCCTTTGTACCGCTTCAGAAAGAATCACAATTATGGTCTGAGGCAGGCAGAGAAGGGATAAAGGTCAGAACTGTAGCGTGTATCAGTCAGGTTTGATCTAACAAAGATTTATAGCGGAAAGAAATCTTTTCAATCAAAGCAGGTGAGGAATCGATTCCTTCCTGACCTTGCTTATAGGTGAGGGAGGATTATTGAGCCATCGCTGTCTGTCCTTGAAAACGTAGTCATAGTAACTGGGATGTGCACTCTTCTGAGTACAGGCACAAGAAATAGTTTTCTTTGCTGGAAGATTAGACACAGTTTTTAACACCGCAAAGGCATAAAATAAATTTACCGAAGAGTTGCAATAGCACTGATTTTGATTCTGATCCTTTCCACGACAGTTTATATAAAACAGTTGCTTTTGATTCTAAATATAAAGATACAAATATGATTAAACAGGAGAATTGTCATGAATCAAAACAAACATGATAAAGATTACAGGCTGCATTAGTGCATGCAAAAATCTATTAAACTCCTTTGAGCCTACTACGTCGTGTGACAGAACACAAAAAGTTTCAAACAAGGTGTGCTGGATAAAAGCTAAAAGATGCTCTTGAAACTTAATGTCTAGACTGCAGTCTTTAACTGTAAGGAAATGCACATCCAAACCAACATCAATGTAGAAGGTCAAGCAAATTGTTTGGCTTGAAATATAATAATTTACCTGTAGGCAGAGCGACAGGTAAATGTGGCTTTGATGTCTAGAAAGTAAGTTCAGGGGGCAGAATGTGGCCTGAATGCTGAGTGATAGAAAGTCTCATAAATCCTAGTTCACGAGGTGACCTGGTCATACCCATTGCTGACTCCCTCCAGAAGTGACGCCCACCAGAAGAGGAAGCAAAGCGAGGTGCTACAGTCTGGATGTTGATGCTGGGGGGTGGCAGGAGCCGGAGGAGTGTGCGGTGGTTGTCTGAATGCTGCTGCTTCTGCCTATCATGGACTGCTGTACGAAGAAGAGGCTGTTGACCTCCATGACCAGTATCTGTGCCTGTGCTGCCTTTGGTCTCCTCTCCATTGCTGTGGCCACCGACTATTGGCTCTTCACCTCAGAGAGGAAGAAGGAAGTAGCGAGCGGCGTCAACAATACCATGGGGCCTGTCTACATCCTCGTTCACAGTGGCCTCTGGCACCGCTGTGAATATA
>CM060318.1:13155384-13167884 GCA_030674155.1 Stramonita haemastoma
TACACTAGCAACACTCACACACACACACACACACACACACACACACACACACACTGGCATGTACACACACTCGCATACGAACACAAACATACACACACACGAACGGCGCACACAAACACATACATACATATAACACATAACACACACACTCCCTCTCTCTCCCCCCCCCAAAACACACACACACACACACAACACACACACACACACGCGTGCGCGTGCACACAATACACACATTCATACACACACGCACACATACACACACGTGCGCACATGAGCACCCTCGCAAACAGACGTCATATATGCATGTTACACACACGTGCGCGCATGCGCGTGCAAGCACACATACACTCATATATACACATACACACGCCCATATACAAACACATGCACACATGCGCACCTGCGCAAACAGACGCGCATATATGCATGTTACACACACGTGCGTGCACGCGCGTGCACACACACACACACACACATATACACACACACACACCACACTCACACTACACTTACACACACACACACACACACACACACACACACACACACACACACACACACACACACACACACGCACCACACTTCTTGTGTGAAATAAGGTCTATATGAATTTATGGCAATACAATATTTTGAATCTGAATCATCTCTCTCTCTCTCTCTCTCTCTCTCTTCATCACTTTCTCTCTCTCTCTCTCTCTCTCTCTCTCTCTCTCTCTCTCTCTCTCTCTCTCTCTCTCTCTCTCATCACTCTCTCTCTCTCTCTCTCTCTCTCTCTCTTCTCTCTCTCTCTCTCTCTCTCACACACACACAACAACACACACACACACGCACGCACGCACGTACGCACGCACACGCACTGCACGCACACATACACACACACATACACACACACAGAGGGATAGCCTGATGATTAGAGTGATGCACATTGCGCTCATGATCTGCTGACCCAGGGTTCGAATCTCGTTCAAGAGGATTTTTCCTCTGAGTTAACATCAGTGCCGACTCCACTTCCCCCAAGAGTCCTTCAGATGAGGCTATAAACCAAGGTACTGTGTGTGAATGCACATAGAACATCTTGTACACACGTTAAAACCCGTTCTGCTTTCGGAAGAGTAGGCCATTGTGTGCTGGTTGGAATGGATGCTAACATACGAAACATCACTCACATGGGGTTTAGATGTTAAAAAAAAGTGCCAACGTACGCAGAACATCTTGCACACATGTTCAATCCCGTTCCACTTTTTGCAAGAGTAGGAAATTGTGTGCCGGTGGAATGGATGACAACATTTACAAACTGTATACACACAGCAACTGGATCTAAAAAAAAAAAAAAAAATTTTAAAAGCACACGAGTTCTTGTTCCATTATCCTCGAAATAAGAGAATAAAAGAAAAAAATATATAAAGAAAATCGCGCGCGCACGCACGCATGCACGCACACACATGCTCGCACCCACGCGGGCACACACACATCACGCACGCATAAACACATACACACGCACGCACGCACGCACACAGACACAAACCATCACAACCCACCACAACTACCATCTCATATAAATGTATTCGCGCGCGCGGACACACGCACACGCACGCTCGCGCGCGCGCACGCGCACTCACGCAGGTATATATATATATATATATATATATATATATATATATATATATATATATATATATATATATATATATTGGGCCTGATTGTCGGGGCAGGATATGGTAGGAAGAAAAGAGTTGAGTACATCCTTGTCACATAATCCCAAAACAAATTAATGCACTTCCATAGCAGCACTGTTTCATCATCCTCATCGTCATGGATTACAATACGGTAAAAGAAAATTACCTCTGATTCGGTGGCTAGCAGAAGATGAGAAAGCAAAGAAAAGTAAACAAACAAAACAATAAAAACAACAATAAAAACACAACAAACTAAAAGAAACCACACACTCATACCTAACAACTTGCTCATATAGTGTGCTAAGCATAAGGGTTGCTTTGGAACTGGTCAGTGTTATAGTGAGGTAAGATTTAAACCAGGCAAGATGTGTTTCTGTAATTCTATATCTTGTCAGGGAAATGTCATGGTTTATGGTGTCGAAGCTAGCAGACATGTCTCAAAGTAACATCATCCCTCTTTTTTATTGTCCAGAACAGGGCCGTTTGCTTCTTCTTCTTCTTCTTCTTCTTCGTCTGTTTTTGGGTTTGTGTTGTTGTTGTTTTGTTGTCTTTGTCTTCTTCTTCTTCTTCTTTCTTCTTCTTCTTCTTCTTCTTCTTCTTCTTCTTCTTCTTCTTCTTCTTCTTCTTCTTCTTCTTCTTCTTCTTCTTCTTCTTCTTCCTTCTTCTTTCTTCATGTTGTTGTTGTTGTTTTTTTGTTGTTGTTCTTCTTCTCCTTCTTCTTCACATTTTCTTCTCTTCTTCTTTTCTTCTTCTTCTTCTTCTTCTTCTTTTTTTCATTCTTCTTTCTTCTTCTTCTTTTCTTCTTCCTTTTTCTCTTTCTCTCCTTCTTTCTCTTCTTCTTTTCTTTCTTCTTCTTCTTTCTTTCTTCTTCTTCTTCTTCATTCTTCTTGAGTTTCTCTTCTTTCTTCTTCCTTTCTTCTTCTTCTTCTTTCTTCTTCTTTTTTTTTCTTCTTTCTTTCTTTTTCCTCTTCTTTCTTCTCTCTCTTCTCTTCATTCTTTCCTTTTCTTCTCCTTTTTTCACTTCTCTTCTTCTTCTTCTTTCTTCTTGTTTTTTTTTCCACTTTCTTCTCTCGTTCTTTTCACTTTCTCTTCCTTTTCTTTCTTTTCTTCTTTTTCTTCTCATTTCTTTCTTTCTTTCTTCTAATCTCTCCTCCTCTTTTTTCCCTTTCTTCTCCATCCTCCTCTTCTCTCGCCTTTTTTCCTTCTTCTTTCCTCTTCTTGTGGGTAATTTGTTTTCCATTTGGCTCTCGGATATTCACCCCTTAACCCCTCCTCCTTCTTCCCTCCTGTGTGACGTTGCGAGACAGGTCTGTTGTTGTGGGGGGGGGGGGGGGGGGGGGAAAGAAGAGTTGTCAGCCCTTCCTCAGCCACGCTGTGTCCTCCTGGGGCAGTGAAGACTGAGCTTGAGGGCAGGTGTGGCTGACTTCTCCTCCACCCTCTTCTGCCCTCATTCCCCCAGGGGTCAGAGCTTGGAGCTCTGCACTGGAGTTTTGCAAACAGTGTGTGGTGGGAAAGTGCATCGGTGGTCTAGAAGTAACGCACCTGCATAGAAAGCGAAAAAAACGGTTTCGAAGTGTGTGGTGGCTCGATCCACGTTTCGAAACTTTCTTTTTCATCCACTAGACCGTGAGTAATGACCTGGGTGCTAGTCTTTCAGATGAGACGATAAACCGAGGTCCCGTGTGCACCACGCACTAAGTGCGTGCAGAAGAACCCTCGGGAACAAGATAGGGAAACGAATTTACGTGCAGACAGGAAAAAGAAAAAAAAAAGGATAGCACGCTCTCGTGGAGCCGCGCTCTCCCCAGAGATGGCAACCCGGATTTTATGCAGAGAAAATCTGTCGTGACTAAAAGTGGTATACTGTACAATGCAATGCAATACAATACAGTGCAACACAGTACAATGCTATACATTGCAATATCAATACCGTACTATACAACACAAGGTGATCATGGCTTAGCTCATCCCTCTGTAGGCAGCGGGGCATGTGTGGACATTTCCTATCATCCAGCACACCGCCCTGCTCTTCTACCCAAGAAAGATGGCTCCTGTAGTGTCTGATCCAGAGGACTTTTAGGTAGTGGAATTGGTACCAGATTTGATTCTAGGGAAGAAAATCTCCTCGTTCGGACAGCTTAGTAGAGACCGAAACCCATGCCCCCAGCGACATTAACATCACGACTACGATATTCAAACCACTAAGCTATTCCTTCAAAGGAAGTTATAGGCGTCCACAAGAAAATAAACAGAGTGGATTGATTTGTTGCTTTTATGTTTCTTTTCTTCATCCCTTTGTCCTCGTGACTGTGGTGATGAACTCGGTGACCCCGTGTATGCTGCTGTCTCCGGGCTACCCTGCTTTGAGCAAGACTTTGGGTTTTTTCCAAGAAAACTGAACTAGTGTTGCTCTTCAGATTGCCTTCAAGGTGTCCATGCATCCTTGGAAAAGTTGTCCCCTGTACCGGTGCACATGGTTGGGTTGAAAGTGTAGCAGCATCCAGGATGTTCTGTCATTGTCAATCTACACTGTGTGTCCTAAATGCCTAAAAACCTGTTAATGTTCAGTGGCACACTGTGTCCTAACAAGCCATTTGCCATCAGCACACAATAACTTACCATCTGTCACTTTCCTCACCACCTCCCCCCCTCCCCATACATCCATCTGTTGTATTCCATCTGTACACCCTAAAACAGTCATCTGTCATTTTCCATCAGCATATTTTGACTACCCATCTGTCATTTTCCATCATCACACCTAACTATAGATGTGTTTCTTTTTCCTTCGACACACTGCACGTTAAACAGAAAAGGTATTTTTGGTATGTGGTTTTGATGGTTTTTGTCCTGGGTATTGAATTCAGAACAGGGTAGGAGAATACTGGCAGTTCTCATTCAGGTTTTAACAAACTACAGTGTGAATGGTTTGTCCAGACCGAGGTTTAAATCAAGGATCTATATCTGTTACTGTGTCGACAGATGACTTGCTTTTAGGTACACTTTTGAAGCCCATGTTCCGTTCTGGTCTTAATAGACTGCATGGCAAGCACAATATCTCTCGTGCTCCTATTCTGCACGGTAACCTTTGATTTTGTAAATGGCAATGAAGTGATACGAGTTCGGGGATGGCCGACACAAAGCGATATACTGTGCTGCAATGGAAAATTCTTCTACTGTTGCAATTTGCCACATGATGTCTTCCCTTCTTGTTGGTCCTTTACGTGCACAAGAAAGACGTCTTTGAAGTATTATGGAGCGTTGCCGCTTTTCTCTAGATGAGATGACTAGACTAGGGAGATGATCACTTCTCCACAAGTACAGAAAGCCTCTCCCTTCTCACAGTTGTGGAGGATTTGTCATCATGGCACTTCCTCAGTGTAGGTCTGCCAGGGATTTCCTTACTGGTAGTTCACCCAATGATGAGACTTTCCTGATAATTGAAGATGGTCAGTTTTAATTGGAAGACAGCTCAGAAATGTTTTCCTTCCCAGTCATGTCATTTTGTCGGTAATTTTCCCTGCCAGCAGTATAAGCTGAAGCAGAGAAGAAACAGGAGCAGACCTAGTCCGTCATTGTAGGTTCCTCAACTGTGTGAATGGAGCCAATGTGAACAGTATCGACATCACGGGTGTCAGGGGCTGCTGCTGCCCTCAGCTCCTTTGTCTGGTGTTTCTGCCCTCTTTGTTCGCATGGCGTGGCTCCTTCCTGCTGCTACAGCCAAAGAGTGCATATTGATAATGAACAGCGAGCACACACAGTCTTTACTATACATTTACTTTGCTGACTTGTCACAGAGAAGGGAACTAGTGTGTCTTTACTCCCTCCTCCTGACTTTCAGGATCCTGTTGCAAGCTGAAGTACGCTGCTTTTGGGGGATTTTGTTCTTTTTATACAAGGGGCGGTGTGGCTGCATGTGTACGTCTGTTTGTGCGCGCGCGCGTGTTTGTGTGTGTGTGTGTTTATGTGTGTTTGTGTGTGTGTGTTTTGTGTGTGTATTTATGTGTGTATGTGGGTTTATGTGTGTTTGTGTGTGCGTATTGTGTGTGTGTGTGTGTGTGTGGTAAGAGGGGGGTGTTGCTCACTGGTAGTAACGTGAGACTGGAGCAGTAGTGAGAGGGTACTGGTTCAATCACCGCTGGGTTGTGAGATTTGATCTTCCTTACCCCCACCCCCCTCCCTTGACATTAGCACACATCTTATACTGACTTGAATACCCATGTAGGTCCTTTCCATTCATCTGTCCTGCAGTCTAGTTGACTGTTGGGGTAACGCTGAAGATTTTGTGACCAACTTCCTCCACACCTCGCGGTTTTCAGTTCTCTGTATATTTCGTCCCACACAAGGCCAGTCCACTCTCTGATGTCCTCCCATCGTTTTCTCTGTCTGCCTCTTCGTATCCCTCCTTGTACTGCTCCCTGTAAGACATTCTTTCCACCAGAGTATAAGCTAAGATTCTGTTTGAATAAATATATTATATATATATATATATAATATATGTATATATATCCATCCATCCATCCACATATATATGTATATATATTATATATATATATATATATATATATATATATATATATATATATATATATATATATATATATATATGTGTGTGTGTGTGTGTGTGTAGTGTGTGTGTGTGTGTGTGTGTGTGTGTGGTGTGTGTGTGTGAGCGCGCGCGTGTGTGTGTGTATGTGTGTAGTACTTCAGAGTTGCAGGCACATTCAAACCTATATATACTTTTTGTAAATATAAAAGTAAGGAAACTGGCCAACGCAGGGCATATAAACATACTCAGCATGCAATTAGTGACTGGACAGAGACGGGTAACCTAGCCCAAGACTAAGTGCAAAACGGTTTAAACGCGGTGTTTAGATCACTGCCCACGGAGTTCTCTGGGAAATAGATAAGATATATCCCATGAAGTCCATCACTAGCTTGAAACAGAATGTTTCTATTATAGATGCAAATTCTTAGCGGTTCTAACGAACAGTGACTGTTTTAACATGTTGCACGTGCAGTGTGTACATGCATGTATGCTGTGCAGTTGTATACATGTCAGGAATGCTAGCAACTTGGGATTCCCTCAGCCTATTGCATTTCCTTTCTGTCGTAAGGCACCTGTCACACTCCTTATATCCCTGAAGACTTGTGCCTTGCCTTGCATTTTGCCAATATCTTTGTTTTTGCCTCTGTGTGTCTGTCAGTGAACGTGTGTGTGTGTGTGTGTGTGTGTGTGTGTGTGTGTGTGTGTGTGTGTGTGTGTGTGTGTGTGTGTGTGTGTGTGTGTGTGTGCACGCTCACGTGGACGCCCATGGAGAGCGCGTCGCCACAAGAGCAGCGCCACCCATTTTCTTTCTTTTCCTATCTACAACTGGGGATTTTGTATCAGAGTGGCTTTTTTCTACAGAGTTTTGCCAGGGACAATTCCCTAATGTGTGTGTGAGCGCGCGCAACTATATATACAGAATTGTATCCCTCGTCCTACCGGATGAGGAGTAGCTGTACAGCTGATTGTTGCACTGAAAAGAGTTGTAGGAAAACTGAAAGTTTTTGTTCAGACTGATACACAGGGCACTGCTATTTATGTTCTCGTCTATATGAGTCTACAGTGGATACGAAATAAGTCGCTGGACAGTGGCAAGTGTTCATAGTATGGTTTATATAGCCTTAATGAGGACGTGGGGAAGAGACTAAAGGTCTAAAACTTTACTTAAAAACTGGCCTGTATTGATTTCATATTAGTATGGTGCAGTATAGTATGCTATGGTAAGGTATATCATGTTACAGCAATGCACAGTATGGTTTAGTATATTATCGTATGGTGTAGTACGATGTGACATGGTATAGTATGGTATTATATGATAATTATGTTGTGTTATGATCTGATATGGTATGATAATTATTATATAGTATAGTACACGCTTCACTCCACTCCATTCCAATCATGTTGTTTATAGCCCCACTGGCCACACAGACCATATAGGGGCTGTCATCTCCTCAAATTTAAAATTCATAGTAAAACTGCGCGACTATATACAGATTAAAACGGGGTATAAAAGCCAACTTGACGGTTCTTGCTTGTATCGACGCCCTGGTCAACCATAAGGGTCAGCCCGGGACGGCCAACATGTTGCACCTAAAGGCTGACGAGGTTTAGGCCGCTAATCTTGTAGACCCTGTGCGTAATGCTTCTTGGGTTATGCCTTGCATGCTGAGAGGTAAAGATTTACCCTGTGTGGTCCTGCTGTAACCCCCCATCGGACACTGCCTCTGATCACTGGTTTGGCAGGCAATGCTGTGATGTGTGTATTGTGCAGGAGTTCTGCTGGCCCTCCAGTGTGTTTCCCTTGTCACTGCCACGTCCAGGGCTCCTGTGTTCACGGCCTTGTGTAGTCACATTGTAACCTTTCTGTGCAGGCTAGGCCCACAGTTTCATTTCCACTCTGTTGCTTCACGTGCGGATTTCCCAATGGAAGGATTCCGTTTCCCTGTCTCTGTCTTCTTGTTTTTGTGCTTGTTCATCTGTTGGTTTTCCTTTGGGAGGCATACATTGTTTTCGTGTAGATGAATTTTCTGACGTTTTTCGTGATTAGGGCGTAGTTTACGTTTTGTTTTCTCGATTTAGTGGTACTTATCTCGTGTAGTTAATGGTGGCTTTTTACAACTTTCTTTCTTTCTTTTTTTTCGTGGTTTGACGTTTTGGCTTTCTGTTAATGGACAAACGTCTTGACCTGCCTTTCATAAGTTTACATTTTGCTTTACTGTCTGCGCATTCAGCGTTTGACTTCCTTTTGTAAATGTACATTCTGATCTTGTTTTGTGGGTCCAGCCTTTGACTTCCCTTGGCAGGTCTGCTTTTTAACTTACTTTCGGCAGGTTCAAATTGTTGTTGTTTTTTCATAAAGGCATGTTAATTTCTTGTCTGTGGGCTCTATTTTTTGGTTGGTTAGTTTTTTTTCAGTTTGTTTAATTTTGTGTTTTGTGTTTTGTTTAATTTTTTATTTTCGATAAGGACATCGTAATTTATCATTTCCTGGCATAAACTTTGATTTGATTGTCTTCAGATGAGTTTCAGGATTTTCTCTGCTGCTTCATGTTTTAATTCTACAAAAGAGGTTTGATTTGTTTGCCTTGCAAGATGCAGCCCTATAAAAATTTCTTTTCATGTTGTTGTTGTTGTTGTTGTTGTTGTTGTTTGTTGTTTTATTATTATTATAACTCAATAGAAATCTTTCCTTGGCTGAGATTCGCCGCTTATAGTTTCACAGGTCATTTCTCTTCTGTTTGTCTTTAAAATTTTAGACTTCCATTGTATAGCTTAATGTACTGACTTCCTTACTGATCAGTTTGACTTTTGTTGAGTTTTTGTTTTTATTTTCTCTTTGTACATTTTGCCTGCCTGTTTCTAAATACATAATTGTCAGGACGCCTTCTCTTCCCTTCCACAAATCCCTACCTTAACGAGCCTTTTGTTGGGTTATGCTGTAAGTTTCTGTCTGCAAGTTTCTGGGTTTGACTTCCTGTTTCTAGAGTTAAAATTAGATTTCCTTTCTGTAGGTCTTAGCTTTGAATTCCTTACTGTGGGTGCATGTTTGACTACATTTTGCTGCTTCATCTTCTAAGAATTTCCTGTCCTGCTGTTCCCACGCCTTTATTTTGATCTCTTCCCTAACCATACCCAGGTTTGTAATGTCGCATCCTCAGAACTCCACAGGGAGCCCATCAATACCATGCCGTCATGAGGCCACAAGCTGGAGGGACCCTGCACTGCTGCTGGGTCATGCTGATGGTGTTCAGCAGAGATTGTCCTGAGCTAACGTACGCAGAACATCACCTACAAAGCCCCACCCCCCGTTACTGACGACAGCAACAGCTGACTCTCAGGACCAGACTGAGTAAGATGCCCACCCGGGATGGCGAGCACCACAACGTTCATCCAACGACTCTATCCCGTGAACCTCCATCCCTGAAGGCTCTGACACACACTTACCACAGGCTGAGAAGTGTATGGGGTCAGCACAAATGTGGTCAGTATAAGGCAAAAGGATAACAGGCCACCGAATCAGAGACAATCTTCTTTTATTGCATGATGATCAGCGGTGATGATAGTGTAATGATGCTGCTATGGAAGTGCATGTGCTTTGAGGCTACTAGACGGGGATGTTCGTATGTCGACTTTCCTTCTGTAGGGTCAAGGTTTAACTTCCTTAATGTAGGGTCATGTGTTGACTTCCTTCTTTAGGTTCATGTGTTGACCTCTTCTATAGGCACATGTGTTGACCTCTTCTATAGGCACACGTGTTGACCTCTCTTCTATAGGTTCATGTGTTGACCTCTCTTCTATAGGCACATGTGTTGACCTCTTCTATAGGCACATGTGTTGACCTCTTCTATAGGCACATGTGTCGACCTCCTTCTATAGGTTTATGTATTGACCTTTCTGTAGGTTCATGTTTTGACCTCCTTTCCGTAGGTTCATGTGTTGACCTCCTATCTGTAGGTTCATGTGTTGACCTCCTTTCTGTAGGTTCGTGTGTTGACCTTCCTTATGCAGGTTAGTGTATCTTCTTGTTCAGTAGATGTAGATGGTAGGAGTTTCCTGTTGTCGAATTGTTTTCCTTTCTGTCTGTTTTATCGCTTTCCCCTTTAACTCTAGGAAGGAGCATTATTGCATCACGCTGAAGAATTAGGCGGTGTGTTCAGGGCATGTGGTATCTAACCGTGCTTATCCTTCTCTAGGTCACACTGCATTGCCTCTTCCTATCACTGGGGGAAAGAAGGCTTCACAGGGAATACAGTCAGTGCCACTGGGGGAAAAGGTTATCCAAATGGCCAACTCAGCGGCCACTGGAAACCTTCGCCATTTTTAGCCATTAGTTGGACACAGTCACCACTGGCCTCACCCCCACCCTCCCCTTCTGTATCTCTGCTTTTAAATAATTAATTTTTGATACATCATAATCATGTTTTGACCCTGGTTTGCATTTGCCATTTTGACAATTGTCGTGTAAGGTCACATTTTCATTTTGGGGATCAGGGTAGATTGACGTTGTGATAGTCCTTTTAAAGGTTACCTTTCGAAACTTCTGTTGATTTTTAGGTTTGCCCATATCATTTGGGTTGGTTTGATGATGGTGTTGTCATCTGCATTATGCCGGAATGGTGGCAAACACACTTACTTTTGTCTACTGCAAAAAACAGGTCGATGACAGCGTCGTGATTTTTTTCATCGAGCATAAAAAAAATGATTGAAATAACAGAAGAAAAGAAACTTCATTTAGGAGGCTAAGATGTATTTTATGGATGTTGTGTTTGTTTGCGATTAGTTATTTTTAATATACCTGTCATCAACATCATAAGGGAACGGGATAGCTCAGTAGTCAGAGCACTCACTTTCCCCAAGCTAAGTTAAGAAGTATCAAGCATGGTTACCAATGGGATGGCTGACCGTTTGCGCGCCTTGGCTTCAGTGCAGTCCCCCAATTCACCCAGTTGTAAATGGGTGCCTGCCCTTATTAGGGTCAGGATAAGTAAAGCAGCGAATGAGAGGAGATGGGCGCCGCCCTCAATATGCTGGCCCCTGGAGAAGCTGAGGTCTATGATGCCTCGCTTCCCTACGACAACATAGGTGACGCTCCACCACATAATGAGACGGAGTGCACCTGAGGTCAATTTTAAGTTATTTACATGTTATTAATGTGCAATAAAGTGGCTATCAAATACAAAAAACAGATTGAAAATAGGACAATTCTGTGCAACATTATTACAAATTGAAATGATAGACTGCAGAATGGGACAAAATGAGAAACGGGCAAGTTTATTTTAGTAACAGGTTGTCAGAATGAGTGTTTTGGTATTTTCAAAACACATTTAAAAGCAAAGGGAATAAAAATTATGCCTTGATATTTCATTTTAAGGTAAATAACAGATCTAGTTTAATAATCAATCAAAATCCCAAAATTGACAACTTGACCCCACCTGCCTTTAAAGGCTCCTAGCGCAAAATTGGGTAATGTGCTAAGCGACTCATTTCGTGGTGGAGCGTCACAAGATAGATTATGGGACACCTTCACCTCCATAGACCACACCCCTCTATAGACTGCGCACCCTCTGTACACCCCTCTGTAGACAGCTTATCCTTCTGTACACCCCTCTGTAGACAGCTTATCCTTCTGTACACCCCTCTGTAGACTGCTTATCCTTCTGTACACCCCTCTGTAGAATGCTTATCCCTCTTTACACCCCTCTGTAGACTGCTTATCCTTCTGTACACCCCTCTGTAGACTGCTTATCCCTCTATACACCCCTCTGTAGACTGCTTATCCTTCTGTACACCCCTCTGTAGACTGCTTATCCCTCTATACACCCCTCTGTAGACTGCTTATCCTTCTGTACACCCCTCTGTAGACTGCTTATCCTTCTGTACACCCCTCTGTAGACTGCTTATCCTTCTGTACACCCCTCTGTAGACTGCTTATCCTTCTGTACACCCTCTGTAGACTGCTTATCCTTCTGTACACCCCTCTGTAGACTGCTTATCCTTCTGTACACCCCTCTGTAGACTGCTTATCCTTCTGTACACCCCTCTGTAGACTGTTCATCCCTCTGTACACCCCTCTGTAGACTGCTTATCCCTCTGTACACCCCTCTGTAGACTGCTTATCCCTTTGTACACCCCCTCTGACTGCTTATCCCTCTGTACACCCCTCTGTAGACTGCTTATCCTTCTGTAGACTGCTTATCCCTCTGGGTTTTTTTGTTGTTGTTGTTGCTTTCTTTTGTTTTTGTTCGGTTTTCTTATTCAAATCAAAATCATCATTGATT
>CM060318.1:13172884-13192884 GCA_030674155.1 Stramonita haemastoma
GCTGCTTTACCTTCCCTGACCCTAAAGAGGGCAGTACCCATTTACAGCTAGGTGAACTGGGGGGACTGTACTGAAGCCAAGGCATGCAAACGGTCACCCATCCAATTGGTACAATTGGTAGTCACGCTCGACGCTGCTTAACATTGGCTGGGGGAAAGCGAGCGCTCTGACCACTGAGCTATCCTGCCCCCGTATATATATATATATATATATATATATATATATATTATATATATATATATATATATATATATATATATATATATATATATAACCAGCCGCCATGACGCAGTGGTTAGCGCCATGGATTCCGGACTGGAAGGTCGCGGGATTCGAATCCCATAAGTCATAGGGATTTTTTCGGGCTCCGGCCGGCTCCTACCCAGAGTGAGTGTGCTGTGGGCTCAGTGGGGAGACTGGGACCACACAGTCGAGCTTCATCCACTTTACGGATGCGAATTTGAGAGTGTTGCTCAAATTACCTGACCAACACTGCAGGTGTCTGTATCTCTCGGGCCTGGTTGACGCCGGGATATATTATGACAGTAAGCGTAGAGAACAACCCTGTCAAGTTGTCTCAAAGCGGATGCACCTCCACAGCAGCATCATTACATCATCCTCATCATCATTGATCATCATGCAATAATAAAAATTGCCTCTGATTCGGTGGCCTCCGTTGCTCTGGTCTCATGGTGACCTCAGATTCGGTTTCCCCATACGCTTCTGTGCCTGTGGTGAATTTGTGTCAAAGCCTTTGGGGTTGGGGGTTCGTGGGGAGGCGGTCGTTGGAGGGACGTTGTGGTGGTCGCCACCTTGGGTGGGTGACTCACTCAGTCTGGCTCCGCGACTGAGCTAATACTGTCGTTAGTAGGGGGCTTAGTAGGTGGTGTCCTGCGTATGTTAGCTCAGAACAGGCACCACTGAACACCACCAAAGTGACCCAGCAGAAGTGCAGGGCCCCTCTGGCTGGTGGCCCCGCGGCGGCCTAATATTGATGAGCTCTCTGTGGACTCCCGACCCCGGGGGTGAGACACAACGAATCTGGGTATGGCTGTGGCGGGGAGATTGAAATGAGCGGCGTGGGAACAGCAGTACGGGAGCGTCACAGAAGACGAGGCAGCAAAAAACACAACAACAAACAAACAAACAAACAAAAAATATATATATATATATCGAAGAGAAGAAATAGATAAATGCATATATATATATATATATATATATATTAAAAATATAATAATATATATATATATAATATAAGAGAGAGAGAGAGAGAGAGAGAGAGAGAGAGAGAGAGAGAGAGAGAGATAGATAGATACATACTATATATATATTAATATATAGATTAATATATATATATATAATTATATATATATATGTTACACACTACTATAGAAAACACAAGCACACATACACATACACGTACACACACACAAGCACGCACTAATCTAATCCAATCTAATTCAGTCCAATCCAATACCAAACAAGCCTCACTGACCATAAAGGCCATATCGAGATATTAACTTGATAAACACACACACACACACACACACACACACACACACACACACACACACACACACACACACACACACACACACACACACACACACACACACGGGGACGGGATAGCCTAGTGGTCAGAACATTGCGCTGGCAATTTGACGACCCGAGTTCGATTCCCGTTGGAGGGGATATTTCCCCTGGAGTTAACATCAGTGCTGACTCCACTCTCCCCAAAAGTCTTTCGGATGAGATTGGAAATCGAGGCCCCGTGTGCGAACGCATGCAGAGCATCTTGCGCACACGTAAAATCCTGTTCCCCTTTTCGTAAGAGTAGGCCATCGTGTGCCGGTGGGAACAGATAATATTTACACAACTGCATACCCACGAGGACTAGATGAAAAAAAGCACATGATTGCTTATCCCATTATCCTCGATATAAAAAATAATAAATAAATAAATAAGAATAAAAACACACACGCACGCACGCACACGCAGACACACACACATACACAAACACTCACACCCAAAGATAGAAGAGAGTGAGAAACAGACAGACAGACAGATAGTCAGAGAGTCAGAGTGAAAAAGACACAGAAACAGAGACAGAGGCCGTCAGCGACAGAGACAGAGACAAAGGCAGAGGGATAGAGGCAAACAGAGACTGTGACAAAGAAAGATAAAGACTGAAAACAGCCAGAACTTCACTGACAGAAATCTATAGGAACTAAAAATACAATGCAATACACCGCACCGCACCGCACGCACCGCACCGCACAGCGCACCGCACCACGCACTGCACTACACTGCACTGCACTGCACTGCACTGCACTGCACTGACACTACACTTCACTGCACTGCACTACACTACACTCACTGCACTGCACTGCACTGCACTGCACTGCACACTGCACTGCACTCACTGCACTGCACTCACTACACTATACTGCACTGCACTGCACTGCACTGCACTGCACTGCACTGCACTACATTGTGACAATAGACCTCTCCCTGAACTCCATGGACGTGATTCAGTCACTACACTGAATTTTTCAGACAGTGTGTCTAGGCAGGCTGAACCTGGCGGAGCCCATCCCTCTCCAGATAGCAGGGTGCATGCTGAGTATGTTTGTGTCACTCATGCCACCAGCCATAGCTGACCTTCTCTCCTAAAAACAGATGTGTAAGGTTTTCATTGTGCGGAAGATGCTGCTCTGCATGTTTGTTTGTTTTTTTAATTATTTTTTTTATTCTTTTATATCGAGGATAATGCGATAAGCACTTTTGTGCTTTTTTACATCCAGTCCCCGTGTATATGCAGTTTTGTAAATGTCATCTGTTCCCACCGGCACACGATGGCCTACTCTTACAGGATTTAACGTGTGCGCAAGATGTTCTGCGTGCGTGCGCACACGGGGCCTCGGTTTATAGTCTCATCCGAAGGAGTTTTGGGGAGAGTGGAGTCAGCACTGATGTTAACTCCAGGAGAAAAATTTCCTCAACCGGAATCGAACCCGGGTCGTCAAATTGCCAGCGCAATGTTCTAACCACTAGGCTATCCGTCCCCCCACATGCCACCACATGCTGCTCTGCATGTGGTGGCATACGAGACCTCAGGTTAATCGTCTCATGGGAAGGAATCACAGAGTAGAGTCAGCACCAGTCACTCCAGGGGGAATTCTTTCAAACAGACACCTCAGCGGAGACTCGGAACCCTGGCTCATTTACCGCTAGGTCATCAGTCTGACCATCTGCCTCTTGGCGTTCCCCTCTCCTACATCATTATTGCTGTTGGCTGTACCACAAACAGACTGTTATCACGTTTACCTGATCATCAAACAGCAGGCTGGTATTCTACACTTTCGGATAGCAATCTTCAAGACGCAACATGCTTGGAGGTTTTGGGAGTTTTAGGGTAATAAAGAGTTGAAGATCGATACTAGACCAACGATGATCTTTTGTTTTTTTCACAACCTCTTATATTCAGTTGTGGAGAGTAAAATAGGAGCATAAAATCGCTTTAGAGCTCACGTCTAGGTACTGAGCATGAGTGTTTTTGACTCTCAGTCTTGGTGGATAGCAATTCTCACCTGTCGGCGATGCCATGTTCAGTGTTGGCCTCTGTACTCTGACACTGTACCGTCAATCCACCGAACATGGCTCTGTCCTGTCTCTTGTACACTTTCACATTTTCAGGCTCCTGATGCCAGTTATGATTTCAGTCTGTGAGACTAGCAGGAAGTCTGCCTTCCTGTTCGTTTAAGTGTTAGCCTGGGTTTGCTTGAAAGTCACACCCAGTCACAGTTTAATTGGTGACATGGCGATGTGTGATGTCCTGAGGCAGGTTCAGTTTGTCATTTCTTGGGGTAGTTGTTTTTTTTTTAATTATCTTTGGTCAAATTCTTGTGGCAAAGAATATAATTCTCTAGGGTAGCCTTTCTACATCTTGATTCAGTTGTTCATATGATGAGATGAATTAAATGGTAATTGTAAACTCCTGTGGCAATCTTACCATATCTCATGGCAATGTTTCCATAATTCTATATTCTGTGGAGATTGTTTTGGTATACTGTGGAAGTTTTCTCCTTTCTGTGGCAATGTGATCATGTCCTTGTTACGTTTTTTTACAATTTGGTCATATCCTGTGGAAAAAAAATGCCAGTTCCCGAAGCAGATTTGTCATGTCAGTGGCAGTCCAGTCATACAAGTCAGCGTTTTTATATCCATCCAATTAGTCATTTGCCTAGTTGATAATAAACGTGTTAAATCTAGTTGATAATAAACGTGTTAAATTTAGTTGATAATAAACGTGTTAAATCTAGTTGATAGTAAACGTGTTAAATCTAGTTGATAATAAACGTGTTAAATCAGTTGATAGTAAACGAGTTAAATCCAGTTGATATAAACGTGTTTAAACCTGTGTTGATAATAAACGTGTTTGCTGTAGTTGAGAATAAACGTGTTTACTCTAGTTGATAATATAAACGTGTTTGCTGTAGTTGATAATAAACGTGTTTGCTGCAGTTGATAATAAACGTGTTTGCTCTGGTTGATGATAAACGTGCTTACTCTAGTTGATAAATCTCGGGTTCCGTTCCGGTTTGAACCTGAACTATTACCTCCTCCCCCCTACCCCACCCCACCCCATCCTTGCTTCAGATAGATGATGAGTGGTGGTCTAATGTACTAGTCTTTCTGATGTTATGATAAACAAAGTTCCCGTGTTCTCATGTAAAGTCATTTTGATCGGAAATAAGTAGACAGGAATGTGTAAGATTGGGTGGCGCTGCTCTTGCAGCGGCGACGTGTTTTCCCTGAGGAGGGTAGCTGGAATTGGGGGCAGAGCAATCAGCAATGACTGAATGAGATATACGACACAAAGCACTTAAAAAAACCAGCACATCCAGTACGTCCATCCAGTCTATCCACTACACTACACTAACTACACTCATACCTACACTACACTACACTCCTAAGCTACACTACACTACACTACACTACACTAACTACACTACACTAAATACACTACACTACACTACACACACTACACTACACTACACTACACTACACTGCACTGCACTACACTGCACTGCACACATCACTACACTACACTACACTACATACACTACACTACACTACACTACACTACACTACACTACACTACACTACACTAAGCTACACTACACTACCACCTACACTACACAAGCTACACTACACTACACACACTAGCACACTGCACTGCACTGCACTACACTACACTACACTCACTCACTGCACTGCAACACTACACTACACTACACTACACTACACTACCTACACTACACTACACAAGCTACATACACTACACGCACACACTCACGCACTACACCACTCACCTACACACACTGCACTACACTACACCACTACACTACACTACACTACACTTCACACTACACACTACAACTACATACCCAACTACCTACACTACACTACACTACACTACACTACACTACACTACACTACACTACACTACTACACTACACTTCAATCATGTACCTTGAGGGAGCTTTAAAATAAATTTAATCTTCACTCTCACTTCCCATCTCTCATTGCAACCCCCTCCCCTCCCCCCCCCCCCCCGTCCCACCTCTGCTCGCCCCCCCCCCCCTCCCTCCCCCCCCCCCCCCCCACACACACACTTTCCTCCTTCCTATCTGTGCTCCAGTACTTTGTGGAGGGATTCAGTGATGTCTGTAGGGAATGCAGAATTGGAATTGATGTTCACAGCATGACGGGATGGGAGACAGGGCCTGTGTCGTCTGCTGTCAGCAGCAATTGAATTTGAAAATGGACTCTGGCACTTGTCACGCTGTGTGTGTGAGTGGTGTGTGTGTGACGTGTGTGGTGTGGTGTGTGTGTGTTGAGGGTGTGTGTGTGTGTGTGTGTGTGTGTGTGTGTGTGTGGGGTGTGTGTGGTGTGTGTGTGTGGTGTGTGGTGTGTGTGTGTGTGTGTGTGGTGTGTGTGTGTGTGTGTGTGTGTGTGTGTGTGTGTGTGTGTGTGTGTGCGTGGTGGTGGTGTGTGTGGTGTGTGTGTGTGTGTGTGTGTGTGTGTGTGTGTGTGTGGTTGTGTGTGTGTGTGTGTTTTCGTGACTGTCTGTCTTCTGAACCTTTGTCTTGTCTTTTTCTTCTCTCTCTCTCTCTCTCTCCCCTGGGTCTTTTACTTGTCATGGTAAGGCAATCTTGTCATGTACTCTCTTTTAGCTTCATGATCTCTTGTCATGGATAAGGACAATCTTGTTTAGCTTGTCATGGATAAGGACATCTTGTCATGGATAAGGACAATCTTGGTTAGGCTTGCATGGATAAGGACATCTTGTCAGCATGGATAAGGACAATCTTGTGTTAAGCTTGGTCATGGATAAGGACAATTTAAGCTTTCGTCGATGGATAAGGACAATCTTGTCAGATAAGGACAAACTTGCATGGATAAGGACAATCTTGTCTGGTAAGACTTGGCATGGATAAGGACATCTTGTCATGGATAAGGACAACTTGGCATGGATAAGGACATGTAAGGACAATTTTGGATGTAAGGACAGACTTGGCATGGATAAGGACAATCTTGTCATGGATAAGGACAAACTTGGCATGGATAAGGACAATCTTGTCATGGATAAGGACAATCTTGCATGGATAAGGACAATCTTGGGCATGGATAAGACAATTGGATGGATAGGACAATCTTGTCATGGATAAGGACAAACTTGGCATGGATAAGGATAATCTTGGCATGGATAAGGACATTTTGGCATGGATAAGGACAATCGTGTTGTGTTGAGCTTGTCATGATATTCAGTAGTGCCTGTTCTGAGTTAGCATACGCCGGACACAACCTACTAGATCTCATCCTCATACTGACTACAGTATTAGCTCAGTCACTGAGCCAGACTGAATGAGGCGCCCACCCAGGTGGCAAATGCCACAACGTCTCTCCAACGACCCTCCCCAGTGAACCCCAAAGGCTTTGACACAAACTCGCCCAGGCACAGAAGTGTATGAGGAAACCGAATCTGAGGTCACTATGAGACCAGAGCAATGGAGCAGCCTAATCAGAGACCAACTGATTTTCATTGCATGGTGATTAATGACAATGAGGTTGATAGAATGAGGGTGCTGTGGATGTGCATATGCTTTAAAAATACGTGACAGGGCTGTACAGTGCTCCTTCTGTCATAATCTCAGCATTAGCCCCGCCCGAGAGATACAGACACCTGCAATGTTGGTCATGTAATTTGAGGAACACTATCAAAATTGTCCCCCTTAAGTGGACTGTGTGGTTCCAGCCTTCCAAATGAGCCCATAGCAAACTCTCTCTGGGTAGGAACTGACCTGAGTCCGAAAAAAATCTTGTGACTCTTATGGGTTTCGAACCCCCGACCTGCCCAGTCTGTAACTCAAGGCGATAACCACCGCACCAAGACAGTGATATTACACAGAAGCATTGGATGGTATGTTTAGCGGCCGAGTAGCGAAAAGCGACATTACTATAGAAGTACAGCTTCCATATTAGTGATTCAATGTCAATTTTGGTGAATAAGATGGCTGCATGGGAGGATGGATAGATGGATGAGCGGGTGGTCGGGAGGGTAGGTGGGTGGATAGAAGGGGGTTTAAGAATGGATAGAAGAGGGGGAAGAATGGATGAATGGTCACAACTGTGAATGTTTGGGAGGGTGGGTGGTAGATTCTAATGGCTGGCTGACTGAATAGGATGGGGTAGGTAGATAGATGGAATGATAAACGGATGGGATGTGGTAGGTAGATAGATGGATTGATGAATGGATGGGGGTAGGTAGATAGGTATGATGAATGGATGTATGAAATGGATGTGATGATGGGCATGGGGTAGGTAGATAGATGGATTGATGAATGGATGGGATGGGGTAGATTGATGATGGATGGATAGGTATGATGAATGGGTATTGATGGATGATGAATGGATTGTGGATGGTGAATGGGGTAGTAGATAGATGGATTGATGATGGATGGATGGGTAAGGGATGAATAGGATGATGTGATGAATGGATGGTGTGCTGGCGGACTGAAAGTCTGATGGATAATGTCATATTACTGTTGAGTTGTCGATCTCTCTCTCTCTCTCTCTCTCTCTCATCTCTTCTCTCTCTTCTCTCCTCTCTCTCTCTCTCTCTCTCTCTCTCTCCTCTCTCCTTCTTCTCTCTTCTCTCTCTCCACTCTCTCATCTCATCTCCTCTCCTCCAGCCATCTCAGCCTCTCTCTCTCTTCACTTTCACTTCGCCAACCAAGCTTATGCAATTAGGTCAGGACAGTGACCTCCAGGCAAGACAACCACCCCTCCCTCTCTCAGCATTTCACTCGCCCCAGACCTTTGCAAACTTACTATACCTAAACCCCCCTTCCCCTTCCTCCCACCACCTCCTCTCCACCATCACCTCAATCCTTACAATCCCCTCTCCCCCTCCTCCCCCACACCGTTTCCTGATCCCCCCCCCCTCCTTCTCCCCTCTTCCCCCAGTGTGTGCTGAGCGTGTGTGGCCAGTTGTGTGGTGGTGAAAAGTCAGCGACGATGATATTGATTTCTGGAACCGGCTTGGAAGGGATCGGCATAACTCAGCTTCCTCCTCCCTCCCCTCCCCTCCCCTCCCCTCCCCTTCCCTTTGTTGGATGGATGGATGGACTGTGACCTTTTAGCATCATGTTCCTTCACACATACACTCAGTGCTCAAGCGGATGCGCGTTCGTTTGTGTGCATTGCGCGTGAGTTCGTGCGTGTGCATTTGTTTTCAGCTGGGGAGAGTGTGAGGGGTTTTGGGGGTCAGGCAGCTTGTGTACCAGAAGTTGACCCCGCGACAGTGCCAAGCTATAATGGCGGTATAGGCCTGCGTGTATTGCAGGCAGCAAGCCGGAGAACTACCAGCAGACGCTTGCACACATGCTTTCAAACGCGGGTGCACACACACACACACACACACACACACACACACACAACAAGAGAGAGAGAGAGAGAGAGAGAGAGAGAGAGAGAGAGAGAGAGAGAGAGAGAGAGAGAGGAGAGAGAGAGAGAGCGCACTAGCCCCTCTCATTCATAAATCGACTACACTCCTCATGCTGTACTCTCCCCTCCCCATACCTCTCTCCTCGACTTCTAGCTCCTCTCCCCCCTCCCCCTCTCCCCCTTCCTACTTTTTTTCTGTCTCCATATTGCCCCCCCCCCCCTCTCTCTCTCTCTCTCTCTCTCTCTCTCTCTCTCTCTCTCTCTCCTCCTCTCTCTCTCTCTCTCTCTCCCCAACCCACACACCCGGCAGAGACACAGAGCATGCTGCAAACATTGACGACTTCTTGTAGCAAGAAACCAGACTCATTCTTGCAGCAGGGGGGTGGGTGGACAGGGGGAGGGAGAGAAGGAGGGCAACGGGAACAGCTCAGCCAACCAAAATATCGTTTTCCCCGTGACGTCAATTTGGTTTGAAAGCCGGCGATGACGTCATTGCACAGTCAGCGCGTCCACCAGCTTCCTTAAGGTTGAATTTATTTTATTCCTGTGACGACAATCTGGTACGGCACACGACGTCATATTTATGTTTTCAACGTAATCACAAGATTTTGTATTCTGAGGATGGCAATAAGCCCGGCGAAAAGGGCAATGGTCTTTATTTTGTCTGATCGTACGAGATTTTTTTTTTTATACTTTGTTATAGTTTATTTTACTTTGTTTCGTTTCATTTTATTTTATGGATTAAGCGTACTTTTTGTACACGTCGTCATCAGAAGAAGAGGGATAATGTTAGGTTAAAGGAATTTCTGAGTTTGTTTCACTGCAGTCGCGACAAAGCAAATCAATAATCTGGTGTTGCAGTGAGGTTAATGTATGAGTGTAGTGTAGTGTAGTGTTGTTTAGTGTAGTATAGTGTAGTGGGCGCGGGATAGCTAAGTGGTTAGAGCGCTCGCTTTCCCCTCAAGTCAAGCAGCGTCGAGTGTGGTTACCTGTTGGATGGGTGACTGCGCGCCTTAGCTTCAGTACAGTTCCCCCAGTTTACCCAGCTGTAAATGGGTACCTGCCCTCTTTGGGGTCAGGGAAGGTAAAGCAGCGAGGGAGAGGAGGTGAGTGCCGCCCTCAATATGCTGGCCCCTAGAGAAGCTGAGGTCTCTGATGCCTCGCTCCCCTACGACCACCTAGGTTATGGGACACTTTTACCTTTACCTTTTAGTGTAGCATACTGTTGTTTAGTGTAGTGTAATGTTGTTTAGTGTAGTATAGTGTTGTTTAGTGTAGTATAGTATTGTGTAGTGTAGTGTTGTTTAGTGTCGTGTTTAGTGTAATGTTGTTTAGTGTAGTATAGTGTTGTTTAGTGTAGTATAGTATTGTGTAGTGTAGTGTTGTTTAGTGTCGTGTTTAGTGTAGTGTTGTTTAGTGTAGTGTAGTGTTCTGTAGTGTGCTGTAGTAGACTATAGTGTTATTTATTGTAGTGTAATGCGGTATTGTTTTGTTTAGTGTAAAGCATTATAGTGTTGTTTAGTTTAGTGTGGTATTGTGTAGTGTAGTGTACTGTAGTATAGTGTATTGTAGTGTAGCATTGTCTGGTATTTGAAGTTTAGTGTAGTGTAGTATAGGTTTGTTTAGTGAATCTTGTTTAGTGTAGTGTATTATATGTAATGTAGTGTAGTATAGATTTGTTCAGTGTAGTGTAGTGTAGTATAGTACTGTTTACTGTAGTGTAGTACACTATTGTAGTAGCAAATACTGCAATACTGTTTAGGAACGTGGTCATGTATATTGGGGGTTGCGAAGAGGGCTGCACATATATATTGTGGACACTGATTTGTGTACTCTACAAGATTCAGCTATATAAATCCCATAGTAGTAGCAGTAGCAGTAGAAGTAGTTAGTAGTAGTAGTAGTAGTAGTAGTAGTAGTAGTAGTAGTAGTAGTAGTAGTATCATTATTATTGTTATTATTATTATTATTATTATTATTATTATTATTATATTATTATTATTATTAAGCATGTGTAGGAGCATGTCAGATATGTGCCGTTTGCACAGACAGCATAATATTAATGTGTAATAAAGAGCAGTGCAGCCTAGTGTAATACAATGCGCTGTACTTGGTGTAGTGTGTGTAGTATAGTGTAGTCTACATTAATTGTGGGGTTTATCGTTTGTTGCTTGTTTTGTTTTTTGTGAAAGTTTGAACGGATTTTTCTACGTTTATGTCCGGCCGCACTTTTCTTCTTCCTGTGACTATGTACGCGTATATTTGTTCGCCTATGAAAACGGAACACTATCGTCATTTGTGTCCGAGATGCCTGTTGTTATCAGAGGGTTCCCCTGCATGCACTCATCGTGTGCTTCACTTGAAACTGGCTTCTTTTCTTTTCTTGTTTTGTTTCTAACAACCGCTTTTCTAGTCATGTGTACTCATAAACAATTATTTTGAAATTGTGTGTGTGTTTGTGTGTGTGTGTGTGTGTGTGTGTGTGTGTGTGTGTGTGTGGTGTGTGTGTGTGTGTGTGTGTGTGTGTGCGCGCGCGCGCGCGCGCGCGTGTATGTGTATGTGTATAATGTTTTTCTGCACGGAGAGCATCAAGTGTTGATTTTGTATGGGTACTGTAAGTTGTACATGATCCATCCTTTTATCCGTTACATGTATCATCCTTTTATCCTTTACATGTGTCATCCTTTTATCCTTTACATGTGTCATCCTTTTATCCTTTACATGTGTCATCACCCTTTGCTGGTAACCTAACTGAATTTCTCTGTTTTTGAGATAATGAAGTATTGGATTTGGAAATGTTCTCCCTCAAAAGACTAGCAGCATCTAAGCCATCTCTGAGTGCCAAAACAATGGAGATAGAGCGGAGTAAACATTCGGTCTTTGGCAAGATTTGAACTAGCGTCTTCTTGTGTAGAGAGGCCATTGCAGCACAAGGGGGAGATAGCCAGGTGTGTGTGTGTGCATGCATGCGTGCGTGTGTGTGTGTGTGTGTGTGTGTGTGTGTACACGTGTGCGCCCATCTGAGTACCACTAAAAAGATCGTATCTGTTAAACAGTTCACCCCCCCCCCTCTCCCCTCTGCAGACGTGTTCACTGTGGAAGAGACGCGATGTGGCGTTACCGTTTAATAATTTAGAGCACCAGAAAGCAGACGACTGTCTGATCATTGTCAGACCAATAGGTACAATCACGACCTGTCTGTCCACTTTCTGCCATCTCACAGCGCTGACTCGGTGCATGAATGCTGTTATTAGGAAGATCCGTTCACTTTTCTGCAAAAGTGCATCATGGCATACGACTTGGCTTTTCGCAACACTTTCATTCTGCCTCCCCCCCCCCCCCCCATCCTTTCTCTCTCGTTCCTGCAGCCACTTGCTGTCCTCGCCACACGCTGGAGTCTGTCAGCGACAAGGAAACCGGTCTCTGGACATTGTCTGCGCGTGGCAGGCTGAGGGAGGCAGGGAGGAGGTCGGCTTTGCGCTTTCCTCCTCCGAGTCTCTAAATGTCACCCTCTGACGTCATGCTTACATCGTAGCGTCAAGGGAATCCCGACAAAATGGTCACCCCGTGACGTCATTCCTACGTCGTTGTAGAGTCAAGGGAATCCCACCCTCCCCTCCACTTCTAGTGTCACCTCGTGACGTCATTCCTACATCTTTGTGGAGTCAAGGGAATCTCACTCCCCTCCCCCCCCTCCGCGAAACTTGTCTCCCTGGTGACGTCATTTCTACGTTGTTGTGGAGGCAAGGGGAATCCCTACTACCTTCATGACGTCATTACTAAGTTGTTGTGGTAGAAGGAGGGGGGGGGGGTGAACAGGGGCCCGGGGTGGATCTCCGTATTGATCTGTGAAGGCAGACGGCAGCTAGCATCCCTCAGGGGTAGGCAGAAAGGTGAGGCGGTTTCGTGCCTGTGCTGTGCTGTGCTGTGCTGTGCTATGCTATGCTATGCTGTGCCGTGCCGTGTCGTGCTGTACTGTGCCGTGCCGTGCTGTGCTATGCTGTGCTGTGCTGTGCCGTGCCGTGTCGTGCTGTACTGTGCTGTGCTGTGCTGTGCTGCGCTTGCTGTGCTGTGCTGTGCGTGCGTGTGCCATGTCGTGCTATCCTGTGCCGTGCCCGTGCCGTGCTGTGCGTGCGCTGTGCTGTACTGCGCTTTGCTGTGTGCTGTGCTGTGCTGGTGCCGTTGTCGTGCTATACTGTGCCGTGCTGTGCTGTGCTGCACTTTGCTGTAATGTGCCGTGCCGTGCTCGTCTGTGCTTGTGCTGTTGGCTGTTGCGCTGTACCGTGTCGTGTGTGTCGTGTTCGTGCTGTGCTGTGTTGCTGTGCTGTGCCGTGCCGTGCCGTGCCGTTGGCCGTGCCCGGCTGTGACAGTGGCGGCGGTCATTGCCCTCTTGTTGAGCCAGGGGTCACCTGTCCTCTCCTGCACTCTGGGCGACTCTGGTGACAGTATGCAAGATTACCACACCCCCTCCCTGTGTGTGTGTGTGTGTGTGTGTGTGTGTGTGTGTGTGTGTGTGTGTGTGTGTGTGTGGTGCTATGCTGTGCCGTGCTGTGCTGTGTGCCGTGCTATGCTGTGTTGTGCTGTACGCGCGTGTGTGTATGTGTGTGTGAAGAAGGTGGGGGGGGGGGGGGGTGCGGGATAGTTTCAATGACATAGAATTTAACTAAGGCATGGAGGTGCATTTTGCACATGAAGGACGAAGGTGCCATTCAAGTCTGAAGCAGGTAAACGGACCGCAATGCCGTCATACCTGAGATCTCTGGGCTCCAGTCACCATCATGGGCTTAGAATCCCTTTGGAAGCGTTAACACCTACACCGGTTTGCTTCGTCGGAAGCGGGAGAACCCTGTCTGAAAATCAGCCATCTGGAACTGACTCTTGAGCTTGTACATGACAGTGTATTCGGTATTAACAACACTGCCTATGACTGCATTCTTAACCGTGGTTCCAGGCAAAGTTTGAGGTTGAAAAGCATGGTAAGCCTTCTTCAGCGGAACATGTGTCCCAGAGCAAGAAAAGACCATGGTCGTGGTGGACAGCAGATTATTCCATGGTGTCATGGTGGACCAGTCTACCTGAGGCCAAAAGCTTTGTCAGCCATTGGTTGAGGCAAGGTGTCAAGGCCGTCCTTCATTTACAGGTTGTTGTGCTTTGAAAATGAAAGTTGTTTTCATTTTGTCTTTATCTGTGAGAAGCTTCAAGCACAATAGCCTGTACACTGCACTAAAAGAGAAAGGCTATTCTGCATGATTGCCTGGTATGGCCGGGTTCTTGAAAACGGCCATGGACATCGACTTCTCATCCAGTGTGAGCATGGCCCCACCGTGATTTCCAAGTGGGGTGAGTGAGACTCGGTGCATAGTCTGGGTGACCCCCAGGGTGTAAAGCTGGGGAATGAATGCCTGACAACAGCAATCATTGACGAAAGGTGTGGACTGAACTACACGAAAGATTTAAGCCCAGAACATTTTGATTTGGACAGAAACTCTGGCTGTACTTAGGGCATGCAAAAGCGGGCGATGTTTAGGCTACTTTGTGGCTGTTACACCTATGCTGAAAAACAGTGCTTTGACCATTTCACTATAGTCTACGCACTGCATGAGACGTCTTATTTTGTAAAAGTAGATTTTTGCCAAAAGATATATAATGTGTGTCTGTGTGCGCGCACGCACGCGTACTTACAATCATGCCTGTGGTTGTATATAGAAGTCTTAAAAATAAATGTAAAAGAAATGACGTAACAATATCCGCTCTCACTGCAGAAAAAATAATGCCAAATTAGCCTTTAGCAGTGACTTCAAATAAACTCGACATATGAATGCACAATTGAACAAAAAGGAAAACACAATAGGAAACCAGGCCTTCATGGAAAGGGGAAAGGGTTGGGAATGCAAAAGCCTACACTCTAATAGCAGAGTTTCCGGGACACAGACAAATGCAACAGTAGCAGAAATAGTATTTTTTGTGCTTGGAAAGTCTGTCGGGGTTGTTGCTAAAAAAAATCCTATGGATTTTGTGTGACTGGAAAATGTTTATTTGCCTGGCTAATACATGAGTGTGCTCGAGCATTAAATGGAATTAGTTTCTCTCTCTCTCTCTCTCTCTCTCTCTCTCTCTCCTCTCTCCCCCTCTCTCTCTCTCCTCTTCTCTCTCTCTCTCTCTCTCTCTCTCTCTCTCTCTCTCAAAGTTAAAATCAGTCCAAACTGCATTGGTTTATTGAATTCATCAAATTAATTTCCACCAAACATGGTCATGACAGAGGCCTCCTGAAAACCAGCCAAACAAGCAGAGAAAGAAAGAAGCCGTCTGTGTGACTTGACAACAGTCCGCACTTTCTGTCTTAATCGATTTTCATTGGCTGCTGTGGGGAAGCCGCCTCAGTCAATACAAAGAAAAGTGCGTGGGCGCGGGCAGGACAACTCTGCTCCATCCCTGAAGAGCCCAATGTAAAGAGCATGGTTCTTACTGAAGAGGTTATGGGTTCGACTCTGACCCGCTCCACATAAATGATAGTGGCATGTGACCATCTTTCAAAAAGAAGTGTCATTGTACCAACATGACACTTGCTGTGAATTCTTGAAAAGTGAATTGTGAAAAATGGTCTGTATGGAATGTCGTGTATGGTTTTCATGCTTTGGCTGGCCGACAGCTGGGGCACCACTGAAGATTTTGCAACTGCTTCCTCCACTCCTCGCGGTTCTTATCTTTCTGTGGTATGTCGTTCCCCACAACGCCAGTCCACTCTCTGATGTTGCCATTCCCATCGTTTTCTCTGTATGCCATTTTTTTTCCTCCTTGTACTGTTCCCTGTGGGACAGTCTTCCCTGTCCAGATGCTCATCTGGCGTGCCGTAACGCTGCGTTTTTTTCATTGAAGTCAGCAGCTCTTCATAAGGCCCTGTGTTTTTTTTTAAATTCTGGTTTTCACTTTCTAGTTGGTTATTTCATCCTTGTACGAGGTACCAAGAAGTTTGTGGAAGCATCTCCTCTGCATGTATCCTTCTATCAATGCCTGCTATTATTGCCCACGTTTCACGTGTATAATCAAATAGATATGACCAGGGAATTCGCCAGTCTGATCTTTGAGCGGATTGCGATGTTCTTGTCGTCCAGATAACATTTAGTTTGGCCAATGCAGCTGTGGTCTGGGCTATCCTGGAGAAAACTTCGGGTTGGTCCTTCGTCCGATACTAATCTCCCAGATATCTAAAGCTGTGTGCTGTCAATGTTCGTGTTTTCTATGATAATATGGCCAACCCTTGGACTCGGTCTCTGATTATCACTCTCCTGAAGAAAGGCAACTTATAACAATGCCACACCTACCTTGCTGTCAGCCTGATCAGGCATCCAAGCAAAGTCATGCAAAGAATCCTCCTGAACAGATTAAAGCCTCACGCTAAGGAGATCATCAAAGAAGAGCAGGCAGGTTTCAGAGCAGGACTGAGCACAACAGAGCAAATTTTCTACCTTAGAAAACTGTGCGAAATACCAGCTACACCAGCATGATCTTTCTTACATCTTTGTGGACTTTGACATGTACAGCAGAGTATGTAACACAGCTCTGAGAACAACCATGAAGCCATATAGCATCAATGCCAACCTGATCAGAGCCATAGAGTGCCTCTGTGACAAGTAACAGCCCAGTCTACAACGACAACAACTTATTAAGAGAATTAGAATGGTTCCAAACCACAATTGAATTCGCCAAGATGTCTGCTTCCCCACCCTCTTCAACAATAGCATCAATGCCAACCTGATCAGAGCCATAGAGTGCCTCTGTGACAAGGTAACAGCCCAGTCTACAACGACAACAACTTATTAAGAGAATTAGAATGGTTCCAAACCGCAAATTGGAGTTCGCCAAGGATGTCTCTCTCAGAGAGAACAAGGGCTGACGCACTTGAAAATCACGAGGGCACAGTCAGCATTGGATGCAGGACAATCACAAACTTACGTTTTGCCAATGACATCGACGACCTAGCTGGACAAGAGCAAGAGCAGATAAGCTTGGTGCTTTACCTTGAAAATCAGCAGATCAGTGCAGAGAAAAACCAGCCCATGACAAATAGCGCCAAGGGCATCAGCACTGACGTTACCACAGACAAAAAGATTGAAACCGTCCATGTACCATACACATTATCCTTTGTTTGTTAATAGACTTGTTTTGCTTTCTGTTGTGTGGTAGTTCCTGTGTTGTTTGTAATATTAGATTGGTGACCTTTCTCCAGTCATTTGGAAAGAACTCTGTTGATCACATCACTTGAAAAAAGGTAACATACAGTAGCTAATCTGATTATGTTTCAGTGTGTGTCCCCCTCTGTCCCTTTATCTCTTTGTCTCTGTCTGTCTTTGCCTGTCTGTCTCTGTCTGTCTCTGTCTCTCTCTTGCACAAACAATGGTTATGTTGTTATAACACTGTGTTCCATGGTGGGTTTATTGTTTTGTTTTGTACTGCATGGCACTGTATTTTATTGTATCTCATTGTATATCATCCTTCCAAATGGTATTGGGTTTTATTACATGGGGTAAGGGGGGCAGCCTAGTGGTGAGAGTGTTGAGCATTGTATTGAGTTATAGTAGGGGCGGGATGGCCTGGCGGTTAAGCGTTGGGCATTGTATTGAGTTATAGTACGGGCGGGATAGCCTGGCGGTGAGAGCGTTGGGCATTGTATTGAGTTATAGTACGGGCGGGATAGCCTGGCGGTGAGAGCGTTGGGCATTGTATTGAGTTATAGTACGGGCGGGATAGCCTGGCGGTGAGAGCGTTGGGCATTGTATTGAGTTATAGTACGGGGTGGGGTGGCTTAGTGGTGAGAGCATTAAGCTGGCCTGGGTACGTGCCGCGACCACGGCACCCCTTTGAGGTATTGTTTCCTGCAGATAACATCGGTAACGACTCCACTCCCCCCAAATCCTCCAAATCCTCTGGTTGAGCTTATAAACAGAAAACCGAGGTCGTGTGTGCAAACTCGTGCAGAACATCTCTGCCAACACATTAACACCGTTTGTTTGTTTTTTTCCTTTCGGAAGATTAAACTATTGCATGTTAGCAAGAATGGATGGTAAAACTTGAATTTAAAAAAAAGAGGAAAAAACACATACACACTTGTCACGTGTTTAGACATCCCCCCCGAAGTTTGACTGCGGCTATCTTAATGGTGGGTAAAAATGGTTGCATACGCAAAAACCATTAACCCCCCTAAAAAAAGAGCATTTTACTGAATGGCAGACTGGTCTGTGTAAAAATCTAGCTGCCTTCCTCAAGAACCAGCTACCATGTTGTGCCATCGTTTTTTAAGAACAACAAATTATCTGTTTTATTTCTCTCTTTATCTGTGCATTTGTTTTCGACCAGAGAAAAATTTTCCGTCAAAACTTGTAGCAAAATGGCTAATTTGTTTTGCCACAGGGTTGCTGTTAGTTCTTGGTAATTTTTTGTTGTTGTTGGGTTGGGTTTTTTGCGTTTCGTTTTGTTGTTCTGTTTTGTTTTGTGGTTTTTTTTGTTTTTTTGTGTTTTTTGTTGTTGTTTTTTTGGGGGGTGCATCCTAAATCTTGTTTGATTGTGGAATGTGAACGTCTGTATGGGGGTTAGTGTAAAGGTGGCCGGAAAGTCTGGCTTCCAGCCAATTTGAACCTTAGACGTCTTGCCTTCACAACAGGTGTGATATCATCTACCTATCTATCTATCTATCTATCTATCTATCTATCTATCTATCTATCTATCTATCTATCTATCTATCTATCTGTCTATCTATCTATCTATCTATCTATCTATCTATCTATCTATCTATCTATCTATCTATCTCCTTACCCATGTGTATGCAGTTTTGTAAATATTGTCATCTGTTCCCACCGGCACACGATGGCCTACTCGTACGAAAACCGAACAGGATTTAACGTGTGCACAAGGTGTTCTGCGTGCGTTCGCACACGGGGCCTCGGTTTACACTCTTTATCCGAAAGACTTTTGGGGAGAGTGGAATCAGCACTGATGTTAACTCCAGAGGAAAATATCCTCGAACGGGAATCGAACTCGGGTCGTCAAATTGCGAGCGCAATGTTATGACCATTAGGCTATCCCGTCCCCCGGTGTGTGTGTGTGTGTGTGTGTGTGTGTGTGTGTGTGTGTGTGTGTGTGTGTGTGTGTGTGTGTGCACGCGTGAGTGAGTTTGTGTGTTGTGTTTGGTTTGTGTGTGTGTGTGTGTGGTTGTGGTGTGTGTGTGTGTGTGTGTGTGTGTGTGTGTGGTGTGTACCTGCGCGCGCGCCCGCTCGTTCGGGCGTGTACAAGCATTGCGATTGTGTACCATATACTTCTCCATAAATAGATGTTTTCGACTTTATCTCTCTTCAGTGATATTAGAAATAGGCCTGAGTAGGTGTAGCGGGTGGGAGTGGGAGACTGGAAAGAGGGTACATGTCTGTGGATGTGTGTATATGTGCGTGCGCGCGCACGTGTTGTGTATGTGTCCTGTGTGCGTGTGCACCGTGGGCAGAAGGTGCATGCCTGCGTGGTGAATGTATGGGCCTATGTGCGTGCGTGTGTGTGCGAGCATGTAAGCGCTTGCTCGTGTGTGTATGTGTGTGCGTGTGTCTGTGTCTGTGGTGTGTGTGTGTACATGTGTGTTTCTTTCATTGATTTATTCGTTATATCGAGGATAAACACTCGTGTGCTCTTTTACATCCAGTCCCCGTGTGTTTGTAGTTTTGTAAATGTCATGTTACCACCGGCACACAATAGCGTACTCTTACGAAAAGCGGAACAGGATTTAACGCGTGCGCAAGATGTTCTGCCTGGGTTCGCACACGGGACCTGGATTTATAGTCTCACCCGGACTTTTGGGGAGAGTGGAGTCAGCACTGATGTTAACTCCAGGAGAAAAGTACCCTCCCATGGGTATCGAACCTGGGTTGACAAATTGCGAGCGCAATGTTCTTACCACTAGGCTATCCCGTCCCCTTGTGTGTGTGTGTGTGTGTGTGTGTGTGTGT
>CM060318.1:13195384-13197884 GCA_030674155.1 Stramonita haemastoma
AGCAGATGTTGCTGTTGCAATGCGAGCTTTCACCTCATTGTTTGATGTGCCATCTTTTGTTAGGATGGAGCCTAAGTATTTGAATTGGCTCACCTCTTCCAATATTTCTCCATTCATCTTTATTTCCGTGCTGTCATTACTCGCGCTGTTGACCATGATCTTCGATTTCTCTGTACTGACCTCCATGCCGTATGCGCTCGCTCGGTCTGTTAGACTGTCTGTGAGGATTTGCAGTTCTTGTTTGCTGCTGCCCATGAGGTCAATGTCATCTGCAAATCTGAGGTTGCAAAGGGGTCTTCCACCAATGGAGATGGAAGTGTGGTGGTTTTGCAGTGTCTCTGTCATGATGTTTTCGAGGAAGAGGTTGAAGAGTACAGGTGAGAGAAGGCAGCCCTGGCGGACTCCAACCGTGGTCTTGAAGAACTCGCCCACATGGTTGTTCATGAAAACTGCACTTCTTGCATTCTCGTACAGAGCCTTGATGACTTCAATTAGGCAGTTGTCAATGTTGAAGTGCCTGAGTACTTGCCAGAGGCCGTCATGCCATACCCTGTCAAAGGCCTTTTTGAAGTCTATAAAATTGTGGTACAAGTCTTTTTGGTGTTGGAGATGCTTCTCTATCAGAATTCTCAGGTTGAAAATTTGTTCCATTGTGCTGCGTTTTGGTCTAAAGCCCGCTTGTTCTTCTGCCAGGAGTTTTTCTGCTTGGTTTTTCAGTCTGTTGAGGACTACCTGCAGCATGATCTTGCTAGGATGGCTTATGAGACTGATGGTTCTGTAGTTCTGGCATTGCTTGAGGTTTCCTTTCTTTGGCAGGGGTATTACAAGAGACTGTGTCCATTCTTTTGGCCATTCTTTGGTGTCGTGGATCTTCTGACAAAGGTCTGTGAATCGCCTTGCTGTTTCATTCCCTCCATTTTTTATGAGTTCAGCTGGGATGTTATCGATTCCAGGGGACTTCCCCTTCTTCAATTGCTTAATAGCTGTGTCTACTTCACACCTTAGTATTGGTGGGTCTTTATCTTGGTGTTCAGGGGCTTTGTTGGAAACTATGTTGGTATCTGGGCGTAGTGGGTAGTTATACAATCCCTCACAGTATTCTGTCCAGCGCTGGAGGATGGCATTGTTTTCCGTTAAAAGATTTCCTTCTTTGTCTTCAATAACAGAGGCTTTAGGCTGTGTGGTTTTCGTTAGTACTTTCAGAGTGTTGTAAGCTGTTTTGCTGTTTCCCTTGGCCATTCCATCTTCGATGTTGTTGCATTGTTCTTCTATCCACGCTTCTTTGGCTTCTCTCATCTTTTTCCTCACTTCTCTGTGGCTATCCATGTACTTGTTGTTGGCTTCTTGACTTGTGAACTTTTGCTTCTTAAGTTCTCTTCTTTTGTCGCAGAGGTCAAGAACCTCATTTGTCACCCAGGGTTGTTTCTTTGTTCTGCTTCTGCCTAATGTTTCTTCTGCTGCTGTCGTTAGCACTTCTTTGATGTTGTTGGCTAATGTGTTCACATCATTGTCAATGGCTGTGAGTGCGGCGAACTTTCCTCCAATGTTGGCTTGGAAGATCTCAACCACTGTTGGGTCTTTGAGTTTTTCCAGGTCGAATCTTATGCGTGGGCTTTTTGGCTGTTGTTTTGCTTTCAGTTTCAGCCTGATGGTGGTAAGTACAAGGTCGTGGTCACTGCCAATGTCAGCTCCTGGGAATGTTCTTGTATTTGCCTTGTTTATGCTGGATTTGAATCTTTGGGGTGACAGAATGTAGTCAATTTGATTATGAATCAGACCATTTGGTGAGTGCCAGGTTGATGTTCTAGATGGCTTGTGAGGGTGGAGTGTGTTAGCCAGAGTTAGTTTGTGCTTCTTTGCGAATTCCAGCAGCCGCTGTCCTCTGTCATTTGTTTCTCCCAGTCCAAAGCGTCCTGTGGTTCCTGCCCAGGTGTCATAGGCATCAGGTCCCACCTTAGCATTCCAATCGCCTTCCACAATAAGGATGTCTTTTTTGGGCGTTTTGGAGATGACGTTTTCAAGTTCTTCATAGAATTCTTCTATCTGGTCATCATCGTAGTCAGATGTTGGAGCATACACTTGGATGATGGTGAGATTCTGGGGTTTTGCAGAGACTCTGATTGAGATGAGTCTGCTGGATATTGGTGTGCAGTTGATGATGCTTGACACAATCTCTTTCCTGACAATGAAGCCTACTCCGTGTTGGTGTAGTTTCTCATCTCCACTGTACCATATTTTGTGGCCGTCTTGCGTGGTTGTTTCTCCGAAGCCAGTCCATCTGACTTCCGCAAGCCCTAGGATGTCCCATTTATACCTCTGTAATTCATGTGTGAGTTCCTGTACTCTTCCTGTTTGGTACAGAGTACTAACATTCCATGTACCAATGGTTACCCCTTTAGCTGGAAGCTTTAGGGTTAGTTCTGCTCCAGTGGCACATTACATACTAGCCACACTAAACTAGATGACGTGATTTTTACCTTACAGACTAATATAGAACAAC
>CM060318.1:13200384-13212884 GCA_030674155.1 Stramonita haemastoma
TACTCCAATGTTTACCTCGATACTACTGCTGTAACACTGGTGAAAACAAAGAACGTAAGGAGGGCATCTAGCGATTGGAGGAAAAACAAACTAAACAATGGTAGGAAAAAAGATACAAAACTAATGATTTGCTTTCTTCTAAAAATCGAGATAGACCGACAGACAGACAGACAGACAGACAGACAGACAGACAGACAGACACACACACACACACACACACACACACACACACACACACACACACACACACACACACACACACACACACACACACACACACACACACTTACTTTACATAAATTAAAAGAAAGCGAAGATGATGGATTGAAACATCAAAACCATATTAGTAACAGTAAGTGGACTGGACACTTAAAAACACTAGTAGGAAAAGAGCCGCAAATAGATCCAGAATGCAAAAAGCAAGTACAAATCATGTTCGAAAAATTGAAAATAACTGATAACCCACTCTTAGATAAGCAAATTACCACAGAGGAAATCACAAAAACAATCAAAAGACTAAAAAATAACAAATCGCCAGGAAAAGATGGAATAACAAACGAAATGATTAAATCAGCTTCATATAGTCTTATAGACACAATGCGAGATATTTTCAATTTAGTGTTAGAAACGGGTATATATCCCTGGGACTGGAAAGTGGGAGTGAATGTTCCTATCTATAAAAGTGGATGCACATATAACCCCGAAAACTACAGAGGCATCACATTAACAAACACTATAGGGAAACTTTTTTGTCAAATCCTAAATCATAGAATATCCGAATATTTAGAAAATAACAATAGTATTGTCAGAGAACAAGCTGGATTCAGGAAAACATACAGAACAACCGATCATATTTTTCTACTTAACAATTTAATAGATAAGGTACTAAAAGTAAAAACTAGAAGACCCTATTGCTGCTTTGTAGATTTTCAGAAAGCTTTTGACAATGTGTGGCATGAGGGTCTTCTTATAAAGCTAAACGAAATAGGGATAACAGGCAAAACCTATAATGTTATTAAAAACATGTATTCGAATGCAACAGTAGTTACAAAAATACAAGGAAAACACACTGATGAAATCATAGTGAAAAGAGGGGTGCATGAGGGAAATACATTAACCTTTTCGCTGCTGACCTATTTTGCTCAGGCCTATGCTGAAGAAATTTTCAGAAACAGACAAATATCACGCATATGATTTTCAATTGCTTTTAATTCAGGAAATTCCTAAGATAGCTACATAAAAGTATATACTGAATGAAAGGAAATTGAATGAAGATTGTATTTGCGACAATTTTAATAATATATAATTAGACAGACAGACACACGTGCGCGCGCGCAGGCACGCACGCACGCACGCACACACACACACACACACACACACACACACACACACACACACACACGACACACACACACCTGCTCTTCACACAAACACATAGCCAGGGAGCCAGGGCAGATGTCAGCAAGAACAATAGCTCATCAACAAAACAAACAGACATACACACTGATAACTGACAGCTAACGAGTAGCCTAGGTGACAAATGACACACAAGGTCGCAACCACTTCAAAGTAGATCAAACACATCGGCCACTCAGTGACTGGCTCGCTTGCTCACTGACCAAGCCTTGACCAAAGGTGCAACCATACGATACACACATTTAGTTGTTCTGTTTATGAATAAACAGAGAAAAAAAGCAATATAAATATGTTATAAAAACGAATAAAGCCCTCAACTATACCCAACTGCATCTCGAATGATACGATCTTCATGTTCCGATTCAGACCACGAGTACGCAGAAGTTTCTTCCGAATCAAAACCTGAGTCGTTTGCATCAACTTCGCAAAGTTCAATGTGAACTGGATAATAAAAAACCCTAATCTCCACTATCTTGATCTCTATAAATTTCATCAATAACTTCGGCAACTGTGTAGGTCAGTTGAGGGACAGCCATTGCTTCGAAAACCCAAAAATTGAACTTCGCAGTACCTTGTTTACCTTGCCGATTGAACGTCATAAAATATGCAAATAACTTGAACAAATGGGACTCATGGGTTGAAGATACATCAAGGGAGCTAAACAAATCATAATAAGAAGGATTTTCAGCAATGCTGAGCGAAACAGAGAGAGCGTTGGTTCATGACGAGCGGCGCTCGTCAACACAGCATTGCAGGTGGCGGTTTCTATGACGAGCGGCGCTCGTCAACAGCGCAGTGTAGGGGTTAAGTCCTACATTATTTAACGTGTATGTCAATGATTTAGTTCAATATATTGACGAGAAAGATTCGCCGTATATAACCGCAACAGATAGAATTCCTTGTTTACTCTATGCTGATGACCTAGCATTACTATCAACAACCAAAGTAGGTCTTCAAATTAAGCTGAATAAACTGCAAGAGTACATTTCGAACTGGGGTTTAAAGATAAACAAATCAAAAACAAAGGTAATAGTCTTTACGAGATCACCTCCTAAAATTCCAATTTATTTTAAATGTGGAGAACATGTAATTGAAACAGTAGAAACATATAAATATCTAGGTGTCATTTTTCATCAGAATGGTAAATTTCAAGCAACTCAAGAGCATCTAGTAAAACAAAGCAACAAAGCCTTGTACGCCTTTAAAAGAGCAATTCACGGACAGAATTTAAAGACTACTATAATAATGAGTTTATTTGACTCATTAGTAACCCCTGTTTTAACTTATGGAGCAGAAGTTTGGTTTCCTTTTTGTTTTCATGGGGAAACAGAATTTCATATTGATGAATTGTTTAAGACATGCTTATCAAATCAGTTTCTGTATGAACATTTTCATATTAAATTTTGTAAACAAATACTGGGAGTTCATAAAAAAGCATTAGTACTGCCCACTTTAGGTGAATTGGGAAGATATCCACTGACCTTTAAAATCATGTGCCAGATAATATCCTTTTGGATTCATTTGATAGAATCAAAACCAGACTCTTATATCAGACTAGTATACGATAATTTGTATCAGAAGAATACATATAATAAATGGATCAATACGGTAAAAAATATTCTTAACACAATTGGATTTAAACATGTGTGGAAAAACCAAAGTACTCTTGATGTACATCGGTTAAGCTACGCTGTTCAAAGAAAGCTTGAGGATATGTATAAAACATTCTGAATGTACCAGAAGAAACAGATTGTAAAGCTAAAGTTTTATGATTTTGCTACTAAAGAGTACAGAATGGAACCATATTTAATAAACTATAAAAACAAACCCCATAAATTTACCTTTTGTAAATTTCGCATAAGTTGTCACAGTTTAATGATTGAGAAAGGGAGGCACCAAAATATGCCCAGAGAGGACAGAAAATGTAAAAACTGTGACAAAATAGAAGACGAATTTTTCATTTACTCGATGAATGTGTCTTATATGATGAACTTAGAAACAATTTGTTATTAAAGATTAAAACCAGAGACAAAGAATGTAAACAATGTATAGAAAAGTTAAGCGACATAATCACAGTTGATATCTATCAAGCAGAGATCATTAGATATGTGAATGAATGTATGGAGAAACGAGACAAAGAAAAGTAGAATGCGACATGTTTTTGGTGTGACATCATTTAGGTAGAAAGATAATTAAAACTGATTTTTTTGTTTGTTTGTTTGTTCTGTTTTGTTGTGTCAAATAGGTCTGCATGACTTAAATGGCAATAAATATTTTGAGTCTTGAGTCACACACACACACACACACACACACACACACACACACACACACACACACACACACACACACACACACACACACAGAGGCAGGCAGGCAGGCGGGCAGGCAGAGACAGAGAGATATTCTTCATAAACACAGACAGACAGACGGAGACTGAGAGAGAGATTCTTCATAAACTTGTCAATAAAGTCATGGTTAGTCTCATCATACGGAGGATTTTTCTCCTTTCATGGAGCGTACAGGCTTTCAGCTAAGGGCTGTTCAGGCTGAAGACAGTGAAGGTAGGAGCTGGTCAGGGCTGAAGATAATGAAGCTAAGAGCTGGTCAGGGCTGAAGACAGTGAAGCTAAGAGCTGGTCAGGGCTGAAGACAGTGAAGACAATGAAGCTAAGAGCTGGTCAGGGCTGAAGACAGTGAAGACAATGAAGCTAAGAGCTGGTTAGGGCTGAAGACAGTGAAGCTAAGAGCTGGTCAGGGATGAAGACAATGAAGCTAAGAGCTGGTCAGGGCTGAAGACAGTGAAGACAATGAAGCTAAGAGCTGGTCAGGGCTGAAGACAGTGAAGCTAAGAGCTGGTCAGGGATGAAGACAATGAAGCTAAGAGCTGGTCAGGGCTGAAGACAGTGAAGCTAAGAGCTGGTCAGGGATGAAGACAATGAAGCTAAGAGCTGGTCAGGGCTGAAGACAGTGAAGCTAAGAGCTGGTCAGGGCTGAAGACAGTGAAGCTAAGAGCTGGTCAGGGCTGAAAACAGTGAAGACAATGAAGGTAGGAGCTGGTCAGGGCTGAAGTCAGTGAAGACAATGAAGCTAAGAGCTGGTCAGGGCTGAAGTCAGTGAAGACAATGAAGCTAAGAGCTGGTCAGGGCTGAAGTCAGTGAAGACAATGAAGCTAAGAGCTGGTCAGGGCTGAAGTCAGTGAAGACAATGAAGCTAAGAGCTGGTCAGGGCTGAAGTCAGTGAAGACAATGAAGCTAAGAGCTGGTCAGGGCTGAAGTCAGTGAAGACAATGAAGCTAAGAGCTGGTCAGGGCTGAAGTCAGTGAAGACAATGAAGCTAAGAGCTGGTCAGGGCTGAAGTCAGTGAAGACAATGAAGGTAGGAGCTGGTCAGGGCTGAAGTCAGTGAAGACAATGAAGCTAAGAGCTGGTCAGGGCTGAAGTCAATGTCCACAGTTGGGATCACAGCCACACTTTAATGCAAGCTGCGGCATGCACTTTGCTGACCTCACTGCTGACCAAGAGGGAGGGAAAGATGGTGAGAGAGTGAAAGGTGATGAGTGAAAGGTGATGAGTGAAAGGTGATGAGTGAAAGGTGATGAGAAATCTTATGAGGGAGTGAAAGATGATGAGAGAGTGAAAGATGATGAGAGAGTGAAAGATGATGAGAGAGTGATAGATGATGAGAGAGTGATAGATGATGAGAGAGTGATAGATGATGATGATGATGATGATGATGATGATGATGATGATGATGATGATGATGATGATGATGATGATGTTGATGATGTTGGTGTGCAGATGAGTCCAAGGACTCCTCCACCTGCATCTACATCAAGTACTTCACCGGGGATGACGACAGAGAGGGACTGGGGCCCACACAGGCTATTCTCTGTAAGTTATTGGTTGTGTGTGTGTGTGTGTGTTTGTAAGTGTGCCTGTAAGTCTGTGTCTGTAAGTGTGTGTGTGTCTGTAAGTGTGTGTGTGTAAGTGTATGTGATTTTTCTAACACACACACACATACACACACACACACACACACACACACACACACACACACACACACACACACACACACACACACACACACACACACACACACACACACACACACACACAAGTAACAACAACAGCCACAGTATCCAAATCCAACATCACTCAGTAGGGCCTAGTCAAGAGTGCTAAATTTAGTGTGCTCCTTCCTTTTACCTAGTTCATATGTGGTCAGCTTCTGCTATAAATAGCACCAGCTGACCACAGCTGGGCTGGGCTGGGTTGGGATAATAAGCAGCTGAGAGGAGCTGAAAATAGGGGATATTGACAGCTTTACAGCAGCAGCAAAACAACAACTTTTTATACGTATTGTATACAATCAAAATAATTTATTGTGCTAACTTAATCCGTAGTGATGGATACAAAACATATACCTTTCCTTGTTAGCCGCTGTTATACTCCTTGTTTACCTTATAATTGTGTGATTTAGAGAAGTTGGTAGACTTTGGGCGCTTTAAAGATTTGTTCCTATGTTGACACGCCATCGGTTTTTTCTTTTGTTGAAGAGTAGGCCAAGTGTAGTTGATGGGATCCAAGACATGAACATACTTAGCATGCAGCTTGTGAACTGTACAGAGATAAGCTCCACCACGTTCTCCTAGCCCTGGAGACTGCCTGAACTATTCAGTGCCATGCCCATCATCTCAGTGCCATGCCCATCATCTCAGTGCCATGCCCATCATCTCAATGCCATGCCCATCATCTCAATGCCATGCCCATCATCTCAATGCCATGCCCATCATCTCAATGACATGCCCATCATCTCAAGCATCTCAGTGCCATGCCCATCATCTCAAGCATCTCAGTGCCATGCCCATCATCTCAGTGCCATGCCCACCATCTCAAACACTAAAGTGTGAGGCCCCAACATCTCCTAAAACATTTCAGGAAAAACTCCAGTCAAATCCAGGTCCGGATAAGGTAGGTTGTCTGTGCCACTGCAGCAGTCAGTAAGTGATGAGTGTGGTGTGTGCTGCAGTGAGTGACGTGGTGTGTGCTATGCTGCAGTGAGTGATGTGTGGTGTGTGTGCAGTAAGTGTGTGATGTGTGCTGCAGTGAGTGATGTGATGTGTGCTGCAGTGTGTGATGTGGTGTGTGCTGCAGTGGGTGATGTGATGTGTGCTGCAGTGAGTGATGTGTTGTGTGCTGCAGTGAGTGATGTGGTGTGTGCTGCAGTAAGTGATGTGGTAAATAATAATAATTATATATAATAATAACAATAATAATAATAATAACAACAACAATAATAATACATGGAATTTATATAGCACTAAATCTTGTAATACAAACAAATCAAAAGCGCTTGCATTCAAACCAGTCACACCCATGCAACCATTCACAAAGGAATGAACAATTAATGATATATTTACGCAAACGCATGTGGTGCAGTGAGTGATGGGATGTGTTGTGTGCTGCAGTGAACATCCGGAGGGCGACAGTGTTCCCCCTGGTCAGCCTGATGGTGCTGCTGATCGCCGGCATCATGTGCTTCCTGGGGCACTGCCACCCCACACGCAAGGTGCTCACCTTCGCTGCAGGCATCCTCTTTGTTCTGGCAGGTAAAGACACGGGGGGGGGGGGGGGGGGGGGAGGAACGGTGGGGATGGTGGTGGTGGTGATGATGATGTGGTAAAGCCGATAATGGTGGGAGATGATGACGATGGTATTGATGATTATGATGATGATTGTTTGATGTATGAATGATGGATGATGACCATTGATGATGATGATGATCATTGATGATAATGATGATGATTTTGTTGAAGTTTTCGTTGTGGTTTTTATGGTGGTGGCGGCGATGGTTGTGACTGTTTCGTTGTTATTCTGTGATGTTGTTGCATAGTAGAGTTTACACTGTTGAAATGGGGATGTGTGATCTGTCAGTGTATCTGCAGTGTAGGTTGTGTGATTATAAAGTGACGATCAATATCATAAAGAACTGTTGTTGTCAGTAAATAAAGAACGTGTCAGCCTATGGTGTCTGTAATGATGAACTGACGGTAAATAACGAACTTGACACACTAATATGTGGCTAAGGCTCTATAATAATGAACTGACGGTAAATAACGACTTGACACACTAATATGTGGCTAAGGCTCTTAAATAATGAACTGACGGTAAATAACGAACTGACACACTAGTATGTGGCTAAGGCTCTATAATAATGAACTGATGGTAAATAAAGATCTCCTGTCGCTTTAGTAAGGTTTTAAGATAATGAACTGATGTAAAAAAACACACACAAAAAAACAAACCCTCATGTCATACATATCTGTAGTGATGTTCTATAATAGAGTGACGATAAATAACTCTTGTCATACACATCTTGTGCCTGATACTTCTCCTCTGTCCTCTAGTTCTCTTTCTCTTTTTTTTCTTCTCGCTCATTGTCTTCCTCTTTCTTTTCATTTGGTTTAAATAGTTTTTATTTAGAATTTTGGACAAACATTGCAAACAACAGCATTTAGGAATCATAGCAACAACAAGCTTGTAGCTTATGATGTGCTCAATTTAACAATGAAAATTAACATGAAAACGACAGCCGTTGAGCTGCAATGTGCAAGCCAACAACAAAAACAAAAGAAAAACCCATCAGTTGCAATCTTTGCTAGAAAAAGGAAAAGTAACTCAAAGAAAAACATCTATTTGTAGATACACAAAAGTAGTGAGAATAGAATACATTTAAAATAACAGAAACAAAATACTAAAAAAACAACAACAAAAACCGGAGGAGAGAGAGAGTGAGAGACCAACTTATGAAAGTACCATCTTCAAGGCCAAAAATACTGTAAGGCAGTTATGATGATATCAGGTAATAATCTACATGAATAATGACAATTATCGAATAAATTGTGTACTACATCAGATTTTGTTAATTGCTATTCACCTTTCAAAGCTATAGCATGCCTTCTTAACAATCATACAGACATTAGCGGGGAGCAAAGAGAGTTAAATAATGATGATTATTATCTGCAACTGTATTTGTTTCCCAATCGAGTGTTTTTTCGACATAATTTTACCAGGGACAATCCTCTTGTTGCCCTGGGTTCTGTTATATGCGATAATAATGATGTGTAACACACGGGACGTCGGTTTATAGTCTCATCCGCAAGACTAGCACCCATACTCATGGCACACATGGGCTAAGGATGGGGGAAAAGTTTTGGGCCCAAACGGGATGCAACCAGAAAGACACAAAGTCATGCAAACAGAAAGACACATACAAAGTCATGTAAACAGAAAGACATGTACAAAGTCATGCAAACAGAAAGACACATACAGAGTCATGTAAACAGAAAGACATGTACAAAGTCATGCAAACAGAAAGACACATACAAAGTCATGTAAACAGACATGTACAAGTCATGTAAACAGAAAGACATGTACAAAGTTATGCAAACAGAAAGACACATACAAAGTTATGCAAACAGAAAGACATGTACAAAGTCATGTAAACAGAAAGACACATACAAAAGTCATGCAAACAGAAAGACATGTACAAAGTTATGCAAACAGTAAGACACATACAAAAGTCATGCAAACAGAAAGGACATGTACAAGTTATGCAAACAGAAAGACACATACAAAAGTCATGCAAACAGAAAGACATGTACAAAGTTATGCAAACAGAAAGACACATACAAAAGTCATGCAAACAGAAAGACATGTACAAAGTCATGTAAACAGAAAGACATGTACAAAGTTATGCAAACAGAAAGGACACATACAAGTCATGTAAACAGAAAGACACATACAAAGTCATGTAAACAGAAAGACACATACAAAAGTCATGCAAACAGAAAGACACATACAGAGTCATCCAAACAGAAGAACACATACAAATCTGATGACGAGTTCCCCGAGGTAAGGTTGAGGGCAGAAGGAAAAGAGGCAGACCACCAGCCTCCTACATTGCCAACATCACTGAGGTCAGTGGTCTGGGAAGGCTACAGGAGATCATAGAACTCACAGCAGGCACAGAGAGAGAGAGGTGGTGACGACAGTGGCGGTGGAGACAGTTGAGTTTAGTTTGCACTTGTACACCACTTAAGGGTCTTCATGCACTCGGCCTCTGCTCTGTATCGTGTTAAACGCTGGAGTTTCAGCGTACTTTTCTGTATGTGAGTTGTGCCAAAGTACTTTCGTTTGTTTGCAACGTCAAGATATAATTTTTTTTTCAAAATTTTTTGTGTATATGTGTGTGCGCGCGCGCACGTGTGTACATAATTGTGTGTGTGTGTGTGTGTGTGTGTGTGTGTGTGTGTGTGTGTACGTATGTGTGTTCTGTGTATACATATGTGTGTGTTGTGTGTACATATGTGTGTGCTGTGTATACATATGTGTGTGTTTGTGTGTACATATGTGTGTGTTGTGTATGTACACGTGTGGGTGTTGCAGGCCTGTGCACGCTGGTGGGCATCATCCTGTACATCGGCAGCATCACGGAGGAGGTGGGCAACAAGCCGCGGGCCTCCATAGAGAAGCCCAAGTTCAGCTACTACTACGGCTACTCCTTCATGATGGCGGTGGGCTCCTTCGTGCTAATGGAGCTGTCGGGAGTGTTCGCCGTCTACCTGTACATCACGCGCCACAAGCAGGCGCAGCGCAAGAAGATGCAGGCCCTCAAGGCCCAGCAGAACGACCGAGGCCCCAGCACCTGGCGCTACCGCAAACCCACCCGGGACCCCGACCCCTACCACCACTACCCCCACTACACCCCGCACCACCACCACGACTGTCCCCCGTCCCGCCCCGCCTCCCGCGAGCGCTCTCAATCACGTGACCGCTCACGTGACCCGTCGGCCAGCCGCTCGGAGACGTACTTCACCTACACCCCGGTGTCGGACATGTCGCACGAGCTGTCCAACTACACCTTCCAGCGAGACAACACCGACAACACCATCTCCACCACCGCCGAGATGCACGCTCCGCGCACCGCCAACGAGAGCAACTACATCGGGGCCACGGCCCCCTCTATAGACATCGTCCGCCGGACCACCCCCGTGTGAAGGTGTCAGCGCCCACCCCCTGTGGAGAGCGGTTTCTGTTTTTTTCGTTGGCCCATCGTCGCCCCCCTTCCCTCTCTCTCTCTCTCGCTCTCTCTCTCTCTCTCCAGGGTACGGGGGGCACTCACAGCAGGCTTCACGCACATTTTCTGCTCTGGAGAAGAAGAAGGAGAAGAAGAAGAAGAAGAGGAAGGAGGAGAACGTCCAGCAGACGAGTTGCAGGTAGAGCTGCATGTGCCTGCAACGTCTGGGCATGGAGAGGGTCTGGCACAGGCCGGCCTGCCTGCCTGCCGGGAAGCAGCTAGCTGCGCGCTGGTCCTCCCTTGGCTGCCTGGGGTGGGCAGGGCAGTTTGGAAGGAAGGCTGACAGAGAGCAGGGCAGTTTGGAAGGAAGGCTGACAGAGAGCAGGGCTGAACAGGGGAGGAAGGAAGAGGAGATCAGATTGCACGAGGAATTGGAAGAATGTGGCGTATATTCTATTCGAGAGAACTACAAGATGAGACAGTGGCTAGAGGACATGCTACAAGAGTGGAGATCTGGAGAGTTTGGGATTCCTCCAAAGAAATGCCGGCAGGACTGTGGGGAATCCATGGGCTCAGAGGTGAGCAGAGCCCTTGACTACAGCAGGTTGTTTTGCTCAGGTGGCCATGAATTAGAAGGGAGACAACCCACCCTTTTGAGAGAGGAAGCAGAGGCAGTCTTTATCAGCCTGGAGGATGCTGGATTTGGGTCGGAGTTACAACTGAAACCATGAGCAATGTTTTTTTGAAGGACTTGGGGTAAAGAACGAGAAGAAAAAGGATGATGGCAAAGACGAAGTGTGGCTACAGACTTGGTGAAGGAGGGCAGGCGTGTGTGGCGGAAGGAAGAGAGGAAGGAGTCAGCTGGTCAGGAGCTGCAGTGTGCAGACCAGAGCGCACTGTGGGGTCTTTGTGGTGGGGATCTTGTCATTGCGGGTTTTTCAACAGCGTTGTGCGTATCGACATTCTTGCCAGTATCCCTTCTAGTATTTTCTTCAGTTGTGTTTTTTTTTTTTCAGTCACGTAGGTCATCAGAATTTCAGCGGAGAAGCTGTCTCCTTTGCGACTCCTGAATCTTTTTGGTGTTGATTTGGTAAACGGAAAATAGAGTCGTGATTGTGATACAAAATGGGTCGGAGAATTTGGACAGCATACGTGTGTGTGTGTGTGTGTGTGTGTGTGTGTGTGTGTGTGTGTGTGTGTGTGTGTGTGTGTGTGTTGTGTGTGTGTATTGTGTGTTGTGGTGTGTGGTGTGTGTGCACTTGAAACACTTTGCAATTGAGAATAAGAGGAGGAGCAGGGCTCTGGCCTTGTGGTGTGTGTTTGGAACTGCGACTTGTGGAGACAGGGACGCTGTGAACGTGTGTAACTTAGCTACCTTTCCCCCTTCCTTCCACAGACAGCTTTTTCACAAACGGTTACAGAAGAAAATCGGTAGATTGTGTTGTTGTTGCCTCATTTCGTCTTGATTGGAGACTTCAGTGTAACTCAGCTTTACATCACAAGCCAAAAACCAACAGTCACAGCTGTTCAGGTGCTTGCTCTTCCACCACGGTCATCCAAACCAGACCCCGCATCAGGGCAATGGCAAAATCACCAGTCTTCAGCATCTTCCTCTCCCAAGGTGAACTGATTTTGCATACATTTTTGTAGCAGAGACTTGTGTATCATTGTGTGAATGTCATCACCGGGAGGAAACAGTGAGCTGAAGACTACCCTTACTATCATTCTCGGAGGCACCAGCTAGAAGAAAGGACTGCAAGTGCCGCCATCTTTACTCTGCTTCGGGCAGCAATCCTGACAACATTGCGGGTCCATCACTGGCTGTTGATTCTGTCTGTTGTTTGCTTTTTATCTCCAACACCCCTTTTTCAGTTCACGTGAAGCAGTTGGGCGTGTGAGCAAGAATACAATCTCTACATCTTTTTTCCAGTGATGATAACATCAGCCATGGCTGAGTGAGAGGTTTCTGTTGATGGGTTGAAGAAGCAGACGAACAACATCAAAGATT
>CM060318.1:13217884-13230384 GCA_030674155.1 Stramonita haemastoma
GGTCGTACAAAGTTTAATGGAAACAAACAAATCTGATGACAGGTAAGGTTGAGGGCAGAAGAAAAAGAGGCAGACCAGCAACATCCTACATTGCAAACATCCCTGAGGTCAGTGGTCTGGGAGGGCTACAGGAGATCACAGAATCAGTAGAGACAGAAAAAGTTGAGAGAAAAAGATGGCGAACTCTAGTTTTACTACTTGGTAATGGAGACGGGTGAGCGGTGACAGAATCTTTCATCTAAGAACAGATGACAATATTTACAAAATTGCATACACACGGAGACTGGATGAAAAAAGCACATGAGTGCTTATCCCATTATCCTCGATATAAAAGAATAAATAAATAAAAATAAGACACCATAATTATTAGTATGAAAGACATCCGTATGAAAGACATGATAATTATAAGTATGAAAGACATCCGTATGAAAGACATGATAATTATAAGTATGAAAGACATACTGATTATAAGTATGAAAGACATCCGTATGAAAGACATGATAATTATAAGTATGAAAGACATCCGTATGAAAGACATGATAATTATAAGTATGAAAGACATCCGTATGAAGACATGATAATTATAAGTATGAAAGACATCGTATGAAAGACATGATAATTATAAGTATGAAAGACATACTGATTATAAGTATCAAAGACATAGTGATTATTAATTATCAAAGACACATAATGATTATAAGTATCAAAGACGTAATAATTATAAGTAACATCTCTTGGAACATAGTTATGCACACGCGTAATTTAGGCACTGGCAGGTATTTGCAAACATTTTTTTTTTTACAGTATAGGGATTGGATGATGTTTGATAATAACGGGGAAAGGCAGATGGCAAGATTATGGCGAAAGCTGTACAGAAAGCGACCTAGGCTATCCTTGAGCAGTGTCAGCCACGTGAACGCTCCCTGCCTTTCTGCTCTGTGTCCCTGAAGAGTGCTGGTTTGGGGGCTGCATCCATTATCATGCTGGGTTTTCTTCAGGCGGTCTGCAGCCATCTGAACCTCCTCTTCAGGCAGCAGGGTGTATGCTGGGTATGTTCGTGTCGTCCATACCACCGGCCATACACTACTAGCCTACACTTCTATAAAAAGGGGGATGGAGTTTACATGTGTGCGCAAAGTGTTCTGCATAAGTTCACTCACAGGCATTTCATTCACAGGCTCGTCCGAACACCAGAATAGAGTTAGAGCCAGTGTTCACTGAGGGGGGTGTGGGGGGGGGGTGTCTTCTCAGAAAGACGACTGGGCAGAGACAACTCTGGTGTTGTTAAGTGGCAGTTGTGGTAAAGTGGACAGGCTAGGCGGACACTAGACCCCCCACCCCCCACCTGCCCCGGTCTGAAGCCTTCCTGTGGAATGCTGGGGTCCTGGCGGAATGCCAGAGAAGGCTTTTGTCCCCGCTCCCCAGTGCTCTGGTTTTACAATGAACATAACCTAGCCCCTACCTGAATCTAGTAGCATGCGCTAAATGCTGAAGTGATCATACCTGTCTTCTCCTTTCTTCACCATCTGTGCTGCCGATGCACTGACTGCAAAATGCACAATAAACAGGCGCGTGAATCGGGTCACGTCACACTCAAACAATTTTCTTCCCGGTGATGTTAGGGAGCACTCGTTTTACATTTGTAGTCTCGACCGAGCTTTTATTTGATGAGTATATTTTTTTATTGCCGGAATTTTGGGTCCTGTTTTCATCTGCGTTGATAGAAAACAATATACGAGGCAGTTTCTAAAAAAAATATTTCGTTACTTTTGGACCGGGCTCATGCAGATGAACCTCTTGATCCATTTAGCGACAAGAAACCACGTAAGGACACTTCACTCCGCCAGCCCCATCACATCACTGATAAGACACTGCAACCACTGCAGCTAACTATCTTGTCCCAAATGAGTGTTGATGAATTACTCCAGTTCTTCTCACGGTCCTATTAATTATCCCAGTTCATTTCATAAACTATGTCAATGCTCTTTCATGGGAGCTAACTGCGCCAACAAGACCTTGTAAATCTACGTTTGTTTCCCTTGACCTTGGTCGCAGAGAGAGATTCGTGAGGGTGGTGGGGTGTCTTTATTAGATGAATACTTTTATGAATAGTTCTATAACAAAACTATTGACACATAATGTATTGTGTAAACATGCATGCTAAAATGACAGCACCGAGATGCAAAGAGTCAAAAGGATGGGGAAATACTAACAGGCACTGACAGCAGATCATATCTAGAGGCGTGGGTAGCCTACTCTTGTGTCCAAAGATACAGACTGACATAAACTCTCTCTCTCTCTCTCTCCTCTCTCTCTCTCTCTCTCTCTCTCTCTCTCGATGCAAAGAGTCAAAAGGATGGGGAAATACTAACAGGCACTGACAGCAGATCATATCTAGAGGCGTGGGTAGTCTACTCTTGTGTCCAAAGATACAGACTGACATAAACTCTCTCTCTCTCTCTCTCTCTCTCTCTCTCTCTCTCTCTCTCTCTCCTCTCTCTCTCTCTCTCTCTCTCTCTCTCTCTCTCACACACACACACACACACACACACACACATACACACACACACACACACACGCACACACACACACACACACACACACACACACACACACACACACACACACTGTTTAATACTGTAAATGGAACATGATGTTGATCCAGATGATATGTATGAATAGGAAAATAACTGAACAAGAAATACAACACTCTATAGATAATCTGAACATAATAAAGCAGCAGGTCCAGATGCATTACACCCGAAATTTTAATATTCCAAAGAAAAAAATGTTCCTTTTTTATTCCATCTTTTCGTGCTGTATTTGCATCAGGCCAGTACCCTGAGCATGGACCGAATCAATCATTCACCCTTTGCATAAAAAAGGCAGTATACACAAACCAGACAACGACAGGGGTATTTACTTATGAATATATGCGCAAGTTAAAACAGCTATATCACAACAGGAGGACTGTCTAAATGGGTAAGAAAATAAAAATTATTAGGGGAAATTCAAGCTGGTTTTAGAACGACCATTCTACAATAGACCTTATTTTTACGTTGTTCTGTTTGATTCAGAAACATTTAACACTGAGGAAAAAGTTATATGTAGCTTTTATTGACTTTCGTAAGGCTTTCGATTTTATTTCACATAGTAAACTCTGGCCCATACTACACAAATCTGGAATAAGAGGTAAGATACTACTGACCATTGCTGACATCAGTGCTGACTCCGCTCTCCCCAAAAGTCTTTCGGATGAGACTATAAACCGAGGCCCCGTGTGTGAATGCACGCAGAACATCTTGCGCACACGTTAAATCCTGTCCCGCTTTTCGTAAGAGTAGGCCATCGTGTGCCGGTGGGAACAGATGACAAGATTTACACAACTGCATACACACGGGGACTGGATGGAAAAAAGCACATGAGTGCTTATCCCGTTATCCTCGATATAAAAGAATCAGATAAAAATAAATAAAACAAATAAAAATAAAAATAAACCAAACAAAAAACACACACCGCCCGCACTCTCACGGACCAGTTTGTGCATGCACAAATAACGTCAATATAAAACTACTCCCCCTTTCATACTCCTTTCAAATGACAAATTCTTGAAGTCTCAACACAAATTCAAGAAAGTGCACTATCAAAGAATGATAAACATGACGTCATATCCACGCAATTCAAGCACCGATACAGCTAGTTCCCCACCACAAGAATAATAACGACGATGACGGAGAAGACAGCTGTAGTGAAGTCCAGGCGACGATGATGAAAAGAATGAAATCACCACAACCGCCACCAGGCACAGTCAGCTGCGGATATAGTTTTATTTATTTTATTTTTTTATTTTATTTTATTTATTTTTTTATTTTTTTATTTATTTTATTCTTTCAAATCGAGGATAATGGAATAAGCACTCATAATTATAGTGTCTGAGGAAGCTCAGTCTTGGAGAGTGATAGAAAAGGAAGGGGGTGTAGAAAGAGGAATGGGGGAGGATGACCAAACCCCTTCATACTGCACCACCACAGTTTTCTTTTTTCTTTCTTTCAGTAGAATTATAGTCCTTTCCAGCAGAAGCTGATATCAGGACTTGCAGCTGCGAACCAGGAAGTCGGAGGTCCCACGCTCCCGCAAGCTCTCCCACCTCAGCACCTCGGGCCACCCCAAAAATGCTGTATTTTATGAAGCAACAAGTTGAGATTTAACTTCCACCACAGTCGGCCCCTGTGCCGCCTCAAGTTTTCTGTAGCTTTATTGAGGATAATGGGATAAGCCTCTTTCTACACCCCCATCCTTTTCTATCACTCTCCAAAACTGAGCTTCCTCAGACACTATATGAGTGCTTATTCCACGCCTCTGTGCCGCGTCAAGGCAGGTCCTGAAGGGCCAGTGCAGCCAGGCCAGGCCACACACCGGGCAGTGACCTCGCAGCAGCTGACATCAGCTCTCTGTTTACACCAGCTACCTGTTGACAGCAGCTGACATCAGCTCTCTGTTTACACCAGCTACCTGTTTACAGCAGCCAACATCAGCTCTCTGTTTACAACATCCTTACACCAGCTACCTGTTTACAGCAGCTGACATCAGCTCTCTGTTTACACCAGCTACCTGTTTACAGCAGCGACATCAGCCCTCTGTTTACACATCCTACACCAGCTACCTGTTTACAGCAGCCGACATCAGCTCTCTGTTTACAGCATCCTTACACCAGCTACCTGTTTACAACATCCTGACATCAGCTGCATGTTTACAACATCCTGACATCAGCTGCATGTTTACAACATCCTGACATCAGCTGCATGCTTACAACATCCTGACATCAGCTGCATGCTTACAACATCCTGACATCAGCTGCATGCTTACAACATCCTGACATCAGCTGCATGCTTACAACATCCTTACATCAGCTGCATGCTTACAACATCCTCACTGCCTCCCTCCCCTTCACTGGAGATACCGGTCCACAAGGTCTTTCATGGCGATGAAGTCTGCAACACTCTGGGGCAGACCAGACTGTCGGAGATACCTAGGTAGCCCACTGCCCACCTCTCCTCTCACCGTCCTTCTGCACAGGCTGAGCAGGGTCAGGGGCTGTCTGGTGATCCTCACCAGGTTGTCCATGGCCTCTTGAGGCAGGTGTCTGGGCACGTTGCCGCTGGCGAACCACGCCTCCCTGTCCGCGCGATAACCCGCCACCACCGCCATCTCCGCCGCCCTGAAGTTGCCCGCCTCCAGAGCGTGCCAGAGGAAGGAGCTGTTCTGTATCTGCACGTGAGCAGGGGCCTCACTCAGAGCAGACGTCAATCCTGCCCTGTTCTGAGCAGAGGCAGATCTGGATTCCTTCTCAGCACTGGCAGCTTCTTCCCTCTCTTCAAATGTCGGGGATCGGGAGAGTCCAGAATGGCTCCAGCCAGGATGAACTTGGCCAGCGTTTTGCTGGAGCGGACAGCCAGGACCAGGGGCGTGCATCCTTTGTGGGTCCGTTCGTTGACGTCAGCTCCCCTCTCCAGCAGGAGGTCCAGCAAACTCAGAGCTTCCTCGGAAGAATCCATCGCCAACGCTTGGAGCGGAGTTCGTGCGTCTACCAAGGTGCTGTTGAGAGAGGTGACCACAGGCGTCAGGCAGTCCAGGCCTCTCTCAATCAGGTGTCTTGCCGCAGAGTAGCAGTGGGAGTGACGGACAGTGCACCAGGACACTGCCGGCTGCCACAGCACCTCTTCAACCTGGCTGCTTCCACTCCGGTAACAAGTCACTTCAGGTCACTGTGACCTCACCTCGCTCTATCAGATAATCCTGGAGGACAAAGCGTCCATGCAATATTGCCAACCCCAGGGCTGTATGACGCCCTGGATTGTTTGGATCTGTCAGACCCTCACCCTCTTCTAGCAGCATCAAGGCCATCTTGTCAGATTCTGCAGAAAGAGAGAAACAGGCTGCAGACATGGCGTGGGACCGTGTTATTCTAGGACAGGAAACAATGGTGTACATTCATCAGGCAATGTCAATTGTTGATGCCACAAAGTCCATTCTACTGCTTTGTGTTTGCCCTTTGCAGTGTACGTTTAATTAAGTGCAGACTGGATTACTGTTCATCTCATAAATGAAACGCATAACAAAGTGACTGGAGGTTGTACTGAAGCCACAGCCTGGGCGTTGTCACGTGGCGGTGACTAAAGGCCCAGGCTGCAGTCTTCTCTGCACTGCTTTCCCTGCCATAGCCATTGGTGCTGACTCCACTGGCCAGTCCTTCCCATGACAGGTGACTATGAACCCTGTCCACTGTACATGCAGCATCTTGCGTACGCGTTAAATGCCCATGCGCTTGAGTCTCCGCTAAGCTGTACACTCATGGGAATTATTTTTTCAAACTGGAATTGAAATCACTGAGGGTACTCAGACTCCTACTCGCCCGCCGAACGCGCGAATCACGAGAACTGTCGACTCCCACTCCCCCCCCCCCCCCCCGCCCCCCGAAAGTCCTTTGGATGAGACTATAAACTGATATCCTATGCGCGAAAGCACGCTGTAGATGTTGCGTGCGCAAACATTCAACAGCCCTTCTGCCTTTCAAAGAACTGAGAATCGCAGGCCAGCTATGGCTGTATGCGTGGATGACACACTACCCAGCATGCACCCAGCTACCAGGAGTGAGATGAGCTCCGCCAGCTGTAAATACTGGCCCTCCACACAGTGCCTGATAAAAGTCAGAGCAGCGAAGTGGCCCAATGCCCCCTCAACACAGAAAGGGAGAAATCAAGTGAGAGCAAGTCAAGTCACAGTAAACAAGTCAAGTCAAGTCAAGTCAAGTCCAAGTCAAGTCAAGTCAAAGTCATCCTTCTCTTGCTCTCAAAGCAGCCTGGTTCAGTGAGAAAGGTCCCTGTAACATTTTGGTCTGTCAGTGTCTTCTGCTCGTCTCATCTCTTCTGCTTTCACTTCTCTTCTCCGGGTAACTTATAGTCCCTTGGGTACCGTACTGAATTCTTCAGGCTGTCTCTTGAGCAAGTTTGACCTGGTGGAACCCATGCCTTTCCAGGTGCAGGATGCATGCTGGGTAGTTTCGTGTTTCCTGTGTCCTTACGAACGCTGACATGATATACGGGATCTTAAACGTGCATTTCTGATCTTCTGCATGTGTATGTATACCAATAGCATCCAGGCATTAACAGCCAAGTAACAGGTCTGTGTTTACAGTTGACCCGAGAGAAATACAATATCCCCACCTTTACATCTAGCCAGCGGACCTTAAGAAACAGGTGTCAAATGCAGAATGACTGACTTTGGAGAGAGAGAGAGAGAGAGAGAGAGAGAGAGAGAGAGAGAGAGAGAGAGAGAGAGAGAGAGAGAGAGAGAAAGAGAAAGAGAGACAGAGACAGAGACAGAGACAGAGACAGAGAAACAGAGAGACAGAGACAGAGAGAGAGACAGACAGACAGAAAGAGAGACAGAGAGAGAGACAGAGAGAGACAGAGAACGAGAAAGAGAGACAAAGAGAGAGAGAGAGAACGAGAAAGAGAGCGAAAGAGAAAGAGAGAGAAAGAAAGAGAGAGAGACAGAGAAGACAGACAGAGACAGACAGAGAGACAGAGAGAGAGAGAGAGAACGAGAAAGAAGAGAGACAGAGAGAGACAGAGACAGACAGACAGACAGCAGACAGATAGATAGACAGACAGGCAGGCAAACGGACGGACGGACAGACAGATACGGACGGACGGACGGACAGACAGATACGGACGGACGGACGGACAGACAGACAGACAGACGGACGGACAGACAGACAGAGGCAGACAGACAGGGAGAAGAGCGAAGTCCGGCATCAGTCAGTACCTGCCCTGTCCTCCAGTGTGAGGGCAATATGCAGAGCGTTTCGGCCACTGCTGGTCACCGCCCCCCTGCCCACTCCTCGCCTCAGCAGAGAGCGCGCCATGGCCGTCTGTCCGTAGGTGACCACCATCAGCAGTGGAGTCAGGCCGTCACAGTCACTCTGGATGTCCGTTCCAAAACTGGGGGGGAATCACGTCACTGGTCAGTGTCTTTTGCCATGGCCACGAGCTATGCTGTGTGTGGATGGGGTCAGTGTGTGTGAAGGAAACCTTTCTCATCGCTCACCATTTGGGCTACAGCGTTGTATATTTTTTTTTTTAATCTGATGAGAAGTGTTGTAAAAAAAAAAAAAAAAAAAAACTCAAGCAATTGGCACACAAAGGAATCATTATGGTAAAATGGAGCTGAGTTCGTATGTGATAATAATGATCGATGATACTTTTGAGTTTGTATGTAACGATGATGATACTTTGAGTTTGTATGTAATAATAATGATGATACTTTGAGTCAAAGTCATTCGGATGAGACTCGAAACCGAGGCCCCGTGTGCGAATGCACGCAGAACATCTTGCGTACACGTTAAAACCCCGTTCCACCTTTCGGAAGAGTAGGCCATCGTGTGCCGGTAGGAGCGGATGACAAAATTATAACAAACCAGCATGCACACAGGTGTCGTGTTTAGACACCATACCTGAGGAAAAATCGGGGAGTTGGAGTCCCAGAGCGGCTCGGGGCTGTAGGTATATGGCAACGGTCTGGTGGCTCCTGCGACGGTACTGGAACCATTCGTATCGGTCAATGCCCTTCCAATGGATCATTCCAGTGCTGTGGAGAGGGGGGGTCTGCTGCATGGGTGACAGCTTCCCCTCCGTGCATACTTGCCCAGGCTTTGCGCTCTAAAGACTAGAGCGCAACTCCATAGTCTTCCGAGACTGATGAGTGCCTACTACTACTACTACTTTGAGTTTGTTTACTTAGATATCCACACGCTATAACAGGCAAACATATGGAGATTCTCGTAGTGCAAAAGGAAACCTTTAATAATCAGCCCTTGAGCCAAGCAACTAACCAGACAAGCTATCATAAAAATGGAAAACAAATAAATATCAACTGAAACATAAAGTCAGAAGCCATGTATATATATATATATAATATATATATATATATATATATATATATATATATATATATATATATGCCAGCAGGGTATTTTAGTCTTCGCTATTTGCCCATAGCTGGGAGGCTGGTTCGTGGGCACCAGGGCGTATCCACACGACGGTGGGCCATGCGTGCCGCACGTAAGGGGGCCAGCTTTCCTCCCGGACCCAGTTATACCGCCAGGTACTCGGTCGCGCCATGACATAGCAAGCTCAGTGAGAACAGGGGCACCACGGGAAGGTGTTGCTACGGGCACAGTAATGTAGGAGAGGCCATTGCAAGTGACCACCTGCCCGTTTCCAGGCAGGGGCCCCCTCGGCGATCACTACACCTGGAAAGGAGAGGCTATGTTTTGCGCATTCACTTTCCTTAGGGAGAGCGGGACGTTGTAGCACCAGACCTCAACCCTGCCACAGGGGGTACAGTATCAAATACCATACCCCCACGCCCAGTTTGAGACGCAAAGATTGATAAAGATGTAGACAACAGACTGGCAAAGGCAAACGGTGCTTTTGGCAGACTCTACCACCGTGTCTGGAAAAACAAACACCTGAAGAAAGACACCAAGATCAGTGTCTACAGAGCCGTGGTACTGACCACCCTCCTGTACGGCTCTGAGTCATGGGTCACATACAGACACCACCTGCGAATTCTGGAACGCTTCCACCAACGCTGTCTCCGCTCCATCCTCGACATCCACTGGAGCGACTTCACCACGAATGCTGAGGTGCTGGAGCAAGCAGGGATCACCAGCATTGAGGCCATGTTGCTGAAAACGCAGCTACGCTGGGCAGGGCATGTCTCTAGAATGGAGGACCATCGCCTACCGAAGATGGTTCTCTACGGTGAACTTTCCACCGGACACCGCTACAGAGGCGCACCAAAGAAGAGATTTAAAGACTCTCTGAAGAAATCTCTGTCAGCCTGTCTCATAGACCATAACCAGTGGTCAGTCCTTGCTGCTGACCGGCAGGCCTGGCGACACACTGTGCATCAGTCGGTCTCCTCCTTTGAGGACAATCGCAGAGCGGCCCTTGAGGAGAGGCGAATGAGGAGGAAGAACCGCGTCCGCTCTACATCAACCCCAGAATCGACTTTCCCCTGCAGCCGCTGCGGCCGGGTTTGTTTGTCACGCATTGGACTGAACAGCCACCAGCGAGCCTGCACCAGACGTGGACAGTGCCCTTAATCTTCGTTCGCGAAGCCAAGCCATGATATATATATATAATATATATATATATATATATATATGTATGTATGTATGTATGTATGTATGTATATATGTATGTATGTATATATATATATATATAATATCTAAAAGAAGCAACATTCCTTGGAATGGACAGCATACCAAGAGAGCTTTTGAAGAACTAGGGCCTTTCCAGTTTGACAGCTTTACATCATCTTTTCAAAAGAATTTGGGAAAGCTGCCAATGGCCCAGTGAGTCAGTAGAAGCAACAAGAATTGGTCATGCCTCACGAGGCAGGGATACTGTACACTGTGGGAATTACACAACAATCTCCTTGATAAGCAACAAGAAATCGCCATGCCTCATGAGGCAGGGATACTGCACACTGTGGGAATTAAAGGCAGGGATACTGCACACTGTGGGAATTAAAGGCAGGGATACTGCACACTGTGGGAATTAAAGGCAGGGATACTGTACACTGTGGGAATTAAAGGCAGGGATACTGCACACTGTGGGAATTAAAGGCAGGGATACTGTACACTGTGGGAATTAAAGGCAGGGATACTCACACTGTGGGAATTAAAGGCAGGGATACTGCACACTGTGGGAATTAAAGGCAGGGATACTGCACACTGTGGGAATTAAAGGCAGGGATACTGCACACTGTGGGAATTAAAGGCAGGGATACTGTACACTGTGGGAATTAAAGGCAGGGATACTCACACTGTGGGAATTAAAGGCAGGGATACTGCACACTGTGGGAATTAAAGGCAGGGATACTGTACACTGTGGGAATTAAAGGCAGGGATACTCACACTGTGGGAATTAAAGGCAGGGATACTGCACACTGTGGGAATTAAAGGCAGGGATACTGTACACTGTGGGAATTAAAGGCAGGGATACTGTACACTGTGGAATTAAAGGCAGGGATACTGCACACTGTGGGAATTAAAGGCAGGGATACTGTACACTGTGGAATTAAAGGCAGGGATACTGTACACTGTGGGAATTAAAGGCAGGGATACTGTACACTGTGGGAATTAAAGGCAGGGATACTGTACACTGTGGGAATTACACAACAGTTTCCTTCATGAGCTACACCAGCAAAGTCTTCCAGCTTCTGATCCCCCTCCTCTACAGAATAAAAATTAAAATAGACTAATAGAGATATCTGACAGTCAGGCAGGATACAGAGATGGAAGAGAAACAACAGACATGCTTTTGAACTTCAGATACAGTTAGAAAAAAAAAAGAAACAGAGAAAATAAGGCATTCATAACTTTCAGAAACCATAGTAAACCTTTCGACAGGCACAAACATCACCATCTGTTTATTCCAATGTTAGAACGGGCTTTCCAAAGCATCTGGTCTCGCCCATAGCAAATTTATATTCAGAGCTGGAGGCAACCATTCTGATGGAATGGCGAGCACTGTAATTCACTGATGAAGATAAAGGACTCCGGCAGATTTGCATGCTATTCTCGCATCTTTTCAGTATGTATACAGAATTTGGGCATTGCCACAGGAGGCCGAAACATCACAAACCTCAGGCACGCTGATAACACAGCACTCATGGCAAATGATGTCACAAGCATGGGAAGAATTCTCCACAGAGTCAATGCAGAGGGCAACACTGCTGCACTTAGGTTAAACGCTAAAAGGACATCCATGAAGCGTATTGATGGAATAAGCATCTCCCAGAGTATCAAAACCAATGGAACTGATCTGGAATTTTTTTTCAAAATTTCAAATATTTCGGCTCTGTAAAAGAGAATGACGGCTATTGTCTAAAACATTTTCAGGGCTAAAATTGGTATAGCCATGCAAAAGATGATTCGAAGAAACAATATGTGGAAAGTTAAGAGACTTACCTAAAGATCTCAAAATCAGAATTATCAAAACAGTAGCATTAGCATTATAGTAGTAGTAGTAGTAGTAGTAGTAGTAGTAGTAGTGGTAGTGTAGTAGTAGTAGTAGTAGTAGTAGTAGTAGTAGTAGTGGTAGTAGTAGTAGTAGTAGTAGTAGTAGTAGCAGTAGCAGTAGTAGTAGTAGCAGCAGCAACAACAGTAGTAGTAGTAGCAGCAGCAGCAGCAGCAGCAGCATAGTAGTAGTAGTAGTAGTAGTAGTAGTAGTAGTAGTAGTAGTAGCAGTAGCAGTAGCAGTAGCAGTAGTAGTAGCAGCAGCAGCAGCAGCAGCAGTAGCAGCAGCAGTAGCAGCAGCAGTAGCAGCAGCAGCAGTAGCAGCAGCAGTAGCAGCAGCAGCAGCAGCAGCAGCAGTAGCAGCAGCAGCAGCAGCAGCAGCAGTTGTGGTAGCAGCAGCAGCAGCAGC
>CM060318.1:13237884-13250384 GCA_030674155.1 Stramonita haemastoma
CATACATACATACATACATACATACATACATACATACATACATACATACATGATCAAGAAACAGGTTCAGCTTTCGTAATACCATCGCTTAAAGTAGAAAAATGTTATTATGTTGGTAAACATCATTCGATATTCACAGCTGAGCTAATAGCAATTTTAATGGCTCTTAACCATATTCTCGATCTTCCGCTGAATATATTTCAAACTTTACTTTGCGTTGATTCTAAATCGGTACTCTACGCATTAAAATCCACAAATTCTAAGAAAAAGTCTAAAGTTATATTAGAGATCAATCATGTTATACATGTTTTAGCTTTAAGGGGTATTTGTGTCACTTTCTGTTGGGTACCTTCTCATGTGGGATTCTTACCAAATGAGTGGGCTGATAGAGCTGCAAAGAGAGGTGCAAAACATGGAGAGGATTCTATAGAATTACACGTTCCATTATCTTTACAAGAAGGCTATCACTTACTAGAAGAGGCATCGTGGAGCAGGGCCAAAAAGGCTTATTATCCAAAGGAGCGCATATCAGAAAGGTCTTCATACACTGTCCCTGATTTAAAGGTTATTGATCGCTCTGAGATCAATACAAGTTTTTTCACGGCAAGAAAGGTTAGGGCTTTATTTTTTCGGATAAAACTGAATGCGTTCATCACTAAATATAGCAAAAATACAAAATGTTTGTGCGGTGAGAAAATCACAGACAGTCACATAATTTTTGAATGTAAGAGTCTAAAACCATTCTTACCTTCTTTCTCGGAAAAATCCTTGGATAAGATTTTTAAAAATCTGAATTTGGCATTTCGTATAACAAAATCTGTAATGAATAGTTCTTTAGGAAATTTGTTATAGTTTTAAGTCATACTAGCAATTGTTATGTATTTACTTGTTGTTATCACTGTTTAGCCCAAATTTATGTACTGTATACTTTATTAAGAAAAAGACACCCATTTTACTGCACACATCCATCAACATACTAGACCCTCCCCTTCCCTTCCCATCGTCTAATATCACTTTGAGTGAACAGACGTAAAATCGAAGCAACAACATACATACATACATACATACATACATACATGCATACATACATACATACATACATACATACATACATACATACATACATACATACATACATACATACATACATACATACATACATACATACATACACACATACACACACATACACACATACAGACAGACAGACAGACAGACAGACAGACAGACAGACAGACAGACAGACAGACAGACACAGACAGATCCACAGATCTACACAAACAACACGAGCTAGGAGCCCCAGTCACAGCCTGACTGACCGGGAGTGTGTGTCCAGGTAGACATAGTGCACGGCGGTGCGGCCTGCAGCGTCTGTAGCCATGATGTCGGTGTCGGCACACAGCAGCGCCTCCTCCATCAGCGCCTTGTTGCAGCGGCTAGAGACACACATCAGAGGCGTGCGTCCGCTGTGGAACCCTCTGCTCTTTCCGAACTGCTGTAGGAGGGCTGTGAAGTCCGACACTCTCCTGTAGTACCAGGGCACAGTGACCAGCTCCTCCATGGCCACCATCACGTCCTCTGAGCAGGGCTGGCTCTTGAGGAGGTCGATCAGCGCCTGCAGGCTCGATTCCTGACGGAGGTAGCTCTGCACAGCCCGCCTCACACCGTCCTCCCGGGAAACCCGCGATCTGTCGTCTGTGTCACAGTGGCAGTACACGTGTTCCTCGCCATGTCCGGAGTCTTTCTCTGCACAGGCTGACGCGGCAACACCTGCACCCTGGCTCTCAGCGGCCTCTGCAGCCCCTGCCTCCAGGCTGGACCACGGCACATCAGGACAGGCGGTCACCTGGCCAGTGGAAAGAGCTGCTTTCTGGCAGTCCCTGGAATCGGCGCCTGATCCTTTCTCCCTGACGTCTTTGTTTGTGGGATTTAAATTTTCTGCACCCGGGAAAAGCGATTCTTGTGCATCGAAGAATATTTCTTCTTGCCGTTCGTTGGCTGGTGTTTGTTCTGCTCTTGGGGAACTAGTGTGCTCTGAGCTGCTGTGGTGAGGATTCAATGCCCGTTCACTAGCTGAATTTGCTTCAAGAGAAAAGACATCGACCGAATCAAAGAAAATGTCTCCATCTTTGTCTTGGAAAAGAGGATCGTGGTGGTCTCCATTGGAGTCAGTGGTTTCACAGGGTATAGGCTGAAGCCTGGGAGTGGAGGTCTCTGCGTCATTGCTGAACTGTTCTTCCTCAGCCTCCCTGCACGCTTGTGGAGGGTCTGCACTCAGTGTTAACACGTTGTTTGGCCGAGTCATTGTGGATGTGTCAGGCAGAGAATCGGCCAGGGCTCTAGAGGTGTCTTCCTGGCACAGTTCCCCCTTCAGCCAGACTGCTTCACTCTCTGTGCGTCCTGAGGGAGCGCCGCTTTCCCTCCCGGAGCATCCGGCATTGTCGTCACCTGCAGCTTCTGAATGGCTCTGTAACTGACGGCTGTCTGTCTGTTCACAACGGCTGTCTGAGGAGTGAGCTGACATCACGGCACTGTCTGTGTCTGCCCTGCTGCTGTTCTGACACTGAGCCCCGTTGGCAGTGGCAGTGGCAGAGGCTGGTGATGACATAGCGTCACTGGGCTGGGACACCATGACATCCTCCTTCAGTGGAGGGCTGGCTGCTTGATGACCGAGCTGTGCCATGTTCACCTGGCTGTTGACTAGTCCCAGCGGCCCTTCCTCCATTCAGCACAGCACAGCACAGCCTCCCCACAAGAGCCGTGTCCTGTTGGCGTGTGACGTCAGCACCGCGTCACGGGACTGTGTGTACAGGGAGAGCTGGTCCAGTGAGCAATGCAGTCAGTGGCGCAGTACAGCTGGTCCAGTGAGCAATGCAGTCAGTGGCGCAGTACAGCTGGTCCAGTGAGCAATGCAGTCAGTGGCGCAGTACAGCTGTCCATGAGCAATGCAGTCAGTGGCGCGTACAGCTGGTCCATGAGCAATGCAGTCAGTGGCGCAGTACGCTGTCCAGTGAGCAATGCAGTCAGTGGCGCAGTACAGCTGGTCCAGTGAGCAATGCAGTCAGTGGCGCAGTACAGTGTCCAGTGAGCAATGCAGTCAGTGGCGCAGTACACTGGTCAGTGAGCAATGCAGTCAGTGGCGCGTACCCACACAGCGCCCTGCTCCACAACACTGCTAGTCTGCACCACGCTGGTGTCCTTAGGCGATGGAAGTGTCCTGAAACAGTCCGTATGTACATCTAAGTAGGCCTACACACACACATATACCCACATAATTGCCCCCCACACACACACACACACATATATATATATATATTTATATATAATATATATATATATAATATATATATTATATATATATATATAATTATAAATATATATATTATAAATATGTGTGTGTGTGTGTGTGTGTGTGTGTGTGTTGTGTGTGTGTGTGTGTGTGTGTGTGTGTGTGTGTGTGTGTGTAGCTACTTAGATGTACATAGTAATCTACTACTAGATACTACTAGATGTACCAGCTGTATATATTATATATATTTATAATGAATATATATATATATACTATTATATATAATATAGTATATATATATATTTATTATATTTATGTGTGGTGTCTGTGTGGTGTGTGTGTCTGTGTCTGTGTCTGTGTCTGTGTCTGTGTGTCTGTGTGTGTATAGTTTTTTTTATTTTAATTTATTCCATACTTTTCTATTGGGGATAATGGAATAAGCATCCATGCACTTTTTTTAATCAGTCCCCTGTGTATGCAGTGTTTGTCGATTTGTTATCCGTTCCCAGGGCACACAATGCCTACTCTTCCGAAAGCTGACGAGTTTTAACGTGTGCGCAAGATGTACTGCGCGCATTCACACACGTGCTGATATGTGTGTATGTGCGTGCGTGCGTGCGTGCGTGCGTGCGTGCGTGCGTGCGTGTCGTGCGTGTGTGTGTGTGTGTGTGCATATGCGCCAGTGAAACAAACCTTAAGCATATAATTAAATTTGTAAGACGCCTGCACAAAAGAGCTGTCGATGTCAACCTAATCAGGTTGAATCCCTATACACTGACCAAGACCATCTACACAGAATTAGGTATTCTTCCACTCAAAGACAGTCTACATTAAAACAACTGTCCATGAATACATTACAATAATTATATCAAACGGAAAAGCTCCGAAGAAAAATTGTGAAAAAAATTTTGCTGTGAATAAAAACAGGCCTAATAATAGACTGTTTTTGTCCAGGCCCCACAGTAATCTGTTATGTTGTACTGTCTTAGTTTTTATCTTGTATTCTGAGGTCTGGATTTTTTAAGAATGTTTCCCGATTCATGGTGGTTTTTTTTAAATTTTATATTTATTCTATACAACTTTATGTCACGCAGATTTCTCTGCGTGAATTTCGGGCTGCTCACAATGGGGAGAGCGCGTCGCCACAAGAACAGCGCCACCCATTTTTTTTCTTCTTCCAGTCTGCAGCTGTATAATTTGTCTCCCTATCAGAGTGGCTTTTTTCTACAGAATTTTGCCAGAGACAACCCTCTTGTTGCCGTGGGTTCTTTTACGTGCGATGAATAAATATGTGTAACACACGGGACCTAAGTTTATCGTTTTATCGAAAGATAGCACCCAGACCACCACTCATGGTCTGATGGATGGGGGGGGGGGAGTTTTGGGCCCAAACAGGGATCAAACCACCGCACACTCCGACCCGGACCTTTCGCTTTCTAGCAGGCGCGTTACCTCTAGACCACCGATCCACTAACGTAGATTAAGGTATATTAACGTGGATTAGCACTGTCTTCTGAATGCTTTAATAGTCGATTTTCTTTGTGAGGGAAGGATGGGAAAAAAGTTGTGAAAACCTAATCTTTTACCTCAATACAGACATTTTGACTTGATCTGACATAGGTTTGGCTTGTGCCCTGCTAAGAGAAAAATTACGATATGATAATTGCCCAATACATATAATATAAAATGTAACCAGTTTTACTTAGGATTATATAGTTTAAATGTATATAGGATTGATGATGAATGATGATGAATGATGATGATTGGTGATGATTGGTGGTGGTGGTGGTGGTGGTGGTGGTGGTGGTGGTGGTGGTGGTGGTGGTGGTGGTGGTGGTGGTGGTGATGATGATGATGATGATGATGATGATGATGATGATGATGATGAGATGAAGAAGAAGAAGAAGAAGAAGAAGAAGAAGAAGAAGAAGAAGAAGAAGAAGAAGAAGAAGAAGAAAGAGAAGAAGAAGAAAGAAGAAGAGAAGAAAGAAGACGAAGAAGAAGACGAAGAAGAAGAAGAAGAAGAAGAAGAGAAAAGAAGAAGAAGAAGAAGAAGAAGAAGAAGAAGAAGAAGAAGAAGAAGAAGAAGAAGAAGAGAAAGAAGAAGAAATGATGATGTGATAATAATACCAACAACAACAATAATATCCATGCTGGTGATGACGACGACGACAACGATGATAATGTTGATGATAATAAATATTTCTAGTGATATCAAAATGGTGCCTCACTATTGTAGTCTCTACAGACAAAGGGATGATGATGACAATGATGATGAGGATTCACTGAGAGCTTCCTGGTGTAAGCTCTTACTGCAAGTCAGGTCACACTACGACACATGCCCCAAAAAAAGAAATACACAGATGGACACCGTGTACACAAATGGCTACGTGTACAAGGGAATACGCCAACGATACTGTATACAAAAGGAAACACAGGAATACATACATGTAAAATGATGTGTGTAGACACAAGGTGAATGGACACAAACACATCGGAACACAAACACAAGTGAACATAATACAAATGGACGCATTAACACGGGTAAACACACACACACACACACACACACACACACACACACACACATACACACACACACACACACATACACACACACACACATACAAACGAACACATACATCACACAACAAACGACCTACGACACACACAACATATAGATACACACACTCAGACATACATACAAACACACACGCAGGCAGTGCTGGTCAAGTACTCTGAACAACACTCTCAGAACTGCATGGTCTGTAAAATGGATGAAGTTCCACTGGTCTGTGTGGTCCCAGCCTTCCCACTGACCCCATAGTAAACTCCGGATTGGAGCTGGCAAGTCTTAAAAAATCATTTATGACTCTAATGGGATTCGAACCTACAAACCTTCAGCCAATGACCCAAACCACTGACTAAGCCTACGGCCCCATGACAGCTGGTTGATTTTCTTTACTCTTTTTTCCTCTACCTCCTTAAGGACACTGTAATGATTTTTTTTCAGGCTTGGTTTCATTGATAACTCAAACCTGGCGGAGCTTGCTATCTCCAGATAGTGTGGTGTGCATGCTGGGTACTTTAACATCATCCTGTCTCTGCCATAGCAGGCCCACTCTTCACGGAAAGGCGGACCAGGATTTGAACACTGGCGTCAGATGTTCTGCCTGTCACATTGAAAAGGGGACCAGGATTTGAACACTGGCGTCAGATGTTCTGCCTGTCACATTGAAAAGGGGACCAGGATTTGAACACTGGCGTCAGATGTTCTGCCTGTCACATTGAAAAGGGGACCAGGATTTGAACACTGGCGTCAGATGTTCTGCCTGTCACATTGATTGTCACATTGAAAAGGGGACCAGGATTTGAACACTGGCGTCAGATGTTCTGCCTGTCACATTGATTGTCACATTGAAAAGGGGACCAGGATTTGAACGCTGGCGTCAGATGTTCTGCCTGTCACATTGATTGGAGTCCCCCACTGGACAAGTCTCTGTTTACAGTCTTATCCCAAGGACTTTCTGGGGAATGGAGTCAGTACCAAAAAATTAGCTCTACCAGAAAAAAAATTCCCTGGAACGGATATTTCCGCAAGAGACTTGAACTCACTACTATCAGACACTAGGCTGCAGCCACTAGGCTACACTCCTCCCTCCTTCCCGTCCGCGACCCTGTGAGAGCAGACTCTGAACACTAGGACAGCCTACACGACAACCAGCCGTGACAGAGTTTGGGGATGACTACTTCAGCAAAGGCACCTGATCCCATCCACAGCTATCAGGCTAGTGCAGTACTTCAGTACTAACTATACTACTGGGTCTGCCAATTGTAAACACGCGGTGTAAAAATGCCGATATAGAATATGCACTCCGGCTACCCATGCAAAATAAGTGTAACGGACTCCTGAACAAAACTTCAATACTTCAAAACAAAACGACTCCTCGAGGCGTTAAGTGAGAGGTCAAGTCAAGTCAACGTTAACTTTCGATAAAATATTGTATAGGGTCAGTATAGGGTGTACGTTGTAGAAGACCTATGCGATATCGACAAACGCGAAACGACGTAGATTCCACTCTCTTCTCTGTGTAAATTTCCAAAACAGTTTAAAACACTAGGGCCTTACGCTTATGAAGTACTATCATTCTGTAGATTGGCCAAACTAAGCCGCTCTGTGTTAAATTCCAAAACGGTAAAACACAGGGCCTACGCTTATGAAGCACTATCATTCCAAACTGAGCCGATGGAAATGAAACAAAGCTTTAAAGTTACCTGTTGTCTTTCTTTTTTGTTGTTGTTGTGATTATAAAGCGTGAAGTCCTTTGAAGAAGTCTGTAAATCTAACCACACACAGAATTGCGTTGACAGGGCTTCACTGACTGCTAGGCCTCACAACAACAAACGAGTGCACACCTGCATCGGTGCCTGTACCCCCCAACAGAAAAACGCCCACCTAGGTTGCGGTTTAAAGAATCAAGCGACCTGTGACTAGTAGCAATGCAGTAAGACGTTTACAAGCATGAGTCTTTTCGTCCATTGTTCACTCGGACATTAGGAGATTAACAAGCCCGAGAGATGAAAAGACACTGGTGGCAGTGTCATAGACAGAGGACATCATATTAATGGGGGAGGCTAAAAGGTCGCCTTACACCGTACAGCAAACATGTGTGACACAAGATCCTTGATCTAAATTTAGTAACCGAGTCAAAGCGTGATAGACTCATGGGGACTTTTCATAGGGGCACAAAATAGCCTGTAGGATAGGGCCTAGGACAAGCCTAGTAGTTCGTCTTGGGTAACAACATAGTTTAGGGTGTGTGTGTGTGTGTGAGTGTGTGTGTGTGCTGTGGTGTGTGTGTGTGTGTGTGTGTGTGTGTGTGTGTAGTGTGGTGTGTGTGTGGTGTGTGTGTGTGTGTGTGTGTGTGTGTTGTGTGTGTGTGTGTGTGTGTGGTGTGTGTGTGTGTGTGCGCGCGCGCGCGCGAGCACGGTGTGATATATATATATATATATATATATATATATATATATATATATATATATATATATATGTATATATATATATATATATTATTTTATTATATAATATATTATAATATTTTATTATATATATCTGCGTGTGTGTGTGTGTGTGTGTGTGCTCACGTGCACGTTGTTGTGTGTGTGTTGTGTGTGTGTGTGTGTGGTGTGTGTGTGGTGTGTGTGTGTGTGGTGTGTGTGTTGTGTGTGTGTGGTGTGTGTGCGTGGTGGTGTGTCAAGTCAAGTCAAATTTTTATTTCAGATGGTACATTGAATAAGCACAGATTTGCTTTTTTTCATCAAGCCATCTATCTAGGAAAAAAAGAGAAAAGTAAACATTTTATCAATATATTTATCTAACATGATTCAACAGCCTCAAAATTGACATATCTATGGGGAGAAAAAATTTAAAAGAGGAAAAAACAAAAAAGACAAGAATATAGGTCTCATAATAAAAAAAAGAAAAGAAATATACTCAAAAGCTACACACACACACACACACACACACACACACACACACACACACACACACACACACACACACACACACACACACACACACACATGTGCGCGCAGGCGCGCTCGCCACACGAGTACGTATGGACATTCGCGGACAGGATGCATAGGATTTTTTAACCTTGGTTTTTCTTTTTCTTTTTCTTTTATTCTTTTATTTCGAGGATAATGGAATAAGGACTCCTGTGCTTTTTTTTATCCAGTGCCTGTGGGTATGCAGTTCTGTCAACTCTGCCATCCCTTCCCGCCGAAAAGCGGAACAGGATTTAACGTGTATGCAAGATGTTCTGCGTGCGTTCGCACACAGGACCTTGGTTTATAGTCTCATCAGAAGGGCTTTTGAGGGGAGTTGAGTCGGCACTGATGTTAACTCCAGAGGAAAAATTCTCTCTAACGAGATTTGAACCCGGGTCAGCAGATCACGAGCGCATCACTCGGACCACCAGGCTATCCCGTTCCCCTTCTATAAACATGACGTTACTGAAAGATTTTTTAGTTTCTGTTCGTTTGGCCAGTGTGTGTGTGTGTGTGTGTGTGTTGGTGTGTGTGTGTGTGTGTGTTTCAATTTCAGGTGCGTTTTTTTTATTTCTTTTGTTACCCCTTCTTACAGGCACACAATGGTTGTGTTTATTTTTATTCTTTTATATCGAAGATTTATGGAATAAGCACTCTTGTGCTTTTTTTTCATCCAGCACCCGTGTGTGTGAAGATTTGTAAATAATTATTGTCATCTGTTCCCATCGGCATACAATGGCCTACTCTACTAAAAGCGAAACAGGATTTAACGTGTGAGCAAGATATTCAGCGCGCGTTCGCAACAGGGCCTCGGTTTATAGTCTCATCCGAAAGACTTTTGGGGAGAGTGGAGTCAGCACTGAAGTTAACTCCAGGGGAAAAAAATCCCCTCGAACGGGAATCGAACTCGGGTCGTCAAATTGCGAGTGCCATGTTCTGACCACTAGGCTATCCCGTCCCGTGTGTGTGTGGTGTATGTGTGTGTGTGTGTGTGTGTGTGTGTGTGTGTGTGTGTGTGTGTGTGTGTGTGTGTGTGTGTGTGTGGAGATAAAAAATATGTTATTAAAACTTAGCGAATTCATACTTAAGAGTAAAGTTGCATGACATTAATGAAAAGGTTGACTATATTTATATTTCTGTGAAATTCTGTGTATGAACCTATTCTATCAATGCAAATTATATATGTTACAGTTGATTTTGTTTGAAATCCTCCATGCCCCAAGAGGGGTCAAAGACGAATTAAATCTTGAATTCTGAATCTTGTGTGTGTGTGTGTGTGTGTGTGTGTGTGTGTGTGTGTGGGGTGTGGGGTGTGTGTGTGCGCGCGCGGCGCGCGCATAAGTTCGAGTGCACATGAGCGCGTGTGCGTTTGCGTTTGCGCACGCGTGGGCACGCACAAGTTGAACCCAGTCAGTTAGGCCTATATGAACTCGGTACGTAATTCTCTCTTACTTGTACTGGTTGGGGGGGGGGGGGGGGGGGGTTGGTGGGTTTTATTCAGAATTGTACTGGATTTGGGAGGGGCGTATTCATTTTGGGGTGTTATGTTTGGATTTTATGGGGCATTTTCATGTGTAATGATTTGGGTTGGGGGGCGGGGGTCTGTTTTTTGTCTTTTTTTCATTCATAGTTATGTGGGAAACAAAAAATGAGTGTGAAAAAAATTGTTTTTCATACGAATATCATTTTTTGTTGGGTTTGTTTGATATTGTGCAATCTGAAGGCATTCTCTCTCTCTCTCTCTCTCTCTCTCTCCTCTCTCTCTCTCTCTCTCTCTCTCTCTCTCTCATGGCTGGCCATGACACACTCCATGCACATGAAGTATTTTTTCTTGGAGGGACATAAATATAACTCCCTTAGACCCCATTCAGAGAGTTTAATTAACTGTGCAAGGATATTTGCCACACTGGCATGTACTTAAAACATGATTTAGCAATTGCATATGTCTGCAGTGACATGGACAAGGTACAGTCTACATCATGAAATAATGTGACACAGTGGATTGACTAACAGTTATATTAACTCTTTGAGGTCTGCATAAAATCCAGTAAACTATTAAGAATGCATACTGTCTTATGTTACCACAGGGTCAATTCTTGTCCATGAAATGTGTGCCGTGGAGGCATAGACTCTGAATAAAAACACAACAACCGTGTACTGTGTAATCGTGCACACACTAGCGTCATGTACGGCGACCCCTGTGCTATCACGGACTACGGCCAGCCAGACGTTGGCTGCTACAGTGGCCGCTAGCCTGTTCTCGTTTCTTTGTGTCTTGCAGTGGGCTACGCCACACACAGCGAACAATCAAGTCAAAATGATCTTTATTGAGGGTAAAAAGATCAAGTTTACACAACTTTTTTTCATCCTGCCTCACAAAAAAATCATGAAAATTGACTTCTAAAACCTTCAAAGACAAATATCAACCAAGTTGAAAAACTAAAATAAATGAGGACTTTCTTCCAACAAATCTCAATAAAGAGATGCGGTGTAACAGTCCACTCAACAGCCATGTTCGCCGCAACAAAAGCTGGCCAGGTAGTTATCCTTGATTTGCAAGATATTGCATAGTTTTCAAACTTGGTGCAATGGGTAGATAAAAATACCATAAACAACCTATCTAAAAAGTAGGAAAAAGTAGGTGTCGGAAGATGCCGAAAATCAATAAACAAACACACTAATAAACGATATTTCACACTCTGAGACTGATCGTTTGCTAAAGCTGGCCTGCTTCTGGCGCCGCGGCATCCTCCCTTATTTGGCAGTGCTCCACCCAGTTTTGACCAAGAAAGACCCGTGGCTGCAAGAGAAAGGAACTTGGTGCCAAAGCTGTAATGCTACTTATTCTTATTTCGTTTAGCATTAATGACTTATCTTTTGAAATTTAACACACACTTAAAGTAACTGCTTAATTGTTTTTTTACGAGATGCATGGTATGTACTGCGCTGATGTGCGTATTTGACCAGACAGCATCGAAACAACTGTCCACGTGTGTTGGGCCAGCTCCTACATTATACAGTAATGTTATAGGATATGTAGATTGGTAAACCACTCTTGTCAAATCGGCTCTCTGTTGCATTGTTTGTTTATTGGAAGTGTTTAACTTTATGAACATGCCAAGTCCTGGCATAATATATAGTCATATGTTTAGAGTTAACATGGCTGATATATAATATATATATATATATATATAATATATAGATAGATAGATAGATAGATAGATAGATAGATAGATAGATAGATAGATAGATAGATAGATAGATATAGATAGATATAGTATAGATATATATAGATATATATAAGATATATATATATATATATAACAGTATCAAAAAGTGTATCTGCAGTCCTTTCTGATGGAAAAGCATGTGTACCAGTGTATGTGTGTGACAGTGTCACACCATCCCTTTCACTTTCTGTCCATCTCTTTCTTTCTTTCTCTGTATGTGTTTCTTGTCTCTATCTGAGATCGAGAGTGTGCATATGATCTGAATTTAGTGGATCCTATTTACGGCACTGATATACCTTTAGTTCTGAATGAACGGGATGCAACTTTTTTCAGTTTAACTTTAACCTTAGGGTGATGTGTGACTTAAAAAAATGTTTTGTTTGTCTTTGTTACCTGCTCTACAAAATCACTGATCTAAAGCATTGTTTCGT
>CM060318.1:13252884-13259595 GCA_030674155.1 Stramonita haemastoma
ACACACACCACTGATCTACAATGCCAATGATCAAAATATATACAAACATCAGAAACAGGAGTGAAGGAAATAAGACAATATTTACATTTTGCCCCATCAACTGAACAACTGACTTCACCTTCACCTCACCTTCACCTGTCCCGTAGTCCCGTGGACCCGTGGGGGCACCACTGAAGATTTGGCAACAGCTTCCTCCACTCCCCACTGACGACTGCTCACATAAAAAATATTTAATGCAGAGTTCATAGGTTGTGGGTTTTCCAGTTTATTTATAGAAATCTCCGAAAGTATGGATATTGCCGGAAACACAATAAAAAATAAAATGAAATTAAAAAAAGAATAAACATAAGAAAAACAACATTTTAGGATCATTATGGTAAAATAGAACACAATGCAGCACAATAGGAATTTTCTATATCCTACATGCTTCTCAGCCTGAAATCAGATATATATTTCCCAAGTTCACTTACCTCATAGACAGGCACAGTGGCCTGTTGGATAAGACGAACAGACTTTGTGGTCTGTATGTCCCCGTGTGTCATGGGTTCGAATTTCAGTGGGAGTTTTACTATGTACCTTGTAGTTGACAAAACTATGCCCTTTAATTAAAAAAAAAATGTATATAAGTACATGGAGGGTGGAGGAAAGTTATGGGGGAGTATGATGGGGGCAGGTATGATGAGGGCCTGCTCCAGAAAGACCATCTCCCTGGGCAGCCTGTCTTAAGCTGGGCCCCGCTGGGGGGTTATCCTGAAAAAATCAACTCCAGGCCTTCTTTCCTGGAGACTTGCAAAAGGTGAATGATGCTCCTCAGTCAGAGAAGTGAGCAAACTGAAGATGGGCATCATATGATACCCTTCAGGAGAATGTAGAGAGGAAAGGGAATGTAGAGAGAGGAGAAAGGAGGAGGAGAATAAAGTGAGAGGGCAGTGTAGTGAGGAGATAGGAGGAGGGCAGTCAAGTGAAGAGATGGAGGAGGGCAGTCAAGTGAAGAGATATGAGAGAGGAGGGCAGTCAAGGAAAGAGATTGAGGGCAGAATAGAATTGGAGGAGGGCAGTCAAGTGAAGAGATTGGAGGAGGGCAGTCAAGATGAAGAGATTGGAGGAGGGCAGTCAGAAAAGAAGAGAAATTGGAGGAGGGCAGTCAAGTGAAGAGATTGGAGGAGGGCAGTCAAAAGAAGAAGGCAGAGTATTGGAGGAGGGCAGGGTCAACGTGGAAGAGATTGGAGGAGGGCAGTCAAATGAAGAGATTGGAGGAGGGCAGTCAAGTGAAGAGATTGGAGGAGGGCAGTCAAGTCGAAGAGATTGGAGGAGGGCAGTCAAGCGAAGAGATTGGAGGAGGGCAGTCAAGCGAAGAGATTGGAGGAGGGCAGTCAAGCAAGAGATTGGAGGAGGGCAGTCAAGTGAAGAGATTGGAGGAGGGCAGTCAAGTGAAAGAGATTGGAGGAGGGCAGTCAAGGAAGAGATTGGAGGAGGGCAGTCACAAGCGAAGAGATTGGAGGAGGGCAGTCAAGTGAAGAGATTGGAGGAGGGCAGTCAAGCGAAGAGATTGGAGGAGGGCAGTCAAGTGAAGAGATTGGAGGAGGGCAGTCAAGCGAAGAGATTGGAGGAGGGCAGTCAAGTGAAGAGAAAGAGGAGGGGGCAGTGATAGAGAGGGAGAAGAATGTTTTATTTTATTTATTTATTATTTATTTTTATATTTTATTCTTTTATGTATATCAGTGTATATGTGAGTGTTACATCATCCCTTTCTCTTTCTCTCTTTTTCTTTCTTTCTCTGTATGTGTTTTTTCTTTAAAGCTTCAGGAAGTGAATGAATTTGACTCACCGGGTGTGCCTGATTTTGATTGATTCTGCTGCTTCATTTCATCCCAGCAAGAGTACCTAGATAAACTGAGCTTTCAATAACTATCAGATGTGTACTGATTCTTCGTTGGGAACTATGTTCTGATTATGCCGACTGAAGTGACTTGCCACAGTGATTATTTGAACTAACTCTGATGCTGTTTTCCCTGTACCTGCACTGATTTATTTTATACTCATTGTAAAGTTCTGACCTTCAAGGAGAGACTATCACTTTACTCAGCCGTGGGGACTGTACAGTGGTCGTAAACTCGGTTTAATCCTGGTAAAATGCAGGAAAGCATACATGATTTTGCATGCTTATGGGCTGCAAATGCTTAATTTAGCATTATGTGCAGTATACTTTCATTGGTTTTTGCTTTATCTTGCGTTTAATAGTGATTCTATTGTCAAATTCGTAATCAGTAATGTCGAAAGCTTTCCAACGGTATGCCACAAGACCATTTTACACAACTGTTTAAAAAATATGGTAAAATCCAAATTTTATGACGTCATAAAATCTTTAAAAAAGTGACCTTTCCGACACTTAGATCGCCCTACTTTTTGAATATGTTAATAGCTAGCTACTTTTCTATCCAATCATCGCAAAAGCATTACTATTACAATTAATTCTTTTCTTGGCACTTTTTTTGCAAATATTGACTAGACTATAGGCTACAAGGGACCTGGCGTAGTGATAATCCTAATAATAACAGCTCAGACTTGCGCAGTACTCTATTGTGCTTGCGCGGGGCTGCACTGTTGCTTCAAGAATTACTGTACTGTGTTTAGGTGCCCCTAGGTGGTAGGCGCGTTGCGCTCGTGATCTACTGACTCAGGTTCAAATCCCTGCATGTGATAGCTCGTAACAGGCATCACTGAACATCCCCATAGCCTCTGGCTAGTGGCCCCACACTCCCAGTGGAGTTTTGACGTGAGGATGTGACATAACATCAGGGTCTGGCTGGGGAAGGGAGATTGAAATGAGCGGCGTGAGAGTGGCAGGGAAAGAACGTCACAGAAGATGAGGCAGCCAAAGACAAACAAGGACGAAACAGCGACAGATCACAAAGGCGAAAATGCAAAGACCAAGGCACTGATATCCACAAGAGGCAAAGCTAAACAAAACAAACACACACACACACACACACACACACACACACACACCACACACACCACACACACACACACAACACACCCCACGCGTGAGTGTACGCAGAGAGAGAGAAAGAGAGAGAGAGAGAGGAGAGAGGAGAGAGAGAGAGAGAGAGAGAGAGAGAGAGAGAGAGAGACAGAGACAGACAGACAGACAAGACAGACAGACAGACAGACAGACAGACAGACAGACAGACAGACAGACAGAGAATGAAATGAATGAATAAATGAATGGATGATCTTTGTTTTTCAAGGGTGAGGGAGAGAGAGTTTTCTCTTTTATCAGCTCATCCCTTAATCTCTCTGCCTCCCAGACCCCCCCCCCCCCCCCCCCCGAAAAAAAACAAAAAAAAGCCTAAAAAAAAAACAAACCCACCCAGCTCCTGTTTAGAGAAGCTACAACATAGTGACTGACCGACTCGGCAAGAACAAAAATAACAAACGAAACAGCCACGATCCAAGCAAGACATAGAGCTACACGTACGTAGAACTACTATCAGCGTTTTATTGCACTGTCACTCCAGCACGGGCGCCCAGCCAGTGCGTGCCGTGCTGTACCTGCCGTGCCGTGCAGCACCAGGTCTGGAAGTGCTTCTGTGAGCAGATTGCCTGAAAGATCTTAAACCACCTATTGTTGTCTTCGCTTCTTCTTGGGGGGGGGGGGGGGGGGGAGGATCTTGGTTTGATCAAGAGCAAATTCGTTTAGCCACGGCTCTGTTGTGAACGTATTTATTTATTTATTTTTATTTTTCTTTAATATCGAGGATGATTGAGGGAATAAGCACTCATGTGCTTTTTTTTACAACCAGAATCCCCGTGTGTATCCTCTTGAAAATCGTGCCATCTGTTTCCCACCGGCACACAATGCCTACTCTTATGAAAACGGAACAGGATTTAACGTGGCGCAAAATGTTCGGCGTGCGTTCGCACACAGGCCTCGGGTTTATAATCTCATCTGAAGGGTTTTTGGGGAGTGTGGCTAACCCGGGGGAAAAAACCCCTCAAACGGGAATCGAACCTGGGGCATCTAATTGCGAGCGCAATGTTCTGACCATAGGCTATCCCTAGCAAAAGGGAGACGTGTGCAATCTCTGTTCATTGGTCTAATGGAAGGGAAAGTTTTGGGGCGCTAACGGATCAACACTGCACACCCCAACACAGACTGTCGGCTTTTTTTGCTTTAGACGTTTACCTGTAACCACCAATCCATAAACAAGAAAGAAAAAAGAAAAAAGAAAAACAAAGAGTGTTACCAAACAAACACACAACCCTTTTTTTCCCTTCTCACCAAAACAAGCAGCACATTTTAGTTTCTGTATTAAAATAGTAATGCCTGATTAGAAAAAGTCAGCACGGGCTGCCCCCCCCCCCCCACACACACACACACAACAACACACCCAAAAACTGTTTCTGTAGCTGATCCCCCCTCCCCCCCTCCACACACACCGCACGCCCACACACACAACAACACACACACACACACACACCACACACACACTCACACCAAAAAGTGTTTTGTACTGATCACCCCCCCCCCCCCCACAACACCCCACACACACACACACACACACCAGAAGTGCTTCTGTAGCTGATCCACAACACACACACACACACACACCACACACAACACACACACCCCCACACACACACAAACACACACAAAACCACACCCCACAACCACCACTCACACGAAATTTCAAAAATTGGAACTATAAGTTTATTTTGTTTAAAAATTTGATAATCAGTCTCTTATTTTGTTTAGACTTACATACATATATAAAATTTTATATATTTATAAAATATATATATATTTTAAAATATATATATATAATATATATTTATATTTATATTTAATATAATATAACAATCTTAACATGTCTCAATTTTAGACAAGTGGCCCACAAAGCAAGGCCTCCGTGTAGGCTACCTAAATATCAACAATGCAACAAACAAAAAAGATGATATTTTGACCAACTGCACAATGAGAGAATCAATTTCATTTGTTTTTGCCTTGCTAAAATCTCGACTTCACCACACGTAACTGACACATGCAGAATATTCCAGGATTCAAAATTTTCGACAGGATCACACAAGCCCAAGTCCACTGGGTTATTAACATATTTCGTTTCTTCACTGAGTTGCAAAAAAATTATACAACTTTGAGTTTATGACATTGAATAAATTTTTTGGGTTGAAATAAAATTAAAACACAATAATCCAATATTAATAGGTTCATATACAGAAATCCTTCGGAAACCACAAAGGTTTGAAAAATTCAACTCTCTTATGGATGAAGTGAATTTTTAAACTATGAAACAATTTTTCTTGGGGTTTTTTAACATTGACTTATTAAAACCCAACCTTTAAAAGGAGGCACAACTTACTATGCATGGCCTGGAACAACTAATAGACAAAACCAACTCGGATAACAGATAACTCTAGAACTTTGATAGATCATATCTCACTATACAAAACAAAACATAACAGAATTTGCCCCCTCCTGTGGATGCAGTGATCACAATGCTGTGTGTTTTCTTTTGGTTTAAAAATCGTGCAAAATTTTCCCCAAATAGGCATAAAACCATCTTTCGAAAATTTAATATTCAACAAAAAACTTTCTTTCAACTTGATAAATTCCCATTCCAAACTAATAAATCAGAGACCCCCAAAGAAGCTGCAGAATTCGGATTACCCCAATTTTTTTTAGTGTATGTAGGGGTGCCCCCTTTCATCAAAAAAAAGTTAAAAAAAAATAAAACCCCCTTGATAACAAAAGACCTAGACAGAATGCCTTAAGAGACATTTGAAAACCCCCCGGTAAAAAAAAAAATTTAAATTCAAAGAAACAAAATAACTTCACTAAAAAAGGGGACAAAATGTGATTACTTTAAAAACTGTTTAACACAACACCGCTCCGCCAGGATGGAAAGCCACAAATTAAAGTAAAGACCTATACAAAAAGCCAAAAACAGTTAAAGACTAACATGATGAATGCACCCATTTTCAAAAAAACGCACTAAAATCAAAATTATAAGTCAAATAAAAGTCTCCAATACTTAAACAAAAAATTTAATCAAAAGAAATTAAATTCCATTGAATTATTGCCAATGACAATTAAAGACTTTGGAAATCTTCTCTCAAAAAAAACCAGAAAAACGTGACCTTCAATCTGGGGGGAAAAAATTTAAAACTTTTGGCCTATTTAGCTGAAAAATGAATATCTATAAACTTTTGTATAATAAAACAACATTTTCCCTCATATTTTAAAAAGCAAAAAACATACCCGTCCAAAAAAACTCAGATTCTTTTGTCCTTCAAATTTTAGACCAATTTTCAACCTTCGTCTTTTCCAAACCCCTTGAAAAACAACCAAAAAAACCTTATATTTCCATTTGTTAACAACAACCTAATAAATGAAATCATCAGCTTTCGTAAAAACTATTCTGTCACACAGCTCTAACCCCAACTTACAGACAGTCTCTTACAAACATAAAGGAAAAAAACATAACTTAATTTTTGTTACTTTAAAAAAGCATTTGATTAATTAACACTCCTTCTAGTGCGTAAAAATTCCCATACAAAAATAACACCTGAAATAATCAATCTTTAAAAGTTTTTTTTTTGATAACACAGCTGGGTTTTAAATGCAAAAATCAAACCCAAAATTTTTAACATTAAAAGGAGTCCACAAGGATCAATTTGGGGCCTTTTGTT
>CM060318.1:13264695-13267195 GCA_030674155.1 Stramonita haemastoma
ACACTGACATATCTATATAACTTGTGTATAGATAAAAGCAACATTCCTCTCATATTTAAAAAGGCAAAAGTCATACCAGTCCACAAATCTGCAGATTCTTCTTGTCCTTCAAATTACAGACCAATTTCAATCCTATCGGTCTTATCCAAACCCATTGAAAAACATATCCAAAAATCCTTATATTCCTACTTTGTTAACAACAACCTAATAAATGAAGATCAGTCAGGCTTTCGTAAAAACTATTCTTGTCACACAGCTCTAACTCAACTTACAGACAGTCTCTTACACAACATAAAGGAAAATAACTATACAGGCTTAATTTTTGTTGACTTTGAAAAAGCATTTGATGTAATTAATCACTCCTTGCTAGTGCGTAAACTTCACCTATACAAACTAACACCTGAAATAATCAATCTTTTAAAAAGTTTTTTGTTAGATAGACAGCAGCTGGTAACTGCAAATAATCAAACATCAGAATTAGTATCTATTAAATATGGAGTACCACAAGGATCAATATTGGGTCCTCTTTTGTTCTCTATATATGTAAATGACTTACCCTTATTTCTAGATTGTAGCTGTGAAATGTTTGCTGATGACACATCCCTCTATTGTAGTGATACTGACCCCACAGACTAACACTCAAACTTCAAAACAATATCAACAAATTGATTACTTGGACTCAATTAAACCATATGTCCTTAAATGCTCAAAAAACTAAAAGTATGTACGTACTAGCACGACAAAAGAGGCAAAAAATGAAAAGTAAATTTCAACCTCTCTTGATAGATCAAAAAATCATTGAAGAAGTTGACTCACACAAAATTCTGGGTGTAATTATCGACAATAATCTTACTTGGACTGACCATGTGATGGCGCAAGGAAAACGTCTTACAAACAAGGTACGTCAGCTATCAAAAATAAAACACTTTCTAGATAGTCATTCACGCAAACTCTTTTTTTGTGGACACATCTTGCCTATAGTTGACTATGCCTCATCTCTTTGGGACAACTGCAGTGAAACTAATTTGAAATTCATCCATCGATTATATAAAAGAGCACTAAAACTTGTCCTTTTAAAATCAAGCTCCCTAACCATCAATGATTATAAGCTAACAAATATTCTTACATTTCAAAACAGGCTTTATTTCAATAAAGCTCTATTTGTACAAAAAGTTGTCAATGGAAATGCCCCTCCCAAGATCACCAATAGATTCAAAATTAATGAGCACAGGCATAACCATCTACTAACATTTCCCAGACCCAGAAACAATCTTTACAAAACAAGCTTCCTATATTCAGGTAGTGATTTATGGAACAAGCTCCCAAAACATTTAAAATGTATTAAAAATAAAAATCAGTTCAAAAATCAGTTGAAAAATCACTTAATGGGCTTATGCAAAAATGTTTAAGAACTACACATCAATCCAATTAACCATACTTAGAACAGGCTAAAGATATTGATACTCTCTGCTAACCCCGAAAAATCTTTCACGGGTGGCTCACTGTGACTGAAAAATCTACACTTTGCTTGCTATATATGTATGTGGAAGGGGGAAAAGGTGGAGAAAGGTTTTTTTTGTTGTTGTTGTTGTTTTTTTATATTTTTTTTTTATATAATTTAATTTTGAACATGATAGGGAATAAGTGATGTATGTAAACACGTGTATATTCTGCAAATTCACAAGGAGAAAACCAAACCACTGATCTGATGACTAGATTGGATTTTTTTTTTCTATGCATTTTTTTTTTTCACTCACCCAGTTTAATAGGTTTCAGGATAAATATTTTTAAAAAAATATTATTTTATTAATTATATTAATGGGACTATTAGCACTATTATATTTATATTATTTTGATAAGTGGAAAGGCCTTATTTTTTTTGTTCTGGTTGTTGTTGTGTATGTTTTTTTTGTTTTGTTTGTTTTTTGTTTGTTTGTTTTGAATGTTTGTTTGTTTGTTTGTTTTTGTTCATATGTGTAGGGTTTTTTATTTATGAATATAATCATAAATCATTATTATAATTCTTCTGTTTGCTGTTTGTGTTTTCCCCCTTCCTCCTTGATACCCCCTCCCCACCCGTTCCCACCCCCCTTCCAAATTTTTTCTTTTTTGAGTGTGTGGGGGTTTTTTGTGTTTTTTTGGGGGGTTGTGATTGTTTGTTTGCTTGTTTTTTGTTTGTTTTTTGCTTTAGTTTTGTTTTGTTTGGGTTTTTTTTTTCGTTTATTATGTTTGTTTGGTTCTCTGTTGCTTTTGTTTGTTTGTTAGTTTTTTTTGTTAGTTTGAATGTATGTTAGTGTATATGTTATTTCCTCTCAGTGGAGATTGGTATTATCATATGTATTGTTGCGTTTGTTTTTCGTTTTTTTTTTGTTTTTTTTTTTTGTTTTTTTTTTTGTTTTTTCTTTTCTTTTCTTCCTCATAACATATATGTATCAATTGAAGTGTGGAGATAATGTAATCTGACATAAGTTGCTTATTGACATTTCATGGATTTTTTTTT
>CM060318.1:13272195-13274695 GCA_030674155.1 Stramonita haemastoma
AAGAATACGATGTTTTATTGTCTGCAAACATTATTCAAAGAAGCTATAGGCCTCCTTTCTGTTTCCTTTTAAAGTCTAACATGCCTGAGAAGAAGAAAAAAACCCTTCAGTAGCTATACATAATGATGGAACGCAGAATCCGTAGCGGGATGTGTGTGTGTGTGTGTGTGTGTGTGTGTGTGTGTGTGTGTGTGTGTGTGTGTGTGTGTGTGTGTGTGTTTTGTGTGTGTGTGTGTGTGTGTGTGACTGTGATGTGTGACTGTGTGTGTGACTCTGTGTGTGTGTGACTGTGTGTGTGTGTGATCTGTGTGTGTGAGTGTGTGTGTCTGTGTGAGTGTCTGTGTGTGTGACGTGTGTGTGACTGGTTTTGTGTGTGGTGACTCTGTGTGGTGTGTGCGTGTGTGTTGTGCGTGCTGCGTGTGGTGTGTGTGTGTGGTGTGTGTGTGTGTGTGGTGTGTGTGTGGTGTGTGTTGTGTGTGGTGTGTGTGTGCCGTGTGTGGTGTGTGTGTGTGTGTGTGTGTGAATTCTCTCTCATTTCTGGCGCGCCTTAGCACAGTGAACCGAATCATAGCAAGTTTTAAAATGTTTCTAAAAAATCTCAAAGAAACCTGCTGAGGTTTTCTTTCTCTCTTTAAGTCTACCTACATCTCTGATGCTTTTTTAGGCCCTGGAGGGGTCAACTTTAGCACTCATGGGTTTCTCTTTTTTTTCTTCTTTTGGTGGTTTTTGATTTTGCTGGATTTGATAGAGGCAGGATAACATCTGATAAAATGCTTCTTTTGTCAGGCATTTCTGCGATAACCCACACTTTTTTTTTTTAATTAAAAACAAATTTCCATTTGTGTTTTGTTGTTTTTCCCTTAATTTTATCCTGTTTTCATCCTGATTTAAAATCTGTTTTGATTGCCTTCCTTCAATGTCATGTTTAAGTCCATGTCTATCTCTTGTAGTTTTGTTGTTGTTTGTTTTTTACTTTTCTTGTGTTGTTATTGGCTTGGGTTTTGGGGTGGTTTTTTGTTGCTTTGTTTCTTGTGTTATCGTTGTTTTGTTTTCCTTTGTTATTTATGTAGTGAATGGTGTTTTGGTTGAGTTAAAAAGTAATTTAAATCAGAGGATTACTTTCTCTTTGTCTCTCCCTTAAATACATTTTCTTTCTTTTTCTTCTTCTTTCTTTCCTTCTTTCTGCTTTCTTTCTTTTTCTTTTCTTTTTCTTTCTTCTCTCCTTTATTTTCTTTTCTTTCTCTTCTTTCTTTTTTCTGTCTTTTCCTTTTTTTCTTTCTTTTTTCTTTCTTTTTTTCTATTTAACTCTCTAACTTTTTCTTTTTTACTTACTTTCTTTCTTTCCTCCTGTCTTTATTCCTTTCTTTCGTTTTTTCTTTCTTTCTTGTTTTCTTTTCCTTCTTTCCTTCCTTCCTTCTCTTTCTTTCTTTCTTTCTTTCTTTCTTCTTCTTCTTTCTTTCTTTCTTCTTCTGTCATGCATTCAACTAATGAAAGCGGCACATGGGATGATGAGGCAGACTACCCCAGCTTGTGTTTTTCTTCCTAAGAGCTCTTCTCTCCCCAATCTCCCCCCCCCCCCCCACCCCCCAGCCCGCCACTGCCAGTCAGACTACGCCATTTCCTTGCAACAACATCACCAGCAACACTCAAGTCCTCCCCCCCCTTCACCCCCCCCCTACTTCCCCCACCCATCCCTCTTCCGTATACGAGTACTTACTCTTCCTCCCCCCCCCCTCTCTCCCTGTCACCCCTCACCCCCCTCACCCCCCCCCCCCCTCCCTCTCCAAGGTTTTACAGGCTATACCATGTTTTGCTAGAACAATCCCATCTCTTGTGTACAGGCTTTTTCGCAAACAGCAAGACTGCATGCACTCCTTCACCTCGCAGGATGCTTTTTGTCACGCTCTGCAGTTTTCTGCCTGTAGTCTACTTCACATTTAACGCTGTGTTTTGACAACAGTGAAACCGATTCCATGGCAACACACACTCACACGCACACACGCACGCACGCACACACGCACACACACACATACACGCACGCACACACACACACACACATTGATACACACGCACACACGCACACACACACTTCCTCTCTCTCTCCCTCTCTCTCTCTCTCTCTCTCTCTCTCCTCTCTCTCTCTCTCTCTCTCTCTCTCTCTCTCTCTCTCTCTCTCTCTCTCTCTCTCTCTCCTCCACATACACACACACACACACACACACACAACAACACACACACACACACACACACGCGCAGCGCGCGCGCGCGCGCGCGCGCGCACATACGCACACACACACACAGAGTCAGTCAGTGAGAAAGTAAACAATGGCAGATTACCAGTTACAACTTCTTCATTTTATTGAGGATGATTGAGGGACGCTATAGCCTAGTGGTTAAGACCGTTTGGCTTCAGTCCGTGGGTCCATGAAGTCGTGGGTTCAAATCTTGGTGGCTGCATCTGGTAAGGATGGGGAGTCTTCGCTCAAACTGTTGACTTAAC
>CM060318.1:13287195-13289695 GCA_030674155.1 Stramonita haemastoma
GAAATCTGTACACCAGCCGCTAATGTGATCAATTTTGACCTGCTCTAAAAAGCAACACTTCCAGAATTAATGAAATTGGTCCGATTCCAGCTAGGCTTTTGTGCAAAATCAGCCATCTTCTCTTGCCAGCCATTCCAGCCCGTGTGCTCTTGCCTGGCTGCTGGGTCAGCTCCAACCAAAGTAAAACCTATGTCGCTCAGCCGCTTTTGAAAACATAAACAAACAGCATTTGTATTGAAAACTTTGATGACACAATCACATTAAATATACGTTTTTGCATAAACACAGCAAAATAAAATATTTAGCAACAGCAAAACTAAAGAAAAAAATCTAAAACAAAACCAAACCCACAACAATCACAGGAAATATCAAACATCAACATTCAAAACAACCGAAAAAACCCATGCCAATTCAAACAAAACTAAACCAAACAAAACATTACACAAAAGTCCTTTGCATACGACTTGTGTTGATTCTACAAGAGAATAAACAATGAGATATTGTCTAGGCTCACTCGTGCGACACGCAATGTAGAAACGGTTTTGTGGCATGGCGTGCTATGATTGATCTGTTTCTTGCACTGGGCGAGGGCAAAGTCTTCGTTCTCCTCTTTGATCTCTCAGCAGCATTTGACACCACAGCGTATATTTTCCTGTGTTATCTTGAACATGTGTTTTGGCACCAGATCTAAAGCACTATTAACTGTTAAAATCTTATCTACCAGAAAGAAAGCAATTCGTCTCAGTACTTTTTTTTTCTTCATCGTCACCGTCTTCCTTTTATTTGGAGTTCCTTGCGGTTCTTTGCTTGGCCCCGTGTTGTTTGCTCTGTTTATAACATATCTCTCAGACTGTGCAAAGCAACTTTTTACTGTTGGTGCAACTGGAAAGATAGACTGTCAAATAAATATCGTAAATTTACTAAGCAACATGTGAGAGAAGGGATTTCAAAAACGCAAACACGAAATAAAACAACCAACTAAGTATCATTAGTATAAACAAACAAAAAGCGAAAGATTTGCTCGTCGTCGTCGTCGTCGTCGTAGTAGTAGTAGTAGTAGTAGTAGCAGCAGCAGCAGCAGCAGCAGCAGCAGCAGCAGCAGCAGCAGCAGCAGCAGCAGCAGCAGCAGCAGCAACAATAGTAGTGGTGCTGGTGCTGGTGGCGGCAGTGGTGGTGGTGGTGGTAGCAGCAAGAGCAATAATCGTCGTTGACGTGTGTTGTTACACTGTTGACGTGTGTTGTTACACTGTTGAGGTGTGTTGTTACACTGTTGACGTGTGTTGTTACACTGTTGACGTGTGTTTGTTACACTGTTGACGTGTGTTGTTACACTGTTGACGTGTGTTGTTACACTGTTGACGTGTGGGTGTTGTTAGACTGTTGACGTGTGGGTGTTGTTAGACTGTTAACGTGTGGGTGTTGTTAGACTGTTAACGTGTGGGTGTTGTTAGACTGTTAACGTGTGGGTGTTGTTAGACTGTTGACGTGTGGGTGTTGTTAGACTGTTGACGTGTGTGGGTGTTGTTAGACTGTTAACGTGTGGGTGTTGTTAGACTGTTAACGTGTGGGTGTTGTTAGACTGTTAACGTGTGGGTGTTGTTAACTGTTAACGTGTGTTGTTACACTGTTAACGTGTGTTGTTACACTGTTGACGTTGTTGTTACACTGTGAGTGTTGTTACACTGTTGACGTGTGTTGTTACACTGTTGACGTGTGTTGTTACACTGTTAACGTGTGGGTGTTGTTACACTGTTAACGTGTGGATGTTGTTAGACTGTTAACGTGTGGGTGTTGTTACACTGTTAACGTGTGGGTGTTGTTACACTGTTAACGTGTGGGTGTTGTTACACTGTTAACGTGTGGGTGTTGTTACACTGTTAACGTGTGGTGTTGTTAACTGTTAACGTGGGTGTTGTTCATGTAACGTGTGGTTTTTAAACTGTTGACAGCCATAAGGCATCAATTCAGGCAAGGTTAAAGGCTGCTTTCCTACCTTCATTTTCACTGCTTCTACACTATATATATATATATATATATATATATATATATATATATATATATATATATATCGCATATGTCTCTATTTCTCTGCCTTTTATTATTCTCTCTCTGTGTCTTTGTATGTCTTTCTGTCTGTCTCTGTCTCTCTGTCTCTCTCTGTCTCTTGTCTTTGTCTGTCTGTCTGTCTGTTTCTCTGTTTCTCTGTCTGTCTGTCTGTCTGTCTGTCTGTCTGTCTGTCTGTCTCTCTTCTCTCTCTCTTCTCTCTCTCTCTCTCTCTCTCTCTTCCTCTCTTCTCTCTCTCTCTCTCTCTCTCTCTCTCTCTCTCTCTCTCTCTCTCTCTCTCTCTCCTCTCTCTCTCTCTCTCTCTCTCTCTCTCTCTCTCTCTCTCTCTCTCCTCTCTCTCCTCTCTCTCTCTCTCTCTCCTCTCTCTCTCTCTCCTCTCTCTCTCTCTCTCTCTCTCTCTCTCTCTCTCTCTCTCCCCACCCCCGCCCCACCCGTT
>CM060318.1:13297195-13307195 GCA_030674155.1 Stramonita haemastoma
GAGTGACAGATTCAGGCCAGCAGGAAAAGAGCAGAGTGACTGCACAGTGTTTGTCCTGAACATTGGTGATAGAAATGTCTGTCCGTATTGTTGTCGGCATTTCTTTCTTTTTACATTGGTTACTTAGATTGCTTCGGTTAAAGAAATATTTATTCAGAAAAAAAAGTTTATTATACGTATGAACATTAAGAGTGACAACAAGTCAACAGCCTAAAGCGCTCTGTAGATTTTTTTAATATATTATTATTATCATTATAATAATAAATATTATTATTATTATTATTATTATTATTATTATTATTATTATTATTATTATTATCATTATTATTATTATTATTCATTATCATTATCATTATTATTATTATTATTATTATTATTATTATTATTATTATTATTATTATTATTATTATTATTATCATTATTACCATCATCATCAATATTATTATCGTCATTGTTTGCAGTAGGGGTATGTTGTTGTTGCAGTTGTTGTATCTGCTAGTGCTGCTGCTCCATGTGTTGGCATGAAAACTGCGACTTTTGGCTGTAGGATGTCAATACTGTTGACTGTTGCTGTAGGATGTCAATACTGTTGACTGTTGGCTGTGATGTCAATACTGTTGATGTTGCTGTAGGATGTCAATACTGTTGACTGTTGGCTGTAGGATGTCAATACTGTTGACTGTTGGCTGTAGGATGTCAATACTGTTGACTGTTGGCTGTAGGATGTCAATACTGTTGACTGTTGGCTGTAGATGTCAATACTGTTGACTGTTGGCTGTAGGATGTCAATACTGTTGACTGTTGGCTGTAGGATGTCATACTGTTGACTGTTGGCTGTAGGATGTCAATACTGTTGACTGTTGGCTGTAGGATGTCAATACTGTTGACTGTTGGCTGTAGGATGTCAATACTGTTGACTGTTGGATGTCAATACTGTTGACTGTTGGCTGTAGGATGTCAATACTGTTGACTGTTGGCTGTAGGATGTCAATACTGTTGACTGTTGGCTGTAGGATGTCAATACTGTTGACTGTGCTTAGGATGTCAATACTGTTGACTGTTGGATGTACAATGACTGTTGGCTGTAGGATGTCAATACTGTTGACTGTATGGCTGTAGGATGTCAATACTGTTGACTGTTGGATGTCATACTGTTGACTGTTGGCTGTAGGATGTCAATACTGTTGACTGTTGGCTGTAGGATGTCAATACTGTTGATGTTGGATGTCAATACTGTTGACTGTTGGCTGTAGGATGTCAATACTGTTGACTGTTGGCTGTAGGATGTCAATACTGTTGACTGTTGGATGTCAATACTGTTGACTGTTGGCTGTAGGATGTCAATACTGTTGACTGTTGGATGTCAATACTGTTGACTGTTGGCTGTAGGATGTCAATACTGTTGACTGTTGGATGTCAATACTGTTGACTGTTAGATGTCAATACTGTTGACTGTTGGCTGTAGGATGTCATACTGTTGACTGTTGGATGTCAATACTGTTGACTGTTGGCTGTAGGATGTCAATACTGTTGACTGTTGGATGTCAATACTGTTGACTGTTAGATGTCAATACTGTTGACTTTGGATGTCAATACTGTTGACTGTTGGCTGTAGGATGTCAATACTGTTGACTGTTGGATGTCAATACTGTTGACTGTTGGCTGTAGGATGTCAATACTGTTGACTGTTGGATGTCAATACTGTTGACTGTTGGCTGTAGGATGTCAATACTGTTGACTGTTGGATGTCAATACTGTTGACTGTTGCTGTAGGATGTCAATACTGTTGACTGTTGGATGTCAATACTGTTGACTGTTAGATGTCAATACTGTTGACTGTTGGCTGTAGGATGTCAATACTGTTGACTGTTGGATGTCAATACTGTTGACTGTTGGCTGTAGGATGTCAATACTGTGACTGTTGGATGTGAATACTGTTGACTGTTGCTGTAGGATGTCAATACTGTTGACTGTGGCTGTAGGATGTCAATACTGTTGACTGTTGGATGTCAATACTGTTGACTGTTGGATGTCAATACTGTTGACTGTTGGCTGTAGGATGTCAATACTGTTGACTGTTGGATGTCAATACTGTTGACTGTTAGATGTCAATACTGTTGACTGTTGGATGTCAATACTGTTGACTGTTGCTGTAGGATGTCAATACTGTTGACTGTTGGATGTCAATACTGTTGACTGTTAGATGTCAATACTGTTGACTGTTGGATGTCAATACTGTTGACTGTTGGCTGTAGGATGTCAATACTGTTGACTGTTGGATGTCAATACTGTTGACTGTTGGCTGTAGGATGTCAATACTGTTGACTGTTGGATGTCAATACTGTTGACTGTTGGCTGTAGGATGTCAATACTGTTGACTGTTGGATGTCAATACTGTTGACTGTTAGATGTCAATACTGTTGGCTGTAGGATGTCAATACTGTTGACTGTTGGCTGTAGGATGTCAATACTGTTGACTGTTGGATGTCAATACTGTTGACTGTTAGATGTCAATACTGTTGGCTGTTGGATGTCAATTCTGTTGACTGTTGGCTGTAGGATGTCAATACTGTTGACTGTTGGATGTCAATACTGTTGACTGTTAGATGTCAATACTGTTGGCTGTTGGATGTCAATTCTGTTGACTGTTGGCTGTAGGATGTCAATAGTGTTGACTGTTGGCTGTAGGATGTTAATAGTGTTGACTGTTGGCTGTAGGATGTCAATAGTGTTGACTGTTGGCTGTAGGATGTCAATAGTGTTGACCGTTGGCTGTAGGATGTCAATAGTGTTGACTGTTGGCTGTAGGATGTTAATAGTGTTGACTGTTGGCTGTAGGATGTATATAGTGTTGACTGTTGGCTGTAGGATGTCAATACTGTTGGCTGTAGGATGTCAATACTGTTGACTGTTGGCTGTAGGATGTCAATACTGTTGACTGTTGGCTGTAGGATGTCAATACTGTTGACTGTTGGATGTCAATACTGTTGACTGTTGGATGTCAATACTGTTGACTGTTGGATGTCAATACTGTTGGCTGTAGGATGTCAATACTGTTGGTTGTAGGATGTCAATACTGTTGACTGTTGGCTGTAGGATGTCAATACTGTTGACTGTTACTAAAGTGTTGGATGTCAATACTGTTGACTGTTACTAATGTGTAGAATACTGTTGGATGTCAATACTGTTACTGTTGGCTGTAGGATGTCAATACTGTTGGCTGTAGGATGTCAATACTGTTGACTGTTACTAAAGTGTTGGATGTCAATACTGCTGACTGTTACCAATGTGTAGGGTGTCAATACTGTTGACTGTTACTAATGTGTTAGATGTCAATACTGTTGACTGTTGGCTGTAGGATGTCAATGCTGTTGACTGTTGGCTGTAGGATGTCAATGCTGTTGACTGTTGGCTGTAGGATGTCAATACTGTTGACTGTTGGCTGTAGGATGTCAATACTGTTGGCTGTAGGATGTCAATACTGTTGACTGTTACTAAAGTGTAGGATGTCAATACTGTTGACTGTTACTAAAGTGTAGGATGTCAATGCTGTTTCAGATGTCAGCTGTGAGGACCACGACCTTTTCCCAGTGAAGACAACATCGAGCGTAACACTCACTACAATCAACGGCTTCTGGGTAAGTTTTATTTATTCTATTTTTATATCGAGAGTAGTGGAATAAGCACTCGTGCTTTTTTACGTCCAGTCCCCGTGTGTATGCAGTTTTGTAAATGTCATCTGTTCTCACCGGCACACGATGGCCTACTCTTACGAAAAGCGGAACAGGATTTAACATGTGCGCGAGATGTTCTGCGTGCGTTCGCACACGGGGCCTCGGTTTAAAGTCTCATCCGAAGGACTTTTGGGGAGAGTGGAGTCAGCACTGATGTTAACTCCAGAAGAAAAATCTCCTCGACCGGACTCGAACCCCGGGTCGTCAAATTGCCAGCGCAATGTTCTGACCACTAGGCTATCCGTCCCCCCATTCATTGACATTAAGTCAGTCTGCTATGTTATTTATATGTATTGTCTGTTTAAAGTCAGTCTGCTATGTTATTTATATGTATTGTGTTTAAAGTCAGTCTTTTATGTTATTTATATGTATTGTCTGTTTAAAGTCAGTCTGCTATGTTATTTATATGTATTGTCTGTTTAAAGTAGGTCTGTCATTTCAAGGGTTTGTTGTTAGGGTTATGTTGCTTTTTCTCTTCGTTGGGAAATGTTTTCATTCAGCGATTAAGTCCTGAAGACATCGTTTTCCTCTCATCTGTTCTCTTCTCTTCTGAGTGTTTTATATATATATATATATATATATATATATATATATATATATATATATATATATATATATATATATAAAATGTAAATGTGAGACCTTTCTTTTCTCTTTCTTTTTCTCTGTTCTTTAGTGGAGGGGTCACTGCACACAGTGTTTCAGGCCATGTCTCTCAGGTAATGGAACTAGTGCATCCATCCCTCTAGAGGTACTGAGTGCATGCTGGGTATGTTAACGTTTCCAAAAACCTCTGTCTGCTGACATGGATTAGGCCTACGGGATCTGTAGACCTAGGGGATCTTTAGGCCTACGGGATCTTTAGGCATACAGGATCTTTAGGCATACAGGATCTTTAATGTGTATAATTTGATCTTCTGCATGCGTATACAAACGAATGAAGGTAAAGCACTGGCAGGTCTGCACTCTAAGTTGAACTGGGAGAACGTAAGACCCCCCTACACTTAATTTACCAGACGTCGCTATCTAGGTTCAAACCCACGACTTCGTGGACCCACATTCCAAAACGGAATTTGCAGACAATATTTTTCACAGACATCTTTCTGGGAGACTTGAAGAGCCAAGAGGCATCCCTCAGTCTCGGAAGACTTACAATGAAGTTGCGCTCTAGGCTCTAAAGGGCAAAGCCTAGGTAAGTAAGTATGGAGGGTAAGCTGTTACCCATACACCAAGACCCCCCCCCCTCCACTTTGCTGGAATGGTCCATTGGAAAGGCAATCGCCCGTAGGAATGTTTCCAGTGCCGTCGCAGGAGAACGTTGCCATATACAGCCCCGAACCACCTGGGGACTGCAACTCCCTGATTTTTCCTCAGGGATGGTGTCTTATCACGACTCTGTGTGCATGCCGGGTTGTTTTTTTTTTTTGTTATCGTCTCCTACCGTCACACGATGGCCTGGTCTTCCGAAAGGCAGAGGCTGTTTAAACGTGTTCGCAAGATGTTCTGCGGGCGTTCGCACACGGGGCCTCGGTTTATAGTCTCATCCGAAGGACTCGAAGAGCATGTGTGCACCACCAGGAAGAGTGAGTGTCTACAGGGTGCACCTTCCTGACGGAATCAGCCTGAGCAAACTCGCTCTCCTTTCGTTTTAGGTTTAACTCTCCCTGTATTTTGCTTCAAACAGTGTAGAATGGGATTAAACTATCTCCATCAGATTTTATTCCCTACATCTACTCTACACGCTATTGATGTGGTCTTTTAATACTGTTCACTTTGGAGACTGAAGCATCTTCATGCAGTGGTGAGCAGGATACGCAGGAAAAATGTCTATGTTTTTCGTATTGCCTGTTAGAATGGTTTCTTTGAGTTCTGTTTTGTTTTTTGTTTAAATTAAGATTTAGCACTTCATATTTTTTTCCTTGAAGAAAAGGATACCACATAGAGCTACAGATGTAAAGAAATTTTCGACTGAATACAATGAGGGACACAACAGAAAGAGAAAGAGAGAGAGGAAGACAGAGAGACAGACAGACAGAAGAGAGACAGAGACAGCAGTAGCCAGCCAGCCAGCCACCCAGAGAGAGAGAGAGAGAGAGATAGACAGACAGACAGACAGACAGAGAGAAAGAGAGACTGAGTGATTTATTGCCCATGCCTTGGTGCAGCCCAAGTGGCCGGAACGTGACAGTGCAGAAAGACGATATTAATTAGCGTTAAATGTTTTGCACACAACTTGCAACATTCATCATCATTGGTTTGCCTTTAGGCAATCTCCCCGCACTCCACTCCCAAACAGCAATGGGAAGATCGGCAAACCTTGTTTGGTTACACTCCGGTATTAATTTTAGGGTCAAGTAGTATCTTCTATAGAGTGTGGGTCGGAAATTTTTTGTTGATTTTCACAGATTTTTTTTAAATTATAAAAAATACACTGCGCACTTGTTTTGGGGATTGAGAACATAAAGCAATACCAGGTAGTCATGAGAAAGTTTGAAATAATCATCACACGAGGATTATTTGTGTTCCTACACCCTTGACCCCGCCATGCATATTGGGGTTAGGAAGCTAGCAGACGTAAAAGGAGTCAGGGCGTACAGTGTTTACCGAAAAATAAAAAATAAAAAGTTCAGACCTACCAAATTTGTGCAAAGTTACTTACGTTTTGATTCCGGGGCTAGTCGTTTTGAAAAAGTGTTGTTTTTCATTTCTGTGGATGCTTCAGTACATACAGTGCAAATGCAAGAGTGATAGATGAAAATAGACGGAAAAGAAGTCAGTGGTAAGAAACTCGCGTAGAGCATGGCAGCAGAGAGTCCTCAGAGGAGAAACCCCCTTCAAACAAGTGTTTCGGGCCTTTAATCTTCCTTACACTCTAGGGAGGCCGGCCCACATCCAGTTCATGACTCTGGATGTCTCTCTGCTGCCCCTTTATGTATGTGATGAATTCTGACTCGGATTCGAACCCATGATCTCTGGATGTGCACACTTTGAGGGGGGGGGGGGGGGGGTAATTAGCCACCTATGGTCACCCATCCAAGTCAAAATTAATACCGCTGTGTAGCTTTTCGGAGGAGTGGGAGAGAGAGAGAGAGAGAGAGAGAGAGAGAGAGAGAGAGAGAGAGAGAGAGAGAGAGAGAGAGAGAGAGAGAGAGAGAGAGAGAGAGAGAGAGAGAGAGAGAGAAAATCAATTATGATATTCATAATGACAATAATGAGAATCAGAATGATAATTACAATATGTGAGTAGTAGTAGTAGTAGTAGTAGTAGTAGTAGTAGTAGTAGTAGTAGTAGTAGTAGTAGTAGTAATTATCATCATCATCATCATCATATTATCATCATCATCATCATTCATCATCATCATCATCATCATCATCATCATATCATCATCATCATCATCAATTACGGTGGTAGTAATAATAATAGCGAGAAGAAGAAGAAGAAGAAGGAAAGAAGAAGAAGAAGAAGAAGAAAGAAGAAGAAGAAGAAGAAGAAGAAGAAGAAGTGTAGTAATAGCACTAATAATGATGATGACGATGATACTATCAAAAAATATCGATGATGGTGATGATGATGATGATGATGATGATGTGATGATGATGATGATGATGATGTGATGATGATGATGATGTGATGATAATAATAATAATAATAATATATGAATAATAATAATATAATAATAATATGTAAACAGGAAAAAGTAGTTACATGGGCGAGTGCATAAAAATCTAACTTTGACAAAGTTGCCCCAGTTCAGAAGCATCACGCAAGAATCATCACTGTGCCCTCAAGTCTACTCTCATTCTGGCCATGGACACTCTGACAGGTCTTGAGAACCTTGAAGCAGGTGAGGCACCAAGTTATGATACAAGCTGCTGCACTAAATTCAAGAGGCTGAAGAACCACCCAGTGCACAAGAGAATGTCAGAACCCACAGAGTGCAGACTGAAACACAGCAGCTTTGTGCACAGCGCGTGAAGACTTGAGAGGCTGGATCCTGAACTGATGCAACAGGGGAACAAAGAAATACCAACCACTCCCCACTACCAGCATGGAAGAGAGAGAGAGAACAGTTCCCTGAAATCAGAGACACAGTTCCTCGATCTTACCAAAAGGAACACAGTCAGTGCATGTACGCTAGAGTACATGGAAAAGACTAACTAAGAGAACTACTGGAAAATGTATTCCCAGATGGATCAGCAGAAGACTGCGGCGGCGGTGTCTTCATTATATTAAAAGATGGCACAGAAATCCCCAATCAGTACCAACTGGAAAGTTCTCATCAAATGTCAGGGCTGAAGCAGATGCATGTTGACAGCAGCCAACACACTCTGCACCAACAGAGAGGCAATTATCCCAGAGTTGACATCTTCTTGGATGCATTGTCCTTGCTTCAGGCCATTCAGAACTCACACAACAAGGAACTGGCAAGGAGGAAGCTGACCTTCCGCTAAGGTAGGTTGTCAGGTGCCTCAGGAGAGACAGAACATGACAACATATGAAGAGGCAGACATTTGTGAAGGGAAAACAAAAGAGAAGATGCTTCAGCAGCATCCTGATTTCAACAGTAAGGATGATTACTACCTCCTGCCCAGAGAAGACCAAGTGACGACCATTGTGAGACTGAGAACATTGCAGACTCAAACATCCCATGTTTACCCAGTTGCACTTTTCTGTAGGGGCACTCCTCCCCACAGAACACTTCCTCCAGACCTGTCCAGCACACCCAAACGTGAAGGCCGATATCTGGCCTACTGACCTGCCGATGAGGGACAAGCTCTTCGAACCCCTGGAGGCCTTTGGCGTACTGTGGATTTTGCCAGGACCTCCGGGGTGATGTCTGAGTGTTCGACGGAGATAACCGCTAACAACGGAACAAAGAAGATAGAAACAGCGAACAAACGGAACAAAGAAGAAGATAACAGCGAACAACGGAACAAAGAAGAAGATAACAGCGAACAACGGAACAAAGAAGAAGATAACAGCGAAGGACCAAACAAACAAATTCTCAGTGAAAACCAAACAAAATTAAAGCACACCGAATTTCTTTTAGAGATAAAATCACAAAAAGGAAAAAAAAGAAAGAAAGATGCAAATTAAAACGACGACGAACTCGTCTCAAAAAGCAGAACAAGCATAACAATCAAACAAACAAACAAGCAAACAAACAACAATCAAACAAACAAACAAGCAAACAAACAAACAAACAAACAAAGAAGGCAGCTGGGCAAAGAGCGGTATTCAATTTTGCATTGCATAGAAAGCTTGACATTGTAAGCTCAATCAGCCCGGCTTCCCTTGTAGTTCCATGCATTCTGTAAGCGTGCCTGCGATGTTTCCATGAATATAGAAGCCTCAGCATAGTGTGCTCCCCTCTGCCGTGATGTATTGGCTTTGTTTGATCGCTTGAAGGGTTAAGTCAAGTCACTGAATATTGCATCTTGTCTGTTGGTGTTTGCATTGCAGATGTGTGTACTCTGCAGTGTGTGTGTGTGTGTGTGTGTGTGTGTGTGTGTGTGTGTGTGTGTGTGTGTGTAACTCGTCATTCTCTCTCTCTCTTTCTCTCTCTCTCTCTCTCTCTCTCTCTCTCTCTCTCTCTCTCTCTCTCTCTCTCTCTCTCTCTCTCTCTCTCTCTCTCTCTAGAGGGACAAGATAACCCGGTGGTTAAAGCGTTACGCTCGTGATTTGATGGCCCGAGTTCGAGCCCAGTACTGAGCCACCACCGTGACGCCCGCTCAAGGGGATTTTTACTCCTGGATTTAACATCAGTGTCGACTTAACTCCCCCCCAAAGTTCTTCAGTTGAGACTTTAAACCAACGCCGTGTGTAGTAACGCACACAGAATGTATCGTGCACACATTAAAACCTGTATCCCACGGGTTTCTTCATGTGCATGCACACGGAAAAGATGAAGACATGGCAGTTGTTCAAGGAAGTTAACTTCAGAGACATAAAACAAAGATGCCACCATTGATACGCCAGCTACATTCAAGATCCGAACCAATGGCCTCCGAACTGTGAAGACAGACAGGTCGAGGCGTTGACCATTCGGCCACAGCGCCTGTAGGTTAGGCTTTGGTGGAGACGGCCCTTGAAGCTGCTGCTGCTGCTGCTGATGATGATGATGCAGACAGCAGATCGAGTTGCTGGGAGCAGACTTTGCCATCTGTTGTATCTTTTTGATTGAGAGAGAGAGAGGGAGACAGACAGACAGACAGACTGACAGACAGACAGACAGACAGACAGAGAGAGTGTGTGTGTGTGTGTG
>CM060318.1:13327195-13352195 GCA_030674155.1 Stramonita haemastoma
CATACACTCACAGTGGAAAGAACAGCACACATACACTCACAGTGGAAAGAACAGCACACATACACTCACAGTGAGAAAGAACAGACACACATACCACTACACACGTGGAAAGAACAGCACACATACACTCACAGTGGAAAGAACAGCACACATACACTCACAGTGGAAAGAACAGCACACATACACTCACAGTGGAAAGAACAGCACACATACACTCACAGTGGAAAGAACAGCACACATACACTCACAGTGGAAAGAACAGCACACATACACTCACAGTGGAAAGAACAGCACACATACACTCACAGTGGAAAGAACAGCACACATACACTCACAGTGGAAAGAACAGCACACATACACTCACAGTGGAAAGAACAGCACACATACACTCACAGTGGAAAGAACAGCACACATACACTCACAGTGGAAAGAACAGCACACATACACTCACAGTGGAAAGAACAGCACACATACACTCACAGTGGAAAGAACAGCACACATACACTCACAGTGGAAAGAACAGCACACATACACTCACAGTGGAAAGAACAGCACACATACACTCACAGTGGAAAGAACAGCACACATACACTCACAGTGGAAAGAACAGCACACATACACTCACAGTGGAAAGAACAGCACACATACACTCACAGTGGAAAGAACAGCACACATACACTCACAGTGGAAAGAACAGCACACATACACTCACAGTGGAAAGAACAGCACACATACACTCATAGTGAAAAAAACAGCAAACATACACTCATAGTGAAAAAAACAGCAAACATACACTCATAGTGAAAAAAACAGCAAACATACACTCATAGTGAAAAAAACAGCAAACATACACTCATAGTGAAAAAAAACAGCAAACATACACTCATAGTGAAAAAAACAGCAAACATACACTCACAGTCGAAAAAACAGCAAACATACTGTCACAGTGGAAAAAAAAAAATGCATGCACAGTAAAACAAAAGCAGACATACACGCACAGTAAAACAATAATAAACATACACACAGTCAAACAATAAGAAAGATACACGCACAGTGAAACATTAATGAACATAACACATTGAAACAATACACGCACAGTGAAACAATAATAAACAGAACACACAGGTGAAACAATAATAAAGACACACAGGTGAAACAATACAAATAGTGAACAGTAATAAACAGATGACAGTGGAACAATGCACACACAGTGAAACAATGATAAACAGACACACAGTGAAACAATACACACATAGTGAAACAGTAATAAACAGACTGACAGTGGAACAATACACCCACAGTGAAACAATAATAAACATACACACACAATGAAACAAAATCAAACATGCACACACAGTGAAGAATGACGGAAAAGCGAACAAAGCTACACCATCACTACAAGAAAACCACAAAAGCAGCACATGGCAACGACACCCAGCAGTTTAGGTTTGTGAAGGGAATGGGAGAATCTGCCTCCATCAGATCAAAAAGTCCTACACCACAGAGAACACAGTAAACAAGTCATTCAAAGGAAAGGGTCATGTATGTGCACGTGTGTGTGTGTGTGTGTGTGTGTGTGTGTGTGTGTGTGTGTGTGTGTGTGTGTGTGTGTGTGTGTGTGTGTGTGTGTGTGTGTGGCGCGCGCGCGCCTACGTGCTGCACGCACGCACGGCTGACGAGCGCGCGTCACAATAGACATACAAATATACACACAATGTGTCTGCGCACGAGCTACGTGCACACACACACGCGCGCCACACACACACATCACACACAACGCACTCACAAACAAACAACATTTATACACATACGTGCGCCTGTGTGTGTGTGCGCATATGCACACGGGGGGGGGAGAGAGAGAGAGAGAGAGAGAGAGAGAGGAGAGAGAGAGAGAGAGAGAGAGAGAGAGAGAGAGAGAGAGAGAGAGAGGAGAGAGAAGAAGTGCTGAACAGAAATTGCCAAGAGTGATTACCAGCTGTGCTAATCTCTCCTTTCTTTGCATATCCCTTTCTTCTCTCTCTCTCTTCTCTGTCTCTGTCTCTCTCTCTGTCTCTGTCTCTGTCTCTTCTCTCTCTCTCTCCTCTCTCTCTCTCTCTCTCTCTCTCATCTCTCTTCCTCTCCCCTCCTGTCTTCCTATCTTCAAGTCCTCTCTGTGCCGTGTGGACAACATCTTGTACTTAAGTCTGTCTTTCTATAGTACATCGGTCTGACTCTATTCAATCTGCTACCTCACCGATGCTCTACACCTGATTAAAAGAAAAATAGATAATAAGATAAATAAGATAAATAAAAGAGAGAGAGAGAACGAGACAACACACACACACACGACACACAACACACAACACACACACACACAACACACACACACACAGACACAGGGGGGAGGGAGGCTCCCTTTAATTAACCACAATACACAGGTCTGTATTTTCCCAGTGCATGAGAGGAGAGGAGGGGAGAGGAGGGATTGCTCCTTGCCTGTACCTGTGTGGCGCATCCATTGTTACCTCCCTTCCATCCATAGCATTTCTTGTGAGGGGAGACACCAAAGCCAAACAGTAATTGAATAGAATCTCTGGCAAGTTTGTAAACATGTGTGTGTGTTAAGTCAGTCAGTGAAAAGGTATTTATTGAGGGTAAAAGGGTAATTTACACCTTTGTTTCCAGTCTGCCCCTGTGTGTGTGTGTGTGTGTGTGTGTGTGTGTGTGTGTGTGTGTGTGTGTGTGTGTGTGTGTGTGTGTGTGTGTGTGTGTGTGTGTAAAGCGCATATCTAGTGCCTCAATTTAACGTATTTGAAATATCGGATTTGTTATTATGAAAAATAATCAAGGTTGAAGTTTTTGGGGTGAAGAGTAAGATGGATTTGCCTTTTTATTTTAATTTTCTGTGAAACCCTTTATATGATCTGTGTCCCACTACGAAAACTTTGTAGAGTCGAAAGGGATAGCGAGGGCGATCATAGACCTCAGCTTCTCTAGGGGCCAGCATATTGAGGTGGCGCCCATTTCCTCTCCCTCGCTGCTTTACCTTCCCTGACCCAAAGAGGGCAGGTACCATTTACAGCTGGCTGAACTGGGGGAACTGTACTGAAGCCAAGGCGTGCAAACGGTCACCCATCCAATTAGTAACCACATCGACGCGCTTAACCTTGGCTTGGGGAAAGCGAGTGCTCTGACCACTGAGCTGTCCCGTCCCCTGTCCACTTCGGGTCAGGTCAAAGCGAAGGGAGGATCGACTTCAACCTGTTTTCTTTGGCTGCAATGACTTCACCTGACTTCTGCCTCCACTCCTTGAGGAGTCGCTGAGGCACTGCACTGCACTGCGGTGACTGAATGGTCAGTGTGTGTGGGCAAGTGAAGCTTCTCCGTGGGAAGATGTTTGCATGCAGGGTATGTTAGTGCCATTCATGATACCCCTATAGCTGGCTTCTCTTCTACAAAAACGGTCGGGGCTTTACCATGTCTGCAAGATGGTTTACCTGCTTTCATTTGAAGAACCTCAGTTTATATCTCATCTGGAGGTTTTCAGGGGAGTGGAGCCATACCAAGAAAACCCAAAACATTTTAATTTGTTTCTAATACGGTGCTCTCTCTCTCTCTCTCTCTCCTCTCTCTCTCTTCTCTCTCTCTCTCTCTCTCTCTCTCTCTCTCTCTCTTCTCTCTCTCTCTCTCTCTCTCTCTCTCTCTCTCTCTCTCTCTTCTCTTCTCTCTCTCTCTCTCTGCTCTGTGTCTGTCTGTCTGACTGTCTGTCTGTCTGTCTGTCTCTCTCTCTGTGTGTGTGGTGTGTGTGTGGTGTGTGTGTTGTGTGTTGTGTGTGTGTGTGTGTGTGTGTGTTTGATTTATTATTGCTGCTTCTGCTGTTGTGCTGGCTGTGTTGTGATCTGTTTCTCTCGTGTTACTTGTGCTCTGCGTGATGTAGGCATGCTTGAAAACACACACACACACACACACACACACACACACACAACAACACACACACACAACACACACACAAATACACACATGCATGCACACGCACGAACACTCACACAACAGACACACAACACACACACACACACACACACACACACACACCACCACACACTACCGGATGTTCCCTGTCCCAAGAGAATGGTCATTTCCATGGAAACGATGAAAACTACGGTATTGTGGAAACCATGGCGGGGGGAGGGGGGTATGATTTGGCCACGCCTGTGAAATGAGTATATTGATTTCTTTTCTGCTGTCTTATTTTGGAGATCTAGGGACTAGGGAGTCATCTCTTTCTTCCTCTTCTTTTCTTGCTGTTCTTGTTGATGTTGATATTGTTGCTTTTGCTATTGATCTTCTTTCTGTTGTTGTTGCTATTATTGTTGATGTTGTTTTTATTATTGTTGTTATTGTTTTTTATTTTATTATTATTATATTATATTATTATTATTATTATTATTTATTATTATTATATTATTATTTCGAATGAGACCATAAACCAAGGCCTTGTTTGCGAACACACGCAGAATCATCTTGCGCACACGTTAAAAACCCGTTCTGCCTCTCCAAAGACCAGGCCATTGTGTGCCGGTAAGACCGGATGATAACAAAACAAAAAACCCAGCATGCACACAGGTGTCATGTTCAAACACCATCACCGAGACAAAAATCGGAGAGTTAAAGTCTCCAGGGCGATTCGGGGCTGTATTTTGGCAACGTTCTGGCGTCCCTTGTGACTGCACTGGAACCATTTGTATCTGCGACTGCCTTTCCAATGGACCACTCCAGCGACATGGAGAGGAGGGGGGAGTCCTCTGCATGGGTAACAGCTTGTCCTCCATACTTACTTTTCCCAGGCTTTGCGGTCTAGAACCTAGAGCGCAACTCCATAGTCTTCCGAGACTGACGGATGCCTAAAAAAAATTGTAGTATACAGCAGCAGCAGCAGCAGCAGCAGCAGCAGCAGCAGCAGCAGCAGTCAGTAGTAGTAGTAGTAGTAGTAGTAGTAGTAGTAGTAGTAGTAGTAGTAGTAGTAGTAGTAGTATTAGTAGTATTGTGTATTTGGAGTATTGTGTTTATTGTTGTGTCGTTGTTGCTGTTGTTATTGTTGCTGCAGCAGCTATTTCATTGCTATAAGCGTTGCTATAACAGTGTTATTGTTGTTTCTTCTTACTTCTCTCTAACTCTGTGTTTCTGTCTCTTTCTCTGTCTGTCTGTCTGTCTGTCTTCTTCTCTCTCTCTCTCTCTCTCTCTCTCTCCTCTCTCTCTCTCTCTCTCTCTCTCTCTCTCTCTCTCTCTCTCTCTCTCTCTCTCTCTCTCCTCTCTCTCTCTCTGTCTGTCTGTCTGTCTGTCTGTCTTCTTCACTCACTGTTGTTGTATGTGTGCAACCTTTCTTAAACACACACACACACACACACACACACACAACACTTTCCACCTCTCAACAAACTGATCAATTTCAATTTGTGTTGAAAAACGGTGGTGTTGATGAAGTGAGGGCAGGATGCAGTGGCGGTAATGGCCGTGTTTTCTGTGCACAGAGTACGATGTGAAGGACCTCCTCACCATCGGTAAGTATCGAGTGAGGCTGCCCACGCTTCGCTGCTTTCGCTTCCCTGCTCCTGATTTGCTTAATTGCTTTGCTTGCTTGCTTGCTTGCTTGATTATTGATTGATGTTGTACACACTCTTCTGTATAACCTTTCAGTGACTAACGATGAAGATGCTGTGCTGTTTGTATATAATCTTGTTTGTGTTGTGGTGTTTTATGTATTGTATCATATGTATTGTATTGTATCGTATTGTTTTTGTTTGGGGGTTTTGTTTTTAGCTTTCGTGATGTATTGCGTTGTATTATTTTGTTTTTGTTTTGTTTGTGTTTTGTTCTGGATTGTATTCTTTATCATTTGTTTCTTTTATATTGGTTTTGTTGTTGTTGTTATTGCATTTTTTGTGAGGTCGTTGGCTTTTGTTGTTGTTGTTCTTTTTGCTTATTTGTGCAATTGTTTTTTAACTTACTTTTTAACGGAAAATTTTATAAGTTTTTCACATGGCTGAGCATTTTTCACATTTCTACAACAGGTTCTGGAGCTACAGTCTTCCTGAAAGACTAGCATCATGACCACCATTCCAAGTGAAATGAAATAAGGGAGAAAACGCGTGCGTTTGGAGCCCTATTGAACGAACCACCTTTGGATATGCATGTGCGTGCATGCACGCACACATACACACACATACACACACGCACGCACACATGCACGCACGTGCGCACGCACGCGCGCGCGCGTGCTGGAATAATGACATCTCCATTTTTCGGCTGAAATGTGTTGCTTTGTTTGTTTGTTTGTTTGTCTGTTGTTTGATAACCTGTTTGGATGCTGTTCATTGTTTATTTTTGTCAAAATTGATTATCGGTTTGCTGGGTGTTGCAATACGAGAATGAAATAATGACTGGCAATGTAGCAGGCTTGTGGTTGCATTTCGCTCTCTTGTCTCTTCTTTCCCTTTCTTTCTTTGCTTTCATCTTCTTTTTCAGGTGAAAACGGTGGGGAGAAGTGTTGATGTGTGTTCTTCTCCTAGCCTTTGGCTCTTTCAGTTTTGTTTTTGTTTTGTTTCTGCTTTCATTTTTACTGCATAGATGTCAAGATGTCTAAGCTTTAACTAAGTACTTTGAACTTGTCCCATTCCCAAAACGCCATAGAGTTCCAACATTTTGCACCCTTCGAAGTAAGAACACCTTCATCCCAAGATCAGTTCAGCCACTTAACAAATGAAAATATATCTCAACAAAAAAACGAGAGAGAGAAGAAGAAGAAGAGGAGAGAGAGAGAGAGAGAGAGAGAGAGAGAGAGAGAGAGAGAGAGAGAGAGAGAGAGAGAGAGAGGAGAGAGAGAGAGAGAGAGAGAGGAGGGGTGGCAGGATGGTTAAGACGTTTGTTCACCTGTCAACAAGTAAACCGTAAGGTTCTAGGTTCATTCCCAGCCTTACCCTTTCTTCCCAGTTTGACCAAAAAAATTGAACTGAATGTCAGTCATTTGGATAAAACTATAAACCGAGCCGTGGAACACATGCAGAACATCTTGTGCTCACGTTAGAAACCCGTTCCGCCTTTCGGAATAATAGGCCATTGTGTGCTGGTGGGAAAGTATGACCAAAATCCAAAAAAGCATGCACACAGGTGTCGTTTTCAAACACCTTCCCCACAGTCGGAATGAGGCTACCTAAATGGCGGGGAAATCGGCTGCACAACACGCAAAACTCTCGGCATTGGTGAATCTCTCAGAGCTCTAGCTGAGGACGAAACAAGGGACATAGATTAGAGGAAGAATTTTGAGAATGGTGTGCAATTCTTATCAATGTGGTGGTGTTCTTGTTCTGTGAAAATGATATACTGGTTGTCCGAGTCAGTGGGTTTTTTTTTGCACAATCGATGACGATCTTCATGATTTCATGTGTTGTCATAAACTAGCACCAAAACTGATGAAGTTTTCCAAATGCTGAAAAAGATGTGTGCACTAATTGTAGTTAAGGCCCTCTTGTACATAGCTGAGTTGTTTCTATCTCATGTGCATTTATTAACAATCTCCAGAATTGTATTACTTCCTCTGTGTGTATGTTTTTTTTTTTTTTTTATTCTTTTATATCGATAACAATGGAATAAGCACACGTGCATTTGTACGTCCAGTCCCCGTGTGTATGCAGTTTTTGTAAATCTTGTCATCTAGTGTGTGTGTGTGTGTGTGTGTGTGTGTGTGTTGGTGTGTTGTGTGTGGTGTGTGTGTGTGTTGTTTAGTTCACACTATTCAGTTTGTAATGAGTCTGCGATATTTAAGTTTTGAAATGAATGCTTATGCTTTCTGTTTGCAAATGACCTTTTTAACTTTAATGTGTGAATGACTGTTTACACTCTCATTTCTTGTATTGGGTCCTTACAGCCTCCTGTTTGTCTGGAATCAATACGTAATTGTTGATGCACAATGTGGCTCTGTTAATTCCTTCTCTTTGGATTGGAGACGTCTTTTTCAGTGTATTCAGCGTTTTCCCGTTTTGTTTTTCGTTTGGTGGTGGTGGTGGATTGTGCTGCTGTGTTGTTGATAATGCTTAGTTGTTTTTTTCTTTTGTTTGGTTTAAGTTGGGGGGGGGTGTAAGGGGGGTTAGTTGTGTTTTTTTCTTAAATGTTATTTTGTAGTAGTGGATGTAGGTGTAGGTGAGTGAGGAAGTGTTGTGTAGTGTCATTAATGAACGCCCTTTATGTTGAGCTCTCTATCTGTCTGTCTCTCATCCCCCTCTATCGGCCTGCTGTGCTGTGGTGTGGATAAGGTTGATGGCCTTCTCCAGGGCCCTGCATGCTGTAAAATTTAATTGCTAGCTTATTTCTCGCATTGTCTATGATTTAGTGTCAGTCAATCTCGCGCGCAGGCGTGCATATGTGTGTTGTGTGTGTGTGTGTGTGTGTGTGTGGTGTGTGCGTGCGTGCATGTGTGTGTTTGCGTGCGCGCGTGTGGCGCGCGCGTCGCTGTGTGTGTGTGTGTATGTGTTTGTGGGGGGGGGGGATGATATGTGTGTGCGCGCGCACGTGCTCGCTTGTATGTCTATGTATGTGATGTGCACGCGTGCGTGCGTGTGTTTGTGCGTGCGCGCGCGCGTGTGCGTGTGTGTGTGTGTATGTGTGAGTGTGTGTGTGTTGAATTTGTGTGTGTGTGTGTGAGTGCGTGTGTACGGGCGTGCGTGGGTGCGTGCGTGCGCACAGATATTGTGCAAATGTCAAGAGATATATCTTCGCGTTTTTACACGTTGACATACATGCTTGCACACTTGTGGTCATTTTGGCAGCGCATGTCCGCACATTCTCTACTCGTGAAGCGAGGACAAGAGTGCAGTGAGCACACTTTCATCACTGCTTTGATTTTTAGTGGAATCGGTGGTCTAGAGGTAACGCGCCTGCCTAGAGCGAAAAGTCCAGGTCGAAGTTCGAATCCCGTGGTTCGAATCCCGTTTGGGACCAAAACTTTCCCCTAGTCTTTGAGAATAGACGATAAACCGAGGCCCCGTGTGTTACATATCATTATTTAGCGCACGTAAAAGAACCCACGGCAACAAGAGAGCTGTCCTTGGCAAAATTATGTAGAAAAATGCCACTCAGATAGGGAAACTAATCCAGTTACAGACAGGAAAATTAAAAAAATATAATGGGTGGCGCTGCACTTGTGGCGACGTGCTTTCCCCGGGGAGAGCAACCCGAATTTCACGTAGAGAAATCTGCCGTGACATAATGTGGTATAAAATAAAAATAAAATAGATTAGGGGCTGGCTTACCCTCTGCTTGCTGCGAGCAGACTCTTTTATCAGCTGCAAAAGCTGTATCAAACCCGCCGCCATAAAGTGACAGAGCCTGACATTAAACACTCTCCTACCTGCACATCTTGTTTTCAAAATGCAATAGAGGGAGCTTGGGTGTAGTATATGTTTGTGGAGAGGGTGGGATAAGCGGTGGAGGCACATCAGCATCACAGCTGAGGCGTTTTAACAACAGAAAGAGGACAGCAGAATTAGCAGCGGCTGAAGCAAAAACAAAGTCAGCAGCAAGAACAGCAACAGTAACTATCAACAACAGCAACAGTAACTATCAACAACAGCAACAGTAACTATCAACAACAGCAACAGCAACAGTAACTATCAACAGCAGCAACAGTAACTATCAACAACAGCAACAGCAACAGTAACTATCAACAACAGCAACAGCAACAGTAACTATCAACAACAGCAACAGTAACTATCAACAACAGCAACAGTAACTATCAACAACAGCAACAGCAACAGTAACTATCAACAGCAGCAACAGTAACTATCAACAACAGCAACAGCAACAGTAACTATCAACAACAGCAACAGCAACAGTAACTATCAACAACAGCAACAGCAACAGTAACTATCAACAGCAGCAACAGTATCTATCAACAACAGCAACAGCAACAGTAACTATCAACAACAGCAACAGCAACAGTAACTATCAACAACAGCAACAGCAACAGTAACTATCAACAACAGCAACAGCAACAGTAACTATCAACAACAGTAACAGTAACTATCAACAACAGCAACAGTAACTATCAACAAACAGCAACAGCAGCAACAGTAACTATCAACAGCAGTAACAGTAACTATCAACAACAGCACGAGTAATTGTCAACAGCAGTAACTGTAACTATCAACAACAGCAACAGTAACTATCAACAACAGCAACAGTAACTATCAACAACAGTAACAGTAACTATCAACAACAGCAACAGTAACTATCAACAACAGCAACAGCAACAGTAACTATCAGCAACAGCAACAGTAACCTATCAACAACAGCAACAGCAACTATCAACAACAGTAACAGCAACTATCAACAACAGCAACAGCAACTATCAACAGCAGTAACAGTAACTATCAACAACAGCACGAGTAATTGTCAACAATAGCAACCGTAACTATTAACACAACAGTAACTATCAACAGCAGTAACAGTAACTATCAACAACAGTAACAGTAACTATCAGCAACAGTAACAGTAACTATCAGCAACAGCAACAGTAACTATCAACAACAGCAACAGCAACTATCAACAACAGCAACAGCAAACTACAACAACAGCAACAGCAACTATCAACAACAGCAACTACCAACAACAGCAACAGCAACTATCAACAAACAGCAACAGCAACTATCAACAACAGCAACAGCAACTATCAACAACATCAACAGCAACTATCAACAACAGTAACAGTAACTATCAACAACAGCAACAGCAACTATCAACAACAGTAACAGCAACTATCAACAACAGCAACAGCAACTATCAACAACAGCAACAGCAACTATCAACAACAGTAACAGCAACTATCAACAACAGCAACAGCAACTATCAACAACAGTAACAGCAACTATCAACAACAGCACGAGTAACTGTCAACAATAGTAACAGTAACTATTAACACAACAGTAACTATCAACAACAGCAACTGTAACTATTAACACAACAGTAACTATCAACAACAGCAACAGTAACTATCAACGACAGCAACAGTAACTACCAACAGCAACAGTAACTACCAACAGCAACAGTAACTAACAGCAACAGTATCAACAGCAGCAACAGTAACTATCAACTATCAACAGCAACAGTAACTATCAACTATCAACAGCAGCAGTAACTATCAAGTACCAACAGCAGCAACAGTAACTATCAACAACAGCAACAGTAACTATTAACAACAGCAACAGTAACTATCAACTATCAACAGCAACAGTAACTATCAACAACAGCAACAGTAACTATCAACAACAGCAACAGTAACTAACAGCAACAGTATCAACAGCAGCAACAGTAACTATCAACAGCAGCAACAGTATCTATCATTAGCAGCAACAGTAACTATCAACAACAGCAACTGTAACTATCAACAACAGCAACAGTAACTATCAACAACAGCAACAGTAACTATCAACAACAGCAACAGTAACTATCAACAACAGCAACAGTAACTATCAACAACAGCAACAGTAACTATCAACAACAGCAACAGTAACTATCAACAACAGCAACTGTAACTACAACAACAGCAACTGTAACTATCAACAACAGCAACAGTAACTATCAACAATAGCAACAGCAACTATCAACAGCAGCAACAGTAACTATCAACAGCAGCAACAGCAACTATCAGCAACAGTAACTATCAACAGCAGCAACAGTAACTATCAACAGTAGCAACAGTAACTGTCAACAGCAGCAATAATGATCAGCCATGGCCAGCCAGTCTCTTCATGATGTTTATAGCCACGCTGATGACAGAAGCCATAGCCAGCTTCTTTCTCTCCTTAGGAATGAACACTCACCTTCACCTGTCCTGTAGTCCTGCGGACCGTGGAGGCACCAGTGAAGATATTGAAACCAAAGGGAAGCAACAGAGCTCACCAGAATACACACGGTCATTCTCATATCACTCGCGTTCATTTGCTGAAAAGCAAGGGAGCCCCATGGTGTGTAACTTGTGATATGCGGGTAACCATCAAGCATCTGCTTCTGGAGTGTCGAGACGTCCAGGATATTAGGCACAAGCCTTTTATTTCAGACTCCCAAAAGATCCTCTTTCGGATGTTCCACTGGACATTTTTAACTTCCTGAGAGAATCGGGCTTTATTCGTCTGGTATGAGTGAAAATGTTATATTCGATCACTAATAACAGGTTGTTTTAAGGAATCTGGTTTTGGTTTTATCTCATTAATTTTTGTGTGTGATTGATTTGTTTTTCCCACAACGTGGTGCACGCCCTGGGTTGACCCTTAAGGATGACCAGAGCATTGATACATGGAAGAACAGTAGAGTTGGTTGTATACCCCGTTTTGATCTGTATACAGTTGCACAGTTTTTGTCTGAGATTAAAAATTTTGCGAGGTGACATCCAAGATATAGCCTGTGTGGTCGGCGGGCGAGAAACATCACGATTGGATTGGATTGGTGCTATCAGCATTCAGAGTTGAGAGTAGTGTCTTGTCTGTCTGTATATCATGTTTTTTTGTGTGAGACATTTGCAGTCTGTCTCTGATAGTGTTGGCTTACCTTACATCGGTCTGCTCATCTTTTTCAGAAGTTTCTGAGTCTAATGTTGTTTTCTTGTCTTTTCTTTCTTTCATTAATAATCTTCACAGAGTTGTCCGTTCCAGTTTTTTGTTACTCTCTGGGTTTTGTTAATTAATCTCTTGCATTGCATTTTCCACTCTCTTTGTTTTCTTAGAATATTTAAATTATGTTTAGTGTAAGAGGAGTTTTTCAGCTATGCATAATGTAAGAGGGGTTTTCAGCTATGTGTAATGGAACAGATTTATAATTTATTGTTTGTAGTTAAGAATTCCAATGGCTAATTCCAGACTGAGCTCTTTCAGTGGTGATAACATGTGAAATCTGTTAATGAGTCTAATTTTCTTCAACCAGCAACAGTGGGGTTAATTTCATTCCTATGGTTCTTTGAAATAGTTCAGCAACCATGGCATCTAAAGTTCGATTTGTCCAAATTTAATTTGGAACAATATTTTTTGTTCTAGATGTTATTCCTTGGTAGAATGCTAACTATATCATAGAATATTTCAATCATTTCATTTCCTACGGTTTCTTTTGAAAAACCTTAACAAAATTCTAACAGACTTTGTAATGAGGTCTTTGCTGGACTTACACGCAAAACGTTTTCAAAAAGGATTTGGATCACCCACCTGCTGGAAGACGGTAGGGTGTGAATGGAAACTTACGGGTACCATGTGTGCCCTCGCTTTTTGGCCAGTCTCCCCATCTCGTTCTTATTCAGCAGCACACGTGGCAAGGTCTGAATCAATAACTGTGCATTGTAGCCGGTTTATCGCATTATTGAACAAGCAAATACTTGTGGGTTGCCTCCCCTGCAGCCTCTTTGTAGGTCGTGTATTTGCTGGCCAACTCGCTGTGTGTTTTCAGGCGGCGGCCATGATGTTTGCAGGCCTGTTGACATGTCTTTTAGGGGTGTGTGGCCTCCACATACATCCACCTCCATGTTGGCTCAGCTAGCTAACCCACAGGTCACCAGTTTGTCGGCCTGTCTCTGTCTCTCTCTGTATATTCTCGTTCTCTATACCTCTACTCCTCTCTCTCTCTCTCTGTCTGTCTCTATCTCTATGTTTCTGACTCTGTTTCTCTACCTCTCAGATCTGTCTGTCTTATGTCTGTCTCTATCTGTCTGTCTGTCTGTCTGTCTCTGTCTCTCTGTCTGTCTCTCTCTGTCTGTCTGTCTGTCTGTCCCTCTCTGTCTCTGTCTCCATGATTTTGACGGTGGTTTTCATATCGTTTCTTTAGCTTTTGTTTCGAGGTGGGAACCGTTTGATGTGTGTGTGTGTGTAATATATTATAGTTATATTATATATATATATATTATTATTATATATATAATATATATATATATATATAATTATGTGTGTATGTAATTATATGTGTATATAAATATTGCATGGATATGTGTGTATTTTATTAATTTTATTATTAATATTTATTCTTTTATTTCGAGGATAATGGAATAAGTACTCGTGTGTGTTTTACAACCAGCCCCTGTGTGTATGCAGTTTTGTAAATGTTGTTATCCGTTCCAACCGGCACACAATGGCCTACTCTCCCAAAAACCGGAACGGGTTTTAACGTGTGCGCAAGATGGTGTGTGTGTGTGTGTGCGCGCGCGTGCGTGCGTGCGTGCGTGCGTGTCGTGCGTGGTGTGTGTGTGTGTGTTTGTGTGTCAAGTCGTCAAGTCAAATCAAAATAATCTTATTGAGGGTAAAAGAATAAGCTTATAAGCTTTTTTCATTCTGCAAACACACACACATACACCAACACACACACACACAACACACACACACACACACAACACACACACACACACACACACACACACCACACACACACCACCACAAAAAGCAAGCAAAGAAAGCCGTATAAAGCAAACAGAACACCTTTAGCAAATTATATCCAAAACAAAAGAACCAAGCAAAAAAAAATGTCAACACAACTAACTGCAGTTCCAGAAAAGGCCCTCTGAAAGATGGTAACAAGACCAAGAATGAAGATTCCATCAGCAAAGAGACCGTGAATGCAACATGCACAGGCATCTAAAAATAACAGTCCGGCACATTTAGACACCAAAACGGCAGACACAAAAATGGTTCATAACACATTTGGTATATTATGCTGACTCATTTCTGAACAGTATAAAAACAGTTTTAAAATGTTTCCATCCAATTTTTTTCAATTTTTTTAAGCTTTGTTTTGATCGTGCTGACTTTAGAAAGGGAGGTAAACTGTTTTATATGTTACAGTGGTCTTAAAAAATTATTAGGTCTTGTGGAGAAGATCTTGTGTCTGTTTTTTTGTGGACATTTTCAATAATTTTCTTTCGTGCTATTGCCTGAACTATGTTAAACATTCATAAACATTTATTTAAAAAACAGTCTGTCTTTGGATGGTAGAATATTTAAGTCTTTGTAGTCAGCTCCGATCAATGTATTAGAGTTTAGCTTTATTAGTGTTATAGCTCTGTGTGTGTGTGTGTGTGTGTGTGTGTGTGTGTGTGTGTGTGTGTGTGTGTGTGTGTGTGTGTGTGTGTGTGTGGAATTTAGGGCTTTTAGAGTTCAAGCAGTTTATAGTCTAGCTTACAAGTTTGGAGACACTTGTCTTAGCAGATATGTTAAAAGTGACCTAGGACACCTTGGGGGGGGGGTATTTTTTATCTACTTGTCTGTTTGTGGTATCCTTAGACATCACATTTTGACGACATCTATTTTTCACTCAGATTAGATCAGAACTCTGGTTTCATGGTCATAAGTTGTTATCCTTGTGCAGGGTATATTGACTCTACTTTCTTTTTTGTTTTGAGTTTTTATACTATTTTTTACAAGAGGAGGAGAAGGCGGGTGAGACACTATCATTTGATCAGCAGTCAGATTATCAGACAGCTTATCTGACAAGGCCAAGGCTCAGTCATGCGTGAATTGTACAGTTCAGGAAGGGAATTTCCCAAGATCAAAATTTTGCTGCTTACTTCATTTCGTTTGTGTGTGCAAGTCTAGGGTAGAGTTGTAACCCAAAGTACCCCATGTGACGTGAATGCATGCTTTTGTGCTCATGTTAAAAAACTCACTCATTCTGGAAATGAGCAAGCTAGTTGTGGTCAGCGTCATGGATAATGCAAAATACCTAGCCTGTATCTCACACTGTACACAATTATTAGATTAGCATTTGTCAGTTAGCTGATGTAGCTTAGTTTTATTATATTTCTTAGTGTGTGGTAGCACTTCAGAAACCCAAACCTAAAGCAGGTCAAGTCTGTAGATGAGTGTCCGTGTTTAGCAGTGAGCCATTCGTCATGCCAGGCCTGGTCCTGCCCCACAGTCTGTAGATGAGTGTCCGTGTTGTAGCAGTGAGACCAGTCTCACTGCAGCAGGGCTGCCAGTGCGGCTACAGGTCAGCAAGCTGCCAGTGCCCCACAGGCTACAGGCGCAGGCAAGGGGCTGCCAGTCAGCACCCACAGGTCTACAGGCTGCAGGCAAGGGGCTGCCAGTCAGCACCCCACAGGTCTACAGGCTGCAGGCAAGGGGCTGCCAGTCAGCACCCTACAGGTCTACAGGCTGCAAGTTGACTCTTAGATGAGTTCCCCAGTATGCTTTGTTTTCAATTCAGCAGCGCAGAGTTGTCATGGTATGGTTGAAGAATCGAGTCTTGTGGCCTCTTTGTAAGGCTACTGAACAAGCAAACACTTGACTATTAACATGTTGCCTCCCCTTCCAGCATGTGTTTGTGCTTGCGTGCATGTGTGCGTGCGTGAGTGCGTGCGCGCGCGCGCGTGTGTGTATGTGTGTGTGTGAAGCGAGAGTTTATATCTCCAGTAGTTTTTAGATTAGATACTCATAGCTGAATAGCAGAGGTTTGAAAAAGTGTTTCATTTATAAATTTGACAAAAAACTTATATTCTTAAATCGTTTCATATTTATCTTTGATCATTAATCTTATTTTCATGATCACGAGTGTTTCCCGTTTTAGTGTAAAGCATGTTTAGTCTACTTTCACTTTATGCTGGTGGTGTCATTTGCTGGGGAAGGACTTGACACAACCTACCTCAGACTGCTGTCTGTCTGAAGGAGTACAGCCCTGACAATAGCAGACTGCTGTGTGTTAAGGAGTACAGCCCTGACAATAGCAGACTGCTGTGTGTATAAGGGAGTACAGCCCTGACAATAGCAGACTGCTGTTGTGAAAGGAGGTACAGCCCTGACAATAGCAGACTGCTGTGTGTAAATGGAGTACAGCCCTGACGATAGCAGACTGCTGTGTGTGAAAGGGAGTACAGCCCTGACAATAGCAGACTGCTGTCTGTGAAGGGAGTACAGCCCTGACAATAGCAGACTGCTGTCTGTGAAGGGAGTACAGCCCTGACAATAGCAGACTGCTGTCTGTTGAAGGGAGTACAGCCCTGACAATAGCAGACTCTGTTGTGAGAGGAGCAATCTTAAGTTGTAGTCAGCCCACACTTAAGCAATTTCCAACTTGAAATTCATGCTACTTCACTTTCGGACTTGTTTGGGCTATAGCTCGAATCAGTTTCCATAGATAAACACTGTAACACTGTAGTGCACTTGCTGGAGAAAGCCAGTCTTCATCCCGACAGATCAGCCAGATGACTGGGTGGAGAGGGCGTCCTTCTCTCACGCCCTTGAGGCGTACAGCAAGCGGGTCGCAGCTGGCGAAACGTGCGTACAGTGCAAAGTAGCGGATTGGTATTGTTATTTGTAAATGGGTCCGCGTGGTGAGAGACTCCTAATCAAAACGATCTGTACACCTGTAGTGTTGGTTGAGCCAATTCCTCCTTCAAATAGCTTGTAGTTTAGAAACATCTGTCTGGAACAAAGCATTAGTGAAGAGGAGGCTTGATTATGGGTGTTGGCTTGGATGGCACAACAAACCCAGCAGCAGCAAAGTTTTCCCTATCTCTTGGCATTATTCTGGATTGTAATCTCTTTGAAACAGCATATCTCTGCTGTGCACAGTCTGGTTTCTTTCTTGTAAGACACCCGAGCTACACTCTGCTTTACATAACCTGCAAAGTGGCAGCCAATACAGCAGCAGCAGCAGCAGCAGTCCTGCTTGTGATGTCAAGTCCCCTTGCTGGTCTTCCTCACACACAAATAAAGCACCTGCAGAATGCCCCAAATGCAACTCTGTAACTGTTCGTGCTGGTTTTTAAAAAACCCCAACCCAAACAATAATAATAATAATAATAATAATAATAAAAATAATAATAATAATAATAATAATAATAATAATAATGATGATGAATGATGATGATGATGATGATATAATAATAATAATAATAATAATATGGAGTCTTATATAGCGCGAAATCCCAAAAACATGGGCTCACCGCGCTGTACAATCAAATCAATTTAAATAGGTTACATATGAACGTGAAAAATTTGTCAAGCACAAAAATAAGGAAAAAATTGCATGCACATCAACAAGAAGAGAAGCCAACCGGCCTCCCAAATAACGTCTCTGACCTTGTTTCGTGGTAATCACTCTTCTTATACTCTCCCACCCACCAACAAGTCTCTGTATGTTGTTCCCGGCCTGTCCATGAGACATCAAAATAAAATGCTATGGCCAGCGAGCATTCCATTCTTTTTGAAATCCGAAACCTACGATTGTCAGAGAAAGTGATTCCATTGACATGCTGTATAGATGTGTGAAAGGCTTCCTGCTTCTGACCAGTAGCCTAGCTGAAGATCCATGGACTCTCATCTGACTCATCTTGTTGCATTGGATGCGTGTGTGTGCGTGATGGTGTGTGTGTGTGGTGTGGTGCTAGTGTGTGGTGTGTGTGCGCGCGCGCGCGCAGCGGCCGCGCACGCGCAATTGTGTTGCATCTGTTTGTGTTCTTCTGCGTGCTAAAACTCATTTCGTTTCAATCCTGCTCCCTCTGTATTCCCCCCCTTTGTTTTCAATGTCTCCCCCACCACCCCCACCACTGTGGTCACAACAATGCATGAGGAGGTTTTTCTGCTCTTCGTCAATCACAGAGTCATTCCATGTGCAGGTGTGGAGCATCTTCACAGTGACCATGGGGTGTGCCTCAGTATAGTGCACTGTGCCATAACTCCTGGGGGAAACCCCAATCCATATCTAACACCTTCTGGAAATTCTGTGCAAGAAAATTCCACTTTTCTTTCTCTCTCTATTTGGTTCTGTCTTTCTCCTTACGTTTTTTAATCATCTCTCTGGTTTATTTTCAGTTTTCCCAGTATATTTTCTTGCCTTTTTCCCCCAGCAAATCTTCTAATATATTTTTTTTTTTTGTTATATGACATTTTACCTGTTTTCTGTTGTTCTGGCGACCAGGTAGTGATACTTAAACACTAGGATGGGTACTGAATGTCCATTCTGCAGTGATATTTGCCTATGCTACTTTTTAGTGGATATTTTTTTACTTTGAAATGTTTCGGTTTTACTGTACCCTTCTTATCGTGATATATTATACCACGCCAACTAGGCCAGCGAGACACAAAAACCTGTCATGTTGTTAAGGCAATTTGAGCAACTCTCTCAAAATCGCATCCACAATGTAGATGAAGCTCGACTGTGTGGTTCCAGCCTTCCCAATGAGCCCACAGCACACTCACTCTGGTAGGAGCTTGCCAGCGTTTCCAGACAGTCGTTATGACTCCTATGGGATTTGAACCTGCGACCTTTGACCACGACCCTAACTACTGCACCGAGGCAGCTGGTTCGGAGAGTATCTGCTGCCCTGTGTGAAGTCTGCTGATTCCTGGTTCATTCAGCAGCACAGGCGTGTCAGGGGGGATCAATAGGGTACACAGCGCCCTGTTTATGGGGTATTGAACATGCAAACACTTGTCTGTTGCCTCCCCTTCCGCTTCTTTCTGTGTGTGTGTGTGTGTGTGTGTGTGTGTGTGTGTGTGTGTGTGTGTGTGTGTGTGTGTGTGTGTGTGTGTGTGTGGCGCGCGCGCGCGCTGGCTAACTAGTTGTGCGCGCGCGCTGGCTAACTAGTTGTGTGTGTGTGTGTGCGCGCTGGCTAACTAGTTGTGTGTGTGTGTGTGTTGTCTAACTAGTTGTGTGTGTTTGGCTAACTAGTTGTGTGTGTGTGTTGGCTAACTAATTGTGTGTGTGTGTTGGCTAACTAATTGTGTGTGTGTGTTGGCTAACTAGTTGTGTGTGTGTGTTGGCTAACTATTGTGTGTGTGTGTTGGCTAACTAGTTGTGTGTTGTTGGCTAACTAGTTGTGTGTGTGTTGGCTAACTAGTTGTGTGTGTGTGTTGGCTAACTAGTTGTGTCTGTGTTGGCTAACTAGTTGTGTGTGTGTGTGTGTTGTCTAACTAGTTGTGTGTGTGTTGGCTAACTAGTTGTGTGTGTGTTGGCTAACTATTGTGTGTGTGTGTTGGCTAACTAGTTGTGTGTGTGTTGGCTAACTAGTTGTGTGTGTGTGTGTTGGCTAACTAGTTGTGTGTGTGTGTTGGCTAACTAGTTGTGTGTGTGTTGGCTAACTAGTTGTGTGTGTGTGTTGGCTAACTAGTTGTGTGTGTGTGTGTTGGCTAACTAGTTTGTGTGTGTGTGTTGGCTAACTAGTTGTGTGTGTGTGTGTTGGCTAACTAGTTGTGTGTGTGTGTGTTGGCTAACTAGTTGTGTGTGTGTGTTGGCTAACTAGTTGTGTGTGTGTGTTGGCTAACTAGTTGTGTGTGTGTTGGCTAACTAGTTGTGTGTGTGTTGGCTAACTAGTTGTGTGTGTGTGTTGGCTAACTAGTTGTGTGTGTGTTGGCTAACTAGTTTGTGTGTGTGTTGGCTAACTAGTTGTGTGTGTGTTGGCTAACTAGTTGTGTGTGTGTGTTGGCTTATCAGTTGTGTGTGTGTGTTGGCTAACTAGTTGTGTGTGTGTTGGCTAACTAGTTGTGTGTGTGTTGGCTAACTAGTTGTGTGTGTGTGTTGGCTAACTAGTTGTGTGTGTGTGGTTGGCTAACTAGTTGTGTGTGTGTGTTGGCCAACTAGTTGTGTGTGTGTGTTGGCTAACTAGTGTGTGTGTGTGTTGGCAACTAGTTGTGTTGTGTGTTGGCTAACTAGTTGTGTGTGTGTGTTGGCCAACTAGTTGTGTGTGTGTGTTGGCTAACTAGTTGTGTGTGTGTGTTGGCCAACTAGTTGTGTGTGTGTGTGTTGGCTAACTAGTTGTGTGTGTGTGTTGGCTTACTAGTTGTGTTAACTAGGTGTGTGGCAAACTATTGTGTGTGTGTGTGTGGTGTGCTGGCTAACTAGGTGTGTGTGTGTGTGTGTGTGTGTGTGTGTGTGTGTGTGTGTGTGTTGTGTGTGTGTGTGTGTGTGTGTGTGTGTGTGTGTGTGTGTGTGTGTGTGTGTGTGTGTGTTTCGTTCTTTCAAATCAAAAGACTCAAAGGCAGAGCAAATGCTTCAACGTCTTTACTCTGTGATGTCTTCTTCTCAACTGACAATGCATTCGAATAACTGAACAACTATCATTTCATATGTACACAATCATCTCGTGCTGCTATCAGCATTCTGATCACTACTAACATACGTCACAGTGTGTGTGTGGTGTGTGTGTGTTGTGTGTGTGTGTGTGTGTGTGTGTGTGTGTGTGTGTACGTGCGTGTGTGTGTTTTGTGTGTGTGTGTGTGTGTGTGTGTGTGTGCTGGCTAACTAGGTGTGTGTGTGTGTGTGTGTGTGTGTGTGTGTTGTGTGTGTGGCTAACTAGGTGTGTGTATGTGTGTGTGTTGTGTGTGTTGTGTGTGTGTGCGCTGGCTAACTAGGTGTGTGTGTGTATGCTGGCTAACTAGGTGTGTGTGTGTGAGTGTGTGTGTGTGTGTGTGTGTGTGTGTGTGTGTGTGTGTGTGTGCTGGGTAACTAGGTGTGTGTGTGTGTGTGCTGGCTAACTAGGTGTGTGTGTTTGTGTTGTGTGTGTGCTGGCTAACTAGGTGTGTTGTGTGTGTGTGGTGTGGTGTGTTGTTTTGTGTGTGTGTTTTGTGTGCTGGGTACAGTGTGTGTGTGTGTGTGTGTGTGCGTGTGTTGTGTGTGTGTGAGTTGTGTGTGTGTGTGTGTGTGTGTGTGTGTGTGTGTGGTGCTGGCTAACTAGGTGTGTGTGTGTTGTTGTGTGTGTGTGTGTGTGTTGTGTGTTGTGCTGGTTACTGGTGTGTGTGTGTTGGATAACTAGGTGTGGGGCGTCGCGTGGTAGTGTGTGATGTGTGTGTGTGTGTGTGTGTGTGTGTGTGTGTGTGTGTGTGTGTGTTGTGTGTGTTGTTTAAGCCTGGTCATGATGTTTGCAGGCCTGTTGACATGACTTTTAGCGGTGTGTGGCCTACTACATTGTCTCTCCATGCTGTCTCCGGCCAGAGATCCTCTCTCTCTCTCTCTCTCTCTCTCTCTCTCTCTCTCTCTCTCTCTCTCTCTCTCTCTCTCTCTCTCTCCTCTCTCTCTCTCTCTCTCTCTCTCTCTCTCTCAACTACCGAAAGGCTTTTGATACAGTAAATCGTGACATGCTTTAGAAATTGCTAAAAAGTCAATGTTTGATCAAAATTTATTTATATCTGAAAAGTATGTTTGGTTTTGTGCAAAGTTGTGTTCGCTGTGGTTCTGAAGTGTCTGATTTTTTAAAATGTCCATTTGGTGTGAAACAGGGCTGTTTGATGTCTCCTCTGATTTTTTCATGACTAATCACTGAAGTAGCAGAAGAAGTTTTATGAAAAGGTAAACATGGTTTATGTTGTTATATGCTTCTGAGTTTTGTGGTTTTACAAGATTTTACTGTAATAAATTAGTGCATTTATTTGCTGGCAAACGTTTGTTAAATGTTTACCCGAAAGCTCTTAATGCAAAGAGTTATGGGGAAACAGGACGTTATTCTTTGTATATCGATAGTACGGTAAGATTTGTTACATACTGGTTCAAACTCCAACATTGTGTTTTTATGCAGATTTCCAAAATAGGCGTATTTCATGATTGTACACAAGAGCTCACTTGAAAACATTTAGATTTAAATAATTGGTCGTATTGTATTAGAAGATGTCTTGATCTTTTTGGTTTCTCTGAAGTGTGGGTAAATGGTGGGATGGGAAATGAACAAGTTTTTCTAAAAGAATTAAAGCAACGCATGATTGACTATTTTCATCAAGACTGGCATGCAGAACTGACAGAAAGTGACATCTGAAAAGTATCGGTCATTCATATCACTGTTACAGCCTGAAAATTGTCTTACTGCGATCACGATAGGTAAATTCTGGTGTGTACTGGTTAAGTTTCGACTTGGAATTGGTGATTTAAATGTAAATAACAGATATAATGATAAATCTAAAAAGTGCCTTTTTTATCAAATTGAAACTGAAATCCATTTTCTACTTAAATGTACAAAGTTTACAGACTTGAAACAGAAATACATGTCAAAATACTACACAAATACACATGAATAATGCCTTCAAACTTATTTGAATAGTGAAAATGTTTGCCAATTGAGACATTTGGATATGCATATATTTATATACTCTGAAAGCCTGAGAACTTTGTTAAGTATGATTGGTGGATTAAGAGTTGAAATAGTTCATGTCTCTTTGGAAAATTACTCATGACAATGCCAACACTATTTGTGTTTACTGTTTTGTTTGCAGTTTCTTTTGTCAAAATGCCTTACCCCTCGTATACAGGCCGGTGACCTTACATTTAAAATCCTGAGATCTCTCCTCTCTCTCTCTCTCTCTCTCTCTCTCTCTCTCTCTCTCATCCTCTCTCTCTCTCTCTCTCTCTCTCTCTCTCTCTCTCTCTCTCTCCCTCACATCCTCCTCTACTCTCTACTCTTTCACTCATCCACTCTCCCTCTCTTCACCACACAACACACACACACACACACACACACACACACAACACACACACACACACACACACACACACACACACACACACACACAAACAGCATGACGACAATAGCAAGGGCAGTGTTGTGCTGCAGTACAGGCCCTGCCTGTGCCACCCCTCGTTTCCCCATCAGCAAGCCTGTGATGTTTTAACAGCTCCCCAGCGGAGCACGCTCTGCAACTACTTTGCCACGCGCCCCTGCCCACTGTGCAACAAGTGAAAACACTTGCCAGTAGTTCTTGTAGCTTGCTGTTTTATTATGTCGTTTCCATAGAAACGGATAGAGTAGCCAGCAGTCGGTGTGTGTGTGTGTGTGTGTTTATGTGTGTGTTTATGTGTGTGTTTGTGTGTGTGTTTGTGTGTGTTTGTGTGTGTGTGTGTGTTTGTGTGTGTGTTTCTGTGTGTTGTTTATGTGTGTGTTTGTGTGTGTGTGTGTTTCTGTGTCTGTGTGTGTGGTTTTTTATGTGTGTGTTTGTGTGTGTGTGTTTCTGTGTGTGTGTGTGTGTTTTCTGTGTTGTGTGTGTGTTTCTGTGTGTGTGTGTGTGCGCGCGCGCGTGCGCGCGCGTGTGTGTATATGTGTGTGTAAGTGTGTAAGTGTGTGTGTGTGTGTTTCAATTTAACGTCTGCAAAATAAGTGATTTTAGACCTCCCTGGCGGTGAGTGTGTTGTGTGTGATCGTGCGTGCGTGTATGTTTTCATGCGTACGTCTGTGTGTGTGTGTGCGTGCGCGCGTGCGCGCGCACGCGTGACTGCACCGGCCGTATATCTGCATGTGTTTGTGCGAGCATGGACGCGTAACAAGACCCTATATTGTATAAGCCTCATCATGTTGTTGTGTTATTGTTGTTTTCGAGCAATCTGACCTGTTAGTCTACATCATTTTACTCTAATACCAGATGGTGACTGGATATGATAAACATTGGAATGGCACAAGATGTACACCCTGGAGTGTTTCATGTCTGTCTTTAAGAAGAAGGAAGGAAGGAAGGAAGGAAGGAAGGAAGGAAGGAAGGAAGGAAGGAAAGAAGAAAGAAAGAAGAAGAAGAAGAAGAAAGGAAAGAAAGAAAGAAAGAAAGAAAGAAAGAAAGAAAGAAAGAAAGAAAGAAAAAGAAAGAAAGAAAAAGGAAGGAAGGAAGGAAGGAAGAAGGAAGGAAGGCAGGCAGGCAGGCAGGCAGGCAGGCAGGCAGGCAGCAGGCAGGCAGGTAGGCAGACAGACAGTTAGAAAACTTTTCTTGGAGTACGTACGTGCCATAATTTTGTTCTCTTTTTTTTTAATTTGTGTTGGGTTTTTTTTTATAATAATATTTACTCCTTTGATGTAATCTTGACAAGGTAAATGACGTGGAATAGCCGGCATCTTGTAGCCTAAAGGGACGTGGGGGGAGGGGGGGACGGGTGTGGAGGTTACAAAGTGCATGTTGAGAAGAAGTAAAATCCTTTTTAAAAAGACATTTTGGTCTTTGTGTGGCCTGTTTCATAAAAAGAATAGGGCATGAATTTGCACGAACGTGGGCAAACATAATGATTATGTGATAATTGATCTCCATACTCTTACCATGTGTCC